>JAREIS010000028.1:600000-1200000 GCA_030060385.1 Muscicapa striata striata | reverse complement strand
TTGGCTGGATGTGGTCACCATTTATCCATGACCTGGCATTAGCTGTCCTGCCAGGACCTTGATCTGGCTGTAAGTGCTATGCAAATTTTTTTCTTTTTTGTTTTTTTCTTTCCTTTTTCTCCTTGAGAGAGCGAGAATTTCAGTTATACAGCATCTCACTTGCTATAAAGATTTTGAGAAAAGGACATTTTTTTTTTTCCTTTCCTTTTTATCACATGGGCTATTGCAGTGAAAGTAACTTGATGTGTGCCTTCCATGTGAATGTACAGTATGGAGGTTGGGTTAGAGCAGGCACAAAAACACACAAACACTTGTTTGGTGGCTTTAGCAGGTCCATGTTTGGCTGTGCACATGCAGCAATGTCCACCCAGCTCTCGTGGGGTGACTCCATCTGTTGGTTGGATCACTTGTTCTGCACCTCAGGGAGGTGTTTTCCTCCCAAAAAGTCTTGTTTTACAGCTGGTATGTTGGGATTTACCCTTGAGACAAAGTCTGTATTTAAAAGTATTTGTAGAAGTAACATTTAGTCACTGAAAATGATTTAACTGGTTCTACAAAGGCTCTTGGATTTAGCTGACAGATTACTGGGAGGCTTTTGCCCTTAAGGAGTTTCTTGAGGTTCTTGGTATGGAAAGAGCTGTGCTTTGAGATTAAATTATTCAGGTGTTTTTCAAAGTAATTAAGGTTTCTAGCATGTAATGTTTTATGTATGCAGGTTAAAAATGAAGGTTGATTAAATCACAAGAAAGGGAAGTTTATTCACAAGCCACAGACAGTAATGTCTCTTTTGTGACTGGTGGAATGCTGTTGAGCCCACTTCATTACACTGAATATTGAACCATTATATGAGTGCCATTTTTTCTAAGTGATGGCATTGTTAAAAAGCAGGCAGTAGAATTTGATGCAGTACAGCCCTGGCTGTGCTAAGTAGTGCAGAATACTTCTTTTTTTCTGTCAAGTATCTGATTTACAGAAAATTTTTCAGCTTGTGTTTTTGAAATGGCCAGGTGAGCTATACAAAACTCAGCAAGACCAGGAGCCAGGCCAAAGTAATGATTTTCTTGTTGGAAAGTAATAGACATGCCAGTATAGCATGTAATAACAGCAGGTTTTACAGAGTGCTGCAGAGCAGTAGGAGTGTGAAACACACACACATTACATAAATTATCTGTGCAGAGTTCTGGAAAAGAAAGTTCATACTTTCTTTTTTTTTTTTTTTTTTTTTTCCCTCCCTTCTTATTTTCCAGTCACTGAGGGTATCAATGCATTAACTCCTTCAGCCTTTTAAAAACTTTGCCAGTCTTATCTCCTTTGAATTGAGTACCTTATCCTTTGGATACCTGCACTTGCTGTTCAGGAATCAGTGAATGGTCTTTGAAATCTAACAGCAAATCAGACCTCACTGTTGCAGGTTCCAGTAATATTTCTTATTATCCTCTTTCCTATCAGGAAAAAGGAAACAAAGAAACACCTAAGACACAAATTTAGAATATCCCCTGTGTGCTGTGTCAGTGTGAGACAGTTCATCTGTGCAAGTATTTATTAATTATTCTGAGTCTGCTTTTTTAAGGGCTGCTTCTGTAATAACACTGAGGTTTTGTACTCTCCTGGCAGTGTTCCTGGGTCATTGTGAAGATCTGGAGGCATATTTTGTCCATAATATTTTTTTGGGTCCCTAATTTTCATCCATAATTTTTGGATATTTTGTGTGAGCACACAGAAAGGCACATTGTCCTGCATGTTTCTGTTGCTGTACTCATCAGCCCATACCATGCATTGTAACAGCCCATCCCTCTGTCTGGGATGCTTACAATTTATCTCTTTCACAGCATCCAGAGAGGTCTGGGGCCTCTCCAACTAATTTCTGTAAAAAAATAAAGAAACCAGAGTTGCTCAAAATTATCTGTGCAAAGCTTAGAATAGGCAGTGCAGGTGAAAAGAACACTGGTTGTTGGAGAGAGACATTTCAAGCATGTAAATCCTTTAAATTTCTTGGGCATTTGAGGCAAATCCATGAAAAACTAGTGAGGTTTGTGGAATGTCTTAAGGGACACTTCATCAGTTTCCACTGGTCCTGAAGAAAGCATAGTAATAGGTGTTTCTTAATCAGCAAAGGTTTCACTTTTTTGTTCCACTGAGATGGAAACTTCCAGGTGATATTAACAGACTTTTTCCACATTGGAAAATATTCTCCCTTGCTTTTGCCCTAACTTGCATAAAGTTGTTTTTGTTTTTTTATTTTAATCAGTTTTTTTAAAATTTATTTTAATCCCATCAGAGAAAAGGAATGTTCCTATGGAGTTAATATTGTTATGTTATAATAGTGTTTTCAGTTGTAAGCCTCATGCAAGTTGACCTGGATGAACCAGTGACATTGCAATGTCCTTTCTAGTTTTTTTAATTATTTTTTTTTTTTGGTTTTGTTTGGTTTTTTTTTTTGTTTTTTTTTTTTTTGTTTGTTTGTTTTGTGCTCTATCATTATTCCTGTCTCTGTGACTCTTTGCTACAAGAAAAATTCCTTACCCATTGTCATATGAGCATTCCATGCACTTCACAGATTTAGTTTTTAATAATACTTATGAAAAATATGTCTTTTTTCTGATCATGCTACAGTCTTCTGAGACTTGGAGGTGTTTGTGCCTTACCTTGAAGTGTTTGAAAACGTCTCTCAGTTGTCAAGATTTAACATCATTTGGGAAAAATCAGAAGTTAGTTGGATTTTAAGGTATTGCCCAAAGGCAATATTCAACATGAAGCCTTCTCTGATGTTGCTGAAACACAAAATTCGAGACTCTCCAGAAATTTACCTCAAGCATTAAACTTCTAAGTAAAAACAGGATTTGGAGGGTGCCAAGAGGTTAATCTGGGTGAGGGGGAGTTGTTTTCACCAAGAAAATCATGTTCCTTTATGGACATCTGAACCAGGGCTCTTGGTACTGGCTCTGAATCTGTCAGAATCACTGAAATATCCCATATTTTTAGTGTACAGGGTTGTGGGACCTTTCATTATTTCTCTTCAAAGCAGCTACTGGTTTTTTTGAGGGCTCAATTCTTCAGCTGCATTCTTCACCAAAGATTTTGTTACTGTGTTTTTTACTGCAGCAGTTGTAGTTCAGCTCTAAGCATTTCTGAAGTTTTATTTATATTGTGACAAGGCTTCAGTCATCATGCAAGATTGAATTGCAGTTGGAATATCAAGGGGAACAAAAGCATTTTTCTGAAGTCTAAATAGATAGGATAAGTATCAAGTGGATGAAAATTAATACTGTTATCTCCATTTTCCATTTTTTTGTTTCAGTTTTTCTAAAACAGCCGTGGATTGGTGTGATTTGACAAACCCACCAGCAGTTTACATTGGCTGTGTCTGAAATGGGGACAGAGTCTTTCCAAGTAAACAAGAACAGAGGGAAGAGCATTTTATTCTCTTGAAGTGATTAGATTTTTAAAAAAATCACTGCATAAACATAAAACTTGCAAGCAAACCCATCAAATTGGAAGAAGAGGCAGCAAATTTGTTTATTAGGAAAGGAAGTGGCTGAGGGTATCCATGTGATTTGTCTGGAAACATTTAATCCTTTAGGATTATTTTCCTGGTGGCTTTTCTTGCTCAAGAACTTCTGGTATTAATAATTCTATGGGTAAAATGAATTAATTTAGTTGAATATCTTTAGCATACCATATAGTGATAACTTGTATCTGCTGCAGTCTGTGTTATAATTATTTGTATATTCTGACTTGGAGAGCTCATTCTGAATCCACTGCTGGTATCTTGAACCTCAGGATAAGTTCCTGTTGTTTGGGCCATGCCAAGCTTTGAGCTGCTGTTGTCCTGCTTTGCTGTAGTGCCCCAAAACCTTGTGGGTCAGCCCCTAAGCATGGACCAGTGAAGGTGGAGGCTGCAAAAAACCTCTGGAAACAGTAATTGGAAGATGAACCTGGTACTTCTGACAAGGATTGTGAGTGCATTCATCCCATTTCAAATCTCTGACACTGACCTTTTCTCCTCCTTTTTGGGTCTGTGCCTAAAGAGTCTTTCAGAAACTTGCAAAGAGTCTAATTCTGGAAGAAATATAATGGTTTATTTTGGGTTTTATTATTTTGTCACTGACCAAGAGAAGCCTTTTTGTTCCAGGATTTATGATTGATGGACATGTATAAAAGCTATTGTCTGCGCTTCCCCCATGGATTATTCATCTTTTTCTTTCAAAATACACTCACGTCTCTGGAACTTATCCTGGTGCTTGCAGTTGAATCTGGGAGTTTGGAGGCACCAAATCACTTGTGATACTAAACCAAGCAGTAGTTGGATGTAGTGATACCTGCTTCCCAGGAGGGTTTGCAGTTCAGGTAGTGAACATTTGTGATGCAGTTTGAAATTATACAATTGTAGGTGCTTTGAAAATGTTCCCCAGAACACTAGAAGGGCTCATAAACACACAGAGAGTTACTTGTTTTCATCCTGGGAGATGTGTTGTGTAAATTCAGTTGGAGATTTTATCGATATTTGCTTGAATATTAATGAAACTCCTGGTAGTCCTGCTGCTCAGAGAGTAGCTGTGTTCTAGTTCACCATGCTATAGCTTTGAAGAAACCACACCTGCAGGAGTTTCTCTGTTCTTACAAGACACTGAACTGGTGAAGCTGGACGTGATCCACATTAACCTTTGCCCCCAAGCAATGCATCTTAGAGCAAAAAACACCCTCTAGCACCACTTGTCCTCTGCTGTATAAACCAGTCTTGGCAGGAGTAACAGAACAGTGATTAAAAAACTTTAATCCAGTCATCCCCAACCCCTGAACACTCAGATAAACCACCCAATCCCATTTTCCTTTTCAGAGATGTTCCATAATAAAGCCACCAGTTGTCTGGATGTAATCTGCCCCTTGCTGCTGTGCTGCTGGTCAGAGTGAAGTGGCATATGGGATTGGAGAGTGAGACACCCTTGAAATAAATATAAAGAAAATATTGCAACAGTTTGTGGTGGTTTTATAGTACTGTAATCACAGATTTTAGACAAGGTGTTGGTAATTTAAAAGCTGGGAAGAGAGGTATGGTATGGATAGGCCACCCAGTGTGCACCATGGCACAGAGCAGTGCATGCAGAGAGTGTGCCAGGTCCTGTGAAATTGGGTTTGTGCCAACACCCCCTGTTATGATCCCACTTGTGACATCAATTTAATGCTATGGTCTCACCTCTGATACCAATTAATGTTAAGATCTGCTGCAATAATGTTAGTATCCCACTCCTGAAATAATATTAAGAGTCTGAATTAAAGTGCAAATGAGACCATATGCTAAAGTCAGTGGTACAGGTTTTATTTAACAGCAAGGAATGAGTGAGAGAGATTGAGAGTGAGAGAGAGGGGTAGGAGCAGGAGGACAGAGAGGGGAGAAAGAGAAAAAGACAGGTGATATTCACCACCACATGTTGTTCCTGCAGTGTCCAGCTTGACCTTCTCTTGGTTTTCTTGGTGGTCTCCAGTGTTCTTCTAGAGGCACCACTTTTACACAGCCCAAGTCCTGGGTATCCAGAGCCATTCCCACAATCTGGGGTGGTGTTTGTAGCTTACTGGGTAGACAGTAACCAATTTTCATACTGCTGTGACAAAGCCTTTTCAAATAATTGCATGAAAATACAAATTTGAAATGGATTTTCTGTATTCCTAGTGCTATTTATCAGATATGCATCAAGTTGTTAGAGTTAATCTTCATTTGCAAATTTCTTTGAAGCAAAGCACTCTGACTCTCACTGCACCATTATTAATCCCTTGAGTTTACTAACATGTGGACATCAGAAGGGATGCTGTTTTACTTTGATTGGGCTTTTGTGCAGAGAAAACAGCACATGTTCTGTCCATCTGCTTCATTAAACTGTAAACACAATTCAATTTTGTAACATTTTAATGCATGGGCATTAAATATTTTGTGGACCTTGAGCTGCTGTCTGGCTGTTGTATTTTTAAAGCAAATTTAACCTTCAGTTCTAGGTTTCTGGGCTGCCTTCTTTCTTCTTCTTCTTTTTTAAAAATTTCTTTTTAATTTTAGAGTCCTCTTACCTGACTTTAAACCTCAGATGAAGTTCTTAAATCAGCAGGGAGGATTAGACAAATTTTGGGTATTTCAGCAGAACAATTCAGGTCATCAGGGTTTCACAGTTAATTATAGAGGGAAGCCTGGGTGACTTTGCTCTTAAATTAGATGCCTGCAATGATGGTGAAATGAGCCTGGATCTTATCCTGGTGAAAAAATTTCATATCCCAGTAAGATAGGTTAAATATCCAATCCAAAAATAGTTTTTTTTTTTCTTCATTGCTATTAAAAATACATTCTCAGAGTCAATTTTTATTAACATTTCCTCTGCATAAAACATAGCAACATCCGAGTTGGATTTTCTTCAGATGCATTTCCTTTGAAATGGAGAGCAAACAGAATTAGGAGGAACCAGGCAAGACCATCCCAGGCAGTGAAAAAAGGGGGGCTTGGTCTGCAGTGCCTCTTGAGCCACTGCTGGGATGGTGTGAGGCTGCTGAAACACAATCACAGGATCTACTTCAGGGCTCATTTGTACCCAAATAGTGCTGGCATAATTCTGGGGATTTATTAGAGTTATGTCATGATTTCAGAATTGTCTCAGGCTGCTGGCTCTCAGGAGAGAGAGTGCATTGTGTCATAGAATTCTGGTGGCACAAAATATAAACCTTAGTCAAAGGTGATTGACAAAGATTAATGTTTTGTAATTGGGAACAATAGACAAAGCTAAAGACCTTTGTACTGTGTATTTTTTAAATACAGCCAGCAAGCTGTTCAGAGAAGTATAGTGTGGATCAGCATAAAACCTCATTTTTGTGTGTTATGAGAGCCTCAGTTAGAGTTCAGTAAAAATTACCCTTTTTTTTTCCCTGGCCCTGTTCAGGACAACATACTGATATATGTGAGAGGCTTGAGCTGAGGACCTGAGCCTGCTTTGAGATCTGCACTTAAACAGTGTAGTACAAATATTACATTTTTCACTTCTGAGATGTTTTTCCCCCTGCAATTTGAAGGAATAACATTTCCCTTATGGAGCATTGCCCAGGCTGTTAACAATCTTGTTTTATGTTTTTGCTGTCACATGAAGAGAGTGGAAATCACCATCGTAGCAACTGTATGGCTTCAGAAGTGGAAGACAAAAGTGTTACCTTTTTTCCTGAAAGCATCAGCTACAGGACAGGTGTTTTTTTAAAAAAGCTTTTCTCCATTCCATATGTGTGCCTTCTGTTGGGCTTCAAAGCTGGTTTTACCCTCGGATGGCTGAAGTCAGGAAAACTGTTCTGTAGAGACCATGGCAAAAGTAACTGCAGCAAGGAAGGAGAGAGGATTAAAATGCTGTTTATCAGAGGAGAGAGCTGACCCCAGTGCCCTGAGCTCTTACACTGTCTGAATGGCCTCACTTGTTGGCAGCAGGGTGAGCTCTGTGTTGATGCAGCTGCTCAGACCTCGCAGGCTGTGCTGTGCTGAGCTGCCTCTGCTTTGGCACTGCAGCCCTGAGCCCTGAGAGCAAGGAGGGGACAGAGGTGGATTATTCCTGACCTGTGATCACACAGCATCTTCAATGAGAAGCAGCAGCAAAGAGAACAGGCTGTATTGCAGAGTCCTGCCTTCCCCTTGCCCTCCTCAGTGTCTCCCTGCGTTTTGCTGTGCTGGAAAGCAGCGTGGGCTTTCCTCCCCTGCTGCTGTGGCACAGGCAGGTGGCTCTCAGGGCACTGCTGCCAGCCACTCCAGGGGCTGGCACACACCCCTGTCCACATCCTGCCCATGCTCAAGGCTTGTTTGAAGAAATATGGATGGTGTAAAGGTGACAGTTTCTGCTACATTGAGGTCTGTGGGCTGAGCAGGGACCCCATGAGATAGAACCTGGCAGAAAACATAGCTCAGATGCTGTTGACAGCAGTAAGGGGTTAAGGAGAGATTTCTCCCTACCAGCAATTTTTTTTTTTTTTTTTAATTTTTGTTCCTTTTTGGTATAAGTGCATCTTCAAGATGCAATCTCTGTATTTTTTCCACAAAAGAACAAAAAGAAGATTTATGTCATATCAATGTGTGATTACTTTTAAATATTTATATTATTAATAACCATTTCATAATAAAAGATTCTTTAATGAAGAGCAATAATAATCATGTAAAGTCTTTCTGCACAGTGATGTTGCTGGGACTTTTTTGAAGAATGTCTCACAGACAACTGTAGATGTCAGCTGGTAAACCCACAAGTCATTTCAGTGCAATAGTGCTTTTATCATTGTGAGGCATAAAAGAGATTCTGATGGAAGACATTTATGAAAGGTACATTTCTAAAACCTTTCTCAGCAGTGGAGCCTGCAGGATGCTCTCAGCTGATAGCTGAAGTTGTAGAGCTTCAGACCAAAGCTGTGTTCAAGTGGATATTGTTTCACCAGCCACCCTTTCTAAGGTCCTAGCTCTGTGCTGTTCCCACCTGTGTGTCTGCTGGATTAGTGTGCTAAGAAGATGAAAGGCTCCAGCTATTACATTCTGGAGATAAAAAAGTTCTCAAGTGTCTCATGTTTCAGCTATTTTTCATTTGCCTCTGGAATCCATCTTCTCCATGCACCAGTTTTGGTTTCCCCAGTATTTTTTTCTTTTTCTTCTTCTTTTGGAAAGTGGGCAGCAGCAGCTCCTTCACTCAAAGTGCTCTCAGAAATGACAGGTGCCATGCTAGTGCCTTCAGGCTGCATGCAGCCTTCATCAAGGCAAGAGCCCTAAGACACAGATAGTGTTCCTTAGAAAATCAGGACATTTTAGGATTTATTTTTGCATCCATGGTCTTTATCATCTTCCTCTTGTTTTTGCCATCCACAGCACTGCTGTGCCAGGGCAGGTGCTGATGTGATTGTCTCTTCCCATTAGGGAGTTGAGGTGTCTTGTTAATCAGATGGGAAGCTGATAGGATAGACTGCTGTTTGTGATTTGGGAGTGGTGCAGATCGTGTGTCCCTCCACATTCTGCCCATCAGACCCAGGTCAGGATGTGCTCCTGGCACCTGTGGCACCTTGTCCATGAGCCCCAGGGGCTCCTGTCAACTGCAGCATTTTCAAAAGTTACATGAACATCTAAAGGCAGACAGGGATTCTCTATGTGCCCATTTCTGTGAGTCTGTAATTCCCTATCAGAGAGTGACTGAGAAGGAAGGTAGCAGGGCATGGTCTGTGAAAGTGCCTTTGTGCCCTGCTGGGGATAGCCTGGGAGTGGCTTTGCCCAGCTATCCTGGGTGCAGATGTTTCCAGCAGACCCTGATGCTCAGGAAAATCTGCTGGGTTTGTCTGCAGCCATCCCAAGTCTGTGAGCAGGCTGTGGCTGAGAGGGAGAGCCTGGGCAAGCTCAGCTCTGGGCTGAGCTGTGGGCTGGATTTGCAGGTTGAGGATGGAGCTGGGTGTCTCAAGAGGAGTGCAAGGACAGACCCCCCCAGAAATGCAGCCCCTCCCCTGGCAAAGTACAGCCCCCCTCAGGAAGCATGAGCAGCCATCTAGGAAATGGCATTTTAAAAAACTGTAAAATCAGCAGTTGGAAATAATTGAATTGTGCCTCAGATATTTCTTTTTTCAGTGCCTCCTGTATTAAGCTGTTCAGTTATTAAGAGAAGGAAACCCTCCTGAGATCTCTGCTGCTTTCAGAAGTGCTGGGCAGGGTGTAGCTGCATCCATGGGGTGCTGGCTGCCTGGAAGGTGCTGGTGCCATAACACAGCAATCTGTATTCATGTGCTGTGCTTTCATCCCAAGATCACAGAAGAAACAGGATCATTACTGTGTATTAAAGGAATTAATTGTGTGGGTTAGTTCCCTGGCAAAGCTGTGTATTGAGTGTAGAGAGCATTGTCTTGCAGGTAGCAGAGGTGCATGACCTAAGTTCGTGGAGTTAATTTCTGCAGTCGATCCTGCATCCCATCAGAACTTCCTTCACCTCTGGAATCCCATCTGTGCCACAGCAGGGTGCAGAGCTGTGACCCCCAGAGAAGAGCCCTGTGGTGGATGTCATACCCATGGGATTTTCCCAGGGAGGAAGGTGTTCATTTTCTCCTTTTGGTCCTGCTCTGAGGTGGGAAGTGAGCAGCAGAGCTCTGTCCCCCTGTGTCTCTTTGGAGGTGCTTGCTTCAAAGCCATAGGGTGGGGCTGTTCCTAAATTCCATCCCACTCTGGCTCCTGGCTGTGGAGGGCTCAGGGGTCCTCCTTGTGCCTGATGCTCCTGAAAGAGGTTTGCTCCTGCCCTGTGCCAGCAGCCCCAGACTCTTTTCCCCAAAGGCTTGTCAAAGCTCCCTCAGCTATCTCAGCAACACTTTTATCCATTTATGCATAAGCAGTATTTAAAGGGAACAAATGGCCTGTGTGATCATCCCCATGTTCATTTTTTTAATGCGTTTAATTCCAGATGCTGACACTTGGTTTTTCAAAGTGGGATTAGAGCTGCTGAGGGTAAACATTGCCAGCATTACATACAGCAGGAGTGGGGACCTGGGTAAAGCTCAGCCAGGCTTCCTTATTGACAAAGCCTAATTAAAAATGGATAAAGTTAAAGATTTTTTTTGTTGATAGTCAGATGTCCTGGAATGAACTATTCTGTGCAGCTGGTTTTTTTGTGGTAACACAATGGGATTTAGACTGTGAGTTGATTCCAGTGTCTGTGGTCTCTGGGCATTCCCAAGAGCCATGGGCTGAACATGCAATTTCTATGAGCAGCACCTCCAAACCCTGCAGCACAGCTGCCTTCTCTCTGTGTATTCTATTTAAGAGTGCTAAAATAATTTCCTGGAGCATTTCCTCAAAGCAGGCAGGGTGAGCATCAAAGGATTGCCCAAAGCCCTGGGGTGGACGTTTTTATCAAGGCTGATTAACACAATGAATGTGCTGCATATGAATTCAGGGCCCCCTACAGATATTGGACCTCCAAGGGTTTATAGAATGATTTTGCACAGGTGGTTCAGAAGCAATGCTACAGCCATTGCTTTGCATTTATTTTTGGCCTTTTTTTTTCAAAGTAGAGTGTGATTACCATGAAATTACTTTTAAATTTTAGTTTTTATTCATTTATTTAAACAAATATCAAGCTTATAATAGTAAGAGGTGTACAGGCTGTCTTTCAGAATTAAAAGCAAATTTTTTTTGCTTGTTTGTTTCGGGACAGGATGAGTAATGACTTGGGGACAGCTTTGTGGTATAGTGTGTTTTGCTTTAGGTTTACTGACGAATGGTGTTTTCTTCAACCAGCAGGCTGGCAGGGAATTGCATACAGTGACCTCATTTATCCTCCCAGAGCTCACTCTCCCTGACGTTTTCATCAGCCAGTGGGGGAAGACGTTTGCTGTTCAGCTGCTGCCAGCAGAGCTGGCGCTTGTTTTTGTCTCAGCAAACTCGGTGAATATTCTGAGTGTTGTGTCAGTTCAAGCAGTGCTGTGCCTGTCCTACATGGTGCCACCTTTTGTGTTGAGGCAGGAGCAGCAGCAGTCCTCAGTGACTGAGGCAGGTTGGTTCAGTGAGGTATTTCCTTACAGGTTTATGCAGCATGTGCTGCAAGGATGTTTATGAAGCTCTGTGTCATTTGGACCTCACTAGCTGAAAACCACTGGCAAAAATAATGCAGTGTACTACTAAAGCTTTTCCTCTTTCATAAAAGAGCAGGAAAGTCTACACATATGTAATGTTATTGTCTTGATCTTTAGGAAAGAAGTTTAATGAACCTACTGCAGAGTCGTCATTTTCTTGTCTTTTTTCAAATTTTAGCAGGGAACTTAGAAGAGTGTTGCAAAATAAAGGATTAATAGATGAAGCAGTAGTGAAATGCTGAGAGAAAAGAAATTATTCCTGTATTCCTAGAAACAATAGAAACTCTGAACAGTTACCTAAAGTGTCTTCTACTCTAGATTAGTTGTTTTCATTTTGTAAAATCAGGCTTAGACTTTTCCTCCAATACACGAATTGTGAAAAGTACAAAGCAGCCTAACACACTGCTATGTTGGATAGCAGATACTCAAGTCTTCCTTTTCTTGTTGTAACCTGGCATTAGCAATGCAGACATAATCCCTACTGTGTGTGTTGTGGTAGAGAGGGGCAGAAGTGTCCTGGCAGATGCAGGCTTGTAGACTGCCAGGTTTCTTTTGTACAAGTCCTGGCAGTGATTTTGATGTGCATCTTATTTAATGGAATGCCTCAGAATATTTTTAAAAATTAATTAGTGATGTAGTAGTTCATATAAATAATATTTACTTATTATTCTGTAGTTTAAACAAAATAATACCTATTAATAACAATAATAATGATAGTAGTAATGATAATAATAATGTTGTAATAATTTCAGTGAGTTTCCAGACTTTTAAAATTCATTGTTAATATACATTATGCCTTTTCTGCCTCATTTTGTACCAAGTTCCAGCAGGACACATAGAGGCAGATGTGATGCTGATTGGGGTACCTGCAACTAGTTTTGAGTTTGGAAGAGTTTTCCTTTGGAAACTGTTTAGATATCTGCCAAGAACATCTCTAGTTCAACTGAGAAACAATGCAGTGGATGCACTGTGCAAAATAAGTAATTAAAATATGTAAGAGGGAAGAATCAGTGGCTTCTTGTGGTATCATTGGCAAATTTGAGTAGATTTTTGCAGCCTTTAAGGTTAAAGAAAGGCAGACTACTAATAGGGTTTTTTGAGTAACTGAAAGCTCATTGAATTTGCTAACAAGTTTTCTCAATCATGTGATTAATTAATAGTAAATACTATTGGAAATTGCTGCTGTTATGCAGATTACCTTTGCTGATTTCAAATTCTTCTGGAATAGGTTGAACTCTGATATTTACTCATCAGTGTTCAACTGAGAGCAAACACATCCATCTCAAAGACAGGGCTGGCTGGTTTGCTGCAGTAGCATAATGAACTCATCCTGAGTACTCATTTATTCAGTATCTCTGCCCAGATCACTGTATCTGTGTTTAATCCTTAACAAAGCTGCTTGCTGCTGTTCTTATTTCCTGATTCTAGAACATGCTGCAAACAGCATAAAGTTCCTGTACTGTCATTGCACTGGACTTGCAAAATCATTTGTTTTTCTGTCCTGAAAATAGTACTTCCATATAACTAAGCTATTTTGATGGTATTTGTTGTCATCTGCCTCAGGAAATGATAGTGGCATCTTTGACATCTGAATTACATTTAGTGTTCCAGTCTTGTGAAAAAACCCTATCATTATTTTCTAGTTTTAACTGCTGCTTGTCCATAGCCAGAGCAACATGATTTTTAGGAAGAGTGTTCTAACCATCCACAGTTACATATTGTTTATCTTCAGGATATTTAAGTATCCTAAATATCAGACTGATATTATATATCTAAATATAGATAAATACTGGCATTTAAAATGCATGTAAATACTTTTTAATAGATAAACATATAACAATGAAATGTATAAGGCTTGCAATGCCATCTGTGCCCAGCCTCCATGTGTTTCTCCACCACTCCAGAAACACCATGGAGATGGATTTTCAGCACTTGTTGTGTACCTCTCCTTGGTGCTGTGTGCTGTTAAAACAGGCTTTCAACAAAGCAGCACAGCCTTCCTTTATTTTGGGCATCTTCAAGCAGAAAAGTCCCACACAAGTAAATAAATGTGTTTTAAGGCACCAGAGATGCCCAGACCTGTGTGCAGAGCTGTGCCCCAGGGATGCAGCCAGCAGAGCTCTGTGGGC
Source organism: Muscicapa striata striata (assembly GCA_030060385.1). Classification (NCBI taxonomy): domain Eukaryota; kingdom Metazoa; phylum Chordata; class Aves; order Passeriformes; family Muscicapidae; genus Muscicapa; species Muscicapa striata. The sequence continues at coordinate 1,186,282 of JAREIS010000028.1, read as the reverse complement.
AAAGCCTTTCCCTGCAGGATTCTTTATGGACTAGAGAGATTGGTGTGGTCAATAATTTAATATGCATTTTGAACACGTAGAATGATTTAGTGTATTACATAAATGGAAGAGGAAAAAGCTGTATCTATTTTTTCCAGTTCATTGTTCATGACAATAAGAGGAGTTTTATTAACTTCACAGTTGGTGCTACTCTGTTAATGCTTTTAATTTTTACTGTGTTTTGTTTTAATCCATTAAAAAAACCCAACAAACCAGGGTTATACTGGTTTGGTGTTTGTGGGGGTTTTTTGTTTGTTTTTTTGTTTGTTTTGGTTTTTTTGTGGTTTGGAATGTTTTCTTTTTTTTTTTTTTTTTTTTTTTTTTTTTTTGTCTCCCCTTTCTGGTCTTGTGTTTCTTATTAGAAAGCTGTAATTCTCCATAAAACTGGCAGGTGCAATTTTGGCTGAGTATTCAAACCTGAATACTCTGTAATAAGCATGCAGAAATAATGAAACACTGAAAAATGGGGGAAGACTCCACCTGGGGCTGGAAAATCATGTATTCTCTGTTAGCTTGAAGGCTGAGAATGCCATATAAATCACATTTCTTGCAGTAAGCAATGCAATACTAGAACAGTAGAGAAGGGAAAAGGCAAACATTCATTACAGAATGTAATTACAGAATTCATTACAGGAAATATGGACAAATAAAGAGCTGAAGAAAAGAGTTTGAGAGGTGTCCTTGTCACTTTCCTTTGCAGGACAGTGGTTTTTGACTTTCTCTGTGCTCTGGGGGCTGAGCTGCAACAGGCACAGTTGGTTATGCTCATTTGCCTGGTTTTTAAAGCACAGAACAATCTTTATTTCCATTAGATCCTTTTTTTGTTCTTTAGAATGAATCCATAGCAGATGACCCACAATTCATAAAGGTCTGGAGGTGCTTCTATTATTTACAGACATTGATAGTGTGGGTAGTAGAAAGCCCTGCAAATAGGTAGGAAATGTAAAACCTGAATTAGAAACCAAATGAATATAGCACATTGATAGGAAAACTAACTTGATTAGACAGTTCTTTAAGACAGGTGGGGATATTTGGTGGACAAAACCAGCGACAATTTGCTACAAAAGTGTGTTAAAATATGGGAAAATGTAGAAAATTATGAAAGGATAGGGAAAGAGCTGGGAGGGATAGGAGTAAGAAAATGAGTAAGGAGTGCAGACAGACATTACTGTCAGAGAGCTTTCTCTGTGTGTTATCTGCAGACAGTTCATTTTGGAAAGGAGAATTTTTTTTGATCCAAACAACAGCTGTAGAAACCATTAGAGGTGATTGCCAGGGCAGCTTTGTAGGATGTTGCATAACAGATTATCACTTGAAATTACTAAAACTTTCTGAGTGTAAATGCCACAAGTAACAGTTCAGCTTTGTGCTACATCCATGGAGAGCATAATTAAATGAGCATTTAATAAGGGCTTGGAGCTGCATTCATGTCCCAAGCAAAGTTTAAATGCAGAAGGATTCAGATGAAGCATTGAAGCTTAACCAGATTTTATTAGAAAACAAATCAAAACAAACCTCAACATTTTGAAAATAGATTATTGGTATTGAGTCATGCTTAATTCACTGTTGTGATGGACACTTATAATCCAGATACAAGTTTATCACACAATTACAGTTATTTGTTCAAATGAGTGTGTATAAATTCTCAGCAGGTATGAAGATACACTGTAGGGCATTTTCTATTGTCTAAATTCCAGAAGGATGCTTCATTTATGTTGAGAGATCCATAAAATTTAAGAGAGCGTTTCAGGATGTGTGAAGAAGTCGATAAAGAATTGTCTGCTTCAAAAACTTTCTTTGTTAAAGTACTGTATGAAAAGAGCTTAGAGAAGTAAAAGTCTTCAGTCCTAGAAGGTTTCAGGGCTTACTCAACCAAAGCAATAGCAGCTTTGAGGGATCATCAAGGGCACAGCTTCAGAAGATGATTTATACAGAGCTTCCTGGAGATTCAATGCCCATCTTCTCTGCCTGGGGTGGTTGGTGTGTCACTCTCAGCAAAGCCCTCATGGAGGAGGAGAGCCTTTTGTAATGATCCCTTCAGCAGGGCCCCTTCTGCCTTTTCTTTAAAATGTGCTCGTGTCAGTGCACAAATCCTTGATGTGGTTTGTGAGGTGCTGCTGGACCACTGCTTATCATTCTCTTGGAAGTTTATATTTGGGTGACTCCTGTGCCTTAGCCTGTGAGAGACAGAGTGCATCACTAAGAGACAAACAGGCTCAGCCTGGCTTTCATCTGGAGTCATCTCTGATTTTGGCTTTGACTGGTGCTCCAGAGCTGTAGCTGAAATCAGAATCTGGGGTAATGTGTTGTTCAAGAATCTATTAAAATATAGCCCAAACCTGGTTAATATTCTTGTGAAGATGCACACTGTACCATACATCCTTCTGAAGCAGGACCAACTCTAATCTTCAACTCTGGCTTTTTGGCTTTAGTTTCTGTCAAGATGTGGCTGTTAACCCTAAAATAGGGTACTAATATAAGGCAGAAAGAGAATTATTTTCACAAAATTACAAGAACATTTCCAGATTCTGAAATAAGAAAAGAAGAAAAGAAAGTCATCCCATTATTCTGAACTCGGAAAATGAAGGAGACTGTTGTGAAAACTCAAACTGTTCATAATCCTTCTCAAAAGTCATCTTTTTAATGTTTGGCAATATTTAAAATCTTAAGCATGTGTGTGGAATATTAACTGAGGCAGTTTTAAAATTAATGTTACCTCAAACATGTTTTGAATCAACTTCCTGTGAATTTAATTAATCATTACTTCTCTGGCAATTCAAATTTACATATTTTTAAGGCTGGCTGTGATCCATGTTGGCATCAGAAGTAAAGAGAACAGAACTCCTCTGAGTAACAGAGTGAGGCATCAAAAAAATACTGAAACTTGAAATGCTGTGTGAATTTTTACTTTCTACCTAATAATAAAACTCTGGGTTTGGCAGGCTGAAGAGACACTGTGCAGCCACTGAAAAATATTTCATTTCAAAACATGCTGGGTACTCTAAAAAGGCAGCCCTGTGGGGCACCTCTTTGCCCTGGAAACCATGGCCATGGAGAGCACTCAGAAAGTTTCCTTGAAACTTGGTAATTCAAAATGTTTGGAAAGCAATACATGACTGTTCTCCTCATATTATCTTATCTCTGTCACTAACAGTCCAAGAAAAATGTATCTTTTAGGTAAGAACTAAGGGAGAATAAAATGAATGAAAATCTCTGTTCAGAGATATGCTGTGATAGATGGGAGGTGGATGAGTAATGGTACCTCCTGTTAAATTGGAATTAAGGAAATATTTATAAAAAGAGCTTTCTTAGTGGGAGAAATATTTGAGGGCTGAGTTTTATTGCACTGTCTTCTGTGATGTGCAAATGAGCATGATGTGAGGTTGATAATTTTACTGGCTTAGCTGCACTGCCTCAGCTGCAGAAGAAAATTTAAGAAAATTTAGTTATGAGTTCTCTCTTCCACTACTGCCATCAAGAGCAGAAGAAAAAAAAAAAAAAGAGACTTTCCTCCATTATAAGCTTCTAGGGAAGATGAGGCATCATTCCTGCTAGACTGCTGAGTGTACACACAGGTTTGGGATTGGAAGTGGTGACAGTGTCTGTGTAGGGATGATGGAAATTGCCCCATCTCTGGGTGAACATCAAAGGAAAATCAGCTGCTGGTGTGCAGGTTTTTTGCAAGACTCCTTAGGCTACAGCCTGTGTGCAGCTCAACCTCTGCTGTAAAAGCACAGGGTTCTCCTTTCCCATCCCCTCACCTGGGGGATGTATGCTGGGAGTGACTGCAAGGGAGCAGAGCTCACCTCCTGTTCCTGCAGCTGCTGCTGTTCTCTTTGTTCTTCCTAGGCAGTGCTCTCTGTCAGGAAGTGCAGAATCAGGGAAGTTTCCAGAAGGAAATTGTTGTTTACAAGGCATCCTGCCTGGATGAAGAGTCATTTTGCTCCTGTTTCATCCCAGGCAGCCCAGCTCTGTTTGTGCAGGAGCCAGCAGGATGAGCCTCCAGCCTTTCCTCCCCTGTGCCTGCAGCCCCTCTTCAAAGGCATTCCCCAGGAGCACATTTTTGTAGTAACCTTTGCTCAAGCCAGACACTGACCTGTTACAGATCCTTTTTTCCCCCTCACTTGTTTTTTCTGAAACTCTCCATTCATAGCATCATCTGCTGCCTAGACACCAACATCCCTTCCAAGCCCCAAACTGATGTGTCCTTTGTGGAGGGTTGCTGTGACAGTTTTTACTTTGAGTCAAACATAGAGCATTAGCAGATTTTCCCCTGAGCTCTAGCTTGCTCTCCAAGCACCTTTGACTCCTCAATTAGATCTGTCCTGAGCAATGTTTCCTGCCCCTGCTCTGAGCCAGAACTCTCCATGGTACCTGTGTTTAGGATGATGCTCTGCCTGGAATAGGGAAAACACCACAACTCTACTTTCTGCCATCCTCCTTCTTCCAAAAGTCCTTCACAGCTGTTTCAAGGATGCAGCCAGCCAGTACCTGTGGGTTTGTGCTGGTGGGAGCTGAAGATTTTGTTGTCTTTCAGTCATGCCTCAGTTCAGCTTTGAATAAAGTTTATATAATTGTGATACACTGTGAGTCCACTCACTCCTTGTGTGAGTTTTCTCTTGAGAAGAAAGTAACTTTGGCCCCTACTTCTCTCTTTTCTATTGTTTTAAAATAATTCTGTTTCCAGTGTTTTCAACTGTTGAAATAGTCTTTTTAATGATCTGTTATATTTTAATTAAAAGGTCATATTTGAAGACTGAAGTCTATTTTTACATGTATAGAATCTGCTTCTTGAGTGTCTTTGTTCATTAAAATCAGAAAATTAAAATAGAAAAAATAGACAAGGGAAATGAGGCATATTATACTACTACTTTCATGTTTGGTTTTGAAGGTAAAACTGTATCCAGATGGTAATTAGGCTTTGCCCTCAAAATGGCCTTGCTGCAGTACATGCACTGATGGAAACAGCTCTGGGGCTTCTTCCTTCCTGGACTTAGAGAATTCCCATCTGAGTAGGCTCAGAGTGTCTCCAGCCACTCTGCTAAAATAAGATTATCATCCCTGCAACCTGGCTGTGTGGGAGATGGAAATTCATGTGTAAGGAGTTAGAGGCATCACTTGGAAGACTGACACTAGAATTGATTTACATTGGAAAAATGTTTGCTAAGAAAAACTACTATATACATTAAAACTCTGGATTTGTGTCTCAGAAACATGGCATCCTTGCAAAACTCATTTTATGTTTCAATGCTTTTGGGCACAATTTTAACAATTTTTTTTTTGTTTGTTTGCTTTTTTGAACTTACATTACATATTTTGTTTTGATATGCAAAATGTGTTTTATACATCCATTAAATCACATCCACTAAATTACAGAACATACTGCCTTTGGTGGAAGAAATTATATATTTGGGTAACTTTCCACTGTCAGAAGACTTTTCATCTCTGAGCTGGGTGGGTGTTCTTCACATGAGCCCATTTTCAGGACAAATCAGCATTTATTCACCACTTGGGCACACAGCTCTTGCTGCCTTTGGAGCCCTGTGAACCTTTCCCAGGTGAGGAGTGGTATCTATCCCATTTCTTTGTCCATTCCTGCATCACTTCAGTTTTCTGTGCTGTGACTTAATTACTGATTCCCAGATGTGCAGAATGGCTGATCCTCTTTAAGTCTTCTAAGCTTTGTAAATAAGAATGATTCTAGGCAGGTAGACAGATCTGCTCTAATTATACAGTGGGATAATCAGCCCAGAAATCTCCCTGCTAGCTCAAAACCAGTTTTGAACTGGTGTTTACTTTTGCTTTTAGGCTTTCTATTTTGTTTTTGGAAGGACAGTGTCCAGGTGGTGTAAGGTAGGTTTGCATGGTTCTGTGTGCAAAGACTAAAGTGCAGGGAAATTAAAATGCAGGGCTTTTCATAGTACTTTAAATTGATTAGGACTTGAGTGGGACTGTTGGTACTGATTTAAAATAAGTCATCTCCATTGAAATAAAGAGACTTAATTAGGTGCTATTAAAAGCATCACCCGAAGAAACTGCTGAGGACTTTAGAGCAGATCTAAGATCCATCCATGGTTCTGCATGATTAATTCAAAATGGGTGAACCCTTAAAAGCACCTACAGTACAAATACAATTACAAAGTGCACACTCAAAATCAGTAATTCATGTTTAAAAAAAGGAGCTGATTGCCTATACACATAAATTTTTTTTATCCTATTTTATGGTTACTGAAGTTTCTGTGAAGCTTTTATGTTTTGGGGGAGAATTTTTTTGAATTGTAATCTTATTAGATTACAGCATAGTCCACACTCAAAACCAGTACTCAAAATTCATTTAAAATTAATGACTTGTCTTCAGGTCTAATTTTTTCCTTTGATTTGAACCTTTGGCATCTGCTCAAGGTCAATCCACAATTAATTTACATTTTTTAAAGCTCCTTGTTTTTACCATTTTGAAGTTTTGGTTGTTGCTGTGGGAAGGTGAAAGACTCATCTTTCTAGGTTACTTGTGCTGTATTTTTGTTATGCAAATGTTCATTGTGGGTGAATAAAGTTCTAGTATAATGTAGTATTTCATTGTAAAGGGTGCAAGGACCCATAATGTGCTTCCTTCATTCAAAAAATACAATATTAGCTCAAAGGAACAGGTAGATAGAAAAGAGTTTGGTCTAGAACAGCAGAGAATTGTGAGGATTTCATTTGATTGGCATTGCTTCTTGTTTTTGGCAAATCCTTTTTGATGTGAGCTAATAGATGTTGCAGCAGTAAATCCTGGAGATTATCAGGTGTTTGGAGAGAATGGGAATTGTCTTTGTGTTGTGCATTGTGTGCTGAGGCACTGCAGAGGTGCAGGAGGTCTGTGAGAGCTCTGGGTGGTTCCCATGGGGAGCACTGTGGGCACATCCCATGGACAAACCCCAGGTCAGCGTGGCCTCTCTGCTGGAATAGATAAAATAATCTTACAGGTCCATAGGCATTACAGCTCTGAAGATCATTAAAAGGATGTTTAGATCTTACTAGTTAAGATTTTTTTTTTTTTTTTTGCATAAAATTTATTTTGACCATGAGTTAGCTTCACAAGGTAGCACTGCTCATAAACAGAGTAATTAATTATTTATTTTTTAATACAGTCCTTTTCAAAGAGAGCTCTGTGTGCTTATATATGTTTAGAAATGTTAGAAATTTTTCCTATGGCCACAGACATTTAATAAAGCAGAGTGATTTGGCTTTACCTTTCCAGTTCTTAATGGTCACTATAGTTAACAGAACTACTGGATACCTCTAGACAGTAAAACTCTAATGCACAGAAAATGAGAACTGTGGAAGGGAAGAGATAGTTATATGGTGTCTGTGAAATGTGGGCAGGTAAAATGAGAGGCAGTGTAGAGCTTTTAAAGAAAAGGAGATAATTTAAACTCTCTTCTATCAGTGTTTGAGGTAACAAAACCAAGAGTAAGTGTAGAATAATGGGCTAAAATGGGAAGAGGATGAAATTTCAGTCACCTGCTAGTGCAAATGTTCTATTTGAATTATTCCAGTTTTACCAAACAGAATGAAAAATGAATTTCTGAAGGAACTGAGTGGCAATGAAGATTTTAGTAATTTAAAGAGAAGTCTTAAGACAGTAGTGGCAGTTTTCAAAAGGCTGAGTAGATACTCCTGAAGACTGAACTCAGTTATTGTATTGTAAAGTAGCAGGTATGAATCTGAGAATTATTAAAAATTACTGGTAGTAATTGCAACTCAGGTGGTCATTTTTAATGCCTCATTTGTGAAGAATTGAGTAGACCAAGATTGTGATGTTCCTGAGTCTTTCTTCTGGATGATGATTTCTGTGGCAAAATGACAAAATGAAAAACCTTCTGAGGACTTAGGAAATGAGTCAAAAAACCCTTAAAATAGTGCCAAATTAACTTTATTATATTGGCTGTATTCTGCTGAAATGGACAAGCACTCACTGTTAAAGCAAAAAACTTACACTACTCTGAAATACACTACAAAGTGATTGCTGTTCTCAGCCTACTGAAAATGTTCTTAAATGCTGTGATTTCTAGAAGCTTTAGGCACCTACATTTGTCAGACTTACAAAATTTTGAGTTTCTGAGTGCATGTGTTTTGTCTTCCAAAGTTTTTTCTTCCCAAGAATTTTCCATTCTTTTGTTATAAGAAAACCATGATGCAAGTTTGGATGTAGACATGGACAGAAATCTGACAATTAAGATTAAAAGCTCGTAAATAAGAATAAAAAAAAAGTTGAAATGCACTATATAGTCATATTTTGCCTCTCTTCATTTTTAGATAATCGTGGTGCTTCTGTGATGGAAATTTTCCATACTCCATGTATTTTATTCTCCTTTGACCTTGTATCTTCTCTGTCACCTGGTACATTAAACAGCAGTCAGGTTCAGAGCCACTTACAACTGATAAAGGACTTAGGAAGTTTTTCCCATCCTGTGATTATCAGTCTAATTTTCAGGTGTGAAAATTACTGTTGTAATCTCAGAAGACAGTGGCCCATAAAAGGTGTATGATTGAAAATCAGATCTATAATTGAAAATGTGATCATTGTTTCTTTAAATACCCGTTAATGTGTCGGTGCCATCTGGCAGCACCTGGATCTGCCCTTGGCTGGCTGTCACTGCCTGGTGCTCAGGCACAGGCAGCAGGAGGGATGTGGGTCATGGAGATACTCTCCTCTGGGATCACAGTGGCCTTATTAAATTCATTTATTTCCATAAGAACACAACGAAGGGATCACAGGGGAGGGAGAGCTGTTCATGGTTACTTGTGCTGTTGGAGCTGAGTGAATTTCCACTTTTCCCCATCCTCTCCACTCCTATCTGACAAGGATTTCAGAAACTGGACACTTCAGCCACAACTAGTTGTCTCTTCCACTCACCTGCTTATTCTAGACACTGAGGTCTGACCCCAACCTGGCTGCAGTCAGAATTGCCCCTTCAGTTTAGGCACAGGTGGGGCTTGGGGAGATGTGCAGCCCCATGAAGAGAAGCTGCCAAGGATTGTTGTGAGCCCTTCCCCATGAAGTGGCTGTAGCTGAGGCATTATTTAATTCTTCCATCCTGCAACAATAGCTCAACTTGTAATCTGAATAATGTGTTTTTCTTTTCTTTGTAACCTTCACATTAACACAGTAATTACTGAGTGGCTGGAAGAATTAGAATGGGTCTTTTTTTTTTTTTTTTTTTTTTAAACAGCTTATGCCCTTTTCTTGCTTGGTATGCTGAAATATTTGAAGTTGCAGCTTTAAAATAAATTATTGACAAAGGCACTGAGGGTTTCTTTTGTTACTCACTTGCAGGGTTACCTAAATATGTAACTAATCACTACAGGGAGTGCATAAAAAACAAAAAAATAAAACATTCTTACTGCAGTGTCTTGCAGTGTGTTGGCTACTGATGCAGATATATCAGAGAGGGGTGGTACACTTGGGGGTAGATAATGAGTGGTAGTGAGACAACTTTTGGATAAACTGCAATTTTTGATTCCCACTTTGGTAAGGGCACCCAGAAGACTTATTTCATGTATTTTTAGTAACTTCTTGTTTCAGAGGTTGACATACAGAATTATTGTTGTTGCAGTTGTACATTGCAAAATTCTTCATTATCCTCTTGGATGTTTTCAGATGTCTGCTATTTTAATTCATTTTTTACATTTTTAAAAAAACAATCCAGCTTTCTGCTTGTAGTAAGAAGTAAGCACTCCTCCTAAATTCTCAGAATAAAATTACACAGGTTATAAAATTATCACGTCAAAATTTTGGACTTCAATTCTGCAAAATCCTGTTTACAGTGTGAAGTATAAAGAGAACAATGTATGATACTCCCCTTCTAGGGGAAATAATGGAATAATTACTACCAGAACATTTTTTTCTAGGTCAGAAGAGCATTTACTACATTCCAACTATGGTTCATAAGCAACCATATTGATATATTTTAATTAAGAACAATTTTAGCAATGTAGATATACAGTTGTTATACTGGATAAGAAACTTCAAATTCTGTTCCTATAAGATGTATTGCTTCAATTTCTCTTGCTGTATCACGCTGAAACATCATGTAATTAAAGCATTGTGGTTCTTTGCAGAATATTCTCTTGTAGACAGGTAGCCTTGGTGAACTGATGAGATTAATACTTTTATTTCACTTTCAAATGTGTGAACAGGGATAGGTTTTGCTCTCAAAGGCTCCTGTAGAAAGCATTAATGGAAATAGTGCTCCATCATCATTGTGTGATTGGGTTTTAGAAGTTTAGCTTTTTACTGATGTTAGTTTTCATGACAAAATAATTCAACAAAATCATAATTGTCCCCATTAACCTCAACCAAGTCTGGGTGAGCAGACTGTGCACAGAAAAATGCCTTGGGGTCCTCTGTTGCTAAGAGTGTGATAGAGTGATTTGTAAGGCTTGTGATGAGCAGTCACACTGGGGGCAGAGGTGAGCAAATACCAGATTTTCGACCAGCTGCTCCATCAGACCAGCTTGGGTCCGAGTCAGCTTTGTCAGAGCCACTGCTGGCTCCTTTTGCTCTGGGGGTTTTGGTTGGTTGGGGTTTTTCTGTTTATTTTCTCCTATATTTTGATAGAGTAGGTGGAGAAGTTAGAAAGGATGGAGTGCAGTCACTGGGCTTTGATTTCCCACTCAAGGTGCTGCACAAGAGCTACTTTTTATTTTCAACACCCTGTTGCCAGCAGAGAGCCAGGGGGATTTGGCTGCACATCTCCACAACTGTGATTTGAGGAGTTGCTTCCTCCAAGGGGCCACTGCAGTCAGAAATCCTGAGCACAGCTTGCAGCCAGCTGCTGGCTTTGTCACTTGGTGTGTGTCAGGTTAATATTCCTCCAAATTTTCATCCTGTGGGAACAGCTAGAGCTGCCTAAAGTTGCAGTCTCAAAAGTTGCAATATAGCTGCTTCCAGAAAATTTCTTAAGTTGTTTACACAAAGGAGACAGGGATGTAAAAGATTATTCAATGACTCAGGAGGGAATAATGAGCATACGGTGCTCTGAGCTGCAGAAAACAGGAATAAACCCCACAGGTATAAAATCAACACAAAATGTGAAAAGGAAATTTTACCACAGAAGTCAGGTATTAGCTACACCAACACTTCTGTTACAGTTCCCTTTTTGTAAATTAGCTAAAAACTAATTCTTGGCAAGTTTCCATCTGTTTGAAAATACATTTGTTAATCACTGCCACTCATCTGTGATAAAATCCAGACTTCTGTTCTGTGGGTGGTTTGTTTGCTTTAATTTTGTGGTTTTTGGTTTTTCCCCCTGTTTTAGCTCTGAAAGTGGTTTGTATTTTATGAACATTCAAGATTACCTGTGAACCCATTTTTGCACAGCATAAATCTGGGAAAATTCCTTTTGGAGCTTATTAATTAAATTATTCAGTTTAGTTGGCCATATAGGTCTGGATTCTGACTTCTAGCAGCTTGTTTTTGAGCACACACTGAATATATTTGTTAAAAACTAAGCAAGTATTTAGATAAAGAAAATGAAGGTTGATACTTTTTAAATTTATTAATCTGGGGAATCATGGAACGTCAGAAAAATCCATTTTATTTAAGGCCTATGGTATAAAAGAAAGGCACAGTGTTACAGCCTGTCTCAGAGCCCACCATCTTCATTTGAGTCAAATATTTGCCTCCAGACATTTCAGTAGGAGCTGTTGAAATGGATCTGAAGGAATTATCTGGCTCTTATATTAAAGCTCAGAGCCAAGGAGAGATTTTGAGCTGAGTGCCTGTTGTGAGTCCTGGATCTGCAGAACTTCCAGTGCATTAATGGAAATTTCAGTGGCAGGGCTGCTTGGAAATTTTCATTATTTCATTACCTACTTCTGTGTTGGTAAGATCAGAACTCTAATTATAAATCTTGTGACTTTTAAATGGCAAGAAAAGATTAGATAGGATAGATAGATAGATAGATAGATAGATAGATAGATAGATAGATAGATAGATAGATAGAATGTGTTTTATAGAGATTGTCCTTGCTTTATTTGTCATTGGAATCAGACAGAAAGAAGACATTACTCTGGAGGAAATGAAAGGTGCCATTCATTTCTTTCTCTAAGTCAAAACTCCTAGTTTGGATGGATTTCTGCCAAGGTTTCTATGATACTCAGTGATATGCTCTCACCTTTATTAGGAAAAATATTAAAGTATATATAGAGTGCTTGACAACATCACTGCTTTTCTTGGCACTATTGTTATATTAGGGATTATTTATCCCTACAATCACAAGTTCATTTGAGTTACTCCTTAGAATGTCCAGGCTTTGCTAGAGCAATCCTTAGTGTACCTGTGCATTTCTTTGCTTTTCAGTAAAAAGAGCATCTGGAAAATTTTGCCACTAGGAGCACCTTGACTCTTAATGGGTGGCTCACATTTCCCAAAGAAATATAATGGATAAAGAGCACTTGAGGTGTTTTATGTAGATAGTTTTGGCCATTAGGTAAAATGACTTTGCAGGGAAGGAAAAGCTGGCTTTTTACATTATCTGGAAGTATACTGAAAAAAAAAAATCAATTAATCTGCTAAAACAGCCAAGAAATTCCTGATGTTTTTTTCCTCCTAGTACTAAATTTGATTTTTAATTGAGTGTAATATATGTAAAGAGATGATTTTGAGACCCATTGTCTTTCTATAAATGCTTTTTTATAAGCTCAGTGTGTGTGTATGAGTATTGGAACAGTGGGATGTCCTTAGTGCTGTGAGAACTAACACTGTTTTTAAGTGAAATGTGATCTTGGCTCTGCTGGGTCATTATATATATTAACTCTATATAATGTAGCATAATGTGTTAAGTCTACAAATTTCCTGATCACCTCTCTGGTCTTTTTCTCCTAAGAAGTGCAGGAAAAAAAAAAAACTTTATTTCTGATCATAGAATCACAGATCATATTCTACGGCTTTAAATATAATTCCATTGCCTGGAAAAACAGGTAATTTAATGGTGAAGCAGACTGGGAAAAACTGAATGATAAATTTCCAATTAGAGTCCAGTGATACTGATTGAGTAATTTTGCTTGCTATAATTTTGTTGACAAATATTTATATAAAAAGTTGCTGGTTTCCCATTCTTACCTGAGCTTGGGAAACTCATGTAACTTTCTACTGCTTTAGATCCCTCTAAACATTAAGATTGTGTTTGTGTTCCCTTTTCTGCTACTGACACTCCTTGGTTTATTTACATTTGTATTTATTTATGGGAATGTTTCCTTGAATAATATTTATCTGTATATATATATTCAGTGATATGTGCATGTGTGTACATATGTATGTGCACACAAAGTCATTAAGGCACATTTGAATTTAAATTACTTATTTTATTTGCATGTAATTTATATGTAAATCTGAAAACAAATAGAATAATATTGATGTGAATTTGCAAAATAGCATTTACAAATCTGTTCCATAGTTTGATAAATCCTGATTTAATCTCACTTACCTAAAACAAAAGCTTCTGCCAGATCTATTCTCCAGGACTCTTAAATGCCATAAAATTAAGCATGTGTACAGATACCTGACCGTGGGAAACTCCAAAAGCTGATTTTGTTTTTTCTAATCTAACAGTGAACTTACTGGAAAGTCATGCACCTGTGCAGTTTTTTACCATTAAAAACAAGGGCACTGTGTTATATTTAAATTGTAAAATTACTTGGCATAGATCTGAATATGACTTTATGGCTTTGCTGCAGTTGGTAACCTTTGCTGTTTATCTAACCTTCAGTGAACTGCAGCTTTGTGTTGTCAAACAGATCTGCTTATTAATGCTGAAATTGTTGATGCCATTATTAAAAATCATCTCTTATGGGACCTTGCCAATATACCAAGAAATAAAAATACATGTTAAAGCCTTTTTTTTCTTAAAGCAATCAGGCAAAGTATAACCTTGTTTCTGAGCAATGAAAAGTACAAATTTCAGCAAGCAATTTTTTTTAATACCTGTAGAAAGATCTATAGGTATGCAACATGGATAGCCTGTGTACATTTATTTTTAAAGTCTCTTTTTCTGAGTTAAGGTATTTTATTTGGTTGAGGGATTTTTCTTTAATGTGATAAGAATGGGAGAAATAATTTACTATCTTGTGACATTTCAGTAAAGTTGGGATCAATAGGAATATGTGAAAATACCTTTTTGGCCATAACTGGCTGTGCCAGTGTTCATACAGACCTCTTGTGTTACATGTAATAACCTGGATAAAATTGTGTTTATGCCTGCTGCTTTGTCATCTTTTTCTGTCCTTGGCCTTACTTGCTTTAGTAAAATACTTCTAAGAATTTTCTTTAATTATGGCAAATGAACTGTTGATTTCCTGTAGGTGCTAATGATGCATGCTCACTGGAAATGAGCCGCTTGCTTTATCTCCATGTAATCTCCCAGGCAGTCTTCAAGATCCAGAGATGGCTTTTCCTAATCAGGCAAAAATCTCATTAGCTTCCAGATGAGACTGGTGTGAGGAAAAGAGCGAGCAGCATGGTGTGAGTCCTGGGGCTTTGGTGTGGTGAGGGCACAAGGAACAAAGCCTGAAGTCAGAGCAGAGCTGCTCTGGACAACCTGTCTGGAGGTGAGGTTTGCAGGGAGATTGGAGTCACATTTCATTAGCTGTTATCCCTAGGAACTTGCAGAAATCCCCAAAGGTGGCTTCCTGTGGCTTTCATGTCCCTCCATAATTCTGAGTCTCAAGATGCTTCCTCACGTCTTGTCAGAACTTTGTTGTTCTCCTCAACTCTCCAAGAATTTCTGCTGGACTGGAAGGAAAGAGTTCAGTATTTTTACTTCTGGAACTTTGTTAGAAACAAACTATAAAAGATTGTGAGTGCAGGATGAAAAGGGATAACAACTGAAATCCTGAGGCTCAGTGAAGTTGCCTCTGATGCTGGCATTGCACCTCTCCATCAGAGAGTTCTGCATTCAGCTCCAAAAGCCTGAGGAGCTCCTTTGCCTCCTGCAGCTCATCTCTACATTGTGACTGCTCCTTTTTTTCAGATACAAACCAGTTCTGGCACCCATTGTTACTTTATTCAAGCCTGCCTCTGCTCCAGCTACTCAGCAGTGCTTATGGCAATATCTTCCATGGCCTGCATTTTCCATGGTTTCTTTAATCTGGAGCACTGTGATAGTTTACTTCCCCCCCTCCCTGTATGAATGCTACTATATTAGCTAAAAACAAACAAAAAAACAGATGGCCTCAAATTTTCACTTGTGCAGGTGCCACACTGTTGTGTTGACCCATCTCTGCTTTTGTATTTATTATGTGCAGGAATAATGACCTAAGGTTTAAACTCATCTGCTGTGATTAGATCTTGAATAAGGGTTCCAGCAGAATGCTTTAGAAGTTAAGCTTTTACTTGTTTGTCTAGTGTAATAGCTAGCTCATTGTTTCTGAGTAAGTGTTACAAGGTACACTGAAAAATGAGTGGGGAAATGTGGAATGTATTCTTAATGCTGGACATAATATGTTAAATAGATTCCATAAATGTTTCTGGTCCTTTTTTTTGTTTTGTTTTGGTTTTTTTGTTTTGTTTTGTTTTTTGTTTTTTGGTTTTTTTTGTGAGTAGTTGGAACCAAGGGTGTTGACAAAGCTGTTCCAAAATACCCCAAATAACCAAAATCCAGTTCATGAATGGGCATTTACAGGTCCAAGGAAAAGACCTCTGCTTAGAGCAAAAATGACCAAGCTAAAAGAAAGCACAAAATGTCTTATAAGGTTTATAACCAGAGTGAGTGATCAGCATTTCTCAGAATGACTTATATGTGCACATTTGTTTTCGTTTATTTTTATTGAGGAGGGGTGGGTTTGGGTTTGTTTTAGCTATTTTGGCCTGGGTTTGTTTTCAGTTTGGCTCTGCAAAAGGAGGGCTTTGTTCTACCAGTGCAGCCCCAAGAAATAAAAATATGAAGACAGATTGTTGCCATATCCAAACCCTGCACCTGTTCTGAGCAGGGTAATTGCTAACAAGCTGCTCTCTTTTTAAAATGCCAGTTATCCATAGAGCTGACAGAACCTGCATTCCTCTGGAAGTGGCATTTTACAGACTCTGAAAAGAAGTGCCAATGTTTTCATGAATAAAGATATTGACCGGGGAAGGCAATTGTGTGACCATAATCATTGAGACAAGAACTGTAGCAACAGGATCTTATAAAACAGTGGATTGTAAAGGGATTGTAGAGGGATGAAAATGATAGGTACTTATGCAAATGGATTAGAACTATCCTGTGCCACTTTGTGGATCTGTCTTTTAATCTCTCTTGCTATCTAGGCCACGGCATTAGTCAAAAACAGCTGGAAAGGAATGGACACAATCACTTAATCACAAAATCAGAAGGCTTGCTGGGGTAATTTCCCTTCAAATAGCACAGGGCAAACCCAGGGCAGGTAGTACTTAATATTAGTTGCAAGCCCAGCTCTATAAAGAGCTCTGGAAAGACTGCAGTCTTTCTATTATAAGTGTATTGAGTCTGTCTTTTAAGACACCTGAAATGTGACATGAAATTATTTGTCTTTTTTCCATTTGTCAGCTTTTCTTTATGTTTGGGGAATGCAAATGGCAAGAGTTTAATGAAGTGATATTGTTGTGATTATATCTAAGCTGCAGAGTGAGACTCATTCTCATTCCTACTGCAAAGCAAATTATGTTTGCTTTTCCTACTCTAATGCACTTTGCCCCTGAAATTCTTACCAAAATAAGGGAGGACTGTGATTCTCCTTCGTGCTTTTCTCTGTAGGCTTTGTCCTGGTGACAGAACAGCATAAAAAATAAAAAAGAAAAGAAAAAGAGACAAAAAAAAAGCAGATGATTTATTCAAGGTATCAGAAGATGCCATGCTGGCAGAAGCTGCTACAGCCCCAAACTGCTACAGCCCAAATCTGCTACAGCCCAAAGCTCCTCTAAGATCTTTCACCTCAACACAAAACCAGGCAGGCACCAGACACTGTTGGAGCTCAGTGCTGGTGGGTTTTGTGTTCCAGATAACCACAGTCCAGGGGTAAACACCAACGTGCATCTGCAGACCTGGGCTGTTGGGCAGGTCAGCCTGGTAAAGTTCAGTCTGGACTGAATAAATTATGGCAGAATCTCTGCTTTCAGTTTGAGCTGAACCCAGCCAAAATAGTTAAAACTGCTTGAACCAAAATAGTTAAAACTGCATTTAGAATTTATCAGCTGGGCTGATGCAGCATGGGCAGGAGCTCTAAATGAGAAAATGCAGTTTGGTTAAATGTCAGCTCTCAGGGTTAGCTTGTCTCTGAAAGTTTGGGTTTCACTTCCTCTCCCTAAGGGGATGCTGCATTTTAACTACCCACTGTCTTCTGGAAAAGCCTGGAAGAGGCACTCAGTACTCCTCAGCTTTATCCAATGCCCTTCCACATGCCTGCTTCCACCAGGCATTCTCCTGGTGCTTCTGGCATGATTTCCATGGTGGAAATTGTACTGTGGTTTACACAAAGAGTTCTCCAAGAAATCCAGAAAATGCTGTTAGAGTAATTCAGAAACTTGACTTACTAATGCAGCATATTATGCCGATATTTTCTGACCTTTTCTTCTCTTACAACAACCCCAGTTATACACACTTGCTGGAAAATTATGTCTTAAAGACTTTTTATCCTCATTGATTAACAATAAAACTCTGTGAGTTGATAAGCTTTAGGAAGGAAGCTGTGATTTTTTTTTTTTCTGGTTATGCTGCTTATAAGGAAGATTGTAAGATTATTCAGGTAGAAATATGGAAATGTCTGGAAGTTTTTTGTGTATTCTTCTACTATGTCTCTTAATTCTGAGTGAGTCTTTTTCTCAAATCAATATCCCCAATACTACTTAAAATCTGTGCTTGCATTTTTGTGTCAAGGGATAAAAAATATTTTGTATGTAATAAACCTAAAGGAATTTATTTCATTGTTTAAATTTCTATTGTAATAGGAACTTGGGTCAGGTCTTTTTTTACAACCTTGTGTAATACAGCCATTATGGAGGCAATTACATAGTTTTTTATTCTAAATATAAAACATCTGTGTAAGAATCTGTATTTCATTCAGAAACAGAGAATAAAAACTCAGAACTGTTGAATGAGACTACAGCCTCCTAGGACAGGGTTACAGCACTGGTGTATCAGGGAAAAGCAAGTGCCATGGACTGGTGCAAGGCTTTTGACACTGTCCCACATGGCAGTGGAGCAATTTCCAGTGCCCAAAGAGAGCTGGAAATTGACTTTTACAAAGGCTTGTAGTGACAGGACAAGGGAGAATGGCTTTACACTGAAGGGGGCAGGCTTACATGAGACAGAAGGAAGAAATTCCTCACTGGGAGGGTGTGGCACTGGAGCAGGCTCTGGGAGAAGCTGTGGCTTTCCTGGCTGTGATCAAGACCAGTCTGGATGGGCTTTGAGCAAGCTGGTCTAGTGAAGAGACAGGGGATTGGACTGAGCTAATTTTTAAGATCCCCTCCAGCCCAAACCATTTGTGATTCTGTGCCATAGATTGTGATATTCTAGGCTGTGTCTTGCTGCTGATTAAAAGATTTTCATGCCTGTAGTGAATCAGTTCATCATCAGCCTGTAAAGCCTGTTTGGAGATGGACTATATGTATTTAGGAAACAGCCTAGAAAAGGAGAGAGAAAGATGCTTCAGCGTATATGAATTATATTTGCTTTGCATATTTTCTGGATATATATTTTTTCAGCATTTCCCTCTGAAATTTGTGTTGCAGCAGCGAGGGGATTTAGCAGAGAGGGATGCAGAAGGTTTGAAATGACTCAGGTTTTCCTCTGACAGCCTCAGCCTGGCCTCCCTCCCACACCAAGTCTCTGCAGGTTTCTGCTTTAGCCTTTCTTTTGGTCACTGCTGCATGTGTATCACACATGTGGTACATGCTTTGGTAAGAGCAGTGCTTCAGGGGTCTTTTCAACAGAGGTTGAATGGAGACAATCATAGAGCAGAAACTTTAGTCTTTGTCCTTTGGTTGCAGGCATTGAGATCCCTGGTGGTGAATGCTTGCAAGCTCTTGGTAAATGTGGTCTTTAGCATTTGGCAGCATAGCCTTGGAATCTCTAACATTGGTGTACAATGGGTTTGTGCATGCAGTGTTTCATTTTTCTCTTTGTAGCTATGTTTTAGTAAGGCATTACTCAATCACGAATTACATTCAGAAATATGTATTACTTAAGGATTGTTCTTGGCAACAACACAATTAAATGGTTTGTGAAAAAGCTGCTGTGAATAATGAGAAAACTTGCAGTTGTATTATCTTTGTGCAGCCATTTTCTGATTCATTAGCGTCAGACTGTAAAATCCATAATAACATTATAGGTAGTGTTACATATAAACCACCAGATTCAAGAGTTGATATTTTTTCAAACCACATTAATAAAAAAGCCTGTTTAGAAGATTAAATCCTTAAATCTCCATCTGTGCCTGCATTGTTGTTATGTCCCAGTTAGCAGATAGTTATGGGGAAACTACATGGTGTCAAAAGCTTCTCATTGTATGGCTCTCTGTGATGTTTCCTCTTGAATGCCTCTATCTTCTTGTCACACTCAGAAATCACAGCTTCTGCCTTGCCAGTGATACACAGCCCAAAGATCTATTTAACTGCCTTTTGCTTATGGCCATTTTGAAAAGCAGCACAAGGCTAAAAATATTTTATTGTTGAAGAACTGCATCTTATACTGTTTTAAAACTTTGTAGATTACAGTCCAAGACTTGCATTGGTTAGCACAAAAAAGTTAATTGGAGATGCCCTTGATAGTGACTGTGCTATGAATTCACTTTATTATAGTAATTTTTCTGATATTTCATCAAATATTGTTTGTGTACAGTAACTTCATAGATGTCTTACAAGAATGTTGCCTTACATGAATGTTGGCAGTCAATATCAAAACATCATAATCACCTTTAATAATTTCTAATATAATAATTGGTTACAACTTGTAATTTTTATCCAAAGATTAAAATCTAATATCATAATTTGAGACAACTCCTTCTTTTTATGCCAGTCTCCAAGTTTTCAGCCAACTGGAAACTCTCTTCTTTCTCTCTGTGGGTACCAATAAGCTTTGTATGCTCAGTACTCCATTCACCTCTTTGATATTGTCCTTGCACAAATTTGCAGAAGTATTTAAAATGAAGCTTTTTTTTTAGAAACTGAACAACATTCATGTCTGCAGAGAAGAACCTTGTGAATAGTGAGGACTTGGTACATTTTTTAGAAGCTTTGGTACATTCATTGAGTTGTCCAGCTTCTATCATTTGAAGCCAGTTCTTTGGAACAGGATTTCATGATGCTCTGAGGAAAGCTACAGTTCTGTCACCCCCACTTGGTTCTCTGAGCTTCTAGTTCTTGTCTTAAATGGGACTCTGTCAGGTGTCATTTAAATAAGGCTGATACTGTGATTTTTAGAAGACCATGCTATTAACACTTTAAAATAATTCTTACTAAGACAAAACAATGGCTTGGATCTGAGTTCACCTGTATTTTTGTGGATGGAGCCACACAAAATGGGGATCACCAAAGGGGCTGATGGAGCAGTCATACAGCCCTTGAAGAGCTGTGTCTAAGGCTACCCAGGCTGTGGTAATTAGCATTTCACAAGGTAGGAAGGAAAATGGAGGAAGCAGGTTTGTTTGGAGTGGGGACATTCCTTGCTGGGAGCTGTGGTGTGCTGAGGACTGCTGTGAGAATTCCTTGTGGGATTGCTTAGAGATTGTGTTGGGCAATTCCCCTTTTATTTTCTGGAAAAAAATACCAGGGAGAGAAGCTGTGTTTTATAGGTAGAAGTGAACCAGAAAGGGGTTAAAAAAACAACATTAAAAAGTTAAAGACACTATTGCTGCTGTGGTGATGAGTGATGCTGGTGTATGTGAGCCAAGAAGGCACAAGAACATTTCCACTTTCTGTTAAGACTTACTTACCCATTTCATACTCATTATAACCCAGAAATGCAAAATGAAATAATATATATGTGAAAAAATGTTAACATGCTTTTGGAAGCTTGTAAAGCATAGCAAGAGATTTTTTTTTTATTTAATTTTTTTTTTTTTACCCTTACCATAGCATTTAATGAAACAGTTGTACTAGTTTTGTCATTGTGTTGTTAGATGTTTATGTTCTGTTTGGTCTCAAACTGTACCACGAATGTGGGCAATGCATTGCTATTATTGAAAAATGTAAAAAGTGCCTGGCAGGAGTTAAACGTGTAACCACAGAGGATGTAAGCTTAAGTGCACTGGTACTTACAGAAGCATTCATTTAACATTTGTTATAAGCTACTGTTGTTTTTTTTATAACTAATAGGGGAGCAGTTTGCAGTTGATCTACTGCATAGAGAATAAGAGCTTGTAGCTTCAGATGGAATACTTGCAGCCTCAGGCAGTTTTGCTAATGTTTTCTATTACAAATAAGTTTAATAGTGTGCATTAAAAAGGATGTGTATTTAAACCTTTATGGTCCATACCATGTTAGGTGGAATTACAGTAAATTGCTACATTTCATTTCTGTAATTATCTTATAAACTGCTAGTTGATATTGTCCTGAAGTTTATGTTCAGGACATTTTAACACCAGTTGTATTTTGGACAGCTTGGATAAGATCATTTGATTGTCTCTTAGGGGTATAAAATTACATATATATATTTAAAAATAGAAAGATCTCTATTAAAAAAGCATGAGAGTTGCACACCTTTGGATGAGTGTGTAGAAGGGAGGGATCATGATCACCTCCTGTGCTGTGATTGTGAGCATGCACAGAGCAATTCTCCTATCACTAATAGTTCTGGAAATGTATGTTTATGAAACATGGTCTTTTCCTTTTATTTCATTTTTTTCCATTCCTGTAGGAACTTGGAAGTAACAGCCCTCCGCAGAGGAACTGGAAGGGAATTGCTATTGCGCTGCTGGTGATTCTAGTTGTTTGTTCACTCATCACTATGTCAGTCATTCTTTTAACCCCAGGTAACCTACTTCTTTATTTTATCTTATTAAAGGTGTATGATTCATGATGCAGTCATCAAAAGCAATGAATGTTAAAGTGTCTCTTGCCTTTAAGCATTTTTGACTTGTGGCTATTGTAAATTTGGTGCCTGTAGGGACTTGGGAGGTGCTGGAGGCTTTGTAGAGCAGAAATGTTTGGGGTTGGCAATAGGCCCTTAGGATTGTGTCAGCCTTGAGGGGGCTGCAGAAATCCTTGTGAGCCTCAGCAGGTGTGAGCTGACTTCAAGAGTTTGTTGTTGGTTTCTGGTGTAATTTCAGATTCACAGATTCACTAGGAGAAACTTCAGTGCCAAGGAAAACTGATTCCGAGAATGCAACTTGAACATGGATCTTCCATATGTACAGGCACAAGCTTCTTCCCTTTTCTTTCTTTCAGAAACAAAAAGGGGAAAGTAATGGTTCAGTCACAGAAATATTAAAAAAAGGGAGAGGGCAAAAAAGTAGACAAAAAAAGCAAACACTGCGCACCTTTCAAAGAAAATTTATTCTTTGAATCCTTTTGCCAGTTTTGAAGTTAGAGTGTAAAGATTTGCATGGCATACCTAGAGAAATAATACTGGTCTGCACCATATTCTGTCATTCAAGTGCTCAGTTTAAAGTTACTGAAGCTCTTTTCAGTTAAATGCTGGTTCCAGGCTGTTTGGCCACCTGGGGAAATGAAATGCCAGAGGGAAGCTGCTGAGTCTGTGCATGAGCAAGTACAGCAGCAGAGTGCTGCTGCTTTAAAGGGAGGTGATGAGGCTGAATGGAAAAGGATCAAAAAACTTTGCATGTTAGAGGGGATGAGGCAGCTGGAAAGAGTGTGCAGGAAACTATGGATGGGCTAATCCCTCTGTCTTGTATAAATATCTACTCCTTATGCATGGTGCTTTCCGAAATGACTGTTTGCTTATTTCCGCTTAGATCATGTTGAGAAAAATAAAAGCAAAAGTTGTGCTGCTGGAGTCTCAGTGAATAGGAGCCTTCTTCAGGGAATAATAAAAAAGAGATTTTGAGAGCACATGGTAGTGTATCCTGGTACACTTTAAGACAGAAGACTGATTTTGTTTCGAAGAGAGGTAGCTTTTGTTCTGAAGACTTGTAAAATATCAAGTGTTTGCTGGAATCTACAATAATAACTCTCAGTTGTGGTTCTTATATCTATATAGAATTATTAATGATGTTAAAACATAAACTGAAGTCTTTGAAGGCACTCATAGAAAAAGAATAAACAACCTAGGGGAATGTTAATTTAAAAAAAAAAAAAAGTTCAAAAAGCTCAGTGAATTACAACATCTCTGAGGCTGTTTCAAAATCCAGAGATCTTGCTTGAAAACTTGTGTAAGCTGGGACCTACATTTCAGTTCAAGTCATGCAAGTGAAAACTAGTTCTGTCAGCTCAGATGCTCTAAGATATCCCATAGAGACTGTGAGGCTTGATCTAAATAAAAACCCTTCTCCCAGAAGGATCTAGGTCTGTAAAGCTTTCTTGTGGGTTGGAAATGCTTGCCATGGAAAGCTTTGGAGATGCATTGTAGGATAGGTACTTGCCCTGTTTTGGCCCTGATCATTGCTGCTCCCCCTTCACTTTCATTATGAATTTGTTTGATTATTATGAATTATTAATGTGGTTTGGGAAGCAGATATTTTGCTACTCTGTTGGTCTGCTGGCAGGTACTGAGCACTACAGCTGAAGCTACTTTGTCATGGATATGGGTTAAGATCACTTTGGGATGTTCAGTGTTTGAGGGGAGGAAGAAAGTAGAGACCCCTTCACACCTGGTGTTGTGAAGTGCTCAGTTCCAAGTTGATGCTAATTTGTTATTATAAATATTTGGGTTTGAAAATCCTTCTCATAAAATATAATCGGTCTGAATGAAGATATTCAGTGCAAATGTCCTGTGTTACCTTGGGATGTTTCAGCATTCATTTCTAGTACTATTTTGAGCATCAGAGAGCTCTCTCCCTGTTTAGTTCTGCCTGTACGGATGGGTGCTTTTCAGATTTCATGTAAATTCCCCTAAACACTGTACATCATGCTGCTTCTTTTTGTGGAAATGATGATAATTTCAGATGATTATTGCTCAGAAGCCTGATTGTTTCACTGGTATTTTTTGGAGGCAAAATGTACTTACTGATGTGCCAAACACAACAGCAATGATCTCCTTTGCCTGCAATTATTTACACATTGTTTTGTCCACAATAAAAGAAACTCGTAGGTCTTTGTACACTAACAGTTGTCATTTAACTTCTCTCAAATTTTGAGAAAAAACTTTCCTGCTTTTTAACAGAGGGATTGATGCTTCCATATGGGATGGCATGTTTTTAAAAGAAAGTGCAATTCATTTGCAAAAGGCTTCAAAGAGGCTTTAGCTTTCACCAAAGATAAAAACTATATTAAAAGTAAAAAGAAATTCTTGATTTTATTTTTGTATTTTTACATGATATGTAACTTGACTATACAATACTAAACAGGTTCTCAGTTGAAATAAGAGGTGTGTTTTGACCTATTAATATCTCAGCTTTTGTTCAAATCTGAAACCTCTGTGTTACAATTATGATTGTAGTTTGAATAAATGTACAGTTCCAACAACATTAGTAACATTTCTGATCATTTTATCTTGCTTTTCATCTATTATCATGCTCATAATCTTTATAAATGCCCTAGTGTTCTCAGCAAAGAGATGGAAAAGTGGAAGAATGAAATATCCAGTGATAAAATATTAGTGGCAGAGTCTGAGTGAACTCTGAGTCCAGTAACCACTTGTTGGGGCTCAGGAGCTCTCTGTGAGCCCCCATGGACTAGGGAGTACATTAAATAAACCCCATTGCTCCCAGCAAGTAGAAATTGCCACACTGCTCCATATCTGGGGAGGCTTGCAGGCAAATATCCCTGCTGGTTTTCTTCAAAATTAGAAATGTGCAATGATAAAGAAAGTGCACAGAGATGCCAAAGAATGAAGTTGCCCTTTTAAAGTAGGAGTGGAAAAAACTTGAAAGTTTCAGAACAGGAGCCTGTCTGTCCTCTGGGGCAGCTGCATTATGAATCTAGTGATTTTTGTTTAGTACTTGGAGTGGATTGCTGGAGAAGTATTAAGAGAAAATAAAAGAAAATGCCTTGGGAAATAAATATATCTTCATATTGGGAATTTGAGGCCAGTGAAGAGATACAAGTGACTGTCCATGAGATGCCACCATGTGGTTTGTATGTCAGTGTAATTATAACACTGGCACCTTTCTTCTGCTGCTTTTATTCTATTTCCTGTTTTTGAGGTTTCATCTCACACCTGCATATACTGAAATAGTCATAGGAAGATTTTTATATATCAGTGCCTTTAAATCATTCCTGCCTTTGAATCAACTTGTTCTTGCTTTGCATCATGACATTATGTTCCACATTGTAGGAATTATGTGAAGATTTGTCTGATCAACCACTGTTGATCTGTATTTCAAACTGGCAAATGTTCAATTGAAAGTACTAGCAGCTGAAAGCTTTTATAGGAAAAACCTCTTAAGAACAGCTTGAGAGTTGTATGGATTTGGCCTCCTCTGTACACGTGTTTTCCCACAACACTTAAAGCTGTTTTTTCCTTTTGGGGCTGACAGTAGTTCCACCTTCATGTTAACTTCCAGTTTGTGAAGGTGTGGAAGAATCAAATGCTTTTTCAAATGCAGTAAGGACTCCCTTACTGATCTGTTGATGTTGGCATTTAAACCATGCCTGCTGATACGTGCACTTACTGCTGAGCAGAGTGGCACCTGCCTCTAATCATAGACTGGAGGAAAACTCACACATGATGGGGAAAAAAGGACACCTTTCCAGAAAAATTGCTTGAGAGAACATTTAGGTCAGACAAACGGTCAGAAAATGCTTTTTGTGGAAAGGGTTGAGTAAAATCAAGCTCTGGGAAGAGAATCAGTTTGGATTGTATCCAGTAGATAAACTGTTCAGGGTTAGGACCAGCCTCTCCATACGCTCTCTCACACTACTTTTAAAGGAAAAGAATGCAAACCACATTTTTTAAAATCTTTTTTTGGTGATGTGGATATTCAGTTCAAGAAGATTCATGTTTCTGTTCAGTTCTGTACAGACTCCCTGTAACTACTGTCAATGGGCAGGCAGGTTTTGATATCTATTTTCTGGCAAGTTTCCTTCCTTTGTCATGATAACACAAAGTGAGCTATGCAAATTCCCAGTTACACCTGCAAGCTTGCATACAGTTTACTAGTGGTGTTTTCCCACTTTTTAGATGGCATTTAACATCAAGCCTTTATCCTAATTTCTAGTGCAAAATTATTTTTTTTCCCACAGAAAAGTCAGTAGGGAGTTTCAGTTAATGGCATACTACAGTACATAATTATTAGTTTTATTTGCTAAGTTAGAAGGCAAATTTTATGAGGTGTTTAGATTACATTTAATCTTCAAAAATAATATCCTATAAACTCATGAAAAGTAGCAAGGCCATTAATTTCAAGTTTTGGACTCTTCTAATTTAGTAAGCACAAACAGGTTTGTCACTTTGAATAAAAACATGCCAGTATTTGAACTGCTTTTAATTGAATGTACAGTTAAAATTAGTCATTTAGTCTTTAGCATTTGATTTTGTTTGTATCTTCTGTAATGAGTCATTTGCTATACATAAATACATACATACATAATTTCCCACCAAAATACAGAAATTTGTGGTAAATAATGTGAGAACATTGGAAATATCATTCCTTCAAGGAATAATTCAATAAAATTTACAATGGAGATGAAAAAGAGATAGTAGGCTATTTTGTAATAAATACAAAGCAGTAAAAGGAAGTCTTTCAAATAAAACAAGCACATCCTAGAATCAAAGACTAGTTTGGCTTGGAAAGGACCTTAAAGATAATCTCATTACAACCCCCCTGCCATGGGCAGGGACACTGGGCATCTGAGATACTGACAGAGGGCAAAGGTAGAGTTAAGAGTTACCAACACAGCTCTGTTTTGGTTAAAACTCAGCATTAGAAAAAAAACTACTTCTAAAACATCTAGTAAAGTTGCTTGAAGATGCCATTTTTTCAGTTTACAAATGCTAACCTTAATTTAAAACTTACTTTAAAATCCAATTTATATCGAGATTTCTTGCCATGGATATGATAGAAAACAGAGAGCAGAGCTGGTGTTCCTTTCTTCTCTAATAGCCTCTCTGTACTCAGCTGATTTATTGTTTTAGTGATTTTTATTTAGGCAATTGAAAAAAAAAATCTGTCATAGGTAAGGCAATCTTTGACAACATAACAGCTTGTGTGAGCTTGATTGCTAGTTGGCAAACTGGCAGGAAACAAAGGGTCACAATAAGTAGAAACAGACTCAAGTAAGGTTAGAAGGGAAACACTTTTGGAATTATAAACAGCATCAGGACCAGGGTGTATTGAATCCAAGTAGGTGATGGAAAACAGCTTGTCAAGGGTAGGTTGTCAACAAGGGTTTGGAGAAGGGGGATAATGGGCATGTGAAGAGCCCAGTGTTTGATGCTGCTAGGAAAGGAGCAGTGTTTTGAAGACACAGGAATGTATTTGTGGAGCTGAATAGAGCACACACAACAACATGTGCTTGCTTTGAAGATAAAAACACAGTGTGTGGCAGGAGCAAGAGCTAACAAGGTCCCATGATGTGTAAACAGAGGGATTAGGTATAAATCAAGAGAGATAATGTTGCTCTGCTGTAAAGCTCCAGTAAGACTGCAAGTGGTATATTGTGTCCCATGCTGGACTGGCAGATGAAAAAAAACCAAACCTAAATAGACTATTTTGATTCCTGGAAGGTAGGAAGGGGGCAAAAAGCTTATCTAAGGATTAGAGTGTTTGTCTTATGAGAGAGGATTTGGACAACTCTGCATGCTTGGCCTTTCAAGACATGAAGTGCAAGAAGAGTTGATTACAGTGGGTGAGTGCTTCCCTTGCCCTGCTGCCACCTGGGAGGGAGCAACATGAAAAATGCAGCAGAGCTGGGGTGTGAGCAGCTGGCATGGCCTCGTGCCCATTGTAAATTCATGGTGTGCACTAAAAGGGAGTTTCTCTTCAGTGCACCAAGGATGCACCTTATTAACACCAGCTGAAGTGACTGCAGCAAGCAGTGGTGGCATTTAAAGGTAAAAATATCATATTGCTGTCGATTCCAGGGAGCTTCCAGCTGGCCCTCTAATTGAGAAATTGGGCTGAATAAAGATCAATGACAAAACTATTGATTGACTTTTTTCTCTTGGAAGGGTCACGTTTTCATCCAAAGTGTATTACAGGATATGACCTTTACCAAGCAGGTTTCTTTGTTAAAAGTGTCCTGGTAACATCATGGGTTGACACTGATAACAAGATTGCTGCTTGACTGCTGTGATGACAGATACTCTTTTTGTATGTGTCTGTCATCACAGCACTGTTTAATAGCAGTAAAGACAAAAATCTGCCTAACACCAAATTTCTCTCGTGGAGAAGGAAAGAAAAACTCATAGAGAAGAGAAAGAGTGCAGTAATTGATGGTAACCTGCCCAATAATACAAAATTATTTTAAAAACCTGGCTGGGCATTCGACTGGTTGTGTGGGAAGTGCACAGGTGCATCTTTCTGCAGGGGCACAGCAACAAAGAGCACAGCTTTTGGCAGCTGCTGTTCCAAACAGCCTAAAGCAGGTGAAGTGCAAGCTGCTGCCAGTGATTATTGCTTGGAATCTTTGTGGGTTTGGCTTTTAACACTAAAACTTTTGCTTTGATAGCAATGGTTCAACATTGCCACTGTTAGTGCAGCAGTTCACTGTTGAATCTTCACTGTTTATCTAGATTACACATATTTAGAGAGCTTTGTTTTTAGTTTTCTGGAGTGTGGAGATGATTTTAGATGCAGGAAAATGGTTTTGTTTTATTTTGTTTTGTTTTGTAAGTCAATGTTGGCTAATTGTACTAAATGAGAAGCACAATACTCCTGGGTTCTGTCATGTTTGGGAAAAACACAAGGCATTAGCCAAGTTACCTTGTTCACTAGACTAGCACAGGCTATACAAGTACATGTAGACTTTTAAAAATTTAATTTTAAATTGTTGAATAAGTGAAGTTGGTTTCAAATTTACTTGCAGGAGTTTTTTATCTAATTTCTCTCAGTGTAAGGTACTCAATAGGACCAACATCCTTTGGCTGTCAGGAAATTTTGGTATTGGTTTTTAATTTTTTGTGGTGTGGGCCTGTGGTAAGAAAGAGCTTTGCTGCAAAAGTCCCAATATAATAAAAAACCAAACACTAAATCTTGTAGCTTGCCTGTCCAAAAGGTACCAATTCTTTCTGAAGCTTTACTAAACAAAAATTATACTTTTCCTTGCTGTGAAAAAAAAAAAAAAAAAAAGCAAGATATTATTACCAATTTCAACAGGACTTCTAGTTCTATAATTCCAGTGTTTTGCAAACAACACTGAGAATATTGTTTTCAATAATTATCTCAAATGATCTTGTTGTGTTTATTTTAGATGAACTCGCAAATTCATCAGAAAACAGATTATCCTTGGAAGATCTCTTCAGAAAAGAGTTCATAGTTCATAATCCAGAAGCCAAATGGATTAATGGTAAGTTTATAAGCTCTCACTTAATTTGAAACTAGGTAAAAATTTTAGGTATTGAATTATATTATCCAGTCACTGAGAAAAGAAAAATCAGTTAAGATTTCAAACTCTCTTGAAATTGGCCAGTGTCCCAGTTTTCCTTGTTGCTCTGAATCACGTCTCTTTCATTAATTTTTGAAGTAGCTTTCTAATTTTAAAGCTCTGTCTAGTAGAAACACACTAAAATTATCTGTTTATGCTCCTGACTCAGTTGGAAGCAGTGATGAGGAATTGTGTTTAAGAACTGGATCTTGTTTGTGGATTCACAAGAAGATCAACTCTAATAATATCTGAATATGGGATTTGAGAACTGGTTCTCTTCACATCTAGAAAAGACTTGAATATTTCAATATACTTGTACAGTCATAGTAATTTTCTGATAACTACAAATTGTATTTAGTATTCTGATTTTTTAAATGCTTTGTGCATGACATGCAGATTCCCCCAACATTGAGCAGTTTTAATATAAAAAAGAAAACAAATGGAACTCTTTTTTATTTTAACTCATTGACTTCCTTTCCTCTTGATGCCATGCCTGTTCACTTCCCCCGTTTTTAAGAAATGTACACTTAATGCAGTAGCAGCTGTCTGGTTTGTGTCATTATGGTAATCTGGTGTTACTGCAGGTGATAGAATCCAAGGAATGACAGCAGGATTTGTGCAAACCTGGGCAAGGCAGAGCTGTTGAGGAGTGCTCTGTGCAAGGCAGGAGCCTGGCAGGCTGGTGGCTGTGTGTGTAAATTCAGAATGGCTTTGCATGGAAATAATGCTTCAATTTTATCAACTTTGGCAGTCAGCTATAACTAGAGCTGCTTTACTTAGGAGGGAGCTGAGTGATTGAATTATTGCTTTATGATAAACTCTGAACAATTAGGTGGGTATAATAAGGATAAGTACATTTAAAAGCAAAAGCATAAAAAGGAGAAATGTACAGTCAATCCTTTTTTTTCAGGACCTGCTCTGGTGTTATTTGTTCCCCATAAGTTTAGGGCTAAGGGAAGGGTTGCTCAGTTTAATTTCCTGCCTCTCCCTTTCCCCATGACATCTCCCTTATTCCAATGACATCTCACCTCTGTTCTGAGCTGCCCTTAGTTTCTTCTTGGGACTGGTTCCTGTCTGCAGTCAGTGCAAAAAAAGATCGATCTGGGGAAAGCTGGAACAGTTCTGTTGCCAAGAGGAGCAGTGTCTTGTGTTTGGCAAAAAACTCTTTGCCTGTAAGAATATTTGCTAATGAAATCATAAAGCAGGTTTCAATTCAATGTTGTTCTCTGCTAAATTCACAAAACAGCTATCTGAAAAACACTGCTCCTAATTGTCAAATAAAGTAATCACAGGCCCAGTATTGTAAACTAAAGTGGTCACTGAAAGCAGGTAAGTACATAGAGGAAGAAGATCATTATTCTGGTTCCATCTATTACTTTTGTTATTTAAAAAATCCATGAGATTATTCTCCTAAGAACTCTAGTAGTTCTTCATAACACGTGCATAATATTCTATGCATAAAAATAGTACTAATTTCAAAACCCAGGACAATAAAACTAAAAGGCTGTGGATGGAGTTATATTAAATAACAGTGATGCTATAAAACATGTAGTTTATTGTATTTCTTAACTCTCTTCTACAACTTGTAATATGAGCAAAGCTTCTTTTATGAGATTTCCCAATGTGGTAAAAAGAAATGTAGAATTTGATGCTAAACCCTTGTTTGGATACAGGTTTCTCCTGTGGACGTCAAAGTTCATCTTAAAAAGCTCCTAAAGTGAAATATATTTTTATTAGCATCATGCAAAAAATATAACTTGTGTTAGTATCATGCAAAAAATTGCTGTAAACAATCCAGTCTAAAAGCTATGAGATTGTACAGGTATGAGCTTTTCCATCTCTTGAAAACAATATTAGAAATGCTATTTTTAGAGAAAGATCCTGTTTTTATTAACATTTGTACATTTGTAATAATATCCAGTTTTTCTGCAATGATGGTTTTCTGAGTCAGTGTGAAAACTTTTAAGTTTGCAGTTAGGTGTTCTGGTTTTATTGGCCAAAAAACAGTGAAGTCCAATAGTACAAAAAAAAAAAAAAAGGAGGAAAGAGAGAACATTTTGTTTATTAGAGTATATGTGTGTGAGAAATAAAGAAAAAGTGGGGGTAATTAAGGATTTATGAATTGTTTAGTATTTTTCATAAACACAGGAAAAAAAAATGTATAGGTTTGGTATTTTCTTACACTTGCTTTGAAAATAGCCAGTGTAGTTAATGATATCCAATATCTTGGGCAATAAAAAAAAACAAAGGGATAGTCTTGCAAAGCAGCAATTCTGCTTCCTGCTTCTATTTTTTTTTTTTAAGACTTTATTTCCTGGCACTTTGGCATTGCAGTGATGGCATTATATGCATGGTAAATGAAATCTATAACTTCAGATTCATTACTGTGCAGCTGGAGGGGAGCATTTGGCACTTTCTTTGGATATTGGCAGGGTAAGTGAACTCTGTGCAGGACTATTTTAGCAGAAAATAAATAGCTACTTACTACCTCTTGCTCCTCTTGGAATAGGATCATTTGTATCCATCTGGAAGTTTTATCATCTTTACCTCCTGGGAAGGGGTAGGAATAGAGATTGAAGATAGGTCTGGAGCATGTTTTGTAGCAAAACAAAAAGAAAGATTTAAGGATTTCAGGTGGTGGATGAATCAGTGTGTCTGTGGGTAAGGCTTGGTATTTAACTGCTGCCCTTTATTGAAACTTTCCTTTCTGATCTTTGAATTTCTCTGACATTGTGCATTATTTCTTCCTTGTCTGAAAACTCATTCACTGCAAAATCCATCCCCATGTAGCTATTTAGAGTGCTCTTTAATAAGAGAAGCCCTGGAATGCAGAAGTTTTTACAGTCTGTTTCCTTTTCTGCTTGAAACTGAATCCACAATTTTATGTGCTTGCCACCAAAGTTAATAATTATGCAAATGTCTGAAGTTGGAGAGGAGATGTTGGTCTTTATCTGAGATAATCAGATGTTGCTGAAGAAAATAAAAGGAACATTATGGGCTAGTCTTAAAAGTGACAAAATATATTCCCATTTTATAAAATATGTAAAAATGTACTTGTGCAGATATCCAGATTTCTTCCTCCCTTCCATTTTATCTCTTTCTATTTTGGTTTATTTCAAAGGCAATTTATATTTTTTTTAAACCTGAATTGGATTTTTTTTTCTTTCTTTGAAAGAATTTGCAAAGGAAAGGGTAAGAAAATAGGGAAGGTAGCTAGTTATTTTGTTGAAAATAATTTAGTAATGTACTAAGCTTTGTTAGTTATAAATCTGATCACTTTGGCTGAAAAAGGACATGGTGGAGAATACACACAACCATTAACCAGTCCAATCCCTGTTGGCTGGAAAAGTGTTTAATTTCAGAAGGCATTCCAGTTGTCTGGCATAGTTTTGGAGACCTTAAATGAGAGAACATCTTACTTTAGCATTATTGATCTTCAGGTTTTCTAATAGGAAATAAGAATTTAAAATGCTGCCAATGACTAATACAAGCAGTTGAACCTGATTGGTGAATTTTTTCAGGATGCTTTCCCAATTTCTCTTAAGTTAGAAATATGTATGCTGCCCTCTGGGAAATATTGAAGACTCAGATTTGCATTCCATTACTGAGTTCTGTACTTACATCTTTTGTTTCAGGGGCTATAACTGTTAATGACAATAAACAGCTGGTAATAACAACAATAACAATAAAATTCAGAATATATGTGTTTATTCCTCATTGAATATATGAGTTGCTTGCACTTTTTTTGTTTCAGACATTCTTTGCCAATCTTTCATGTGCATGATGGAGTGCACTGGCTCCTTGGTGGCACTCTGTCACATGGGAGTAGAGTCAGCACAGTGACAATATTTTTCATATATTTTATAAAGTGTTGCAGAAGGAGCTGCACTCTGAATGATGTACCTGGAATCCTGTCTCATGCTAAAGCTCAGCAAATCACCTGAGCATGTGTATTTTTGTGTGTGTTTTTGTTTGTGTATGCCAGCAGGGGAGAAAGGGTTTGCAGTGACATTTCAGGGGGAAGCAGAGTTCCTTTCTTTACCCAACCAGCCCAAACATGAATGCAGAATTCCAGTGAGAGCTTTCTGGAGGAAGCCTATGTTTGCACCTCATTCTCTTCTTGTAAACCCCTGGTTTGGAATTAGGTTTATAACTTTGTCCACCAGAAAATCCAAGGTTGTGCCAGCAGTCTCAGCAGGCACACCCTGTTCAGATTTAATTTTCCAAGCAAATAATTTTTTTTCATGCACATATATTTTCAAGGCAAAGATTCTTCAACATTTTTTTTTTTTCTTCCTCTTTTACAGTTTTAATGTGTTTTCATCTTTTGGAGATGATAAGAAACTACTTCATCTAAGAAATATTTTCACTCCAGTTTTGTTTTAGTTTTTTTTTTTAAACCCAAGTTCTTGCATTAACTTTATTTACTTATTTTATTTTTGGTGTTTCCAAGTTTCCTGTATTAGCCTCAGCAGAAGCTTTAGTTTGCTGAGGAATTGCTGATTCTGATGTGGGCATCTTTATTTTTATGCAGGAAGGAGAAAAGAGAGTAGGTGATGACACCCCTTTTGAACATCAGAGAAACCATGGGACTGATTTATAGAGAAAATCCCTCTGGTCTCTTATTTTGAAAACATTTATTTTGTTTAGTACAGTCTCTCAAAAGAAAAAAAAAAAAAAAAAAAAAAGGAAAATTATAATTTTAAAGCATTTTTACTTGACAGTTGACCAGTGGTTTCACTGTCATGTTTTGTAGACTGTGTATTACAGTTAACATGAAATGATATTACCTGGCTGAAGAAATATTACTTCAGCTTCTCATAACATGTTTGCTTTCCTTAAAGAGCAACTGAGAGAGTGGCTGCCCATAATTTTATCTGTGGTTGTCCCTGGCACATTTCTCATGCTGTTGCTGGGGACTGAAATGTGTAGACAGTGGCTTTTGCTGGAGCTGGTGCTTCCCTTGGGTCTCTGTTGCTTCTTGTCTATCCTGAAAAATAAAATAAAAAGTGGGCTGGGAAGCCTGGCATGAAGGTGGTTGAAACTGCTTTACAATTATTAATGATAAAAATGGAAGTGGTTTGGGAAGCACAGCACACAGATTCCACAGTAGCACATGTGCCAACTTTGTGCAGGAAAAATATGGTTTAAAACATTTTTAAAACTTCTTAAAGGAATCTTTTCCTGTGCATGAGAGAAACACGAACTTGTTTTCACAGAGCTGAGTGTGTTGTGGTGTTTGTGGATGGGGAAGGGTCAAGTGCAAGAAATAATCCAGCACTGAGCAATAAGAGAAGAGATTCTGCTCCAGAAATTTGTTGCTGAGTTGGATTCAAGAAGCAAGTAAATACCTTGTTTAGACTTACCTATCTAAAATATCTACATATTTGTTGGTATTACTCTTGCAATCTGTGATGGATATTGAGAATGAAGTCCTGTATTATTTTTTCCCTGTCCCCTAAATGAGATGAGAGTCTGAAGTGGCCAGGCTGGAATGCAGCCACTGTGTACAAGAGTGTTTTTGGTGCAGCAGGGGCTGTGTTTGGTGCTCACATATTTGCTGTGATGTGATGCATTAATGCTCTGTCAGGGGCTTGGGCAGAGTGAAGAGGGTGTGCTCAGTGTTGCTTGTGCCAGCTCTGCACAGAGCTTTCATTTTTTGTTGGAATCTCTCTGAGCTGGAAGCCAGGCCAGGGAGTTGTTTTGTTGCCTGTGGCTCTCTGTGATGAGTTTATTTCTGAAAGGCAGCAGAGGGGATTGGACTTAGATTGTCTGTGATGCAAAAAGCAGCCTGTGGAAGAAGTGAAAAAATCCTAAGATAGCACTCCAGTCTTTGGAGGCTTTCAGCTAAAACTCTTCTGTCCTTAAACTTCAGTTGTGTGAAATACACACTCAGGTTTTGCCAAGCCTGAAGACAAAGTTTTGGGAAAGACCTGGAAAATTTGAGAAGATACATAGAACATCTCAAGGCTGGCCGATGTTTCTCTCAGAAACTGCTAAAAAGGGGAATAAAAGGCTTGATTGATACCTTTCCACTGATTTATTAAAATTACTTCTTAAATAAAAGAATTTAAACAATGTTTTTATGAAACAGATTGAATGATTCAATTCTCTCATTGGGGAATGGACTGGAGGAGTTTGGGGCTGTGCTTGTTCTGATGCTAAAGATTCTCTCTGAGCCAGCTGTGGATGGAAATTGGTCATTCAGGGGAAGGTTGTGGAGGTGCCACCCCTGTACCAAGTATAATGTGCATTATGGTGTCCTTTGAGCCAGGAATTGTGGTTTCTCAAGCAATGGACAGTTTTGGTTTAGATAGAATTTTTGTTTTATCATTAGTTTTATTTTTTGTGGGTGGTTTGTTTGGTGTTTTGTCCTCATTAAAATTTTTTCTTCCATCTTTTGTACCACAGCAGGGTTTTTCCCTCAGTGATTTTTCCTCCTGGTTCTGGTCTAGTCTTTAAGCAATGCTACCTAGTGGCAGTTTTACCAGATGTCCCCTGCCCCACCACACTGCCAGGACCTGCAGCACAGACTGTGCCCCTTTCTGCTCCCCTGTTCTTGATGTCTCCAAGCTGCCACATTTCCTGCTGGCTTAGAAGCAGGTCTTGGGCAGTTTCTGCTCAGATCAAGGATGTTAATCCCTGTTGCTGCATCAATGCTGGTGCCACTGTTAATGATTGTTAACAAGCATTAAACAGTGCTGTGTATTCAGGGTCATTGACTTGTGTCACCATTGTATCTTGCAAGTGACTTCTCCCTTCCTCCACCAATATTCTCTGTACTCCAGGACAACATTGTGTTGGTTGTGACCTCTGCAGTGTCCTGTGGCTGTTGTTTTTTTCTCAAGCATCAAACATTATTGATTGCAGTTTTTTTTTCCTGGCCATTTTTTTCTGGTTTTGATTTTTACTAGGTGTGTTGTCTTTCTTCCATGGAGTATTTGAAATGTTTTTTCCTTAAGAGTCCTTGCTTCTTGTAACAACTTCCTTCTAGTTGTGTTTATTGATATGTGCCCTGATTCCATGCTAGCTGAAATCTCTTGGTATGGGACAAAATCCAGAGATAGGGATATAAATCAGGAAAAAATGAAATCAAGTATTCCAGGTAGTGGGAGGTCAAACTACCTTTTGCCACCAATAGTCAAAAACACAGCTAATCATTGCAATCCTTTTTAAAATTTATGTCCCAATTGATTTTTTACTTATTCCACAGCCCAAAGCATTAAGAATTTAACAAAGACATCAATATACTTAGAAAACATTTACACAGGGAGAGTGTATCTGTTGCACAAGGTGTCTCTTGAAAGAGATTAGCAGAATGATTTACATTTTCTAATCAGTATTTCTGGATAGTAACCTAATGTTGAGAGGTTAAGTACAGCAGTTCAGTGTGTGAACTCCTGGGACAGTGGACCAGACACTAAATAAATCTGAGTTCTCCGTGTTTGTTGAAGCAAAAGTCTGCTGAGTGTAGTGCAGGAGTAAGTTTAAATATTCCCAGGGTTGCCATAGTGATGTTGGTGGAACAGGGAGGCTTTTTCTCAGAACACATTTCTGGCTAAGACAGCAGTCCTTAATGTGATCAACGAGTCTAAACTGAATGTGCTACATCATTACTCCTAGAATGCAACCCCCTAGGGCAAATATTTTTTGTTGCAGGAGCAAAGCTGAGCAGTGAAAGAAGCATTTTGGAATGGCAACAGATGGTGGGTGCTGCACAGCAGACTTGTGAGCTCCCTCCAGACTTCCACATTGTTTCTGTCACTCACAAAGACTTCAGGGATGTATCTGTGTGCATCAGCAGGCTCATGGACACAACAAGAGTCACGTTTTCACCCTGTTCAGTTTCCCCCATTTGAAATCTCTGGTGCTCAGCACAGAGTGTGCCCACTGCCCAGTCCTTTCCCATGGCATGCATTTGTGGCTGTTAACTCTTCCTTTGGAAGCTGCTGTTTGTACCTGCAGCTGGCTTCATGATTCTTCTTAAAAAGCTCATTTAGGTCTGCTCTAATTTGTTCATCAGCAATTGGATTTCCTTCAGAGGGATGTTGTGCAGGGGGGGATGACCTGGAGTCATTGCTGTGTGCAGCAGCAGCACAGTTGGCTGGTCCTGCCTTGTTTGCCTAAACCAAATAATTGAATTTTCATCATTTTTC
Organism: Muscicapa striata striata; assembly: GCA_030060385.1. Lineage (NCBI taxonomy): Eukaryota > Metazoa > Chordata > Aves > Passeriformes > Muscicapidae > Muscicapa > Muscicapa striata. The sequence continues at coordinate 1,148,446 of JAREIS010000028.1, read as the reverse complement.
TTTTTAGACACTTCCTTAACAAACACTCAGTTGTGTTTTGTGGCAGATAAATAAGCTGTACAGTGCTTAAAGTCAGTGTCTTTAAAAGCCAGTTTTACATTTCTAATCCTTGCATTTTCTTGTCCATTCATTTTTTTTTCTTGAATTAAATGGTAGCTAAACCAGTACTTTCTATACCATTCTGTCTAGCTGAAATGTTTGCATCATGGGTCTGTAAAAATTGCATTTTTAAACATGTTTATATCTATGAAGATATATATACACATAAGTTTATTTCACTTTTAGTCCTTTTTACTTTGCTCTCTTTAACTGATTCTGTTGTGGCAGATTTCAGACACACTGACTCATATTTGCCATGCTAAGAGTCATTCAACTTGAACCCAGTTTTTGCCTATGTTTTCCATGATATTTTTTCTCCCCAGGGATAAAGTTCTTTAGTTCTGGGAAGGGTATCCATAGTTGAGGCTTCCTTGATGAATGCAGCCCATCTTATTTAACCAGTGCTCCAGAGGGAAATGCTGAGTGTGCTTTCTGCACTTACAGCCTACTTTAGGCATAGGACTGACTGAATTTCTTCTGCATGTGGAATATTGATTTTTGCATTCAGCCAAAGCTACTTGGAAGCCTAAAATTTTCTACAAATCTATAAGTTGCATTTGGAAAGTAAAAATTATAAATACTTAAAAAATGTGGCCTTAAGAACCCAGGACTTTTGGGTTGTCATTTTGAGCAATAGCAATAAATGAAGAAGGTAAGATAATTTGTTTTATTGTAGGACAGGCATTACAGGATAATTAATTTGACTAATTTCAAAAGTTATTTTCTGACCCCATCTTAGAGCAGCCATCTCTAGGATAAAAAGGCAAAATTGTTTCTTCTCAGGCCTGGAGTCTTGTCTGCCAGATTGGGTCTGTTAATTCTCTAATGATGATTCAGATAATTATGTATTTGTTATCAGGATCTCAGCTGAGGGAGCTTATCTGTAAAGCTCACTAAGTTGTCAGATTGAGAGTGACAATTATGATTGGCTGAAGATATATTTGTTAGAAATGTTTTCTGATGCTTTCTTTTTCTTTTTATTTTTTCATTTGCAAGTTTTGTATGAAGGAGTGTTTTCTGTATAAACTTTGTGAAGAAGGTTTAGACAGTTTGCTTCAGCTTTCTCACATTTTGGGCAATATGATTTTTAATTTTGAATGTTGAAATCTCATCTTTGGCATAATAATTTAATTTTGACATTGTTACTTTAATGTGTATTATATTACTTGGCCACACTTTTATTCATACAAAAATGATGTGTTATTGAAGTGAACAGTTCAACATTTAAAAACAAGTATTTCAATATATTCTATTTGAAATTCTGAGGAATATTTTAGCTAAAAAAATATTGAAGTATAAGGTTTCAGTTTATTCTAATTTGGAATAAGAATGATTGCACAATCCAATATTTATTCCTCTCTATGGGCAATTTAGAGAAGGAGGCTCAAAGCCATATTATCAATTACAACTCCAAACCAAATTATAAATTTCCTAAACTATGATGTCATGTTCCATTCATGGAAATCTGTTGCAGAGTTAATATCATAATCTGCAGCATTTCCATTGATCCTTGACAATTCCAGATGTATAGAGATATGGAAATGGGCTCCTGTTCTGAGATGCTTCAAAGATAGATGTTAATTCTTTGCTTTCTGGGCAACTGCACATGTAATGAAATTTATGTAAGCTATGAATTTTTATCTTTTTTCCATTTTCATACCCAGTGTTGTACCTTGTCCTCTTAGAGGCAAGGACTCACTGTTCCAGCAAGTTAGCTCTTTCTTTTTTTAGCAATTTAAAATGGTCATGTAACATGTGACATAAATATTCCTCCCTGCTTAAATACTCTGTTCTCTTTTCCAGCTATTTTCTGAGCTCTTATTTTGATAAATTGTTAGTTGGAAACAATTTGGCTCAAACTTTTTGCTGAAGACCATGATGAACTCATGCATGTTACTATAATGGAAATAAAAACAACAGTTCTGCTGTGTTATTCCAGAAGAAGTTATAAAGTTAAATTGTATTTTTACCTATTTACCTAAAGTCAGGGCAAAGAGTATTGAGAAAGAGCTGAAAATGGAGATAAATAATTTTTTTAATTCAGGTACTGCCATTGCCACTATCATTGTTTGATGTGCTGTATAGGAAGGTAGAGGCAGACAATGTCTTTCAGGACTAAATGCTTTCTGTCTCACTGCCATCTTCAAAATAATATTTCATTATTTTAACCAAACCTTTTTTGAATATGTGTCTGTCCTGAGTACTGCAACACACAGCCACTAATTACCCTACCTCTAGATTAAAATATATTATGAGTTAGCACTTGTTTTTGTTTTGTTTCTCATTATGAAACTGAACAAGTCTGAATATTCAATAATTTGCATTAATTTTTTTCTCTTTGCTCAGTGACTTTCTGGATTGGGTAAGGCCAGACTCTCAAAAAATACAATGTAGGGTTTGTTTTTTATCTGAGAGTAGGACTTTGCAGAGCTGTGGGTGGGAGAGCAGCTTCACTGCCAGCCTGGCTGCAGGCTGGTTTGGGAGAGCTCCTGAGCACCATGCTGGAGGCAGCCCAGTCCCTCTGCTGAAAAACATGAAATTCCCTAATTCCCCACACTGCTAGTGTGTTGGATGAAATTTTAGTTCTTAGTTAAAGTAGAGATTGACTTAATATCTGCTTTAGTCTCTGCTTCCTGGTTTGATTAATAACCATAAAAACCTTCAGAGCAAAACTTCTCAAGCAATTTTTTCAGTAACAAACTGAGTACATTGATATATCTGTGGCTACTCATTCTTTTAGCAGTGAACTTGAGTACAGTGTCATATTTTTAAAATGTATTTCATTATTACAGTGGCTCAAAAAAGGAAATTTGAGCTTAAATCAAGTCAGAACATACAGATAGTAATTTTTAATTCAAATGTTAAAAATGCTTGGGAGTTTTTGTTATTTCTAGTAAATGTGATTCCTCTGCTGAATAACAGTTTATAATGTTATATTTGTGGAATAAATAAAAAAAAATACTTGTATAAATCTTGATTTTTCAGGACGATTTGATTTTTCAGCACCCACAACTGACTATGATGCTTATATAAGCTTATTTAAACATCAGAGTTTTCAAAGTAGCATTTTTTTTTTCTTTCTTAGGAAAAAAAAGGGAGTTCCTTGCTTGGGAGTCAACATTTAGAGAAGTGTGAAGAGCTCAGGGGTCAGGGAGAGGATTTTGTTTTCTAGCAAATAAGGAAATGGATATGGAGAAGCTGTTAACAGCCACAGACTTTGACAGTACAGGGAAACCTGTTTGATGTGGCAGGAAAAGATGGTTTGTTACATGCCTTTTCAAGGAAGGGTTTGTTATGTTTTGTTCTTTTTTTTTTTTTTTTTTTTTAACAATGTTGATGCTTGTGCTGGAATAAGAACTGGGCTCTGATCTTTCTGGAGGTTAATTTTAATGAACAAACAGTACCAGAAAAGAGAGATTGGCATCTGTAAGATCTCCTGTGCTTTCCCTCAGAGCTCGTGGTGGCCTTTTTCTTCCCTGCTTCTCAAGGAGGGATAAAGTTTAATGCTTTGTCAGAGAATTTACTGAATAAATGAAAAAAAAAAAAAATAAGAACTTGGTTTGTTATTTTAAAATACCATCAGTTCACCATCTTTATTAAGACATGATTAGCTGTGTGTCCATAGAATCACAGAATAGTTGATAGAGACCTCTGAAAGTCCTTTAGGACTTAGGGACTGAACCCCCCTGCAATGAGCAGGAACATCTTCAGTGAGCCCCATCCAACCCTGAGTGTTTCCAGGGATGGGTCAGCCACTGCCTCTCAGGGCAGCCTGTTCTGGTAAAAAGAATAAAAAACTTCTTCCTTACTTCTCATCTATACTGATCATCTTGCAGCTTCAAAACATTAGCCCTTGTCCTCTTCAACAGATTATGCTAAAAAATCTGCCCCCAAATAGGTAATTAGATATAGCAAAACAGTTTGCTGGTGGATGAAATCATGCTGATTCTTTGGGAGGCTATTAAAGAAGGGACCATAGAGAGGAATTGCCTGATTTTATCTTTACCAGAACAGCAGTGAAATGTTCTTTCAATAATGGAATATCTTTAAGCATTTTGCCATGACAGCCTTTAATTATAAGGATGATTATTTTTACTGCATTTTGTGATGTATTTTTTTTACATAATAGCAAACTAATTTGCTGCATTCAGTTCTTCCAGTGAAGGAGAAATATTTTTTAAGTGCTTAATCTGAATTTAAATTAATGCAAACCTTTGTACTCAGCTTGCATAGCATGCAAGTGATAACTTCAGGAAAATACAGCTTTGTGAAACACTGATTACTTTTGTAAAGATAGAAGTATATTCTCCCTTTGATGAGTGTGTCTGGCTTCCATTAGTGCTAATGGGAGTTATGCATTTATGCTTTGAAGAGTCTACACTCCAATTAATTATAACACTTAAAGGAAATGTGAGATGTTGTTGAAAGTAGAGATTCTGCAGTGTTGAAATGGGCTTTTTGCTGAATTTCTCTCCTGTTCTCTTGTTCTGTGAATGCTTTGACATTGACTGACATATTGTCATGAAATATTGTAAATATGAGCATTGTGTGCAGTTGAAATTACATTGTGACATATGGATTGTTAAAGTCACCTCACATGTAGCTCTTAGATATGTAGCCTACCTTCTGGCAGTCTCATTTTTCCCTGCTTACCTTTAGGTGACAGCTGAATATCTGTTCCCTTGATTTATCAATTTCAGAGTTAACCTCAGATCAAGTTTTACCTGACTGAAGTTGAGATAGACAAGAGAGCTGTGTTCCTTATGCCTTGCTTTAATCTTCTTGTTGTGAGCAGAAAACAACAAGCATCAGAAAACAGATAAGTTGTCCCTGGATCCTGTGCTTCAATCTGATTGCAAACAGGAAACAACACTTGAGAGGAGTGTGAATGGCTTTGAGGAAAACAAGGATGAGCCCCTGCTAGAAGTCACTCACACTGAAGGTGATGCAGATGCAACAGGCTCATCTGGGAACTAAAAGCAGTTAAACAATTTACTCTTTAAAGAGACATGTAAGTGTAGATCAGCACAAAGGGAAAGGAGATGAATCAGTTGGACCAAAGAAACCTAATTGTTTGTATTCCCTAAAAGTACCTTATTAATATTAATTTCTCTTGCTTCTTCCTGATGTGCAACACTTGGAGGCATCTGAGAAATCCACTGTAAGGCAGAAATCTCCCTGTGAACCACAGGGGTTATTTGGGGCTGGAAGAATAAAAATTTCATTCAAACTCCAATTTGTGGATCTCAGAACTGAGCAAGATCAATAAGGATGTAATGATAATTTTCATATTTATTTTTGATAACAAACAATGTAAAATTTGCAGCTCAGCTTTGCCACAAGCTGAAGTCCCCAGAAGTTTTATTTTCCTCTTTTTTTTTTTTTTTTTTTTTTTTTTTTTTTTTTTCTTGGCCTGAAGGACTGTGATGGTGGCAAAACAAATGCACAATGCATCACCTAGAATATCTTCCAGAAAGAGGGAGCAGGTTTCTGGTTATGGTTAGGGTGTAATATTTTGTTTTATTTTTGGATGCTGTGTCTCTGCCTGACACATTCAACTCCATTTTATGGATTCTGTTTTTTTTTTGTTTTTTTTTTTTTTTTTGTTTCCAGTTTAATATTATACAGCCCAAGTTCTTCCTACATTTAGAGAAATTTCTTCTTGTATTTGTATACTGAGTTTCACATTTTCTCTTGCTGGCTGAAGTCAGGCTCTAACTTGTCTGCAGAGCTGATGATGAAAATCCTGACACCCTTCACTGCAGCAGTGAATGTGCTGATATGATAGTTTAGTCTGAAAACATCTAATTATGATCATGGCAAAAGAGCAAGTCCCTGTGGGGACATAGATTTCTTCCCATAATGCAAACAAAAGACAGTTTCAAAACTGTAAGTTGTGTTGTTTCATCTGTTAAAATGGGCAATTAATCAAGGCACCAGGAGAAAACTCTGCTGATAGTGGGGAGAGCTGGCACGGATCTTTCTAATTTGTATTGCCACAAATTGAGAGATGTAATCGCAGCAGAGGAGCATGTTTAAATAAAATTAGAGCAGTGATGTGAAATGACAAAGGGAAGAGAGAGTTAGGATGACATTGCCTTATTTTAAAGCAGCTGTGAAATGGAAAAAGACCATCTCAGTGGCTTGTGTTGTGCTGAAACAGATGAGCTGTCAGCCCTAAGTACAGATTTCTGGCTTGGAATTTGAGTATGCTATATCAATTGCACTACCAGGATATATAAATAAATATATATATATGTTTTTGGTCCATGATTTTCTTGCTTTTATTGTACTTCAACACAACTGGAGAATGGATTAAAATGCTTTTATTTAAAATAGGAGCAAGCTTCATGGAGGATGATTTATATATATAGCATATATAAATATGCTATATAATATATATATGCTATATGCTATATGCTATATAATATATATATAATATATATAATATATAATATATAATATATAATATATAATATATAATATATAATATATAATATGTAATATGTAATATATATATAATATATATTAGCATATACATATGATGTATGAGTATACATGTTAAATATGAATGAATTTCATCTAGACCTCCGTCTGCCTACAAAAACTGTGCTTGATTAGGTTTAAATAATTCTGGTATCACAAACCAAGATTTCCATCTGTGGTTGTGGGTATATTAGATCTATAACTTAAACACAAAATAACATTTTTCTTCTGTAAAATCAACTGTCACACCTAAGTTTGAAGCCAGCTTTTTTGTTGGTTTTGTTTTGTTCTGTTTTTTTGGTTTCTGTGCATGTAAACTTAAAAATTCTCTTAAATGAGGATTGGAATGTGATGTAAATCTCTGTTTGGTTCTTCAGTGAGGGCCATATGCAACTATAATTTCTGGTCTTTAAAGAGAACCTGGGTGTTATAATGCATATTTTCATAAAGGATGTTCTTGTGTGAGAAAAAGTTTGGATGGATTAGGAAGTCACTACCCAGTAGTAGGCTGCAGTTCCTCCCTTTGTGAAAAGAGCTGCTTCTTTGAGCAGGAGTCTTATGGAAATAATGACCTCAGTGAATATCTGCATCATCTCCATTATTTTTTTTTTTTTCATTGTGCTTTATCAATGAGAAGCACAATCACTATCCCTGGTTTGACATGAGGAAATTAAGGCATAGCACTGAAGAAATGAAAGCAGTAGCTGAAGACAATTATAAACTCCTGTTTCCAGGGTGGAAATGAAATGGTGAGAGATTGTTGCTTCAGGCTGTGTCTGTGTCAATGAGCAAGTGTGAGCCTGCAGGAGAGGATTTTCACAGGGTGAGGAGCAGCTCCCACCCTGTGTGCTAGCAGGGATGTTTTATTTCAGCCCAGCTGCTCTCTGGTCCCAGAAATGCATCAGGTGCCCTCCTGGGGAGGTTTCATTTCACCATGCAGGACTCCAGTTCTGTGGTCAAAGATTGCTCAGTGATGTCAAGCCAAGCATTGTGAAAGGCAGAGAAATGAGATGCTGAGACAAGCATCTTCCAGGGGGGTTTGGATACATCTGGTTCTTAGCAGAGCAGGGGAAGTTGCAGGAGGAAGAGATCAGGGGAGAAGAAGTTTGGAAGGAGAATAAATTCTTTCTTGATGTCTTTTCTGGGTCTGCCTTCTCTGACTTTCAAGTTCATAGAATTTTCATGGCATTGTGGGAAGGGAGTGTTCCTGCTAAGTGAATTCAGCTTTCTTTGCTCTCTTTCCTGTGCTTTTATTACTGCAGGACATATTGATTAGCCTGGGAAATCCATCATGAGCATTGTTCCAGTGATTTATCTCTATACATCTTGCATATTATGGTGATGACTGCCTTGTAGTACCAAACCCTTAGAGAAATACATTCCAGGCTTGCAAAATGTTTCTGCAAATAAAATTATTTCACCCAAAACTCTTGAGTTGCAATAAAGAGTAAAGTTTAATTAAAAATTAAAAAAAAAAAAAAAGCTGATTCAATTTGCATAATATGTATATTAAATCCTCCAGGATTTGCCTGCATTGCTGATCTCTTTTAATTGGGCTTAATTGATTACCAAAAGTAATCCAAAAATATTTGTTTGGACATTTAGATTTGAGTGTTAAGCTCATTGCAATGGCTATTTAATTGATTTGAATGAAGAGAAGAACTTTTGCTTAATGGTCTTTGCCTGTTTCTTCTCAGCCATCTTTTCTGGGTCTGTCTTCTCTGATTTTCTCTGTGACTCAGAGGTGCCACAGAGTTGATTCTGAAGCCTTGCAGTAAATCCCAGTCAGGGTGGATGACTTTCCTGGACTAGGATTAAAGACTGGTGCTGCATAACTTCTCTGGTAAAGCCCAAATATTCTCATTTACAGTAGGTACAACAAAACATTTTTTTTGTCTGTGCTGTTTTTTCAGGATTTGATGCAAATAATCTAATGGCAGTTATGTGTTAGGTTTTGGGTTTTAGGTCCTGAACACTGTGTGGTTTTTTTTAAGCATGTGTCCAAAACTGCAGGAAACTGATCTTCATTTAATAAGATTACTTTAAGCTAACATTTTATCAGAAAGTTATTTTTTCAGTTTTTTGGTGGTTGATAGGCAGTTTTAACTTGAATATCATGAAAAGTTCTGATTATTATGATGCTTTTATAAAGAATGTACTCACACTCTCCTGTTTCTACTGAATGAAGATCTATAAAGATTAAATACATGTTACTGGAATGGAGCCACCTCTTGCCCTAGCCTCAATACATAGTAATTTCTTCTTTGCATGCCATTTTTAAATAAGCAGTTCCCCAAAAAAGCTAAAAGCAAAAAAATTGAGTCAATACAAAACATAAATTAATGGCATCTTTGAATAATAATATCTTACAGCACTATCTAGCCCTGCAGTTCAATTTTACTGACAAAATCTTTTCAATCACTTTTCTTTTTTTTTTCATGTACACCTGTCTGTCAGCATCTAAATGACAGTATTTAGCACTTAGTGCATGTAAGAAATGATTGTGCTCTAACCAATGACAGAAATGTTGAGGGGATTCAAAATGCTTGGAGTTGCTGTAACAAGTGAATTTCATTAGCTTTATTATTGAGCCTTCATATTTTCCCTTGCCCTAATGTGCTGCCTTATCAGTGAATGATAAATTTTAGGTAAAACAAAGAAATGTGCTGAAGCTGGAGAAAACATTAAAAGCCAAAGATGGAACTCTGGAATCCCTGAGAGTTACTCAAGAAAGGGTGTTTTCCTGAAAAACTAAATATTCTGTGCACATCAACACCCAGTCAGATAGAGCTGCTTAAAGTAAGTAAAATAAGTAAAAGCAGGTCAGAATGTTCACTGCCTGTGCTCTGCTCCCTGCTGGACCTGCCAGGGCAAGCTCTGTGCCTGGAAATAGAGTAAACCTCTAAAAGCATCTGTGAAATAATTTCAAGGGAATTGCTCTGCAGAAAATGCCACTTACTCTGTACTTGGTGAGGGATCACACATTTAGAGCAGTTTTAGCTGGCAGTGTATCCTGATAGAAACTATCTGAAAATAGTGCAAATTTGAAACCCAAGTATACAATATTTGAATCTAGGGTTTCTTTTATTTTACAACTCTATTAACAGATCTGAGGGATTTGTTTGTTTTGCCTCTCTCACCTTGGTTTCATAGCAACACATGTCCAGGACTTTCAAGGGTTAATTATTTTTTGTAACAATTTATTGACTTAGACTGAAATATTCTTCCTCTACAGGCTCAACACTGCCTAAGCAAGTCTGTCTCAAATTACAAAGCTGTGTGAAGAAGTGAAAAATTCAAGAAAAAATCTTGTTTTCCAGCATGCACTTGAAACACTGTGGGCAGGGATTGTTTTTCTCCAGCAGCAAAGGAGTTAATAATTTCGATTATGTACATAGAAATTGTGACTTCATCTTTTGAATTGAGAAGAAGAGCTTATTTTCATGGATACTGTCTTCTTCTGTTTTTGGAAATGACCAAGATCCTGTGTTTCTGCCAAAAAATAGTCCCATTGCTTTTCTTCCTGTAAACTTATGTCACATCTACCTTGAGCCTGAGCATACATCTGTTTCCATGGCTTTGCCTCTTGTTAGTTTTTTCTCTTTGGAGAAGTCTGTCCCATTTCTTTCAGGTGTGCCCAAAATGCTGCAGGTGGAGATCCTTGTTGGTTGTGCAGAGCTGCAGGATAAGAACTGTGTGAATACACACAGGTCCTTAATGCTTGCATGACTCTGTGAGGAGCTCAATTCTCTTCCTCTGAGCAGTGAGATGTGCTCCACACTTTTCTGTGAAACCACTGCACTGTCTGCCCCACTCCATCATATTTAATGTGTCAGGGATAAGTGGGAAAACCCTTAGGTGAGAGTCTTGTTGAGATACACCATTAGTCATGAGTTTCATGGTAGCTGATTCTCCCAGAGGTTATTTGGGTGGTTTTTTTTAGCTTTACTCTTTGCAATGGGAATCTTTAAATATTATTTTGCTGGAGAGTTGATAGTATTTTCTGACAGAAGGAAACAAATTCATTAAGTGACTAAAGTAAAAATGTCAGTGTTGTGGTAAATTTTTGATTCAGGAACTCATGTTTGCTGCATGGGGCTCTGCACTGTAGAGATTTTGGATCCTCTGTGCTCATCCCATTTGTGTGTTGGTGTTGTAGGACCTTGTGCATAGTTGGAGAAGAAATAATGGTAAGTAAGATTGCAAGAATTTATCTTCATTGATTATCTTACTTTTCCTGATCACAAAGAGGGAAGAATTAGATGTAATTTCTAATGATCTGAGAAGAAATAAGGAGATCCTCCCTTATTAAACTGGAAAACGAGTGGTCTGAATGCACATGTAGTTCTATTAACATCAGTGACATGGTTGAATCCAAAGCAGTAGGCACCTGAATAATCAGGTGTTCCCAAAAATGAACAGCCTCTTCTTTTCTTTTCTTACTGCAGGATAAATTTAAGAAAAAATATCTAACACAAAGAATCATCAAGAGTGTAAGAAAATTCAGTTAATAACTAACACACTTATTTTTGCAGGAGCTGTAAGGGACACCTGCAAAAACAGACCTTTCATAAAAGCCTTGCAGCCTAAATTTAAGTGAAGAGCAAAAGGATCACAGGAGCAATAGTGAGAAAGAAACGTGACTGCTTAGTTGGGGTTAGGATGGAGAACAAAGCTGTGCCAAGAAAATACCAGTAAATAATTCTACATGTGTGAATTACATCAGTCTGAGCATGGTTAGGACTGTGACAGGTTGCACAGCTTGGTTTTCTGAATGTACCCCTCAGTTTCCTGCAGCAGTGCAGCTTCCCTTGTTAAGAATGGGCTCTTGGTGGTGCAGGTGTAACAGGTGCCTGACAGTGTTACTTTGCAATTTTTAAATTAGTGCTTCAGCTGTGTGTGGACAGATTGCTGAAGGACTTTTGAGCCAGCATTTTTCTTTGAAAGTCTGATGTTTATCTAATAAGGCATAAGAAGCCACTCCAAAGGCAGAGCTCTACAAAAGTGTTTGTAGCTTTTGTCAGGATACCTAAGACTTGAATGTTGTGGGGTTTAGTCCAAACTGTGAGCTCTAAACCTGAGTTCTAAACACTAAAAGCATAATGGTTGTCTCTCAGTTAATGCTGTAATATTGTTTAAAAAAAAATTTAATCTAAAAAGCAGTCATACATATTACATGGTTTTATAAGATATGTGTGTAGGATATGGGTTAATATGGGGTCACTTAAAAATCATGTCATGGGTGTCCCAAAACAAATAATGACAATTCTAAGAAGGGACAGAGGTGGGCTTTGCCCCTGTGCCCTGTGTCAGACTTGCTGTGTTTATTCCCAGTGGGGTGGAGGATGCTGACACTGAGCTGGGTATCCTCCCTCACTTCCCAGATCAGACAGAAGGAGAAACTTCCAGAGATGGATTTCTTGTTCTTTGGTGTTTTGGCCTTTCCATAAAATAAATATCTAAAAGATATGTGCAAAGCACATGCCAGGTTTAAAAGGAATAAAATTTCAGAGAACGTGAATTTAGGCATGTAGTGATCTCATCTACCAGAAATCCCAAACCAGGCAAATTCCCCTGTTTCTGAGAAATACTGTTCCATTGTGATCCTGAGGTTATTACAGCAGTACAATTAAAATTAAGAGGACTTTGGACATGTTAGTCAAGGTTATGCTTTTCCATAAATGTGCTGTCAAAACTTTTGCTGAATCTAATTTCTGATTGCCTCAAGATGTCCTGTGACAGCAGGATCAAAAGGTTCATTTTATGTTCTGAGGAAAATCTTTATCCATATTATGTCTTCATTTGAATATCATCAATGAAATTCTTCTCTTGCAGAGAAGAAAGGCAATATATTTGCTGTTTCTCACTGTACTTGAGGGCATCATCAGGATATTTTTCCTGAATTGAATATTTAATCTTAGAATTTTTTAATGTTTTCTGTTTCCAACTGTATTCTTTTGCTTTTCATAGATTATTTTGTGCCATAGAAAGTGAAACAAACAAGTACCTATATAAAATGGCTGATTTTAATATGTCCTGTTCAACACATCCCCTTCTCTTATGAGGTTTGATTTCCACAGTCAGACCCTGTACTACATTGAAAGCATAAAAGATCTGGTTTTCTTCTGTGATTTTTTTTTCCTAATTGCAGTCAATTCAGAACTCAATCTAGTAAACAAATTCTTTAAAATATTCTTCCCATTTCATACCTCTGTGCTTGTCTCTGCTGGCAGCATTTTGTTCTTTGGGTTTGTGGGCTACTGCACTTTACTGGGAAACTGAAAGGAGAGTTCTGAAGTGCACCATGAATGTTGTAATATAATCTGTCATCTGAACTGTCATGGGGTGGGATATAAAGTTGTTCTTCACAGAACAGACTTAGACTCCTATTTGTGGTTCTGCCTGAAGAGCAGCCCCAGGCTGAGTTCCATAAACAGCTGTAGGATGGGTCAGCTCCCAGACACCAACACAAAGCTTTGGGAGTGGTCTCCATTTAAAAGGGAAAGAAAAAAGCACTGCATGAATTGTGGGCAGCATTTGTGAACTGTAATTGACTCTTTACTTACTGTCTGGTGTCTACTTCTTTTGGCTTCAGTGATGGACTAGTTCTGAAACTCTTTCAGAGACACCAAAACCTCATCATTGTCTCTACTTCCCTCATTTTGTTGTCTGTGCTATTGAGCTGTTCCTCCAGTCACTTTGGGAGAAGAGACTCAATGGAATGAGGATGTATTTTCATGTTTAAGGCTTTTCTGATTTTTATGATGATTCTCTGGTTGCCTCCCCCTTGCTGCTGTTGAGGGGATAAGAAAACTGGCACTGCATTCCTGGCAGCTGCAATGAGGCACCTGGCAAAAACACTTTTCTTATTGGTACACATCAACTGTAGAGGCTGATAATCACCAAAACACAGGCTTTGGATTGTGTCATAAGGAATCACTCTTGCAATAGAGTTTTGTGAGTGAGTTTGGGCAACTTCCTCTCTCCTCTCTCCTGTGTACCTGAGAAATGGGGTTGATAAGGAGAGCAAGTGGAGGAAAGTCTTGGTGTGATCACCTGTAGGCAGCCACCTCCCTGTGCATAACACCCATGTGCTCTGGCACTTGGTTTTATTACATGTCTTTTCCTTGTTTCTTATAAAATCCCAACTAAACCCAGTCTGCTCTATGGGAGCTGCAGTGTCAAATTTCTAGGTGAACAAAGACAAGGGAATTCTGAAAGCCTACTAGAGTTTTCTCTGTATCAAACTAATTTAGATTGTTATTGAATATTGCAGTGATGAACAAAGACACAAAACTCATAAGCACCTGAATCAAATATTTAAGAAAAATAATTAGAAATTGTATCTCTAGGTTGTAAAATAAGATTTTGGGTTAAAAATGAGAGCCAGGAAGTCATGACTCTGCTCTTGACCTTCATGTTGGTTTTATTAATTTAATTACTAAAATAATCATTACTACAAAAGACCAAGTGCTGTAATATTGGTGATGATGGACTGTTACCTTGGTTCATCCATCATTAGTCCTTGGAGTTTGACTTTTAAAACTGAAATGTTGACAGTGGTTAAGTCTGCATAAATATGGTTTGCTAAAGGTTGTGGTCCTAGAAGATCTGAATTAACAGATATAGGAAGGTCACTTCTCTATGGTTGTGAAGGTCAGTCTCATCTTTTTAATTTTATTAAATTTTATGTCTTTCTATCTGCTGCTGTATCTGGTTCATTATTTTATTTTGGCAGTGTTCGATATAGAACTCTTCTCATATACTTTGGATAAATAATCATTATGTTGCATAATTCAAGAAAAGATCAAACAGTCCTGAATATTTGAGTATCCTCTGTCCAAGAGGATGCAAATAATTTCCATTTGTTGTCATTAACATTAAACTTCTGAAATTCTTCCAAGGTTTCTCAGCCCTTCCTCCAGCCATTTATCAGGAGGAACTTGCAGGAGCTTTTGATTAACATTCAGATGACTCCTCTTTTGTTTTATTGACAGTTTCTGTGGTCCTTCAGCCTCATCACCTTTGCATTCTTTCCTTAGAAACTGCAAAATCAATTTGGTTCAAAGCTGCATCAAGTGTTGTGTAGTCCAGAGGTGGAACTCACTGTGTAATATACAATGAGCATTTTATCCTCTTCAGGTTTGCATAGAGTAGGTTTTGTTGGTTGTTTTGCATTTTTTTCCCCTTCTTTTCTTACTCTGATGTGGCTGTGTTGGCACAAGGGTTGTAGGGACATGGACAGGCACACAGACAATCTCCCTTCTGCTGGATTTGAAACTGGATTTTGTTTCCCAGATAAGTCACAACAGTAGCACCCTCTGGCACGTTCTGGAGCAGGGGTTTTGCAGTGCTCTGTGCTGCAGGGATTTCATTTTGGATGGAATGATTAAGCACTCATTGATCCTGAGTGCTGCACAGACTGTGGTAGGCACAGCACTTGACCACAAGTGGGGTATTTGGGGTATTTGGCTCCCAAACTGGATGTCAAAAGTCTCCAACATATTTTGTGCAATCCAATGCTGCATAGCTTAAAACTATGTAATTATAAAATTTAGACAGGGATCCTAATCCCAGTTATTTGATCACCTGAAGTAACAATTCAGTGAACACAGAAAAGACAGGATCTTTGAGAGTTTTTAAATAGAGAATGCTACTGAAGGTAAGTCCAGGAGCCTGCAAGCTTCCACATTTCTGACAAGTGACTTAACAAAATGATGTTGAACTGAAAGAAGAACAAGAGGAAAACAATTCATAAAAAGGTATTGAAAGGAGAAAAGACTGTGGCTCTGAAAAATGCCCTGTTCTCTTTCTTAATTTCCCTAAATTCTGGTTAGCTAAGTGCCTGCATGCTGGAATAGAAAGTGGTTGGTAAAAAGCTTTTATATATTTTAATAAAAAAGACAGCAGTGTAGTGCTGGAGTAGAAAAAGCATCCAAGGTTTCTTTTTGCTGCAATGTTTGATTACAGCACTATTGTACAATTTTATCTCACTACAATTACAGGTACATGAAATACCCTGTGCCTGATAACACAGTCCTTTCATACAATTTAATTTCTGTTCTTAAATGGTTTCTGTTTTGTAATGCTCTGAAATACCTGTTCTCTTCTCAGACTAAAAGTTTCAAAGGTGGTCTGTTTGGCCTACAGCCTAGTTCCCACTAAATTTAGCTGTTTGCAAGATGAATGGTGACATCTAGTCATAAGGAGCTACAATTTATTTTTAATAGTATTGATAGATGAATGCTGAGTAGCTGTGGTTGTTAGTTCCATGCCATTAGCAATTGCTATAAACTTTTGGGATGAGTGTTCTGTAAATTGGTGACAAATGTGTTATCAAAAAGTTTCTTCATCAAGGTCAAGTTGTGCCAGATGTGTCCAAAATAATCTTGTGGGGTTTTTTGTTTGTTTTGTCTTTTAGTGTTAAAATATCCCAGAATAGGATGACAGAGTTGTAAAAGGAAGGCAAAAAAGATTGTTCAAGTAGCTGATGTGGAATGCATTGAGATTAATTGATTTAGCTTTGTTCTTTCTGCTCAAATGAAAGGTTCTTCCAACCCATGATCTGGAGTATTATTTAATAGATTTCATTTCAGATGGTGTCTCAGGATATACAAACCTCATACAGAAAAAGTATGTTTTAGCCTCCTAAATACTTTGATGTTTCTGTGGCTCATAATTACAAATTTTAAGCTTTCAGCTTTTCCAATTTGATGCTAGGAGAAGCAGGCATTGCAAATCTGAGTTGTTGTGCTCTGGAGGGAGGCTTTGTGCCTGATTTGTACAGAATATGACTAGAGCTGAGGCTCTGACTGTGTTCTGTGTTCTATGACTGTGAGAGAGAAGGGAAAGGCAAAAATCTGCATTCTGCTGTTCAGCAGAGCCCTTAAAACATTAATGTACCAGAATCCCAAGACTAAACTGAGAGAAAATTGCAATAGCAAAGAATAATATCTAATAGCCTTTGGCAGATCTCCACAGCTGCAGGGTTTCTAATGGCAAAAAGGAGGAAAAAGCTGTGCACCCTAATAGTCCTGGACTATTTTTCCTGGGGCATCTGTGTATTTGTCAGTGAGGAGAATCTGTGCACATTTTTTTTGTAGCTAATTTGATATTTTTATTGTATTTTTTTTTTTCAGATTTTTTTTAATGGGTGTGTGTAAGGCCATATAAAGAAAATCTTTAAAGCCAGTAGGGTAGAAAATATTCTAATGATTGAAACACCTCTAAAACTTAGTTTGGATAACATGCAATGTCTGCTGTACTGTTTGAGACCTGAAGAATCTAAAATGGTCCTGTACATTCTGTGTACAGAAATTTTAGGACATCATCAGAATTTTTCTTTAAGGCTGCATGGCAGTTTATTAATTGCTGGAAGAGGAAGGGAATGTAACACATGAGATCTGCTGGGAAAAAAAAAAGTGATGGTCCTGGTTCACCATCAATTCAGGATTTACTAGGAGTTTGGTATTAAAATATTTATTTGGCTCTAAATTAAAGATTTTATTACATTCAGTTGTAAGCCTTTAGTTGTGGCTTATAATTCAGCTGACAGAAGCTTTCTTAGAGCTTTCTTAGGATTTAAAAGGATTTATTACCTTTGTATTAATCCAACAATTTAACTAATTAGATTATTTGATTCAAATACAATACTGCTTTCTGGATTGGCTTTGATTTGATTGCTATGCTGCTTTATTCCTAATGTAATGTACAGTATTTGCATTAATACTTGAGGTTTGGTTTGTTGGGTTGTTTTTTTTCCCCCACTCCCTCTACTGACTAAGAAAAAAAAAAAAGAATATCAGGTTATATTTCTTTCAAGAAAAGTGGAATTTCTGATAACTTGGTTAATACCCTGAACCATTTTTGTTTTATTGGACATGTGCTTTCTCATAGTTAGTGACAAACCCTGGGACAAAGTCAGCAGCAATCATGGATATGGTTCCACTGAGTAGCAGATATGTCCTAGTAAGAATTAAAAAAGTACATCACCTTGTGTTTACTGAGCCTGCAGGCATTAAAAATTTTGCCATTGATTTAATTGTAATAGAAGCTTCATCCACTCACAACTTAATCCATTTCTATTTAGGTATTTATTCACTCATAATTTTAGGCTATTTTTTATTAATATCAGAATTCCAAATAATTTTAGAGTTTTCAGTCATCCTTGGACTCTGTTGCTGCACTGTGTCTGTGTTTATTCCATGGGGCAGATTTTATTGAAGAAATGTGAATGGGATAGAATCCTGCTCATAAAGTGGGAAAAGAATCTAATAGCCAAGAATCCTATTTCTTATACTGTTAGTTTTTCTGAGTTTTTTAGTATCCACTATAACACTGAAAATAGATGAAGCATATTCAGGTTCAGAGGAGAAGTTTTATGACCAGCTCTGTTCATAGATTTGGAAGGATCTGGCGAAAGAAATAATTTGCTGCACAGTTTTCTGCACTGAGTATTCTTCAATGCAAAGGTTCTTCCTGTGCCCCACGGAGGAAGTTTAGAGCAGTGTGAGCCTGGCTGAAGGGACATTATGTCACTGTGACTTCCTCTGTGCTGCAAGTGCAGTGCCTCTTAGGAGCAGAGATTCACTGCCCTTGCCAGAATGGTCCAGAATAAATAACCACTTCACTGAAGAAAGAACATTTTTCACAGTCGAATATCCGAGTGCATAATGCTAAGATCTCATCAATGTCTCTTCTTTCAGACACAATGTTTGGTTATTCCTGCTAATGACAGTGAGTTATAAATACTGGCTGTTCAATGGAACAGGCTGGGGAAGGAGGGTGGGTTTTCAGAGGCTTTGAGAGTTTAGTGACTGCTGGTTTGGAGGGCACATGTCCGAACAGCAGTGAGAAAAGGCTGGCAGGGCATATGGATGGAGTGCATTTCTGAAGGCTCTGATAAAATGTTTTCTTGTCAGATTCTTCTGCAGCTTATTAGTAACTATTTTCTGAGTCAAGCAACCATTTATGATTCAGTAGCATTTTATCCTACTGCATTTTACTATGTGGGTTCATGGCAAGCAAGGCAGCTGAAAATCAAAGTTCTGTTTAATTAAAGCAGAAAGAAACACCTAAAGGGTTAGGAAGTTTTTTTTCCCGACTGGTTTGTCTTTATTTTTTTATCTCCAACTATAACAAAGTTATTTCTTGGTATAGAAACTGTTTCTTTGATACATCTTCACTGTTGTGTCTACAGCTATAGGACACTGATTTCAACAAAAAAATCATGAAGAAAGCATAATGGACCTTCTTTTGAATGGTTGGAATACTTTAAGGTGTTAGCCAATGAACTGCTAATACAGGTTTAATTCAAAAACTTGAAAAGATGCATCTCAAGATAGAAAAAGGTCCTTCAATGGTAGTACACTGGTTTATATCAAAAAAGTTCTTATATTCAGTACTAATATCTAAAGCATCACCTGGGTCTAACAGTCAGCTACTATAAAGACAATTAAAAAATTGAATAATATGGCACCTACTTTAAAATAGGTAGGACTGCACACAATTGATGGTTGAAGAAAAGCTTATAAAAATAATTTTATAAAGAAAAATATTTGTATTTACATGTTGTAAAGTAGTACTTCTGTGGGTGCTTGAATGTTATAATTGGTTTTATTATCTTTTCTTACCAGAGAAAATACTCTTTGCAATTGCTCACCGGTAGCTAAGTAAATAATTGATTCAAACTTTTTTTCGTAATTAAAGATGATAATCTTTTCTTACCTTATTATTAATGTCATATAGTATGCTGACCATTAATTTGAGCAATTGGAATAGTATTTTCCCTCATAATTATTTTCAAATATTTTCTAGGGATTAAATAGAAAAAAATAGGATCCTATGTCTGTGATTTCCCTGGTTACTTTTCATATTTTAGACAGAAAGAAACTTTCAGTCTGGTAGCAGGCAATGATTTTTTTTTCACTACTAAAGCAAACTGAAGGAGTTCACCTCCATGTTTGCTACCAGAACCTTTGTGAACCTATTATTTTATTTTATTATTTATTATTTTATTTTTCTTACCCAGTCTTCTGTAGTACAAGAGATTTAAACTAGTTTAAAAAAACCCTCAAAATACAAACCCAGGAGAAGGAAAGAAGAAAAAAAAAAAAAATCCATGCTTGGAGCCCATCCCTAAGAAGAAATAGCCCATCCAGAACAGCTTCCCAGTTTATATGTCAGAACATTTTCTCTTTCTGTACTTTGAAAGTTAGAATGCAAGGCTGAGGAGGAGAGAGAACAGCCCATGAACAACTGAGTGAATGAGTTCTATATTGCAGTGGTGAATTTTACATCATTTAGTGAAATGCTGTGATAAACCCACATTATTAAATATTATGCTGCATAAATGCAATGAAAAACTGTTCATGTGATTAGCATTTTCTTACTGCATACCGAGCACTTCTTTATTGAAAAATCTCTACTATTATAGAACAATTTTCATTTCATAAGAATACATCCATCAGAAGAAAAATGCTATAAAGGTTAGATATAACTAAATGGCTCAAAATTTAGAAGCTCATTGTGTGCAGAAGAAAGGACAGTGGGTGATAAAGAACAGGAAAGAACAAAGTGATTTGTATATACAAAGGCCTAAACAAAGAGCACTGATCAGAATGTGAAATGGGGCTTAAAATTCATCACACTTGCATTTCTCCTCTTAGCCATTTAAAATTTGATGAGTTAAGTAGATTTGTTGAAATGATTTCATGAATAAAATTCTTCCTTTATATTTTCTCAGTTAATTTTATGGAGTTGTGGGTATTAAAATACTTTATATAAGAATTTTTTAATACTTTTAGGTGCACTGTCAGGCTGTTAATGCTGTGTTACATCAGCAGTTAGTGCCTCATGGAAAGCACAGACTTGGATGTTTCTGGGGCCCAAAAAGCCCAGTAACCAAGAGCCATTGTTGAAATTGATGAATAAATGTGCCAGACAGCTTCTGATCATTTAATATTGGGGGAATTCTTCCTGCACTTTAGCAAAAATATGCACCTGAGCTTCTTGGGATGTGATTAAGAGAATGAGTCTTTTAGAAATTCTGGAGTGAAAAAAAAGGTAATAAAAAAAAATCACTGGAATCAAATGCCAATGTAATTACTGTTGAGGTGGGTTTTTTGGTTTTTTGACAGCTTCAGTGGTTGTAGTTGTACAGTGAGGGTGCATGGAGTGGACATTTATTCTTAGGTTTTTGGGATAATCTCATGTAGGAAGGAATTTGGAATGGCTGGAATCTGTCTGCCTGTCTGTTTTAATTTTTAAATATCATTATTTTATATAAGCTGCAAGAAATCATTGCGTGCATGTAAGCTGCTTACTAAAAAATCCTTGTAAAAAATAGATGCTGTGACTTTAGAGTAGTCACGCAACAAACGCTCCCATTTTTCACTTACTTGAACTCATTTGGTAAAAATAATTTGTTTACTAACTGACCAAAGAGGGCAAGCTGCAGTGGCAGTCATCATTTTTGGACTCTTAAAACCATGTTAAATTATAAAAATATTGTTCCTTTCTATTTGAGGTGGTCATGGCTGTTGTGATCAGTCCCATCATACAGATGTTCTGTTGTCACATCTGTGCAATCAAAGGACAGGATGAAGAGACCAGCTTTTGGATGTAATTATTTTTGTATTATCCTGTAAACTCCTTTGTCCTATTATTGAATTGCCTTATAGGTACGACCATATTTACCTAAGCAGGAATGACAATGTTTTTTTCCCATTTTAATAGCTGAAGAAATGAGTCAGAATAGGAGTGATAAGTCAGCCATTAAGTGAGACCTCTACATTAGTGTAAGAAACTGTATTTTATATCCCAGACTTGTATCTTTGCCCAGGGGTAATGAACCCCTTGAATTGACTCAATCTCCTAAACCATGAAAAGCAAAAATGTAGTCTGTGGCTTAATATACTCTATTCTCCCTCCTGCCTCTGCTAAAGGACAAATACACCAGAAATTCCAGACAGACGACATTGCTTTTCTATCCCATTTTTTTTGTCCCCGTAGGAAAAAAAACAAAACAAAACTCCAGCCAGGATAATATTCCTGGTTTTCACACACAGAGAATGGCTGCCAGTTTTTCTCTCTGATCTTGTCTCAGTGGCACGTTGCAGCAGTGATAAGGCAGCAGAGAAGTGAGAATTGAGAAATACAACTTCACTCTTTATGGGATTTGTTGCAAAGCTGCTTCTGAAAACACGTTGTGTGCATACAGAACTAGTGGAGTTAGCACAGACAACTTTGTCACTGATTTCAAAGGCTCAAAAAAGCAAAGAGGAGGAAGAAGTTAATCAAAGATCATTTCCCAGAACTATTAGCTTTGGCTCTGACCACAGAGGTCATTGCACTGTCAGTTTTCTTTCTTCATCAGCTCTCAGTCAGGTCTGTACTCACCTTTACAAGAGGAATGAGTTGTGTAAAACACAGTGTAAGATAAGTCTGAAATATCAAAGCCTTTCCATTAAATGTCAGCCTCTGTTTTTCCTTTAAGTGAGAAGGTTAAAGGGGAGACTCAAAACTCCAGTGACTTACTTTGTGTCCTGTTTATCAAAAGGCCTATATTTAAATATAAATATAGTGACTGACCCACATAGCAAAGCTTATTAATAATCATTTTGTGAACAGGACTTTGTAATATTTTTTCTATGTATCAGAAATTAATCTGATACTAATCATGTGATTCCAAAGTCAGTAAAATCTTTTGCTTGTGTGTAATTAGTTTTGTTTTTTCTACCACTAGGGACAGTAAATGAGATAGAGCAAAGCAAGTGGATTTGTATTCACTCCTACCAGCTCTAGCCCTCTCTGTCTTTGATTTTAGTGGAGTAACTCTTGATGAATGATACTGAATATTATACTTTGCAAAACATCTGTGAACAAATCTGTGGCCATTCTAATCCAGCACTTTGCAAACATCTGGACCAAAGGCTCAGGGTTGCAAACTCTTAAGCACAGCAGCATAACTTTTCATGTGAATCACCATATTGATATATGTGAGCCAATTTAGGTGAAACATTACAGCTTTTACACAGCACTCAAGATCATAATACAGGTGCAGCTGGAAAAAAACATTTCTTTTGTACCAGGAGTCTCCAGATATTTGCACAATGAAGATCACTTGTCAAATATTCCTGAGGGAAGTGAAACACTGTGACCTAAATCAGCCTCACTCTGTGAAGGTGCAGGGACACTCTTGGGCTTCTCAGTTACATGGATCTGTGGGAGTTTTCTCAGATCTCCAGCACTCTTCCTGCCTTCCCAACTTTTGCTGGGCTACAGCTCTTCTTAATATGCATACAGCTCTCCTTTGCTCTCTGCAGAGCAGTAATTAGCTAGTAAGGGAAGTAAGAGATTTCCTTTTTTTTTTTTTTTTTTTTTTCCTTTTAGAGGAGCATGTTATAAGACTTCATGACATGTTCAGACTTACCTTGAAACCTCTTGTTTTCCTAACTGATTTTGTGTTACAGTGTGCAGAGGATCACACCTGAATTTTGAGTGACCATTACATGAATGGCCATTGCAGAGAATTCAATCCAGTGAATTGAGTTCAATGGCATTCCTGCACAAAGACAGATTCTTACAACCAAAACCAGTTTGAGATTCTTGGGGAGCAGACTTCCCAGAGATTTACATGGAATTCCTTTAGTATGGTACTGTTTGCTTTGGATCAGGGCTCTCATCAGGATTAACTGCAGGTCACGTGTAAAAAGCAAGCAAACAAAATGAGAAACAGAGATTTCTAAAAGGGGGAAGGTTTTTTTATCTTTTTGGCAACTCCTGGGTTCTGGACATTTAACTCAAAGACCTCTCCTTCTTCCTTTCTGTCTTTTCTGTTTGTTTGATGATCCCAAGGAAATTTTTGTTAATTCCATGCCTTTGTAGAAATTGTGGAGACCCTGGGCCATGTGGTGCTGGTGCACTGGATGTTTTCTTGGCACACAAACATGGTTTCTGCAGCTCACCAGCTCTTTCATTAATAGTGTACTTGACTCAGCCTGCCTCACTTCAAGAGTTCTGCACTGACCCAAAATTTAAAATCTACATTTAAAGTAAAACTTTCCTGTGAGTCACTGTAATACATATGTCCATGTATATTCTGAAGAGGGACATGCACAGGAAATATTTTCCAGGGAATTATTAGAAAGAGCTGACTGCTCTGTGTTTATCATTGTCAACTAATATTTCCAAATATGTGGGATTAAAAACAATACAGTAAATAAACTCCTCTGCTGTGTTGCCTCAAAAAGCTGCACAAATCCAAATTGCATTGGTTATTTGATGAAAGACTGTTACCAGCCAAAGTGGGTCCATTAATCTTGAAAAAACAGAATTTTGATCCTTGTTTGGTGAAAATTGCATTAAAGACTGAAATGCAGGCTCTTTTTCTTCCATGGATAGATGTTGGTCAGTGCCACATCAGTTTGGAACACATTGAATATTAGGCTGATGGATTTGTAAAAGTGCTTGTTATATGGTATTGACTTTTTCAAATTTTATTGTAGTATGTTTGTTTTGCCAATAAATCTATTCTAGCACAGAGCATATCAACCAGCATCCAATACAGAATTCAATGGCAGGTGCTAAAATCCCAAACTCCTAAAATACATAATGGATTGATGGCTCTGGTTTTGGGGGTCTTTGTCTTGTTTTGTTGCTCAGGTTTTTTGCTTTGAAAGATTCACTGGCTTGGTACTGAGGATTTGATAGATTTGGAAGAACAAAATGTGCAGACAGGTGTGCACTTGCTTCATTGAAATTTAAATTAGTTATGAATTCTCAGGAATGAAATCAGCTCTTTCTGTCAGGATTGTCTTGTGGAATTTCCCACAGAAATGCACTTGCAATTGCCTGTGGTGAAGTGAGTGTTTGTTTTTTGGAAGAACTGAAATCTTGATGCAGTCAGAAGGTTGCCTGTAATGTATATTTAATTGCCATCGTGGAGGCCAATTTTCTTTTATGTATTTGGAGGCACATTTTATGGTTAACTTGCTCTTCAGTGTGCAGAAACTCCAAGCATTGCCTTCCCAGTCCACATATAAAATCCTTGAGGTGGTGCACAGGGAGCTGCTTGGAGCCCAGGAGGAAATCTGGCTGCCTCATCTGTAGGTTTGAGTTTTGGAGGGGTCAGTATTTCACATTCTGTTGAAGCCTCTAGCAGTTTCTTCTCTCAAGGATTTCTAATTGTGAGCAGCCATTCAGCCACACACTGCCATTTTTCATTTCAAAGAGCTTTTCCAACCATCCTCTCTGGTTTTGTTTTACCCATTTCTGTAACCTGTACTTGAGATGGTGGATTTTGGCTGTAGTTCTTAGACTTTATTGCTGAGAGACTAAAGCACAGGCTTTGATTAGCTTTAAAGGTTTGTTGTCTCTAAGACATGTTTTTAAACACTTAAATTTTGCCTGGTCTGTGGATGTTAATCTGTTCTGTAGTAGGAAAGGTGGATGGGACACTTGAGTGCATGACTACTTTTCAGTAAAATACCATCATTTAGAATTGAGCAAAGTCTCTCACCTCTCACATTAAACTAAATAGCAGTAGAGTGCATTTTAATGGATTAAGAATCAGCTGATTGACAGACCCTAAAATGTCCCTGTCAGTGGGAGGTCACAATGTCATGAGAATGGGTTTGAGTGGGGCTCCCCATGGGGCAGCTGTGGGTCCCACACTACCCAGTTTGCTCAAGAGTGAGCTCAAAGAATCTCTGCTGCTAAAATTTCCTGTAAATGATACTAAAATCCTCATGAGAGTAAAAAAATCTGTATATCTATGTCTTACATAGAAACATTATATGCACTCCAAGAGTATTTTGTATTTCTTTTAAAACTAATACCTGTAGTGCTTGTAGTGCAGTCATAGTGCTGTATTATATTTTAGAAACCAGTGACTCTGAGAAAGGTTCACCTGTAATGATGAGCAAGGACATGTGAGTTTCTAGTGTGATGTTCTGGCAAAAAAACAAAACAAAACAAAACAAAACAAAACAAAACAAAACAAAACAAAACAAAACAAAACAAAACCAAACAACAGCAACAAAAAAACCCCCAAACAGCTCAGGGAAGTGGTTCCAGCCCACAGCTCCTGCAGCTGTTGAGCAGGAGTAGAAGCAGAGAGAGGACTTCCAGCTCAGGATGTGGAATTGGCAGGTTCAATACAGGAATATTGCTTCCACTTGAGAGGTTCCCAGCTTTGGAAGCATTTTTGAGGGCAGATAGGGGGATGGAATATAAAATCTTTAAGGAGAAGATGGATTTTAAGGAAGTTTTTTATCTGTATCCTGACTGAATATTAGTTACTAGATTAAAAGATTTTTCTGCCAAGCTGACTGTGAACAAAAGCATCTTCTACTTGGTTTGGCAGGATCCCTGTCCATTTTCTGTCTGTTTCCAAATGCCTGGGTTGAGAAACACAGAGGACTTCAGCTGTGAGACAGATAATGTGTTGGTCTGGATTGGGGCTTGAGTGCAGGTAGACATTCATCTCTGCTCATGTAATGAATGTCCAGAAGCTATAGCACCTGGAAAAAGGTGACATTAAAAAGTAAATTCATTTGCCATTTAGGATTCCCTGTGTTTAGGAGGTAATTGGGGGCTTTCAGGATCACAGTTTTTGCTTCAGTTCCCAAGGAATTGAACACATTTATTTGGAAGACTGAAGGCTCAATTCTTCATTCTGATGACCCAAAAGAAGTTGATTATACTCTTCTGAAAATTCATCCATATCCAGCACCAAGTGAAGCCTTATTTATTGCATTATTGTGTCGCATTTTGACAACTAAATAATTCTGAACACTTTTCTCCCAGAGAAGGAGAAAAGAAAATGTCTTAGAATGATTGGCATCTCTCTACCTACTAAGTGCAGAGCACATTAAAGTGATAGATGACTTCTGTGCAAGTTACTGAAAGTGGAAATTTCATTCAGGAAATGTTACCAATAGCTCAGTGTGGTGAAAGGCCAGGGTGCAGGAGCACAGTCTAGCCAAGTGACCTGCCATAGACTTTGAGTTCTTTAAACAAAAAAAAAAAAAACAAAAAAAAAAAACAAACACACCAAAACCAAAAGCAAGCACTTGTGCATTTTGTTGTCATTGTTATAACTCACATGCTGATTATTTCTTCAAATTTACTAAAGAAATAATGGATTAATCAGGATATTAGATTATCAAGGTGCATTTTTGGGTTGTCAGAATTCATCTCCTTCAGTTCACTGTTTACTGTGCCCACACTTGTGCAAGGCTCATGCAATGAATGTCTCTTCTCTGAAGACTGCCTGAATGAATGAAGGAGAATGAGGAGAAGAGCACTTGTGCCTTGCCTTTATTCAGGCTTTTTGTATCTGTGAACTTTTTCTCCTAAGACAAGGAACAATTGAATTGTTTTTGTTCCTCTAAGACTTGGCTACTCCTCGCAGTGTGCACAGAAAACTGCTATTTGTTTTTTGTTACTGAAAGATCTGGCTTGTTGAATAGCTGTCAGACTTGCTTTTATCCTATTACATCTTCTCAGGGAGTTGAAAGTGCAGTTTGACATATAGAGGGAAAAATCTAAAACCTAACTTTCACTTGTTTCTTTCTATCTTTCATGTTCCCAGAATGGCTTTGTTTTTTCTCTTTTTTCCTAAAGTCACAACAGCCATGCAGAATGTTTCTGTTTAGGCCCATTCTGTATATTTGTGTGCTAGAGGATTGCAGTGATAATCAGTAGCCACTCTAAAGATGCCTGTGGGCAGAGTCAAACCACAGGAAAAGTGTGAGCACATGCCAAGGGACACACTGGAACTGCTGTGGCTGCTGGGCTGAGATATCATGGTGTTGCTCCTAATTCTGCCTGGGCAAAGCACCTTTTCATCTTGCATGTTTGCAGGTGTTGTTTTGTTGTTCCTCGTGGGAGCCTGGTTTAGTTAATTAACTACAGACCTGGAGCAGTCTGAGAGCTGGAAACTCAGTTGGGGTCAGCCTTACTCTATTGAATTTGCTGATTGGGGAAAAAAAAAAAAAAAAAAAAAAAAAAAAAAAAAAAAAAAAACCACCCCAGACACTTCCAGGTGCAGTACACTCTGCCTTGGTGCTGGCATTATAATCAGTTACTTAAACTTGAATTCTTTTCTAATATCAGTCTGCAATACCCTTGTCTGTGGTGTTGCACACTGAAATGACAGGGTTATATAAGTTTGCCTCTTGGAAGGACAGAACAAGTGACAAAGACAAGAAATAACTAAAGATATGTCTAAGCTGAGACATAAACATGAAAAATTAGCACCAGTGCTTAGAAAATATTTTTCTCTAAAGAGGAAATTCATTTTTACAGGAATAAAGCAGATGACAGAAGTGCTGCTTAAAATATATTTAAGATATTCTTATAAATTCTGCATAGCATTTCTGCCAGAACCCAGAACTTAAATACAAATACATTACCTGTATTTCCAAATAAGTACTGGCAATTTTTCACCAGGTTCTTTTAATAAAGTACATCTTGGAGGTTTAATTGGTCGATTAAACACACTCAAACAGCAAGATTTGATCTGGCATGGTTACTGTTTGTATCTTTAAAAATAAAACCCCTATAAATAAACGGCACATTCAGAGCTAATGCAAATTTGCATGGTGTAAATTAAGTTAATGATAGCATTATAATGAATCATATTACTGATGTAATTGTGTTATTTATTTTCATCTTTGTACCTTTAAGTTGGCAGAGAGAGGGATTTTTTTTTTTTAACTATGATAGGAAAAGTTCTTAAATGTCAGCAGAACTAATAACATCAGATACCATCTTAGATTATCATAAACTTAAATATTGCAAAATCTAGAGCTTTGGACATGACAGTTGCAGAAATGTTTGGAAGCAAAAAAAAAATAATCAGAACTCAAATCAATACCTGTCTAGAGCTCCAACTTGAATCAGTCTCTGTTGATTAGGTGAAATTACCCTGGCATTGAAACCAATTGGAATTGCTGAAAACTCTGTTTTGTTCTTCTGTTAGTTGCTGTTAAAAGTCTCTCAATGGCTTCTGTCAGAATCGAAGTGTATCACCACTAGTGATGATAAAGTAGATTTCACTGCTAGTGAGAGACTGTGATTGATGTTTAGGAGTGAAGCCTGGTAACTCATGCCTTCTCCCTTTTCAAGCTTGGGACATCATTTGATGTGAAACTGAAATTGAAAGAGGCATAAATTTGTGGGAGAGATACATATGGAGATGAAAGGAATTTGCTGTACTTTTTCTTGAGCCTCTGGAGATGATACAGGAAATTATTTATTATTCATGACAATTCTGCAATCAAAGCTGACGGCAGTAAAATATGTGATTAATAGACTGCTCTTTAAGCAGATCACCAATAAACAGATAATGCATAGGAGGTATTCCCATCTGCCCATATGTATTAAATATTATTGAAAATTACATTTCTCTTTTCCCTGCTTCAATTGTATATTGAATAATAAAACTTAGCCCTCCTTCAGCTCCCACCTCAAGCTTCCTTATTTCTATGTGTGCACTTGATCGCTGCAACACTAATATTATTGCTTGATACTGTGCTGGGTGTAATTGATCTTAGCCCACTTATTCCCATTGATCAGAGTAAATAGGATTTCAGCTGTGTTCAGAGCAGTTGTATTCCCTCCCAGTTTGTCATTTCATGCACGTTTGAGTGACATAATAGCAGCTTTATCCGAGCGCGCTGTAGCTCAGCAGGCGTTATCATGGGTGGATCATAATGGCTCTGCATCTCAGTTTTGTGGCATAAAGCTGGCAGGGAGAGACATAACAAGAGTAGTCCTTGTGAGGCACTGCTGTGCTCCTCTGGAGACAAAGAGCAAGGAGCAGCACGGTTCCTCACTCTGCCATGAATCGCCGCGGCGAGCGCGATCATCGCTGGCAGCCACCATGGCCCACCTTAGACACCCTGAGATTTCAACTCTCCCACTGTTTTCTGGAAGGTAAAGATAATTCTGCAGATAGCCCAGGAAAGGTGTTCTTCTCTGCCTGCTCTGGTAGCTGGAGCTGCCAGGATAATTGTTCTTGAGAACGCACGCATAAAGCAGTGTTACCTTTTTAATGTCCCAAAATTGGCTGTTTTATAGGAGAGGCTTGTAACATTTACAGCTCTGTGACAGCTGTAATGTGCTGGAGGGTGCAACAGCACTATGTTATCATATATAGGAAGATCTTTTTCAGTATGATAGCAAAAATCTGCTAAATAATAATCTTTGTAACATAATTGCCTTCCCCTAGCAAAATCAGAAAGTGGCACATATAAGGACAATTTTTGAGACAAAAAGTATTAGTGCTTACAAACTTTATCTTTGTAAAGTGCAAGAGCTAAGTCTGTATTAGGAGACCATTCTTAACTGAAATGTCCTTTCAAATCTTTCTGTGCCTTTCCACATTATCATGGGACTGTCCTTGGAAATACTGAGCATTCAGTTCTCACTGCCTGCCTGCTCTCAGAAACACTCCATCATTTGTGATGATCCTGTATCTAATGTACAGATACCAACTTTACTTTTCCATGTTCATGGCCATATTAATATATCACAGCTGAAGCTATGCCTGAAACCTTGGTCATTATTCATTCTT
Source organism: Muscicapa striata striata (assembly GCA_030060385.1). Classification (NCBI taxonomy): domain Eukaryota; kingdom Metazoa; phylum Chordata; class Aves; order Passeriformes; family Muscicapidae; genus Muscicapa; species Muscicapa striata. Next base: position 1,118,277 of record JAREIS010000028.1, on the reverse strand, counting down.
CTTTATCCATGCTCAAAACCAGGTGATGATCACTCCTGGAAGTGGAATTAAGGGATGTACTTTCAGCCAGCATGGCCTGAAAATCCAGGGAAAGAGCAGAGCATACTGTGCAGCCAGCATTTTTGAGAATGCATCATTGCTAGAAACAAAAGTAACATGAATTATTTACCTAGAAATATTAAACTGGCTTGAGATCACTGCTGGAAATAGAGAGAGTTCTGGGCCTTGTGAATCATTCATGAGGCTTTATTTAACAGACTTCTTTTTGTCTTTGCAGATCAGTGAATCGTATTTTATAACTTTCAGGATGGTTCTGTGGGTTTCATTCTACTTATAATAGGTAGGGTTTTTCTGTGCTTTGTAAGGAAGCACAGATCAGTAAAGTTACATTTTTATGTTTGTTTTTTTCACACATCAGGAGGTCTGGAAAGGGACAAAGTGGTGTGGGGAAGGAAGAGGATGTGTGTTATAGTTTCTGCTTGATGAAATACTTTGTCCCATGTTTGCAGACACTGAGACCTGAGGCACCCCAATAACTGAACCCATGGATAGGATGGCAACCAAAGAGCTCCAATATTTGCTTATTTTTCAGGAGATTGTATTAAAAATACTGCTTAATATAACCAGAAATTTGTTCTTCTACATGTGAATATTTATATTCTTAACATCTGGAGATGCACCAGCTAAAGCTGATTTGTTAATATTCAAATGTGGACTTCCAATACTATTCTTGGGACATTAAAATTTTTAAAAGTTTCCAAGTCTGAAAGTAACATTGCTGTAGGAACAAAAGGAAAAAAACCCCATGAGTTACTTTGGAAGCCCAATGCAGACACTTGGTGCTTGATGTGGTGTCACAGTGAGCAGTGGGGCTTTTTCTCATGAATCCTCTTCTAAAGGAAATGAGGTAAAATGAGGGAGAAAAAGGAATCCTACCTGGATTTAAGGAAAAGAAGATAAGTGCTAGAAATATCAAGAACTCTCAATCCAGAGAGGAGGTCTTCCTCTTCTCCCTGATCAAAGAAATGTTAAGACTGCTACTTGCCACGAGAGGCAGAGGAACTGTAAGTCACAGTGACATCCTGAGCCTTGCTGGGGGACATGGGGTATAAATGACAAAGAAGCACACTGAAAAAACACTTGAACAGGCAGTCTAATTCTAGAACAGCTCATCCTAGGAAAAATGCACTTAATTATATAATATTCCTTTACATTTCTTATAAAATCTCTGGTGGTAAGAAAGATTTCTCAGCAATACTGCTCCTTTCAAATATACATTTAATAAAAAGCATACAACAACAAGGTCTGTTGGTGGTAGTCAGAGGATTTACCTGTTCGTAGAACAGGTCAGATAATTTTTGTATTCAATCTGACTTGCTGCTGGAAATGATACATTTGTAAAGAAAAAAATTAATTAATGGATAAAATGGATTCTTCTACTGGCTAGGCTTTCTCTGCTTAGTGGCCAAGATTTTTCTACCCCATATCAAGACAAATCAATCAATTTGATTTATCCATAAAGGAAGAGGTGAGTACAAGTGATCTGCAGACCTTTGCATCCCCAGGGCATGAATGGAATAAAATCTAAACAATAATTAATTTCTACTGATAGTTTTAATTGTTTCTACTCCCCTGTGAAGGTGCAACAGTAGTGAGAAAAGAGTGACTTTTAGTTCTCTGCTCCCTGCCCACTTGGAGGCTTGCAGGGGTACATATATTTGAAGCAAGAGGTTTTTAATCATCCAAATTAGAAAGGGAATATAACCTGTATAACTCCCTCTGAAAGAAGTTTGTTAGTACCAAATGTATGTCCAATACTATATGTACTTATGGTGCCTGTGGAAATACACTGATTTTATCCTAAAGTTAATATTAGGTTTCCTCATAGGATTTGTTCTAGGGCTTCTCCAAAGAAGAATATAAATTGTATTTCTGCATTCACTGTATGCATGGAGTTGCCATCTCTGTGAGTTTCTTTTTCATCTTCAATAAAACAGACAATTAGAGGGAGAAGTAGGATTGCTGCAGCACCTGTGTGACTGTCTGGAAACCTTTCCTTCCACAGAACTGATTGATCCCAGGCATAATAGCAGTTCTCAGTTCTTTTTCAAGAGTTGCACGTAGTTAAAGCAAGGTTTGGCTGCTGTGGGTGCTGAAGTGATTGTGTTTTGTCCTTTCTGATAGCAGCATGAAGCTTGCTCATTTTCAGCCAAAAAACTGAATGTTTTGCTATAGCAGCTGAACTGAAGAAAGAGAGAGGGAAGTATGTGCATTTATGTAAAAATTCTGACTGTGGGTCAGCTCAAATACTGAGATGCTTAAGGCTTTTTGTCAAATGGGGAAACTTTGTTTGAGGTAACTGAGGCTTTAAGAACAAATGTAAAGTTCTGAATCACAAAGTGTTTTAGGAGCAATTCATGGAACAGGAAGGAAAGCAAAGTTCTTTTCTATCTTGTAGTGTTTCTGACTTTTTTTTAGAGATGTGGCAAGCCTCTTTTCAATCTTTCTGGTTCAATCAGTCTGAAAAGTCAGACCAACCCACACAAAGGTTAAGACAGGGACAGGTTATCTGTAAGGTCAGTCAGACCTTACTTCTACAACTTGGCTTAAAGCCATTGTGATGGCCAATGAGGTTATTTGAACCTGATTTTGTGCTTGCTTGGGTGACAGTGACATGTGTTATGGCAAAAGGCACAGTGGTAAAACATTTCCAGCTGAAACACACAGCTTGAGCTCTGTTTTCAAAAGCTCATCTAAGTGATTTTACTTTCCTCTTCCTTTTCTCCAAAATGCTTAGCTCTCCTAATGATCAAACTCTTGGTGTGGTTCACCCAGTTCCAAGGAGCCTCTAGCTTCTGCCACTGAGATAGTTTCTCTTTTAGAACTAAAAAGTAATCCTTTGGAGGAATTAATGAAAAAAAATTATCTGTAGATCTATGAAATTTATTCTATACCTCTTATTTTGCTCAGCTTTTTCAGGCTTCTCTCTGCAACCTTTCTGCAATATAAGTTAATATTGATAGAAATTGAAGATGCAGGAATCTTCAGTTGTCACATTATGGAAGAAGTCAGGTATCTCCTCTCTCTGTTAAAAAAAAAAAAAACCACATTAAAAATAGGGCATCATTAAAATAGAAACAAGAGTTTAATGTACTTTATAGTAGTTCTGCTTCTGTTATGTTCAGTGCTAAGATCACTGTATTTCAAATTTGTGGGAGAAGTGCTAATGTTGTATCTGCTATATATGCTATAAAATGTACTTTTTCCCGTTAAAAGAAATGTCACAGGCTAGCATGTGATAGGCAATATCAGAATACAATCTGCAGAGAGTAGAAGTGAATTCTCTGAATCATTGGAAGGATTCAGACATTTCAGAATTCTGAAGCTGAATTTTAAGCAGTGAGCACTCATTTTCTCTCATGGACTGCCACAGTTCCCTGCAGGTGTTGTTGATGTGGGTGCTTAGTAAAGTTGGATGTAATATTTTGTTTCAAAGCCAGTTTAATTTCAAAGCCCCATGTCTTTTACCTAAATAATTACAGCTTGTGCTGCTGCTTCTCATCAATACTGGGGTAATCTGTGCTAGGAAATACACAAGATATGCACAGTTATAAACTAGACACCAAGTGATAATGAGTTATTAAACCCCTCCAAATGGCCTTTTTTAATGGTAAGTCTGTGTGGTGGTACCACACACCACATTAAATTGATTAGTATGTAGCTTTAAAAGGCAAAATTACAGTGGAGGTATTACATGTAGCACCATATAAAGTGCTGCACTTAGAATATAATGAGGTTAAAGTCCTTGCAAGATTACAAAAAGCCAGTGGGGGAAGCCACACCACTGATGTGCTGTTGCTTCTGCAGGAAATTCACACTTTCATTTTGTAGCCAGAGTGGCCCAGAAGCCACCAACACTTCCCTTCCTGCCATTTGCCACTCTCTTTGTGCCAGAGTGAGTGCTCCATTGGAGGGAAGCTCTGCTCCCCTGTTTGTTCATGCTCCAGGCAGAGCTGCTGTCCTTGTGCAGGGGGCTCATGACAAATCCCTGATTCTGCATTCAGGCTCCGACAGCTCCGTCTCCATCCCAGAATCTCCTGGTGAATGTCTGGGGCAGCCACTCAGGTATCTTCTCCATCTGTTGAGAAACAGCAGCATGAGGGAGGGAGGTTTGTCAGCTCCTTTTGGCTGCAGTAGATTTGGAGCGACTGGGAAATGTTTGTCTGTAAGTATGAATTTGCTTTTGAAATCCAGTGAACTGACTTTTTACTTCAATGCCTTTTATTGGCTGTGAATTTCCTGTAACACTCAGACATTACCTGCACAGGTCCTTCATGAATAGCAATAACTCTTTATGTTGACTGAATGTGAAATATAACTGTTCCATTTTACGGGAATATTTTGGGTTTGTATGTCTCTCTGTGTTACAGGAATCACCAATTGGTGAGCTGAAATAATCTCTTATGTCTTCCTTAATGAGAATAGTCTTTCTTAGTGTTAGTCATTTCCTCTGAGGGGAAAAGATTAATTTAAGGAATTCACTGGTGAACAACCTGCAAGAATTTTGGCTTTCTGTCTGTATAAGCAACTAAATACCTTTTTAATTTTTTTTTTTTTTTTTTTTTTTAAATCTAGATCATCACTATTCATTCTGGTTCTGCCCCAAGCAATGCCACTTACTATGTGCAGCATAGTCCCCACATCTTTTCTATCTTCATATCAGTTAAGAGAGTTTATCTATTGCTTCTTGTAGAAGATGCTTCCCACCAAGATGGAGCACATTTGGAAATGCATTTTGTGCACTGAGTGTCCTTCTCTGTAAAGGCATCTTCTCTTCTCCTATCTCATGGCTGTATAATATGACTGGTAACAGCTGCTGATTCTTTGCTTGAATGTGGGATATCAAAAACTGGATTTTGGTTTTAGTTGCTTGTTTTGGGTTTGGTTGTTGCTTTTGGTTGGGGTTTTTGTGTGGTTTTGTGTGTGTGTTTTTGGTTTCTTGGTTTTTTTGTTGGTTTTTTTTTTTTTCCTTTTTTTCCATTTGATTGCAATTAATTTCCTTTTAGCTATAAGCTTTAGGGAGAAATTTAAAACTTAAATTCTTCCTTTACTACTGTATCTAGAAAACCCTGTTAAAATTTTTATTTATCGATTCTTGTGTCATATTTAATGAGTACAGATTATCTTCCCTAAAGAAAAAATGGAATCTACAAATACCTTTGTAGTATTAATGAGGTACAGGGGTATACACTCATGTACCCCTTTATTGCTGTTAAACATGTTCTTTTAACTTATGCTGTGTTTGGCATAGTTATGTCTTCTTGTTGTTGCCTTTTAGAAGAATTCCTGGCTTTTTGATAGTTTAGTTTTCCAGTATAATGTGCAGGAGGTCAGGTTTGGTGACTTTAATGTTCTCTTTAGTCTTCAGTGTCATTATTTCTGGTCTCTGTATGATTTGCTCTAGAAATATTATCAGGTAACCAACCCCATAAGTGTTACCCATTTATCTTCCAGCCCTCAGGTCAGCTGGAAAAACTTGGATGTGAACAGAATTAAGCCTGGTGAAAAAACCCAAAAGAGTGGGAAAAAAAAAAATTAAAAAAGGGGAGTAATCCAAGGGTTAGACTAATAAATATTAAATGCTTTATCTTTCTGGTTGATGCAGCCTAGAGCTATTGGAAAGGTCATCTCTTACTGCAGAAATGCAGTAAAACTAGAATCTTACTTTTCTATGCATTCTTCTAGACTTGACAGCAATTTGTCCCAGGAAATACATTGCAGCATCCCTTTTCTAGTGCCCTTCCCTGGGCAGGAGTGACTCCCACAGCTCAAGTGTTCTACATGCATCAGTTCAATCTTTGTTACAGTATGTTACAGTGGAAGGATGCAGGGGCATAAATAAACCTGTCATAAAAACTGAACTAGAAATACTGTCCATTTAATTTGCTGCCCAAATGGAAAATACAACTGGTTGGAATTCTGCTGGCCACCACAATTTTTGCTGCCATCTGATGGAGGCATCAGAGTGCACTTCTGTCACTGCTAGTGGCACCACGAGCAATCCCAGAATAAAGTGTTATCAACTGGTTCTGTACTCAAGCTGCTGAGAATCTTTTTGAACTCAAAGGATACAAAGCCAGGCAGGATGCTTTTATAGCTGAAGTTGCTCTGGGTGACAGGCAAACCACTCTGGATGTGATGCAGTGTAAGTGATGGAGAAAGCAGTGCCTTTGTCACTGCTGGGGTTTGCTCTCAGGGTTTTGCTTCTATGACTTATCAGTCAGAAGTTGTCTCAATGTATTAAGCTTTAAAATATTTTAACATTTTCTCTAAACTGACTTGCTATTCAAATGTTTCATTTGACATTTGCAAAAAGCATTCATTAAAGTATAATTATGGAAGAAAACCTATTTAAAGGGGAAAAAAATCCCTAGTTTTGCCCTTGCAGATACATGCTATCAATTATATTGATTATTTATATATTAGTTTGCAGCATCTCTGATGCACAAGTAAATCTAAATGAATTAATGATCTAGACTAATGATTGGTGCTGTGCCAGGGGAGCAGGTTCAGATGTGGTTTGAGACATGAGCCCTTCCCAGGAGCATGACTCCCATCCTCTTCCTCTCTCTCTGTGCTCAGCCTCCCATCTCAGCTGCTGCTCAGTCTCACAGGGCTGGATATCACCCTGTCCTCCTCTTATTTTCCATGAAACTCAGGATTTTAGTAGGCACTGCATCTGCTGATTGCTGCTTAGAAGAGTTTACTTCACATTTTTGCTGTGTGAACTCTATTCTTTTTTTAAATAAGTTGTGTGTGAAATTCTGGAATTGATACAATTCTCTTGGTGTGTGTGATGAATAATCACATTATATGACATGAGTGATTTTAATTGGACATACTGAATAATTTAATGTATGAACACTTATCAGACAGGTAGTAGAATTTCACAACAGGAGGACTGTGCTCTTAAAAAGAATGGGTTTTATATTATACAAGTATATAAGAAATCATGGTGTGGTCTGCACAACATAGCTAATATTTACAGTTTGTTAAATATTTGTAGGACATTTTAATTTCACTTAAAATTGATGTATGCCCATTATCTGATGAAATATCTAAAAATAAATGTTGTAGAGAGTTAGATGCCACATCACTTTAGCATTTAACTATTTTAGGGTATGCTGTCATTGGACTGTTTATCCCCCCCCAAGTGCCTGTCTTACAAGTGAAAATAAATGCAATTAATCTCAGATACTAATTAGAAGTAGCACCTAGAAACCCAGAACTTGGAAATAACTATGTGCTGAGAGATTTCAAAGACTTTTTTTGTCTTAAAAACTAGCAGGTTAGAAAAAAAGGGGATGCAGATTGTTTATCACATTATGCTTTATTTCCATTCCCTTGTGGTGTTTCAGAATAAGAGTGTTTAACTGGCTATAAGACTGCAGAAGCATGAGTGACAGCTTTTTGTCTTTTCATAGCTGAAAATAAAATTATATTTCATAGGTACTCCTGTAGGTATTGCTTATTTACTGAAAATGAATATATTTTTCTTTGCTTTATATGTTGTATACTCCCGTTATTTCTCCTAGAGGTAAGGAGAACAGTGATTAAGTCCTGAAGCAAGTGCCAGATCCAAGCTGTGCCAGACTTTTTCAGTGATGAGTTTCAAATATTTTGAAAGTTACAGTTTTCTCCTTTTCTCTCAGCTGCTTTCCTTGCTGTATGGAATAAGTAATTTGCTCCTGCCAAAAGTTACTCTATTTTTTCCTTTTTTTTTTTTTTTCTTTCTCTTTCTTTTCTCTGTCTCTCTCTCTCTTTTTTTTTTTTTTTTTTTAAGCTTCCCAAAAACCAAATATGCCAAGCATGAAGCATGTCCTGATCACTGAGCACAGGCTCATAGTGCTGATATTTCACTCCAGGGAGCTTGGAAGCTTTTCTTCCTCTGCTCTGCTGCTGAGTAAGGAATGTGAAAAGTCTTTCTTGGATTCATTGGTACCAGGCCAAGGGTTCTTGGCATCTGTTTGAAATGAGACATCTATCCTCAAATGTAGGAGCTATTTTCTTCCTAGGAAGTAGTTTCCTTCCTGGGAAGCTCCAATTCTGGGTTCTTTTCTCAGAGAAAAAAAGTGGAATACCTCTGTTTCTTGTTCAGGGCTGTGTGTTGAAAGTTGATACAATGCCTTTTTTTTTTTTTTTTTTTTTTAAAGTGCAACAGAGATAATAATACTGTCACTTCCTGTTGAGTTTCATGCTTATGGAAAATGCCATTGCAGAAAAAGGAGTGTTTCTAGTGTTTCTGCTTTTTGCAGATTGAATATGTGTGATTTTATATAGAGCATAGAAATTTGTATGCAGATCTTAAATAAATTTTGTAATAGAAATTGAGTATTTGGTCTTTGGATACATCACTTATCACATAATCTGTGCTTTTACCCTAACAGTGAATTGTTTCAGTGGCACAAACTGGATTCAGAGAGTTGAAGTGGGCACTCCACAGAACAGAGCAGAATAGGCTCCAATTTCTGGCATCTCCTTAGTGTGCTTCACATTGCACTATAAGATTAAATGGATTTCTTTTATTGAGAATTCCCTCCAGGCATTATTATAGTGAAAAGTCTTTAAGTAAGGTGTTAATTGCATCCTCGTAGGATTTGTTTTTTTCGTTTGTCAGCTCATAATATTACATCAAGAGCTATAGTGGATTCTTCACTAAAGTGTTTAAAGCAAGCCTGCTTGCTCTTTATAAAGGAAAACCCAACAGGAAATTACAGTCCTGGTGCCAGAATTGCAGGTCAAAATCCTGTAATCTTGGCACTGAAAGAATTCAGGAAAGAGGTACATAATGAGCTCTTTTGGCTCTTAAATCTCTGAATCTACTGCATAAAATGAGTGCAGTCTATTCTGCTTCCATCCCTTTGGTCCAGCCTTTTTACATTTGGAATATATTATTTGGAAGACAATATCAAATTCATACACTTCATATGAGTATGTTGAACTGCTAAGTGGCTTTCCTGTAATGACTTAAATTTCAACCTGTAAACTAGAATAAGTTTGTGTTTAGAACTACTAAAAGTGATCTACAATTGGGAAATATGGGAGTATTTCTGTCTGTGTTTCAATTAGGTGCATGAAGGATTTGTTTTCATAATTGCATGAAAAATAAAAATAACAAAATCTGTTTGACAATTTCACCATCAGGAAAATGTTTACTAAAGATGATAAAAATGAGTAAGTGTAAACAAACTACACTAAAATCCCTCATTTAGAAAGATGTTTAATATTCTTCCAAAGCAAAAAATATAGGCATGAAAATATGGATGTTCTGCCAAAGGCAAAGTTACACCTAAACCAATTTTATTCCTGCTAATGTGTTTGGATCATCCCTTTTTGCATGTCCTTATATCCTTGGTAATGGAGTAGAGGAGAAAATGCAAGAAAATTCATATTCAGGCTTTCCTCATAATATAATAGTGCTTATTCTAGATCCATTTAATAAATGCTAATTATGAGCACCAGGTATATATTTTTCAGCTATGGTATTCTATTTTATTCAGTTCTTCCAGTTACTTTCCTCCTTTTTTATGGCACAATAATAATAAAAAATCCAGACAGGTACGTTAAAATTTGAACAGAATATTTTCTATGTGTCCAAAGCAGTTATTGAGCAAGTATGGACTTACTTAGTGAAGTTAGCTTTTTACTTAATAAAATGATAATAATTATGTTCATCTGAAAGGATGACTTATTCAAATGGAAATGGAAAATAAAAGCTGAATTGCTTGAATTCTATGATCAGAAGCAGGTAAGAGGTGTAATTCCATGGAATAATTATTAGGATAAGTTTGGAAATGTAATTTAAATATTTATTCTTTGACACTCATGTGTGAGTAAAGCATGGAGAATAGGTTTACTGTTTCACTTGTACATCACACCTGGAGGTGCTCCTCCATTTGTTGGGAATGCTGTCAGATTGCCACTAAATGTTCATGCTGGTTAAGAACAGTTGCTGGCTTGCCAAGAATTGCATTGTTCAACCTTTCCTTGGTTTTCTTCCTCTTGTAGTGTTCCCATTCAGCTACATTTTATTTTAAATTAATTGTAGAGATAAGCTGCACAAAATGCCCCTTACCAATGTGTCACCTTTGTAATTTTGAAAGAAGCAAAGTGAAGAACATGATGATAATGTTAAGATAGAGACTTAATTGCTTGTGTCTCTTTCTGTTTGGAACTGAGACTTCATCTCTGAGCCAAATAAAATCTGTTGGCAATTGTGCAAAATACAATCAGAATCCTTTCCAGGCCAGTATGACAGGCTTAATGCTGATGTGTTTTGATCAGAAGGCTTGTTTGTGTGAGTTTAAGCTTACACCTGAGTTCTGTTGCATTCCTGAGGATAAGATGCTTTCCTAGATGATTTCCACTCCACACTTGCTTCCTGCTCTTATGGAGTTTACCCAGAGTGTGCCAGGCAGGGCAGGACCTGTTGGGTCAAGCCAAGCACTGTCCTGGTGATCCTGCAGTCCCTGGCACTGCCTGTCCAATTCCCCACATTCCTGCAGAACAGTGGAATTACATGTACAGATGAAACAATGGCATCCAAAATGAATGAATGCCAAAGCAAATCCTGCCAGTGTTTTCAAATGCTTGTGCCAAATCTGTGTTTCCATATCTATGCTGATTAGATACCTACAAAGTCACCATTTAATTTTCCAATTACCTGGCATGGTTATTTCCCAAGACCTTCAGTAGTAGGATGAGCACATATGAAAACAACACCTAAATTGCTTTCATTTTGTGAGTTGAATTTAGGTACACAGGTTTTAATACTTCTGGGCAAAAATTCTTAATGGCATGTGTGACTCTTGAATCTGTAATTTCTATTCAAAGCACAGGTGACTGATCAGTAGAAATAATTTAATGTAGACAAGTATTTAAGGTTCATAAAAAGATACAAATAAAATCACAAAACTGTATTTTGATGTGATATATATATTACTGGATGCATGATGATTCTTCCAAGCTAATGATCTTCATTTAATCAACATGTTGTTCCTGTAAATCAGAATGAGATTTGGAAGGAGCAAATTAAATAACTGTGAACAGAAAGTTGCCTGCCTGTGCTTACTCTTTTAATAAAATACTTTGTCCTTCAGTAGTATAAAATAAAATAAAATAAAAAATTCAGCATTGTACACCTGGAAGTCCTACTCCATGACCCTGTTTGCTTTGGATGTGCTGTGCTGGGTGTTCCAGGTTCCCAAAGCTGGATTACAGAGTTTGTTAAGGACCTGTGGATATCATAGCTGTGATATTTTCACTGCCTGAGCCTGGGGCTGGGCACGGAGCCACCAGCTCTGCCTGAGTCTGCTTGCTGAGATGCCCTCATGGGGAAAAAAGGGAGTGAGAAAACTGCAGCCCTATGGCTGCTCCAGAGACTGGCCTTTTACTAGGATATGTGCATCCACTAAATTTTAATTTTCTCACTTGTTGAGCTTTTCTAGGAAATGCCAGTCACATCTGGAGCCCTGCAGAAGCAGGGACGATGTGAGCCCTCAGGAGTGATTGCTTGGAAGGCTTAGGGAGTTCACATTCCTAGTGCAAGCTTGAAATACTCACTTTTCTTTGAGATTTGCAGTTATGTAGGAGTAGAGAAGCATAAAAATCTCCCTTCATTGAAATCACTGTCTTCTCCAGAGTGCAGCCTTGCCAGTTCAGCAGTGTGTGTGAAATCCAGAGTGGAGCTGTCTGTGTTCCATCTGGCTTGGCTCAGCAGAAGGGTCAGGTCAGCTCCCAGGGCTGCCAGAGAGAGCTCAGCTCCCAGGGCTGCCAGAGAAATCCTGCTCTGCTGTGGTGCCTCATTATCCCTCTGGGCAAGAGGCTGCAATAGGATGTGTGACCGAAACGGAGAATTTGTTCCCTAATTTTCTCAGTAGTCCAGGGACATGTACACTGTTTGGACAACATCTGTCTGAGTCCATTGCCAAGCTGGCTCAGTAATGGCCCTTGGTGCAATGCAGGAGAACAAAAATGTTTCCAGGTACTTGGGAAAACTGAGGCGTTTTGTTGGAATTTTGGAGCTGGCAAGGTAACAATATTTGATGTTTCACCATCACCGTGTAATGTGGGCTGAGAAAACCAAAGTGTTGTTAGGAGTTTCACCACTCACCATCTTTAATTTTTTAAAATATTTTGTCTAATTTGAAGGCTCTCTCTGTGTCTCTTTTTTAACATAGAGATTGGCTTAAGAAAAGTGCAGGTACCCCAAGTTGTGTGGCACTTGAGCAGTGATGTGGCCAAGAAGAAAGGCTCTGCCATGAATGCAGCCACTTCCCCTCCCTTTTTTTGGTGCTGATTTACTGTTAATCACATTTCAAACAAATTGGAATGGACTAATACACTGAAGTCTATTATCCTAGCTTTTAACACAATGAAATCATGTTTAGTGCTTTGCTCTAAGGGGAGGAATGAATATCCCTGACATTTTCCTCCAAGTAATGACAGATACAGATGGAGATTTCTGCATTATGAGTACTGGGATGGGGAAAGCATTGGGAGGAATGGTAGAAACAGCCACATTTTGTGCTTTAGTCCATCACCTCATTGCTCTTTGGGTTAGATAACTGCCCCCATTTATGCTGGCACACACTTAGATCTTTGCATTTTCATTTATTTTTGTTAATTTACTTTGCAGCGCTTTGACCAGTTGTGTTCTAAAATGAGGAAGACTTTTAATTCATCTATAAGAGAATAATTATGGCACAACTCTTATTTTGTTTCAACTTTTTCTAACTGTTAGACAACTCCTTAAACAATGTCAACATCTTGCTTGCAGATTATGATTTTGGAAAGCTGAAGCTCGGATATAGCTGTGTTATTCTGAGTGTGCTCTTGAAACAGAAAATGAGGCAGACCCTGCTGGGGCAGCCTTGATTTGGGAAGTTTTGAGTGAGCAGATTCATATCAAGGTGCTATGCTCACTCCCAAGCAGAGTACCAGGGGAGCAGAAGAGACAATTTGTTCATCCAGGAAGACTGGAGAGGAAATATCTTCAACAAGCTCTTGCTGCTCTATGCCAGGGATAGCAGGACCAAAGCCCTCAAGCAGTTACAATTTAAGTTATGAGTGATTTGATGAACTTCTAGGAAAAAAATGGAAATTATTCTAAATAAGAACAGCTTTCCATTACCATGGCACTACATAGTAGAGGAATATATGGTTTAGTTTTGCTTTGAAAACTGAGCTGGCATTGCATAACATGCCTGAGTAGAGCTCCAGGACAGTGTCTGCATTCTCTGTGGTCACCTGCATTTCATTTTATCTGCCTCTATCTTGTCCTTGTGAAGTAATTCCCTTGTGTTTCCATCTTTCCAACATGTCTAGAAGTGACTCAGGCAGCACACAGTGATGTTCTTCCAGCTGAGCTTGTCACAGACATTACAACCTGTGGCTGTGGTCACTGTCCTTACTGCCTCCCACAGCTCTGCACTCAATGTTTCCTCATCTGCTTCAGTTCAGACTCCAGAGGCTTGGCTCCACTGCACTATATATTTCACTGTTGGTTTGTTTTGCTTTTTTTCTTGTAAATTAATCCCCCAGTGTATTTGTTAATATTCAGGAGCTGCTGGTCCCTCTGTTCTGTCTGAAGTGGGCATGGGGATAGTGTGATACTGGGCATGATCCTGTGCTGTTCAATGACAGGGAAGAAATTGATTTAATAAATGAGTATTGGCAGTTGAGCAGAGTTGAAGATTTTCATACCTCGATATGCTAAAGTAACTGGGACCACTGGAAATTGGCATGAATTGAGCTTGACTTGCTCTGCAAACCAATGACCAGATTAGGAAAAGAGGAAGACACATTGAGTATGGATGAAAATTTGAATTTTCTAGGTCAATCCATGCCTGGGCACTTCATTCTGAAGTTCAGGAAGGCAGGAGTAGCAGAGCTAATTCGTTTGTGCCTGGCAGGGTGCTACTCTCACTCTGCCACCTCCCTTCCTGTAGCTGCTGCACCATAAGATCTGTGTCTGGGTTTTGATTTGTTTGCATTGGGCATAGATGGGAAAAGGATGTAGGGGTCAGAAAGAACAGGAATTTACCTGTGTGTCCAACTTTGCAAGCCATAAGAAATGTTGTATGTACTAAAGGATTGTCTGGAGGGGTACACTCCAAGAGTACATTGCATTATAAAACTAGTGCAGAATAATTTTTGTCTTGAGAGCATTACTAACAGCCTAAATTTTTAGAAGAGCAGTAGAAATCTTGCTCCATGTGCACACGACTTTACTAACATATTGAAATTTGGTCTGTATCTCTAATATCTTTGTAAATGACTGTTTTATTTAATTAGTAAATACTTCATTAGACAAAGAATTGTCTAGCACCCCCTGTTTATTAAATCAGAAAGCATTCTCTATTTTAATTAGCATGACATTTTCTGTAATCAATTTGATGAAATGCCATCTGCAGTTCTAATAATACTGTGTACAGCAAAAGCTGATTGACATATGTGTTGACTGCCAAGGTATCAACCTTCTTGTAGGTTTGCATTTGAAAAAAACATGAAATATAAAGAAGAGGAGGACTCTGACTTGCTAATGCTGCTGTTTGTGCTGCAAAGCAGAATTTTAGCTAAACAAACCAAAACTTAGTAAATATTTTCAGTGGGAAAACAAGCATTAGCAATTTCAGGTTAACACTGTCAGCAATTTCAGAAAAGTACCCTGAGGCCTCCTTATTCTAGATACTATGGAAGAGATTTTCAGCATTGCTTGAATTATTTCCTTCTCTTTCCTTCACTTTTTAGACACTACTTGCTCTCTAAAGACTTTTGATAAATTACCTCAATACCCCATGGTTTCAATGCACAAAACTGCCTGAGTGCTGATCTCCTTTGGGCAATTAGCTTAGGCTAAGATTTACAGTGCTCTGTGCAAATAACCAGCAATTAGCAGACTGTGTACCTTCTTTATAAATCAGTTTTTTGGTCAAACTGTTCAATATCAGTATTAGTAAATTCTAAACCCCTTTTGAGCCAGGTTCTAGGTCAAGTTGGTCCAAGGTCCAAGGTGGGCTTGGCCTGTATCATCTGAAATTGATTGATCCACCCAAGTTTCTCTCAGGAGCTACCATGAAATAAGCCTTTTTATCAACAAGTAATAAAAATCTAGCAAATATTTTGCTAAACTACTTTTGTTTGACAAACAAAATGTGCATTAACTGTACTGTGAATTTAGTAAGAGTCAGATTTTTTTGCACTCAAAGAAGTGCTGTTGATTCTGTTGCTCCTTGTCAGTGCTAACAGCTGCAGAGATTATTCACGTTAATCTCAGTGAACATGATGACAATGTGGATTTGCAGGCTAAGCAGGTTTTAGTTTTATAATAAGCTTGGTTTGCCATGATGACTGTGGGAGGCTAAAGAATAACTCCATGTGTATTCATAGGTCAAAAATCATTGCTTAAAACCTCTGAGAAAGGAATAGACTAGGTAGAAATGCAAGTCTTGCCTGGCTAAGATGAAATATGCACAGAATAGTGGAGGCTCAGATTCAGTAATCTTCTAAGTCCTGTGGCTTTAGTGAGCCTGTGATGCTTCTCTATATTTTCATAAATTCTTAAGATTCATTCAGGGCAGGATTCCTGCTTTTGTACTTTATCAAGGAAACCCCACTTGTTCCTGAAGCTGTTGGATCTTTCCAAGTACAACACAGATGACTTTACTTGACTGATTATGTGCCATACCTTGACTAGTCTGCAATCTCTTGTAAAATATCTCAGATTTAGAGACCTGCAGAAGTGGCAAAACATTTCATATCTCCTTTGCTCCTTCACATGAAGGTTACAACTCCCTTCTCTTGACTTGCTGCTGAATTATGCAATAGCACCTCTGCCAACATCTTAAGGCACTCAGGGAGACTCTTGGAGTTACTCCATGAGAGAAAAAGAATAAACGTGTTAAGCAGCCTGGAGCTTTTTGTGTCACATACAAGTCTGAAGATGAAAATACCACTGAAAGAGGAAAACTTACAACTGATAAAAGTTGGATCAATATTGACGTGAAAGTGAATGGAACACTGGACTAAAATTCAAGAGACTTGAAAGTATGTGGTAGTATGTCCTTTCAACTCGGTCTGTGTAATTTAAATAACAAGATGAGTTGCTTAATTTCAGTGACAAGTGATACTAGAGTTTCTACTCTTCAAATAAGCCACCACCATTCAGTGTCCTGCTGCCAGAAAAATAAATCATTAAAGGCCATATAGACCCTGGGCCAAATTCTTGCACTAGAACAATTCAGGGATTGATTTGCAGTGATGGGGATGTATTTAAGGATGGAAGTTAATCCATTTTCTCCCTAAACAATACAGGGTTTTTCATTAGGATTTGCAAGGACCTGGATTTTTTTTTTTTTTTTTTTTTTTTTTTTTGTCCATGTGAACATGGCACGTGTAACTGTGAGTGCTGCAAAGGAATTTTGTAGCATTTAGGACATGGTAGTGTGTGATCAATTCAATAAGTGGGGGTAAATTCAATAAATGGAGGTAAAGAAATTATTGCAGAATTGATGGGGGTCAAGCTGCTTGTCAAGTAGGAAAAGTTTTGCATTGATTTCTTTTCATTTTGTGATAGTTTGCCTGTACTTTGACATTCCTAGAACAATTTATATTATACCAGGCACAGTATAGAGCTGCATTTCCTGCCAACTCATACCCTGCTCTTAAACAAAGCCCTAGCAGTGATGAACCTAAAACAGAAGCAATAGTCTTAGTGAAGCTATTTAGAAGAAATACTGCTTTCATTTAAAAAAATACTTGAGATTATCATGGTGCTGTATTTCTGTAATAGTGTTGTCACAGAGGGCTGTATTTATATTATTCATATATACATCCAAACTGTGATTTAAAATGTATGGGCTAATCATTTCAGCAGAGCGTGTATTCCATGTTCTTTGCCTAGAGATAGTGCAGATGATGAAAATATTTACTTTTAAAAACATACAATAACATAAGAATATGGACATTTAACCTCACAATGATAAAATAAATTACCGTTGGCTCTGCAGCTAATACATTTCTATAAGAGGATATTGCTAAAGTGAATTTATTCAGCTGTGACAATCTCAGAATTTTGTTTGAGTTTGTTTTCACGTAATATTTTATTTAATGTTGCATTCTTTGTGAAAGACAGATAAGTAGTAGAGAACCTGTTGAGCATCAATTTGTCCTGCAGAGGTGTGTGTTCAATAGGCAGCTTCCTTCTCAGTCAGCCTTGGAAGTAAGGTCAAAATCAAGATGGAATCAATTCTTACCAAATATAGTTCTGTATAATAACCCTGTCTACCTCTTTAGTTTTTTAGTGATAGTGTTTTTAATCCTCCTAACATGTTTCCCATTATTTTCTGGTTAATGTAAGCTTTGGGTGTCATAAAATGAATCAAATACTTTGGACAAAAACCCAATACAGTTTCAGCAGAGTTGTCTCTATCAAGTATAACACTCAATTTTTTTTAACAAGATCTATGTTCTGTAAAGTGCTATTAGGTGTTAATTATATTGCCAGCCACTATTTTTGTGGGAAGAATCCTGGATTTATTGTGCCATTATTTTATTTGGTACTGATGTCAGGATGTTATGTACAAACCCTTGGTTGTCATGTTTTAGTAAAACAGAATAAACTAATCAATTATTCAATTTTCTGGAGTTTCCAAACTTTTCAGAAATTTGGGAACTATTATAATTAGGACATTTTCAATCAGTTGTTTTTAAGACTGTTTTCCTGTGCATCATCCAGGGCTGGTGACTTGGTAACACATTTTCTTTACAGAGGCTTCCTCATGTTCTCCTTTGCTTAAGACAGAGTGCTTTTTATTCTAGAGATGTCCTCAGATCAATAATATGGTTCTTCAGGGCTGCAATTTGTGCCCAGCTGAGAGCTTTTCACGATACTACTGTTTGTTTCAAATTAAATGAGAATTTCTTTGAAGTAAGAGCTCTACTTCTCTGAATGTCTTTGTGAAATGTCAGAGGTCCCTGAACCTCCTTGTGGTGAGGGCACCAAGGTAGTAAACAAAACAAATCCATCAGCTGTGCAAATGGATGAGGCTAAGGACTAAGAATTGTTTTCTTTTGTAGAATTTCTGACTCTAGATAACAAAAATAAAAAAAAAAAAAAAAAATAAAAAAAATGTTTATGTCTCTAGGTAACATTTGAGCTATCAATGAAAAGGATCATCATCATGTGGTGTGACCATCAACTCTCACGTTATCCAGCCTGAAAAAATCTTGATTGGAATAGGACTTCCATATTAATTACTATGATTACTTTTGAAGGTTCTTATGCTCTGTGTTTGCATGGGATTTTGATATAATCTTTTACCTGCAAGCCTCCATACATTTTTCAGGCATTCATTTGATTTATGCATTTTAGGAGTTAACTACGGCATCCAAGTTCGGAGAGAGTTATAATTACTGTCCAGTAAAGCCTGGCTTTTCAAGAGGTCTGACTCAGTTTTCTGTTCTGATTCATTGAGTAAATTTTCTTCTAACTTTAGAAAAAATGCTTTCACTTATGTCTCTCACAGTATTTGCCATTCCAAATGTTGTTTCACACCTTGTGAAGGACTTGCAAGAAGAGCCTTAGGACTGTGCATTTTATTTGTGGTTCTCTTAGGGATTTTCATGAAAAGTTCTTTTTTTTTGAGTGAATTAGTTAATGAGGCACAATTCTATAAATCCTGTTGGCAAATGACATGTAGGAGAGTAGATAAATGAGAAGGAGTAAGATTCTGTACTTGTTTGGATTTGGGCAGCACAGTGTCACCTATGGGTCACTTGCATGGCTTGGAGCACTGTTCAGTGTCTCTGGGTTATTTGTGCCATTTCTCAATCATAACTGGGGACAGATCTTCAGCCACACAACTTTATTTTTTTCTGTGATACTCAGCATCATGATCCAGTGTCAGTGGAGATTTCCAGTGCTGGGGTTCCTAAAAGAAAACATTCAAAATAGCCTAAAGGAAGCTGCAGAAACAACCATGTTCTGTAATTGGTAACCTGAAACCAAATAACTGTCTATGAAGTGCTGTTCCTTTTTATTCAAAATGAATGTTTGAAATATTTTCTCTTGAAAAGGAACTGCTGTTAATACCACAGTTCACAATCTGATTTGCCTTTCTAAACAGCAGCTCTAATGATGCTGTCCTAAACTCCATCATCCCACCCCACTTCCCAGCCACAGTCCTAAAATAGCTTAGTAAGGTCTTCAAATGAGGCTTCATTAATTTTACAGAACATACCAGAGGACATTCACTAGTGCTGTATATCTCGAGTTCCTGTGGAGTCAATTAAAATAGAGCTACATTTTTCTGAATAAGTGAAGCATTTTTTTTATAACATAACCTTTTTCTCCAGTCAAGTTTACTTGCCACTTCATAAAATTCAGGGATCTGTAATGAATTTCTCAGACATTACTGAGGATCAGGGAAGTTCTTTTTGTGTTTCCTTTAGGCTTAATTTAGAACTTTTCCTATGCTTTTTACATTTTTATAATAAAATAGTTTCATTTAATGAAGTATAAATCTCTTGCATGGGTTTTAAATAATCGGGGAGAATCAGCACTCAATATATCCAATCTGGTTACAAATTGTGGAAATTTTGGAAACTTTTTTTTTTTTTTTACTCAAGGCTGATTTAGTAATTGTATTTCTTGGTAATTTTGAAGGTTTTGATACAAATAAATACAAAGTATTTTTCATTGAGATCCCAATTAATTTCAGATTTTTTTTTCGTGAGATGATTATTGTTAGATTATTTTTCTCACAAGAAATGATAAATCAAGTGAGTAGGAAAAGGAAAAAGTTGCAACAGTTCATCCTGCACTGTTTTAAATGTTTTGCAAGTGGACCTACTTAACTTTAACCCTCCTTTGCTAGCATTTAGTTCACAAGCAAATTCAGAATTCTGTGGTCCAGCATGAAGCACACAGGATATGGATTATCTTAAAATGGCCATAACTTTGTCCATCCAGTCCCTAGAAATACAGACCAGTACAGAGGTTTTGTAGGCATCACTTCTAAGGAGATGTGAATATGATGTCCAACAAAATTCTTTGTTTTTTTGCAAAACTTTAGTATATGGCCAAAACATAGATGTATTGAATGGGCTGAGCATGCTATAGGGCATAAACTGCTAATTTTGAAGCTCATGAGGCAAATCAACAAAACTTCTGTCTTGTTTGTGTGTTGTAATAAGGATACTCTAATTAATTTAACATGCTGGTTCTCTCTACAGATGTATCAAATTCTCAGTGTGTTTGCTAACTGCTTATTTCTTTGTTGTTGCAGATACAGCAGTGGTGTATAAAACCAGGAATGGACATGTTGTTGAACTGAATGTAGAAACAAATACAACCACATTATTACTGGAAAACACAACTTTTGTAAGTAATACATATTATCTGCTTCTTTCTCTGTGGAAGTCTGCTAACATTTTTTTTTCATGTAACAGGAGGGAGAGAGTACAATGTATAAAAGTTAGAGGAGATATGTTCATAACCTAGATTATATTGTATATAAATGAAAAATATAATCCATTCCTCTGTCAGTGAGTGATTTCTGAATGAGGTTATTTGTTGTTTTATTCAACCTATGTGTAAATAGCCAAGATGTTGGAGGATTTGCTCTTGCTTGTGCTTTGTTCAGACCATCTGAAGGATAGATCATGTTTGGCATATGTGCTGGGGATTCTACCTGTGATGTCTATTAAGAAAAAATATTTCATAAAAGGTGGGAATGCTATTTAAATGTTGAGAGATTTTCACTGTTAGAAAAGGGGGAAATTGTTCAAGATTCATAGGAATATTTTCCTTAAGGGAAGTAAATATGCAAAGAAAAATATCATGTTAATCTCAGGTTTAGTTGTTTCTCTGTGCTTTATTGGCAGATTAGATGATTGGGGATTATTCCTCTTGACCAGTAAAGGACATATACATGAATGGTTTATGACTAGCAGTAATTGCTAAGAAGTATTTTAATACTTTAGTCTGCAGTTTCTATTGCTCTGCTTGCCACTGTTATTCTCAGGGATACCCCTTACATTCCACCCTGTAGTTCTCGTTTATCAGGGCTTTGCAGCATAGTTGTGTGGCTTGTCAATCTTTCCTCATAAATACTCCATGCAGACCACTGGCTGTTATTGTTAATCCCTGTACTTTTAATTTAATAAAATCTTTCACACCTGCAGACTCAAAAGGATGATTCATTTTCATCAGCCCTTTGGCAAGGGCTGATTTTATTCCTGGTCTGTTCCTGGCCTTTGCTGATAGAGATTCCTCTTTTCAAAGCATAAAGCCTCAGGTGACCTTTACCTCTAACTCCTCAAACAAGAAAGAAGAGAGTAGAACTTCAGGAGAAAGAATTTGATGCTCATTTCCTAGGTCAGTGTGAAGATGGAGGAGGATGGAGGAGAGAATTATACTTTAATGGAGTGTATGTGTGTGATCCTTTCTTTGAGCTGCACCCATCCATATGCTGGTCTGTGCCTCAGGGTACCTCTTAGCCCAAAAAAGCCTGTCAGACACAATTAGAGGTGGGTGGAAGGGTGCATTTCTGTCAAGTACAAGCCCTGAAGTATTCAGAAGCCCTTTCCCAGTTACACATTTATTAAGTGTGTGTGAACACTTGCCTGGCTCACTGGGCTGCTCAGCCCCACGTGGTGCCTTCAGTGCAAACCTGGAGCAGGAGCAGCTGCTTGGGCATCCCTGATGGAAAATGTGGCTTTAATGACAGCACTTGAGTGTCCTCACAGATGAACTCCTGCACTTTTGGCTGGAAGTGTCTGGCCTGTGCTGTGGAGGGTGATGCCAGCATGACACACAGCCTTGCCAGCTGAGGATGGCACGGAAGGACAGGCTGCTTCACACTGCCCCTTTCTGCAGACTTGTTCTCTGGGCTTTTTATGGAACTGATTTATCCTCAATTCACTCAAACTGAGTGAGCTCTAGCCACTAGATATCTACTGCTAATTAGAAATGGGGGAAACTGATGCAAAACAGATAATATTCAAGAACTCATTTAGCAATTATGGGTGGAAAAAATAATAACCTAAGTGTATTTTTTTTTCCTGCAGAGCTCTTCTCTTTACCCAGCCAAAAGTTGAGAGCATTATACTTTGAAAAAGTCAATTCCAGCAATTAGTATTTATATGGAAGAAGTATAATAAAAAGCTGAAAACAGAGCAGAAGGCCCAGCAAGTTTGTTGGTGTGTGCTTGGAAGAGAACAGTGGGAAATGTTCTGTGCTGTTGACATGGTGCCCAACAATCCTAACAGGGTAACATTACTGAGGCAGGCTGAAATCAAAAGCTGTCCTGTTCTTCTGAGCTTGACTGTCCCCCAATTTGCACTGCTAAATGTAATCTTCTAAAGTTAGACACCTGGATCGTTAATCAAACATTTTCCTTGCTCGGTGTCATATCTGCTTAATCATCAGTGCATAATTAGAATGGTGGTGGTTTAATGACTCTGCAGAGACATCTTGGATTAATAAAAAATACAGAGATCCAACATAGGCAGTGGCAATGCAAGTTCCTTCATTCTTCCCTATCAGAGGGTTTTAGTCATGGAAGAGTCACCTTTTAATAGAAGTTATCAGTCTGATTTCAGTCTGCATTCACTCTCCTGTTTGCCTTTGCTGAAGCAGCCACAGAAATGGCAGGGTTTTCTTAGTAATGTTGATAATTGTCCCTGGAAAATTGAACTGCTGTGATAAACTCCTTGTTCAGAGGCACGGGGAAAGTAATGACTCTTTGCCACCCCTGACTGGGCTGTGCTTGAATCAGCACCTCAGGGATTTTTTTTTTTTTTTCCCTCATTGCTCAGCCTGTGAAGCAATCTTCCACTGGGCACAGATCACTGGCTCTCCTTCTGCATCCTAGAGACTGCCACTCTCCTGCAAAGTACACATCTTTTATCCTTCTTTGTGTTGCTTATTGTGCAGAAGCCAGATATCCCTAATAAGGGTCTGCTGTCCTCACTAAGTAGGTGTATCATCAAAAAAGCAGGCTGCAGTTTTTTAAAGAAACCCTATGTTAACATATATAAAGATAACAAAATCCCCCAACCTGTAAAAGTACCATTAACAATAGTCATGCACCTGGAAAGAACAAAGGCCAGTGTTTTGTCATTTCAGGTTTTATTTAAAAGTAGAAGAAATTCCTACACTTCATTTGTCCTTCTGGAATTGAATCCTTTTCTGTAATCAATTAGTAAAACAGTCTGGCCTTTATATAATTAAACTATCAGCAAAGCAATATTATGGGTAACAAATTCAATGCCAAGGGTGGCTTGCAAAGCACAAAGAATATTTATTAACATCTCTGGATGTTATTATTAAGGATGTTTTCAAATACACATTTTCCTCTGACTGTATCCATGTAGTGCCTCCTGTTTCAGCTAATAAACAGTTAATATCCTTAGCCAGCAGCTTATAAATGTTCACAGCTGGAGGCTGGGCAAGTCTCCTGTTAAGAGGAGCCAGAAAAAGCCCTAGACATTAATCACTGTGTGGCATCCTGGTGTTTGAGATGCTGCCTCCATGCATGATTACAATATGTTCTCTATCATCTATCTGGGCTGCCTATCACCACAATCCTCAGTGACAAACCCACCAGATTGTCAGCATTTATCAATACTTTATTACACATTGCACTTCCAAAATCCAAATGTGGCATTATGCCACATTTAGCTAAGAAATGTCAGTGTTTAGCAAGCATTTTGTTGTAATGCTTTTGCCATCAGCTGTTCCTTAAGGTCAGATAAGAGCACGTTACCTGCTCACACACAGCCCAGCCACAAGCTGGGCAGGAGAGCATGGAGGAGCACAGGGATTCTGCAGCTCAGGGAAAGTTGTCCATCTGGCTCCTTGTTCTAGCTCAGCTCCTCAAGTCTGTTTTACAGACTTAAGCACAAAACAAAATGGAAAAAGCAAACACAAAGAGGATAGAAATTATGTGTGTTCTGGTATGGAACTTGCCAAATGTGTTGAATTCTCTGAAAGAAACCTGCAGAATTTTGCCTCAATTTCTCCCTCTTAAAAAAGCTGCAATAATTATGAAAGTGATTCGAATTTTGTCAGCCCTCAGTTTCTCTGCTCTTGTGGTACATGTATTCGGATACCACACAGGGACCCCAACAAACACTCAGGATCCTCTGTCAGGAATGAATCTTCTGGGATTATTCCAGTCTTTTAAGTGTGGGTGGTGGGATATATTTTGAATCTGTTGATTTGTTTTCAGAACCAGACAGTACAAGTGGAATTGTTTGCAGTTTGTGAGCTCTAGAATAGGGTCCTGTATTTACTCCAGCTTTCCCCCAGCTGGACACTTCAGACTCTTCTAACACCCAGTAATTCCTGACTTGCCTGACTTGACTTCTGTGCTTTTCCACAACTCCTTTCAAACTCAAAGGGAAACTGCATCGTGGTTAACAGGAAACAATGATTGCTGAATTTCAAACCTGTTTCCAGAGGCTTGTCAGGAGCTACCCTGGAGCCTGCAGTGTTGTGTTTTTGGAGCATCTTTTACACAAAGATGGAGAGGGAAGGACCTTGCTGCCTGCTGTTGTGTCAGAAGGGTGGCAGAGCAGGAGCAGCCTTGGCTCAGGGGTCATGGCCAGGCTGTGGCAGCCCAGCTGTGCAAGCCAAAAGCAGAGAATGAGGGCTTCAGTCTGAGCTGAGCTTTTGGCAGGGACTGTTAGTGGTGTTTTACAGAGCATTGCTCATAAACAGCCCTGCTTGTTCTCTTCCTTTTGGTACGTTTTTTTGTTTTGTTTTGTGCTCCCACCACCACACCCCCTTGCTCTTTTGACAGGAAATTCAGTGCAGCATCATAATGCAATTACAGTTCCTTTGCTGATTAACGTAGATTTAATTGCAAGACTAGTTTACATGCTTATATTTTAAGAACCTTACATAAGAGATTAATGAAAGGGTGAATAATAGAAAATACATTAAATAACATTCTATAACTACATAAATAATAATAGTTGTTGCAACACTGGACATTTTAATGACCCACATGTTGTAAATAGGTGGTTATGAATGCTGTAACATTCTCTCTACTCTCCCATGCTCCTCTAAGTGTCCAATAACCCTCTCAGCACAGCTTTTCATTAGAGGGGTTTTTATGAGGAAGTTGCAAGTTTATTGTTGCAGTGCACCATTGTGCATTGAGATGGGAAAGCCTGACAGATGGAAGGGTTTGCAGTCACTGTGGTTTGGTGGTGGCCATTGGTTTTAATCCAGGTGAAGGAAGTTTCACCATAAAAAATGTGAAACTGTCACGTTACGGCAACTCTGTGTGGGATTTCTCTCAATAATATTCCTGGAAAGATTGTTCCTTGATATAGTTAAGGGTTAATTATGTAAATGTTCCTGGGAAGTGTGAGGGGAAAACGTCTGTGGTTGACTGGTTAGATGTTATTGTCTGTCAGGGAGGCCATGGTGCAAGGCTATGGTTGGTTCATGTCTGGTTTTATGTCCTACAGTTCCAGGTGGGTTTGGGGAATTTGGTTCCTGTTTTTGAGACCCACCAATCCATAGCATAGAAGTCAGCTGAGATCATGTTTTAAGGCACATTTGTCTTTTAAACTGGACAGGAAACCTGAGGGTTAACAGTTCCAAGAGCTGGCATTGCAGCATTTTTGGGTCTAGATTTTTTTAAATGCTCAGGTGACACAAGAAGCACCGCATTAAGAAGCGTAACCTTGGAAACCCAGATTTTTCATCATTCCAATTATAGCACATTTTTCTAATTACAACCTGTCTTTCTCAGAGGTTCCCTGTTTTCAGTGCTACAAGCCTTGCTCTTCTGCTGGGCTCCACTCCCTGCTGCTCTCTCATGGTCCATCTTCTCCTTTCTGTCAGAGCAGTGCAGGAGAATCCCATTGTTCCCTGATTGCTGGTGCCTCCCAAGGGAACTGTGCCATTCCAGATGCCTTCTCCTCTTGCAGCTCCTGTAATTCCATCCCACCTGACTCCTTATATGCCATTTGGCCAATGCCAATGTCTGATAAGTTGAGCTGGATACCTGTGAATGCTGATGAACTACCATTCACTGAGGTCCTGCTACACCATTAAGTTAAATTTGTGATACAGATGTAGGTGGGCAATATAGAGGTGTGTAATTTCCTTTTGATTGCCACCAAGCTCTAAAGGAACATTCCTGAAGGTCTTAAAATATTTAATTCTGGATGAATAATGAAAAAAAAATAAAATAAAGCCTTAATGTGTGTTAAGGGAGCTCTTAAAAAACTGGAGAGGGAGAATAACAGGAGTGTGGAAAATGGAAGTTTCTGGGAAAAATAGAAACACAAGAAACTGAAATAGCAGGAGGGATAAAACTAAAGGAAAAAGTCAAACCAGACAAATAAGTAAACTCCACAACAGTGAACATTTGTTTAAATCAGTTTTAATTGTGATATATTATTTCACTTAAAACTGTCCTACTGAAACTATGGAAAACAATACTGTAAAGTATACCTGTTACAAAAATAGTTTTACAACTCTGAGCTAGACTGTATTACACAAAATTTCATCAGTTTGCTCTATACCATGTTTTTGAAAGATTCTGAATAAGGTACTGATTTAAATGTCTTAGTAGTTAAAATCCACAAAACCAGTAAACCAAACATTTTATAGTATGTGAAAGATGAAGAGAGTTGCCAGTACATCAGAACACAGAAAGACCTGATCCTTGGGGCCCTTGCTGAGGTGCAGAGCCTAAATCAAGCCTAAAATTTCTCTTCAAGATAATTGTAACAGGTATTTCTGTGTTCTGAAAACACACATAACAGACAAAATGAAAATGAAAGAAACATTGACATTGGAAGTCAAACTTGAGAATACATTGTTCACTGAAATTCTGTGTTCCATTTTAAGCACCCATATAGAAAGGTGGAAAAAAAGCCAATTCTTTACATGCAAAACTGTATTTTAGCAATTCTCGAAAGGTGGATGAGAGAAGGGAGCTGGGAAGCTGAAGGACAAAAGCCTGTTCAAATTCTCTCTTTTTGCCTGGATTTGGCTTTTACTGTTGCAATCTATGATGGCAGTGAGACCATTGGGGTCATCACATCATGCATCACTGTTCAGGAGAAGAACTAAAACTCTTACCAGGTGAGGTATTCAAAGAAACCTGGAAATACAATGTTTCACATGGATAGACTGGATTTTACAGTCAGTGGGGGTTTTGGTCGAGGGAGGAATGAAAGATCAGATATAGGATCATTTATATATGTAAAAGTGAAATTATGTCAAATGCAGCAATATAGGAGAAATGGATGGCAGATGTGTGAATTAAGCAGAGAAGACAGTGCACAAGTGTTAAAAGACCTCACATTTATTTTGTCTCAGAATTATGCAATAGTGTGGACTGTAACCACTTTAAGGATTACAGCAATTTCTCCACTCCAAGTGTTTTCTGGTTGCATAGAGCTGATGGTTTTCATAGGGATTTCAGCTCTTGATGGGGCTGGGTATTGAGATATAAGAAAATTCCCTTCCCTTTTTCCTTGTGTTCTGCCTTGCCTCTGTTGGGTTTGGAATGGGATTAGGGTGTGCCTGGGGTGCTCAGTGTTGCACTACCCCAATCCCTAACTAGCTGATACTGAGCAGTGATGCAGAGGGAAACCAGCCCTGCTTCTTCATCCCTGGACCCTGCCCAATTAGGCAGCTCTGTTTCTCCCAATTTTGGAGCTTATTTGTGCAAAATCCATTTCTTAGAGATCAAGCACAGCAAACCTATAGGGCTATAGTCACATGGGGCAGCATTTAGGTCTGTCTTCCTTACTGAAGGCTAAATAGCTCCTGACAAAGCAAGAAGCTTGAGAAATTGTGGATATGCAGACCTGTGGAACAAGAATCCTCTGGATTTTGGATAACAAGACACCTGGGGGTTTTAATTCCCAGTGTATTTCCAATGTGATATTTCCCCAACACTTCCTTTTAAACTCAAAAATGTGTTCCCCTGAGAAGAGAACAAACCCTTGGGGTCAGAGTACTCACAAGCTTCTTTTTAATGAATAAATGTATCTAATCCCTGTAGGGACTGATAGAGCCCATAGCTGATCTCCCAGAAGTTTGTGTTGCACACATCTCATCTCCTACAGCAGGGACTGAAACTTTCTTTTAATCCCTTTGCCAGCTGATCAAATCTCCTCAGCCATGGGTTGGTTGATAAAATCCTTTAGGCATGGTTTTAGGGGACAAAAAATAGAATTCTCTCTTTTGTTTTAGTGACACACATTGTGAGTTTACTTGCCATGTTAGGCAGGAGGGATGAGTCAGGTGATTGTTTTAATTTCCTGTTCTTAATGTATAAGGGCTTCTTCTGTGCATGTAAGCTGGCATTTTCTGAACTAATTGCCAAAATTGTGCTTGTCTTTACCAAAAACAGCCCTTAAATACCAAAATTTTAAGGAAATTGTAATCACTCTAAGTCAAATCTCTCTGCAATTCTACTAGAATTAAACCATTATTTCATTAAAGGCTTGATTGTAAATCCAACTTCAATAAATGGGCTAATTATGTTTTTATGATAATTTAAAGAAATCAGCATTGCTATCAGCTTTAGTAGTAAGCACATAATTTCTGCTGGTCTAATTTTCAGTTTCTTGTTTCTGAGGTGAAACATTAAAAAGCATGAAACAGCTTTGTATTCCTTTTACCAAGAATTGTGCCATTATACTAACAAAAAGAAAACTCTTTTGCCCAAACCCATTACCATACAGTTTTGGCATTTTTTTTGGCATTGAATGTATACCATGTGTCTGGAGGCAAATAAAATGTGGCAGGTGAGTGGAAGCTGAATAAACAAGGTCAGTGGGATTCAAAGACTTTAAATCCCAAATCCACAATGCTCTGTAGTTGGATATGCAAGTAGCTCTAGCTGTGATTGCCTGGAACTGCCAATAGCTTGGAGCTGCTCAGGTGTTTGCAGGAAGAGCCTCATTACCTTTGTGGTGCCATAATCAGAGACTGCAGATTTCTCCTAAATGTGTGGAATGGTAGGAGCTGCAGGAATGAATTTGGAAAGTTGCCTGGGTTATATAGTGCTGGATGCTGAGGTAGTGGGGCAATAATTAATAAACTGCTAGAAAGAAGACAAATTTCACATCTGAAAATATTTTCAGTGAAGTGCCAGGAAAAGGGAATGTTACTCATAGATTAACATAGTCTCTGCTTAAAGATGATTAACTCATAAAAGCAAATTTGGGCACAGTAGAAATCTGCTCTGGAGCTTTGTAGATACAAAAGGATGGTTTGAGGTGTGTTGTCTGTTTTTTTTTTTTCTTCTTTCTCAAGACTGCAGATTTATCTTGTGACTTTTGATTCTCCTTTGCTGCTGAATCAAACAGTTTAGCTTGCAAAATATTTTTTGCTTTAATTTTTTTTGATAACTTGATTCTAACTCTATTACCTATGAACCTGAGTTTAATCTGTATATCAAAATGTAGCATTTTTTTAGTTAATTGGACTTTTTTTCCCCAGGTACTGCAATTTAGCTACTCTGAATGTAATAGTTTGTGACTTCCTACTTATGTACCTTCAAACCCCTGTTGAATTCATTAGTTTAGTGGTGGGATTAGGCTAAGCAGAACAAGATGCTTAAGAAATAAAAATAGTGGATAGATCTTATTCTACATAGCTATTTTTTATTTGTTATCCTTTTATGGCCTTGTGGTTCTGTTATTTTTTTTGCTGTCCTACATTTTTCTATTCTTATCTGCATTTTTCATTTCTTCCTTTTCCTTTCATTCTGCAAATAGATGTCTTGAGATTAATTTAAAATTATTTCCTTCAGTGCCCTTTAAAGCACATTCTTATCTTTCTCATGCATTAGATTCATTAAATTATTTCTGACATCAACATTACTCCTAGATGAAATTACAATCTTGAATTCAATTGGGTGTCATGTTGTCTTGAGTGGATGTAAAGCATTATTAGTTTTATAATGCTTCCTTGTGTTTCATTTTTCTGTCTGCTAAGAATTTTCTTTATTTTAAGAATTAATTTTGCTTTGGTTCAAGTTATTTTACAAAATATTTGTTTATGTGGTGTTAAAAGAATAGTAGTACAGACATAGTGCACACTTATTCTTTTCCTTGCATATTATCTTTAAGGTTAACCCAGTGATGAATCTCCCTTTTTATCATTCCCACCAAAGTGTCTTCCTTCATCCTCTGGGAATGAAGTGGTTATAGTTGTTATCCTTGAACTTGGTGCTTGTAGTGTTGGAAAAAAAGCCCCATCAGCCTCTTAATTGGTATTTAGTGTTGAAGCCAGATTCTTCTGTTGCCATTGAACTGATACCAGTTAGACTAATTAGACTAAGAATTATTTAGTGAGTCCCTCTTTTGTGAAAAGTACATTGGTTTTCCAAACCAAATCTGACTTATGAATGGGAAGTTCTTAAATGAGCTGTAGGAAAATTTGGGAAAGGGCATTTATTCCTTTCCTATTGCAAACTCACTTTTACTGTTACTTCATTGCAGGTAACCTTCAAAGCATCAAGATACTCTGTTTCACCAGACTTAAGATTTGTTCTTATGGCATATGATGTTAAACAGGTAAGCCAGCCCTTCCTAAACAAAGAGCCTCTAAATCAAAACCCCAAAAACCTCCTTGTTTTGTATGTTCCATTTGTAATTCCACATGATATGACTTGTGCACTTGATTTCTCTTTCCAAAAGCTTCTGATTGAATGATGGGGAGCTTTGTATTTAGATTTAGATGTGTGGAGGTATTGCCTGGTTCTCAGGAAGGTAAATTGCCATGGCTCCTCTGAAGTGCCATGCTGATTTTGGAAGTAGAGTTTTCTAACCTTTAAACTGCTCTGTTACTACCTGTTTATGTGAAAATCCTATCTTTTGATATTCCTTCTGCTTTAAACAGCTGCACTGGTCATTTATGGACTATACAAAAAAAAAGGTCTGGGCTGATTCATGTAATGGAATTTTTATTGTTGGCTTCAGGAGTCTGAAGTGTGATAGTCTGGAAGCCTGTATAATGCAGTGCATTTTTGTATAATGCAGTGCATTCTTTGTTTCTTATAGTATTGAGAGATTTTGGAAGCTACTACATTGTCAAAAATAGTTTTGATCAATAAGACCATGTAGAGTTTTCTAAAAAAAATCTTGTAACACAGAAAGAAAAAAAAAAAAAAAAAAACTTCATGAATATCCTCTGTGTATATTGGTGCTTGTATAAAAAGGGCTACTAAAATATGAACTGCTCTTCATGAAAGGATAGTTCTGGGTTGATGGACTCAGTGGTTATTTGAACAAGTTTGGGTTGTTTTGTTTGTTCTTACAGTGTTGATATAAAGTGATTTGTTAACTTCGTATTACATCCAAATAGGGTTTTCATCTACCAGTTCTGCTGGATTCCAGATCAAGCTTTCCTCACAATATGCATATATCAGTAGGAAAGGGTGCTGTTGTTCAGTTCACTGTTTTTGGTTTTTTTTTTTGATGAAGCGTTCCAGTTTCATTCCTGTCTGAAAAATAAATACTTGCTCCTTGCTACTCCCTTTCTTGATTGCTCCTTATTTTGTGAAGGAATTTAATAATCCCCCATACTGACTTTAAACTCCTCATTTGTTCTATTGAATTTTTGATTTTGGATGTTTTTTTCCCCCTTTATTTGACATTTTTCTTGGTACTAACATATATAGCTGATATAGATAAATAAGGAAAACGTGACAGTATCCATCACATTTTATTACATCTAAATGTGTTAACAGCAGGGATGGATCCCTGCCCCATGATAAAGATGCTCCATTGACATGCAGAGAGCTCTCAGTGTATGCTAATTCCATTCTCAGTGTATGCTGATTCTATCAGTTTGCAGTAGAACCCTCTTTCTGTATTTCAGTCTTGGTTCTGTTGCAAAAAGAAACTTCTCTCTCCTTTCCCAGTGAAGTTACATAGAGGGAAGAGGTTTGCATTTATATTTTCCATCTAGAGATTTTCTTTGCTCAGCTGTGTTGACAAGAAGTAATTAAAATGAGAAATGAGCAGGAGTTGGCAGAGTTTGTGGTGATAGTCCTGTGTGGCTTTGGCTGGGGTTGTGCTGCTCAGACTGCTCCAGCTGAGCTTGTGGCTTCCAAAGGAGAAACATCCCATAATGGTCATGTCTTCTGAAGGGGTGGTGGTGGCCCTAAAACTCACAGCAGCTGCATGTTGTCACTCAGATGGAAATAATACCTTAGCTCCTCAATGTGTTGCTTGAGGTGGAAGAAGCACCAAAAATCATTTATTTGGACATTTATTCAATTTATTCAGACGTTGCAAAAATATTATTGTCAATAACTGGGGAATGTCTTCTTCCTTCACCAAATTTTCTGGCTCTGGGGATATTTGTTAGACTGTAAGGCACTTTTGTTTCCTCCAAATCTGTTGGAGAAGAGGCATGCAAGGCCTTGGAAAGCCTGTATATTTCTTCTTAACTGATGCTTCTGAATTACATCAAGGGTTGAGTTAATGTTCATTATTTTTATGGTTTAGGATTTTTTTTTTCTCATTCAGAGCCAGACGTACTTCATGTGGCTGAGAGGAAGTTTGCCTGTCTACCTTTCTTTCCCCCCCATCTGCTAACTATAAATTATTAAATTTATTGACTATAAAATTAAAATCAATACTAAGCAACATAACTTAATTGGAGAATTTCCAGTTGGTTTCAGTAGAACCAGGCCAGATTCTTTCTTCATACCTCTTTTGAATGTAACTTTTTATGAAACTGAGGATTTGCTCATTGTCAGAGTTACAGCACGTGGTTGAGCCTAATAATACCCAGTTCAAGGAACTACAAGTAACTGATTATAAGTATTTAGATGATCTCTCCATCTGCTATAAATTGCCACAGACCTCTGGACCTTACTAGCTATGTTTGCCTCTTATTCTTCCTTCTTTGTTAAAATTTAGGTGTATAATTGTCCTGCAGTGTATTTGATGGGATTTCTGCTATTGAAGACTGTCAAGACTTTGGGTTTTTAAAATTCTAATGGTTGTTTACATACATCAATCTGTGTTCTTTGTAACATACAGTAATACAGCTGGAACAGATTTATTAATCAACATTTTTATAAATAAGCTAGTCTGTTTCAGCTGAGCAGATTGGAGGGAAATAGAGACAAATACTTCTTCAAGTCATTTTGTCGTGAAATTGTAATTAAAAACAAGGTTATTTTGATGTTTGGATTAAAAATAAATGTTGAGTTAAATTAAATAGTTGAATATTTATTTTACTGTTGTCAGCATTTTCTTTAATCTATTTTATGCTTGGAATGGCAAACTTTAATTAAATTTGCAGTTGTTTCATCACAATTAAGAATATCCTCTCTGCATAACGAAACATAAATCTGCATGAAAATAAGCCATCTTTGAATACAAAAGTAATAATTGAATGGATCATTTTAATTATGCTTAATGCAAGGATGAAAACCATTTCATGTGGCATGGCAGCTGGTTTGGTACAGCTCTATGAAAATATTATGGAAGAAAATCCTTTTGCTAAGGAGTTGAGGTGTTGAACAGTGATTTCTGGATCAGGCTCCCTCCCTGTCCTTGCCAGCAGGTGACAGGACAGGAGCCCTGGGGCTGTCTGCTGTGTCCTGCTGGAACTCAAGGCTGTGGTGGTTGTAGAGTCCTTTCTGTGTGTGCCTTGCTGCAGCATTCCATGGATTGCTTTTCATCAATTCTCCAAGGTTTCTGACTTTGCAAAGCTGCCATGGCTCAGCTGCAGTGTACACGTGAGCTACAGTTCTGTCTCTAGCTCACCATAATTCAGTTGGTGTCACTGAAAAAGTCTCGTGCAAGGCAGCAGATCAAAAATAAAAATGAATTTGGGAAATGAGCTCAGACATCCTGGCTGGATATCAGGAATTCCTGATTCTTCTGGGACAGTGCCTATTGTATGTAGGGAGGGGACAGTTTTGCAGGACTGTATCTTTTTGATTTTCCTTTGAAGATTGTCAAGGTGTGAGCAAAGAATGTGACTCTGGGTGACAGCATATCTAAGCCATTTGAGATTTCAAGAGGAAAGAATATTTCACTACTGCTTTCAATAAGGACTGTGTTAAAATGGTATTTTAAACTTTTCTCACTCTTCTGGTGGTGTAATTCACAACTTCCAAAATCTGATTTATAGTTTTGATAGGAAAATGAAAATCAGACACTCTGTTCTTGCATTGATGGTAAAGAATGGGGCAGTGAATTTGCAGAGGAGTGAGAATTAAGGCCCTAAGAAATTCTTTTACCATTAGGAAACTTTGGTGTTAACTTGGTATCACAGCCCTCAGCAGAACGTTGCCCCTTGTCTCTGGGCTCCACATGAAATGAAAATAAGCTTTATTCCAGATATTAGTGAGTTTTTGCTCAGATGTCATGGGCATGTTCTCCCATTGCTGTTGCCAGAGCAAATGTGCCACAGAAGAGCAAGTGAAGAAGCAGATAATTTCCTTTCTTTCCTCATGTGATGAAAGCCTTGTGATTTTTTTCCTCCCTACAAACAAACTGTTATTTCCTTTTCTCTGCTTTCAAAGCCCTTTTGAATGCCAAGTTTCAGGAATTTTTCCTACTTTGTTCTCTTTTCTATTAATAAGGCATCATCTTCTGTTTTCAGTACAAGATAATTATGTGTGAATTTTTTTAGCTCTTGGTTCAGAAATGTGCTTAAAAACAGATTGAAGTTCAGCTCTAGTTCAGAAGCATGAGCATTTATATATTCTCTAAAAAAGGAAATCTTTTCCTGAATTTGGACTTCAAACTGTAATCTTTTTTAGCTAGAGAATTTTATTAAAAAGAATATGTTTAGCTTAAAAGAAATAGATTTTAACACTTCCTGTGAGAAGATCAGGATGAAGAATAACCCAATCCTCTTCAGAAATGAAGGAGAAAAGTAATTTTAAATCTAAATGTTACTCATCAAGTGGAAATAGCTCAAAAGTGTATCTGAATATTTTCAGTTTAACGTGTTAAAGACAAGATTCCAATGTAGCATTAGAAGCAAAGAACCCCCAGGTTACTTTCTGCTGTGTGCTGATGCCTGACATCACTTTGCTGCTGTAATATCTATTTTTAGAGGATAATTCCAGGGAATACTGA
Organism: Muscicapa striata striata; assembly: GCA_030060385.1. NCBI lineage: Eukaryota > Metazoa > Chordata > Aves > Passeriformes > Muscicapidae > Muscicapa > Muscicapa striata. Next base: position 1,083,114 of record JAREIS010000028.1, on the reverse strand, counting down.
CCATGGTCTACAGCAAATGAAGGACGAACAAGTGACATTCTCATCAAGCTTTCAGAGATTGCCTCTGATACCAACTTAGTCAAGTTCACTGAAAGGATCTTCAGGAATTTGTCTGCAAATTAGGAAAGTCCATGAGGGGAAGAACTCACTGAAGTCTTAAATTATGATTATGTGTTCTGCATTAGATTATCTTTCTACCAAGCAGGTGGGAACTAAATGCTCAGTTGTCAGTAAACCTCTAGGTCAGTGAAATTGATTTGTGAATTTTTGTTCTGAAAAAGTTCAAAGATAAAGAAATACCTTGCATTATGTCTTATATTTAATCACAACACTGGTTTTAACACGTGCAAGTGTTTTCAAGGTAGTTTATCCAAGTCTGGCTGTGAGGAGCATTGTGTGCAGTACCAGCCAAGGCTTGGAAACACACATAACGAAGATGAAATGAAATCTGTCACCTAGCACATGGAAACAGCATTTTCTCAACAAGATTATTTCATACAAAGGAATAACAAAAGACTTTTAAAACCAGCAGCAATCTGGCCAACAATATTTTATGTAGCACTCTCTATGAAGTAAAGATCTGATATAAAATTCACGCTATCACCTTTTTCCTCCAGAAATGCATGCTTCTTTAGATAAACTTGTTTTTCATGTGTATTTCTGCAGGTCCTCAGGGTAACCTTTCATCTCTCATTTGTTCATTTTGAGATGAGTCCAGAAGCAGATCATGCATGTGCACAGTCCTGGACTTACAAGATCGTAAATAAAAGCCTGATCCTGACATGACATTCCCATTCATCTTCATCTCTTGTCAAGAGCACGAAGGAACAATTTTTATCAGCTTTAGGGCAGCAAGAAAAAAAAAATAAGGGATTTTTAAGACAGATCCACCCCCAAAATCTGAGCTTATTTCTTTCAAATAGTTTTTGTGATGTATTCTTTTCCTCTCTTAGGTGTGACAAGACTGGGTGCTTAAAAGGTCAGATATTGAGCAATTCATGGAAGTAGGCTGCTCAAATGTTTTCAAGGCTGTTGTTTTATGTTGAGTTGAAGTTTTAGATGGACAGTGTCTAGTAGTATAATAGCTGGGGCTGTAGGTTATCTTGGCATAGTGCTCTTCTTTTTCATGTATTTGACTTTATTTTCTAGAGCTCTACAGATAAGCAAGGCATTTAAGAGACATAAAAAAGCCAAGGTCTTCACCTGAGGAGATGATGTGCTTTGTAGTAAAATCTCACAAAATGAATTATATGACACCACCTACTATCATGAATTATCCCTCAGGGTGAATATTCAAGGGAATACACAGTGTTCCCCTTCTATCCAGGATTTTATCTAAATTATGTGCCAAAAAAGTAATAGCCACTGTTCTGGGTTGATGTTGATGTTATGACTAGCTCCTCCCCTGCCACCAGTCCCCAAAAATGGATGGTGGGGAAAACAGAGTCTGTTTAATGGTGAGAATAATGGACATTGATGTTTATTTTGTATTTGTCTGAAAAACAGGCTTGCCCTTTCCTTCCTGTTGAGTTGTAGCTCTTTAAGTCCATTCCTTGCATTCAGTCCATCAGGCAGGTCACTGCCTCACCACTTACTAGAAGGTAGCAGAGTTCTACATGGAGGATCTGCATCTATCTGCAATGCTGGGTAAAAATTGCTGCTCAACCTCAAGTTTTAGAAGTAAGCCAAATAAATAATTCCAATTGAGATAGAAGATGGCTTTTTTTCCCTTGTTCAGAGTTGCCAGAGTTGAAAAGTCAGAATTCATGTTTCAGGCTCTTGTTCAAAGCTGGTATTGAAAAGGAAGATTGTACTTTGCTGCTGTTCAGTAAAAATGAAGGCACTTAGCTTTTCAAACAAAATGTTTATTGACAGAAAAGGTATTTCTTTTCAATAGTATTGTCATTCCTATCAAGTATGAATACTGTTATTTCAGGAGGACCTAGGTGGTGTCCAGCTGAGTTTCTGGGATCCAGCAGCTTAGAAACTCAGTCTTAACATAACTGATTTTCACATGGTTGTATTCTTACATCCCATAATAAACCATGGAGACTGGAATCCCACTGTGCTAATGCTATAGAAACAGGCAATAGTTGCACTATTTAAGTCAGCAGTTCCCCTAATCTATGGACAATTTATTCCATAAAGCATAAGTTCCACCTTCTGCTGTGAAACTGGCAACAATCACATCCTCCCTGTCCCTCTCCTGTCCATGGATAATGTGTAAAAATGACCCAGAAATGTCCATTGTAGGTGAAGAGTTGTTCTGTCACTGCCCATGGACAGAAAAAAACAGTGTTTAAAAGTGGTTGGGGTTTTCTCTGTTGTTTTTAATCCCACATATCTCTTCTATGCTGGAAATAATGTAGAAGTGGGAGCCAGTTATACAGTAATATTGTAATGCTTGGGTTTTTTTAGAAGATGGGGTAGTAATATTTTTAACAAAATAGGTGATAATAAGTCTTCCTCAAAAGTACTGAATGGAAAAAGCCAAGAGGCTGTTTTTACAAACCAAAGACAAGCAAGGACAGCCTGAATAAATAACAGGGCAAGAAGTGTTGGGAGCCCTAATTGGGGACTGTGTCAGTAACTGTTAAAGGCTGGGAAAGCTGAACAGAGCTTTAATTTGGATTGAGATCTGCTAGAGTTCACCACAAACTAGACTCAGCTGGTGCACCCACCTGTTTTTAACAAGTCTATGTTCTGTGCTCCTAAGAAATAATAATTCCCTTCCTCTCTACCAAAAAATATGGGCTAAAAGTATATTTTCTGCATCTTTCAGTTTTGACAGGTTTTACCCTGAGCATGAATCATTGCTACTTCAACTGCTACTTGTATTGATTTCTCAAATACAAGGCCTGGCTCACATCAAACACTGTGAATAAATGACTTCTGAGGAGCAAAATCACTTCATGGGTCTGACTGTCCTGTTATGTTAAAGCATTTTACTGAAAATGCCATGTATGTCTTATCTGATGTAGATACCCTCATGTTCCATAGTGACTAATTTCACATCCAACTTAAAGACACACTCCTTTCATATGGACTGCAAAGAAGCAAGATGGAATTATCTAAAGAATAGTCCTCTAAGCACATGCCTGCAGTCCAGTTCATGTGTTCAATACACTTAGAAAATCCATTTTAAACAATGGGCTTTTTTTGCTTTTTATTTCGTTTTTCATAATAGCCTCTCTCTGAAATTCAATAATAATGTATCTTACTGAGAAATGTGATATGCATTATAGCTTTCTCATTAAACTTTTAAATAAGATACCATTAGTATTGATGAATGTAATCCCAAATGGTCACTTAATCTTAAAATTGTCATTGATCACACATTCAGAATTTTAGACTTGCAGCCAAAATAGTATATATTGTCAGTGGTCATGAATTTTATACCAACAGCAATTAACATCTTTCTTTGGCTGCAGTCTTATGAATTAGATTTACAAAGTAGGGATGGTTTAGTGAGTTTCTAGTTGTTGGGGTTTTTTCCTTAACATTTGCTAAAGAATCTTTTCAGATGTATTGATATATTGAAATAGAATGCTTAAGCACAGTCTAGAAACCCAAAGTTGTCATCTTTTAAAATCTTTTGGTTTTGACTTTTAATAGAAATTAAGAGGCAGAGTCATTCCATAATATTCACTGATGAGCTGGCATGTGGTTAATGTCACCCTAATAGTGGAGTTTGTTTTCACTAATATTTTGGAAAAACTGAACTAAATATCCTTGTAAAGGAGCCATGGTGTTTTTCCCATGTTAAATGTGTTATAGGATGATAAATGGTTTGGGTTGAAAGGGACCTTAAAAATCATCTCACTCCAACCCTTGTCTTGGCCAGGGACACCTTCCACTGGACCAGGTGCTCAGACCCCATCCAACCTGGCCTTGAGCACTTCCAGGCATGGGGCAAGGATGATCCATAAGAATGTATTTAAATATACATATTTATGTTTATATTTAGGTAAATATTGACTGAATATTTGTATAAAATACTTTAGCATTTAAATAACAACACAAAGTAGAAGCATATGCAAAGCAGAAAGAGAAATACTTCTCCAGTCTTATCCATTCTCTCCAAACATCTTTTGACTGAACTCTGTCAGTGATGCTGTCTTGAAATCAAAGCTCCCAAATGTAATCTGCAGCTCTTATTTCAGCTGTTAAATAAAATCCAGCCCAGTTAGACTTTGCCCAGAGAAGCTGGGCACTTTCAGAGCCTGCTTGGATCCCCCAGTCTGGGTTCAGTGCTGATCCTGCTTGGTGGAGAGAATTCAGCTGGTGGCTTCCCCAGATCTTTCCAGTGTGGCTGAGTCTGTGGCTCAGCACCATCACACCAGTAGTGCTCCCCCTTGAGATAAAGATTCCCAAGTTTAAAAAAAAAAAAAAAAAACAGAAACAAACAAATGTATATTCTGGAACAGTTCCCAAGAAGGAAAACAAATATCAAATACCTACCCAAATGTTCAGTTTCATGAAGTTTCAAATAATATGTAAATATTCCTTAAACCATTTTTGACAATTTTATTTTATACTTTTATTTTATTAAGTTGTAATCTCCAGGCATTTCCATATCTTTGTGTATATTCCCAGACACAGGAACAGATACAGTTCTCACTGTATAGATCATGTTTGATGGGAGGAAATTCTGAAATATTTCTCTGCTGCAAAAATGAGGAAAATCAGAAAAAGGGAAAGCCTAAGCTTTGACCAAAGGTTCACAATCACTTTTTGTTATGATTAAATATCAAACAGGCTGGCCAAATCTGGAAAGGAATTATTCTAAAATGTGAGAGGGGGGAAAAAATAAATATGCTTTTCAATTATTCTGCATAATTCTGTCTCTGTCAGCAGTGCACATTGAATAATAATTAAATATTGCTTAAAATAGACAGGTTGGGAAAAAAATGTAACTTGGAAAGAATCATAGAATGATGATATGACTTGCAGCTTCTTTTTAATTCCAAACAGCAGGTTCCTGGTCACAAGAATATAAAACAAAAACTGAAGGTGTGACTATAACATAATTAACAAATGTTTTTAGTCTTGTACAAGAGAATTTTTTTTTTTGTGCATTTACTCAAACTTTTTGAGCATGTGTTAGCCTTTGTTTTTTGCTTGTTTTTTACAAGCAGAAAAAACCCAAGTGTGTTGACATCCTAAAATCCTGGCACTATTTTAGAAAAATTTAGTTACCTCAAAGAGAAGTTCAATATCAGTGCCTGTGACAATGGCAAATGGTCTAAAACATGAGCAAACTTGTTTAAAAAGTGTCCCATGGAGAATGTCTGCTCTTCCCAAATGTCTCAATCCTTCCAAAAAGGATCAAGAACCGAGAGGGTGCCATGGGCACTCCAGAGCTGCTTGTCACACTTCAGAGACCCAGTGCAAGCACCTCAGAATTTAATTTTCTTCCACAATCTTTCACTGCACATGAAATATCATTAACTTTATATGCAAGCAGCCATGGTTATCTAGTGGGCTCCTCAAGTGCTTATCACTTCTAAACTTGATGAAAATCCAATTAAAGTTGGTGGAACTTTTCCCATTGTCTTTAAAATGGACTTTTGGATTGGATTAGCCCTTGTCTACCTATCACACCAATGTGATAAATTCATCTCTGTAGTCTGACAGCATCAGCCTTGTGGACAATGAATAAGGCACAGGCTTTTCAGCAGGATCTCAAAGAGGATTTATCAATGTTTCCAGCAGCTCATTTGTGCTGTGAGTTGGCCCTTAGGTCTGTAGTTTGTTTATAACTTCCTGAAGATCAAGTCAACTTGTTTCTCATGATGTTATCTCTCTTTAGGGACAAATGTGTTGGAGACTTCTGGAAGCTTGCTACTGTCATTGTTATTTTCTGTAGTATTTTGAGTGCAATTCACTTGGCCCTGATGTACTGTCAGCTCACAGTGGTTCTAATTGCCATCTTCACTGTCAATATCTTGAAGATATTTTAAAACTGTTTTTTTCAGTGGAAAACTTCCTGAATGTGACCTTCACCTGCTTTTTGTGGGTGCTGAGACAGGAGTTGATTCAAGTTCTTGTCACGGTCAGCTTTGTCTGCCTTGGTTTCTTTTCTGGCCCTTCCTTTGCAGTTTTATCTGCCATGTGTGAGTGTGCTGTGTCTAACATGTTTAGGAGGCTGCACAGAGGGGTGTGAGCCAGTTTATTCCTCTGCTTCTCCTCCCTCCTGGGGAGCTGTTTTTGGAGTGGTACCACCCCTACTTGCACCAGCTCTACTCTCAGTGGGATTTATGTCCCAGGAGTAGAAGCTGAACCTGGCCTTTGGTTCCTTCTGGGATCTTCAGCACCTGTCCTGGCTGAGCTCTCAGAGCAGAGGGAATCTGTAACTCATGCTCAGTGCAGAGCTCACCTGAATCTCAGCCTTTCCTGGGATAATCTCTTGTCTCTCTGCTGTCCCCTGGGCATGGCTGGGTCTGAAACTGAGATCAGACAAAGTCTGCTCAACAGCTTGAACTCCCATTTATGTTCTGATGGAGGATTTATGAATTTGTATAGGTTATTCCTGCAAAAAACCCCACCTTTTTCTAAACTTACCTTGGAGGAGAGGTAGGAGGAAGAGTCTATACCTATAACTAGATTAGCCTGGGAGAGGTTTGCTGTGGAAAAGCTGGTTTTGTTTCCATGCTCTGCCAATTAGTAGCATAAGCTGTGGAGCCCCTTGATGGTTTATCTGTTCATACATTTAGATAGTTTGCAGCTGCAATGGACTTCTGTCTCTGGTCCTTACTGGTATCATGTAGACATTGTGTCATAAAGGTGCATTGAGCTATTCCACAGGATATCCTGAGTTGGAAGGTGTGGGAATCCAGGATATTCCCCTGGCTTCCCTGGATGCCCAGGCAGGGGGCTCAGAGCCCTTGGCACAGTGCCCAAGACCCCTGTGGGTTTGATTTCAGTCCCTGGGAAAAATTACCATCATTACGGGAAGAATTACAAGTCACAAAAAATAAGTAGAGCATAAATTAGATTGTTATAAGGTAGAAAAGTGAATTTATAAAATTGTTTATAATAAGGGATTCAGAGTCAAGATGGAGGAATTTGGGTGTGGTATGTCTTTCTTCTTCGTGGCATCCATCTTTTGGGTTAGGATGGCACTTCTGGATTGGTTTGGGAGAAGGTTGGACAGTGCAATGTAAATGTCATGTATTGGAAAGTGATTGTAAACATCATGTACATAATTTATAGTATAAAAGATAAGGCCTGCCCAGAGGGCAGGCAGTGTGCCCCGACTGACCTGCTGGACAGACCTCTGCAGGTCAGGGAAAGAATTCCTTAGATAAGAAAGAATAAACAACCTTAGAAGCCTCAGAAAACAGCTCCTGACTCTTCCTTCAGTGCTCAAGCTGGAAAACCAGAACTCTTAACCACCAAATCCTGTGCAGTGAGTGATCTCAGACTCAGAGACACATCACCAATTGCAATAGGAGGGGACCCCTGAGGATCACAGAGTCCAAATCTAGTTTCCCTTAACCTTTTGAATTTCATCCCTTTGGAAGATGCAGGAGTTTCAGCTGGCAGAAGTAACTTTGTGTCTCTCTAGCACATGATGCCCCTGCTACTTTATTTTTGTCTCTGATGTCTTCTTGAGTCAGCAACACTACCAGCAGTGGAAGTTTTAGTGCAGCAGCATAATGAAGATCTGAAAGGGCAGGGTGTTAAATGTGCTTTTAGCTCATCAAAATGTCCTTGAGGTTCAGGGCAGATCATTGGTATTAATGTACCCTTTTATCTGAGGCTTCCTTCACAGAGTGGACTGCATAAATAGTTTAATTTACTGTACAGGTCTCAACCCTTTGCTGTGAGGTTTATATTTGTCATGTCTGTGGATGTTGGTCGAAGGTGAAGAGCCTTTTTTTGGAAAATGTTGTGTTTTCTTAACCTGGAATTCTACCACAGATACTCAGGTTGCCATAATGGTTGAAGAACTTACCTGAAATAATATAAATAAACTGTAGTTAGATTTTAAATTAGCAAATTAAAGTGGTATTTGTTTTAATAGGGAGTATATGGCTATTTCCCAGTTAATTTTTCTGTAATCAAATCTTGTAACTTTCAATTAAAAAAAGCATTTGTATGAAGTTCTAGACCTTAGATCACTCTTATTTTTGAGGTAATGTTTTTTTTAATGTGCCTCAGGTTTCCCTAGTCACCAGTATAATAGATACGTGTAAAATTTTATTAAAATATTTAATACAATGAAAGGCTCCGTCGAAGGATTAAAAAAAACACTTGGCTATTTTGCACTATATTATTAGGCTTAATTCTTCATTTTGCTAAAAGACTAGGAGCATTTGGAGTGGGTGGTTGATAAGATTTCCACATAGGAAGCTTAAAAATAACTAAGCTAATATATACACACATAAAATAAAAATTCAGCAATTAAATTTGAAGTTTGGTTTCCAACACCTTGAGACATATAAAGATCAGTCCTCCCCAAAAGAGCAGATATAAAGTTGAGAGAGGAAACTTGTATATTGATATTGTTTCTCATGAGTGGAATTTCACCCTGAGTCTCAGCTGTGGTATTCATTACAGCTGCCATCTGCCTTGGCAGTGCTGTAATTTCTTTTTTCAGATGAAATTAAATTCATCATACAGTGAACACTGCTAGCAAAGTAAAAATTTAAATATGAGCTTGGTATTAAAGTTATGGTAGCTCATTGCAATTTATGTCCTATTTGTATAGTGTTCCAAAAATAGAAGAACATCATTAACTGTTTTGAATATTCAGGGAAAGGTTGTCTATTTGGGTGATTTTGCTTATATTAGTGTCCCAGTAATTGTTGCAACCTTACAGTGAAATGTGATTTTAGAACTTGAAAATGTGACAAGCAAATGAATGGGGAAGAACACAGACTCAGCAGAGGTCACAGTGAGGAACAGATTGCTCCTCTCTCCCACTCTGTTTCCTACTGCTGACATCCAGTGATATGTCACTCTGAACTCTTCCTTTTACTTGGCCTCTTAATAGTCTGAAGCTTGGAGAATTTTACACTTATCCCAGTAGTTTGGTGTTATGTTCTTCCAGGAAGCATTCCTAAATTCTTGCTGTGTTTTCTGTGTATACTTCCATGTGCACATTAAAATATGCCAAGTTAACTGAGAAATCTCACCTCTGCTTCTCTTTTTTTCCTCTTCTACTTCTCTAGCTTTTCTCTTCTTGCCTCTGTTTTCTCTACTTCATTTAGCATTTGTGAGACTTCAGCTTGCCTAATCCTATGCCCTCCCAGATATAATTATGCACTCACTCATTTAATTTTCCTTCTTGTTTCCTCTCCATCCCTAAGAGAGAAGGTTCTCCTTTCAAATATGTTTCTAGATCTCAAAAAATCCTCACTTAATCCATATTCTGCCTACTTTATTATTTTGCCTCTTGCCAGTTAGTAATATCTGCTTTCATTATTGCTTGTCTTGTATTTGATAGTTTTTATATTTGATAAATCAGTTATGACCATCTTATGTATGTTCCAGCCAAAGGAAAAATGAGAATTCAGAACACACAGTCTCTCTGCAGTTCCTTTTGTTTTGTCCACAGAGTGAGACTGGAGCATGCTTAGGAAATACTAAACATGAGAAGACACCTGATTGCAAAAATCCTGTGCTAATTCTGCTGGCTGTATCTAAAGCTCAGAGGTGTTAAATGACCCAAACTGGATGTATTGTCTGATGGAGTAGTTCTGTGTGCTAGGCAGATGGTCTCACTCCTGCCAAGTGCTGCTCTATGTCATGAGCTGGAAGGGAAGCCCACTGCATTCCAATTCCTATAAAGTTCTTGCCACTGGGATGGGCTATCAAAGAAGTCTGAGGCTACAAAAAGTTCTCTTTTATAGAAATGAGCTGAAATAATATTCAGAGTAAAAAATGAATGCAGTAGATGAAAAATGCTGGCAGCTAAATTTATGTCAGACAAAGTACTCCAAATGGATAGTGGATAGCAAATCTATCAATCTATACATTTACTTAAATAATGGAAATGAAAGTCAATTCCTGAGCTATGTGTCTCTCAGAAATGTTTCAGACTTTTTCTTTCTAACCTTGAGGTGTTATATATGGTAGCATATTAAATTAGCATAAAATGTTATGATCATTGGGAGTGATATATGGTCATGTGTTCTCTTACAATGCATCAAGAATAATGAGTGGTAATTGATTCAGGACATTGATTAAAGAGCTGTGGAGATGTAGTTTACTACACAAATGGCCTATCAAATTTCATCTCTGTTGTACTTGCCACTTTATTACTCTAACCCGAAAATATTTCATGAAAAAAATAAATATATATATATATATATAATTAACTATAAAAAACTTTTGATAGTTGTTTGGTCAAACTGTGGAAAAAAATCCATGTTCAGAGAGAGGAGTATACTGGTAACATCTCCAAAAGAATTTTTTATGGAGGATTTTACTGGAAGTAGATCTTTAGGTGTTGTGTCTTTAGTTATGTGGAATCATGGGTGGTCACAGAAAACCTTTATTTTAACCTCATTTTGGTGGTAATGTCTCACACCAAATAGGTGAGTTCATGAATTCTGCTCAGTCTGGTGTGAACAGGCTGAGTCACCACCCCTGGAGGAATTGAAAGGTTGGGCTCAGTGATCTTATTGCAACCTGAACGATCCTGTGGTTCTGTGAAACCTTGTGGAAATGACACACTACACCTTCACATAAAATAGTTTGGAAATGATGATTTTGTTATTGCTAGGAAGATATATAGAATGTGAGGAAGAGAAATAGAATGCACTGTAAATTAATAGATTCTCAGGGATTTATGTTTCTGACGTTTCATTTATTTACCTGATAATTTTTTTTCTGTTTTATCCGTAAAAGACATAAATTTTAATATGCCAGAGGAAAAACAAGTGGGAAACTAGAAGCTTCAACTAGAAGCTTTTATTTTGTAAGTGTCATCTTATGTTAAAAAATTGCATCCTTAACTTAATCTTTTATTTTTGGGGGATAAAATTTTTTGCCAGCTCGCTTTCTGCATGCATAAGAGCAACACACTTATCTTGGATAATCTTTGCCTTGAATTTTTTTTTCTTTGAGCAGCATATTAAATGACAACACTATGTGGGTTTGCTCTAATAACAATAATTGGCAAAACAGGAAATCCTTCTTTCTCCATGATTTTTAAAAATTTGTATGTAAGTATCTTAAGGTGGGAAAGACAGATTACCTTAAGGCGTTTGCAAACATCTGCAGTAAATCAATTTGCCATGGAGATTGGAAAGTGAGCTGACATGGCCTTGCACAGGAGGGTGCAGAGGCAGTAGTCAGGATATCTGTGCTAATGTGTCTTTCTTCTGACAGTTAATCTCTTGGATATCTCAGACTTTCAATGAATTTTCTTTTAATTCTCTGAGCAATTTTTCTCGCCTTTGCTCAAGAAGTGAGGAAGAAGACCTTGAAAAGATCTGGGGAGATTGATGTGCTGTCTCATAAGAAGAGCTAAAAATGCTTGGTTTGTTTTATAAAAGGATGAGGTAAGGCAGGGCTTTGTATGCTAAGGAACAGTGTTGACATAAGAACAAAAAAAGAAAGTAAACTATGAGGTAGAAGAATAAGTCCAAAGTGATAACCTCCAGAGCAGGGCAGTTTGGGGTCAACAGGCAACAACCTGTGTAGTTTGAGGGAGAATCCTAAACAGCCTGTGCATGAAATTCTGGGAAAGTCTGGGGTTTTAGAGAAGTGGGATGCATTTGATAGAAGAGAGTTCTCTTTAAACCTCATTGCTCAGTATTTACAGTAGCTGTTCCAGTGATTAGAAAACACAGAAAGACTTTGTGGAGTTTTTCAAAGTATAAGCTGGTTATTGAATACATTCAGAACCAAAGTGAACATAGTGCAAAGAAGAAAAAGAGTAATGAAAGAGGACCAATCTTATACTATGAGGTAGGTGTGTGTAGGACCATGTGACATGTGAAAAGATTTCCATGTCTATTTACATTTGATCCCTTGGAGTGGCACAGTAATTTTAACAGTATAAGATTTTTTTAATGCACTGTTGCACAGTATCTGTTTTGCCTTTTGTTCACTTGCCTTGGAGTAGCAAATGTAAAATTCTAAAGGACAATATTTTGTATTGATTTTACTTATAGAATCAATAAATGAGAGTAGCTTGGCACAAGAGGGAATTTGATTACAATCTTAGTAAAAAAAAATTGGAAGACATAATAAAACCTTAAAACAAAGTAATATGTATAAGTAATCAAACAGTGTTGACTACATCTTTATGAATGACAAGCTTATGGTGTAAAGTACTCTCTTAGTCTCTTAGACTCTGAAGGTCTATTTTTATTTGTGACTCTCTCCCAGTTCTCATGGGCATAGCACATAAAAATGATGTATATTGTTTAGAGAAGTGTCAACAAGGCACAGTCTTTCAGAGAAGTCCTAAAATATGCTCTTCATTTCTCTTCTGCTTGTCTGCAGCTTAGTCTTCTGATTATACTCCCCAGCTCTTACTGAAGCAGTAAATGCAGTAAGAACTGTTATTCTGAGCTAATTGTCAGTGAGTTTTGCTCAAGCTGCTCTGTGGCATTTGGTTCAAGAAAAGCCAATATTAAATAGGCTAAAAAAGCTACTATACATAGTAGTCTGGCAAAAATTAAAATGTAAAGATCTAGTAAGTGCAGCCAGGATTAGGTAAAGATGACTACACCTGCAACAGCTGACTCACTCTGAAGCCATTTGGGGGCTCTTTTGGCCAATGTAGTAACTTTGGAAAGTTAACTACATTGCAAAATCACCTCCAGAATTTTTGTCCATTTATACATTTTCTTTTTCCCCCTCAACCTTCAAGTATTACTCATTACATATTTATAATAACTGCTTACACAGAGAGGAAGACACATTTCTCAGTTCCATGTAACAGATGAGGCAAAAATATCTTGTTACTTTTTAATAACTTGTAAGCGTGGAAGATCAATAGTCATATGTAAGGGTTGGAAGGATTTAAGGAGTCTAGAATAAAAAATTAGGATTTTTATGTGTCTGTGGAACATGCTTACAGAATTATTATACACCAATAAAATTGCATGTCTCTTATTCGTAATTATGTAAATTAAATCAGTTGATACAGTATATAAATCAGGAATTTGTATTTGATTGAAGATTATATGAAATCCTGAAGTGTGCAACCAAAGATCTTTATGATTTTGCAGTCAGGCTTCCTGAGAACTCCTTTGTACCAAGAGAGAAATACTGTGTAATTACAACTGCAGAAGTTCATGTAGGTAACACCTGTTTATTGTTTATCTGATTTATTTCAGGTTTTCCTGAAGTTCATATCAATCATGGTGCACAGAGCTGAAATAAGACCCCTTTCAAACTCAAAACTAGGTTTTGGGTAGGATATGAGAGGAGAAGAATTTACCTGTGTTTGCTGTGTCTCCCTCTACCCCCAAGGGTGACTTCTGAGTGAATATGCAATAAACACAAGAGAAACCTGTAAAGTTTTCCCTAGAGGTTTGGGATTATTTCCATTGTGTTGCTACAAAGCAGAGTCACACCAAATCCCCTTCTGTAGCTGAAAACTTGATTTATATTTCTTTTAGGTCTAACCAATACAGGGACCCTGGTATTTGAAATACTCATCATTTACAGCAGGGATTCGTTTTTTCTCCCTTCCTTATGTAAGTTATTGGACTGATTCATAGTTAAAATGCTTTATGTAGGCTCTCACTTAATTCCTGATTGAAGAACTCCCTGCACATAGGAATCTCCCCTTTGGGAATCCAGCTGTTTTGACAGGAAGGGAGAAAAAGTGAAAATATTGCAGCTTTCATCCCTGCACCCAGCTGTCCACTTTTACAGTGTTTTATTGTCTGCAAAGAGCAGGGTGGTGAAACAGGCAAATAGGGGATGAAAATATGAAGAACTATTTCAGTGATTCAGCATTTCACTTTTTTTGCAGTATCAGGCATTGTATTGCCCACTCTACAAATCAAGCACAATAATTAGACCCACAGAGGTCTTAACCATGACTGTACAGAATACATAAAGCTGTCAGAGATCTCAGTCATTCAGGAGCACACTGCTAATGCTTATTCAGCCACAAAATAATGGAAGATGTAAAAAGAAATTCCAAGAGTCATAAATTAAAAATCAAGACAAAAAACATGAAGTTCTCTTATGTTGCAATCTTTCACTTAAAATATTGTCCTAATAATTTAAATGTACATTTAAAGAAAATAAGAGCATTTTTAAAAGGAACCCATATACAAGATGTAGGTTGGATTTAGTATAATTATTTTTTTTTCCTTTTCTCTAAATAAAAATAAAACCCTTAAATCTTAAGTCTTGATTGGAATGTCCACTGTGATGATATCTTGAAATTTTATTTTTGCTCTGCAAATGTAAGTAGTTAAGCTGAGTGTATGGATTTGAAAACATCTTCATTTGGAAATTGTAATATACTACCACTAAACTAAGTGTTGGTTGAAGATTATGGTAGTGGAAGGATGGATAGAATTCCCAAAACTTAAAGCTTCTAATTATTCCTGAATGGGAAAATAGGGAAGCATTTGTAGTAAACCCATTTCTGCTTATTTCTCATTTCTTGCAGATCCTCCCACATATGATGATGTTACAGTTTTCCTCCTTTGACTTGTATAGTATATTTCTTAATATCTTACCTTTTAATGACAAAAAAACCAAAAGATACGTTGAAAAATATCTTTAGCCTTGTTGAGTTGTACTGAATGAAATTGGTGTTGGAGGAATATTCAAAATGGGTGTTTGGCAGCTTTTGTGTTTCCTTTGACTATTTAACCAAACTAGTTGGTGAGGGAGGGCCCTGCTCCATCGTGGGGGAATTCCACATGATTGAGTTCCTATGAGACAGCAAACACTGGTCTGGAGCCCTCTGCTTTTTTCTGCCTGACCCCAGAGAAATGTGTACTGCAGAGGAAAACACAGTAGTCCTTAAAGGTGTTTGATAAACACCAAAATCACAGGAAACAAGAATACACAATCAAATGTGCTGGTTTGTTTTTAAACCAGTATAGACCAATGACACCTTTATGTCTGTGGAACTTGCACAGATATTTGTTCAACAGAGTGCACATGTTGCCATGGCAATCATTTTGTTTGTCAAATGCTAAGTAAACTAGGAAAAAAAAAAAAAAAAAGAGCCTTTTTATTTTATTTTGTTTCTGTTGTGCCTAGTGTCTGCAGCCCCCACACAGCTGCTGTGCAATAGCTCAGAGCTCTGGCCCTGGGCTCCCTGGCCTGGCAGGAGCGTGGCTGTGTCAGAGGGAGCACAAGGAGCATCCCCTGCTCCCACCCTGGCACCTGCCTGCTGCTGCCCAAGGGCACAGCCCAACATCCCCTGTGCCTGACATCCCCTCAACCCCTGTAGGGTAATTCACTTTCCTTATAGCCCTAGAGGAGAGGGTGTTCTGAGCTGTCTGTGTGCACCTGTCTGTGAATTTATGGGTCAGAGTGGAAGTGTTTCTTTGGAGAGCTCTGACTGCCTGGCTCTGCTGTTTGCAGGCTGGGGTGGGTGTTCAGGTTATTGCAGTCCTTACATTCCATTTCAGAGGGGGAGAAACCCTGATCAGATCTGTTCAGCCATAGCTCGTAGGAAAGGATGAAAACTGATGCTTTGCCTGGGATTTCCTCAGAACCTGTGAATACCAGTGGCTACTCTCCAGCAAACAGTTTGAAGGAAGTACCTGACAAATGCTGTCTGTAGAAAGCACCTCTTTTGTCAAATAAAATGTTACAACTCCATTTTCATTACTATTATCCTAAATTTTCATCTGTGAACAATGTGTGTATATATAACCTGTGACAACACATGGAGAGTAAAACATTTTGATTGTTTCTAAGAACTTCAGGTGGACACCTACCAGTGACAGCACAGGTAACTTTTTGCCTTTTTCAAGTTCATGCATTTGAGTGCAGTTCTTTGGTTCTCCTGCATCACAGCCATTTTGAGATGTGTGTGATGGTATTTTAAGAGGGAAGAAGTAGGAAGCTGCAGCATAAATCCCTTATATGGATTCTGCCATTAAGGGATCATGTCCAGAATCCTCCTTAATTTGGTGACTACCCAGAAAACACCTGAGTGCTGTTGCTACCTTTAAATCATAGCAGCCATGTCAGCACTTACTTGGGTGCAGCAACATTTTCGACAATTCAATATTCATGACTGTAACCATAATTTCACAACTTGATTCTGAAATCCTGGGGAGGTGAAGGTTTTTTCTTGCACTGAGGAAAGATCCTGCCAAGAAGTGCATGGACTGCAAAAGGTAGAGTTCATGTCTTAGTTAGATGTAGCCAGCTTTGACAGAAGTGTTATGTCTTTGGTGTGGGGCTTATAAGGTTGTATGGGCAAGAATTCA
Organism: Muscicapa striata striata; assembly: GCA_030060385.1. Taxonomy (NCBI): domain Eukaryota; kingdom Metazoa; phylum Chordata; class Aves; order Passeriformes; family Muscicapidae; genus Muscicapa; species Muscicapa striata. Next base: position 1,066,729 of record JAREIS010000028.1, on the reverse strand, counting down.
TGTTCAGATATCTTGAACTTTTTAGGTATCTTATAAACAAAGCTTTAAGCTATAATTTTTAGAGGAAGATACCTTGGTATAAGAAAGGTTGCTCTGAAGAAGACACAATTGATATGTAGGTTGAAAAAAGAAAAGTTAAATACATTTATACAATATGTATGAGAAACAAACAAAACTGTGCTGCCCAAAAATAAATTATCTCTGTTTTCCTGCATCCTCACTTAATTGAACTGTTCTGGAAGCTGAATTTGGAGAAGCATGTTTTGTGTTGAGCTCTAAAAAAGAAATGCAGGTATTCTGATTGGCAAAGGAAACTTCATACAATCTATGTATTCTCAGCCTTATAATGCCCATTAATGTCAGTATGTCCACTTTTAATGGACATTTTTAATCTCCACTAATGTCAGTATTGCAAGACAAAGAAACAGGAAGAGGGGAGAGTTTTGCTCTAGTTGGGCTTTCCCCTGGACCTACTGAAATCCTGACCCTACTCAAGCCAAATTCCATATACTTCAGCAAGGTTATCATTTGACTTTTTGAATTTTGGATATGAAGGCTGGTCTGATTTGTACCTAGGATTTCTGAAAGGGAGAGAAACACCTCATCAGGCCTGTGTGATGGATTTTACTGAGCAGATCGTGCTGGATGGAGTTCCAGCTGTCAGGGTCACACACGACAGCCCATTCCTGTTGCCAGCCCTGACCTGACACTTTTGTGTTTGAGAGCTGCTGTGGGCTGCTTGCTGCCCAGGACAGTGGAAGAGCCTTTATGGTGGCTGATATTTAAGGTTTCTGATTCTGGCTTTGATAAGATTTAAAAAAAAAAAAATTCCTTCAGCATCAAAGCAAGGGTGGTTCAAGGATTTGATGATGTTAGGCAGGGCATTAAAGAGACCTCTGTGTTTTTACCCAAGTGGAATTTTTATATTTATGTGATAATAATAGCATTTTTCTGTGTAGTATTCTCAGATCTTGTTTTGGTTTTGCTCAGCAGTTTCACTGTGGGTTTCTTTCGTACTTCACATAACTGGCAGAATTTCAAATGTCATACAGGAGGTGTTGGCAGACAAGCTATTAGCTGGGAAGTTGCAGGCTTTGAATGCACGTACATACATAAACAAACAGAGGCTGGAAGAAGAAAGATGTCAGTGGAAAGGGATGGGTGCAGTGGGTTTTAACTGTTTGTGTGTGAATGCAGCTTGCACTTGGTAAAGGTTTCAAGTTGGCAAAGCCCTTAGTCCTATCATCACTATTCCCTGCTGTGATCATCAACCTCACAACACAGCAGTGCAGGAAAGATTTTTACCTTTATCTGCTGAACTGACTCATGGACATTTAGAGCCTGTTTAGATGTAGTTGTTATTTACATTGTTATATGTGATATCTGCAGGTGTGGTGGGTGCCTTATGGAAGGGAGCACATTCCACATTGCTCAAGTGTTGTGTGCAGAGCACCTCTGAGCAGGGTAGATGAATGTAAATAACAGGATGGGAAAATTCATGAGCAAAATGTTTACCACATAATTGGCATACCAGTCTTTTAGATGTGTAACTTGTTTCAAAGCTCTCTACTGCAGGAAACCAATGTGTATTGGGAAATGAAAATGTGACAGAGAGAATCCATTCTGCATTTCACTGGTCAGCTGTCTGTATTTCTTTAATGATCATTTGGGCAAGTCTGGGGTTTTTTAAATCAAAAATTGCTAATATCTGGTATTTCTTTTTTAAATCAGTCCCTGCATAATCTGCTGTGGATAGTGGACTCTGGTTTTCAGGCTAAAACCTGGTACAAATACCCTTGAGTTTAGCAGATGTCATTATTTCAGTACCTTATCTAGTTCCTGTGATGATGTCTTTGACATCTGGGGTAATTTCAGTACTTGACTACTTAGGTTCTAAGCATTCAATAAATAATGTGATTAAGAGCTGGTTCCTGATTTCATTGTCTTCACTGGCTGGATTCAGGAACAATGGATCAGGCTTTTCACATGCAACATACAAGTGTCAAATAAAGACTTCAAACCCTTTATTTATATCCAGTTGATGGGCATCATTCTGAGATGAAATGTTCTTAAGGGGAAGCTTGGTAGACAAGGGAGACTTTGAGGAAAGTCAAAGAGGAATAGCTACCAAACCTGCTAACTGCTTCCATATCAGGTTTGGGTTTGTCTGTGATACTCAATCTGCTGTGAAAACACTCAGAGACAGCTTGCAGGTTATAAATTACTGTACAAGGTGAAAGTGATTAATTCTAAATGGCAGTGGCACTGTTTATAAGCTTTCTCCTGGTGACAGCAAGGCTTGGAGGGCTGTTGGATTCCTAAATTCCAGCCAACCCACATCATCATGGTCTGCTGTGTGGGAGTTCTGGAGAGAGCAGGTGCTGTGAGTGGTGCCATATAGAGGATTTGTGAGTCCACATTTCCCTTGCATTGGAGACTTGTCTCACATAACAATGAGTTATTGAATAGCTTGTGTACTAGAATAACGTGGGTAGTTGTAGCAGAAAAATTCTATTAAATGTTTTTCATCAGAAGTTTGCTCACAAGGCAGTTGTTGCTTTCATTTCCAGGCTACCAGAATCTTATTACAGAACAAAGAATCTTAAATGAAATCTTAATTTGAAAATCCTCAGCTTATCAACCAGCAATAAGTTCAGGTCGTCAGAGCTAAAATTCTAGAGATATTTTGCCAGAACTGGAAATGAAAAAATGGTGCTCCATGCAATTTTTTTTTTAAGTTAACTGTGCAACAGAAACAACATTTAATGCTCAATACGTACAAACTTTAAACCACAATTAGATTTTATAATGAAAAGCTTGCATTAGTGTGATACATCAAGTTCCTTGAGGGATCTGTTCTGACTCCCAAAAGCAGGTGTTGACAAAATGGAATAAATACATGAAATTAATCAAGATGTCTGGGTGCTACTCTTCATTTCAATCAACAGTGGTCTTTGGCATAAGTAAATTTTGATTATTTGTTTCAAAATCAGATTATTTGTAACTGAACAAAATTAAAACATCAAAGCTGATACTGTGTAAATGATTATCAGTCTTCTCAGACTGATTATCACATGGATTTGTTGAATATATGTAAATTCAAATAAGTCTGCCTTGGTGAAGGTTTACTGAATGGTGCTCTATAACCTGGGCAGGGGAGGGCCTTGCTGCAGGGCTGCTCTGAAGAAAAAGGTGCAGATTCATCTGCCCTGTGTCTGGCACATTCTCCCTTCTGAGAAGGCTGAAAGATCAGGCTTCCCTTCCTCCTGTGAATTTCTCCAGGCTCTCAGTTCCACAGGATTTCAGAGTTTTCCTGAAGAAGGACTGTTTTGTGGTTTTACCTGGATGCATATCATCTTCTACATTAGATAGTTTGCAACATTTTAGCTGCAAATGCATCTTTGCAGTACTTAAAGCTGAAAATGAATCTGACTACCTCGACTATTTTGCAAATTCCCCAGGGGAAGTTTGTTATCTTTTTCACACAATAACTTAGTAATTCTGTACAATTCCATCTAAATCCAAAACAGTACACCTGAGAAATAATTATAGTTATTATTTTGGTAATCTCTTTTCATCATGTGTCAGTCTTCTGTTTTTTTCCTGCTAGCTTTTTATTTGCATATTTCTATGATACTGTGGTCTTTTGCTTCATTCTTTTCTTCCTTTCCCCTCCCCTCCCCCCCGATATAATGGGCTACAAACAATGACAATTTTCATGAAATGTTTTATAATCATTCCACCTGTTTTATTTTTCCTGATGAAATTAAAAAGCTTGCCAAAGTGATAAATGTTTCACTTTTTTAGACTGGTTTCTTAAAATAATGAATTTTCTGGGGCATGACCATCAGTTATTCCTTCTCTCCTATATCCCATCAAAATGTTAACATTTCTCATCCAGCTTCTACAAAACAGAATTTGGAGTAGTAGAGGTGTCAATGTTACAAAGGTTCCTCAAGTTTTCCTCTGCTTGTCTTTGCATTTTTTACCAAGGGATCCAAGTAAATATGTGATGGATAATTCTGGGAGGTCCCAAACCAGCCCTTTCCTGTACTGACTGACCTGGCATTCCTGACCCACAAGAGTCTGTAGGTTTTGCATTCCCCTTGTCTGTGTTTGGTCACCTTCCCATGCTGTTTTCAGGATGCCCCTCACTCTGTGTGTGGCACTGCCAAGCCACCTCTGCTGGGGGAGATGGGTTCATCAATTCTGGCATCAGCAGTGATGAGACATTATGTACTCACAGCTTTTACATTCACTGCTCTGGCAATCCAGCCCTTTGTGCTCCTGCCTCTCTCACACAGGGTCTCCTTTCAAGCACTGTTCTGTACTGATTGATCTCAGCTTTCTCACCATCTGCTGCCAAATCAATTTCCCTGTTCCTTTCTTTCACTATAACATCTTACCTGGATTTTGTCCTAGACCAACCTATTTGAGTTGTACTCATGTATTTCTTACTGTGCCCAAGGCAGATGCTACTTAGTGAGGCAGAATTTATTCAACTTAAGGAAGTGGTGGGGCTCATTTAATATATCTCTGATATAAATTGCAGCATTGGCAAGCTACAAAACGTTATGTTATTCTGCAGTGGGCAGAGTGGCTCAATTTTTAGATTTCTTCCTTAGTGAACTGAAATTTTATCTGGGTTATGCCTCCCTTGCCTTTGCAGTCCAGGATGAAAAAAGACCAAGTCCCCCTGACTGAGTCACTGCAAAGAAAAGTTACATATTTGACCTAAAACCCTCAACTGTATCCTTGTAAGCCAGGAAACTGATGTGTTTGTTTGTTTTCTAGTATACAGGAGGTTGTAACTGTTTACAGTTTCCTAAATACCTGAGTATTTTTATAATTCCTTGAATTAGCCCTGCAAGTTCATCAGCCTTGGTGCTACCACAGCATTCTCTGCCTGTTCTTGTGTGTGTTAAGCAGCCATTGTTGGCAGAAATATAAATTAGAAGTTCTGTCCTGTAGTAAAGACCGTGATCTCTTTGATTAATGTGAATAGTTCAGGTTACTAACAATAAATGCAACTGCAAATTAATAACAAAGTTACATTTATTTGTAGATTTCCATTAAGATGTGCAATACTTTACAACAGTACATTGCTAAGTCCTAAGAGCAAGGACCTTCGGGTAAAAGTTTTAGAGGCATTGAATACATATAAACCAAATTATGTTCTGCTACAGTATTAATTATACCTTGTCTTTAGGTATAATTTTCTATAATAAAACCATGTTATTCTTAAATGCAGGTTAGAGTGTACATGGATGAATTGACTTCTAGAGACAGTCAAAGTGAATTAAAGATACAACTCTGTGAATTTTAATAGTAATTTTGTACAAGGTCTGTACTCATTATTCTTTGTGAGCTTTATGCAGTTAGGCATTTCTACCTGTCTCTTTTCTGTCTTTCTATATATTTATGTATTTTTAATGTCTTTTGGTTTAACTGCTTCAAATAATCTGTTTCATCATCACCTCTTATGGAAAAAGAGTGTATTCTTAATTGAATTTAAATTATTTTAAGAGTCTACAGCTTATAACCATCATCTACTAAGACAGAATTTCCAACTTGTAGGAGTTAGTAGCTTTGAAGTCGACATTTTTTTCTCCAGTAATGATTGCAAAGCAGATTCTGCACAAATGGCATATTACATGCAGTGAAAGTTTAATTATAGGGAAACTTCATTGAATATTTCTGTTTGATCAATACTAAAGAAGCAGGAACATCATGTTTGATTTTAGACAGGACAAAGAAAGGTTGTTGGAGTACTGCAGGCAGTGAGTTAAGTGTGCAGTGCTAAGGTGTGCCTGCTTTCAGGGAGTTTCTCCAGGCTGAGCATTGGCTGTGGCCATCCAAAATGGTCACAGGGAACTCAGTAAAATCAGCCCCCCAGGAAACAGCAAGAGGAAAGAAGCAGATGAACAAAATTGGGATTTATTTTTTAGTACATGGGAATTTCTGCTTTTAAAATTTATTTAAAGTTAAAGCCACTTAAAGCATGTCATTGTTTTCCCTGTTGTGATTATGGATTACTGAAACTTGCACATGTCCTTTTTTGCCACCATGACATCTCCTTGCTGGGCTTGCTAGCCACTAAATTATTAGCTGTAGAGAAAGCTGGACCTGCCAGAGACATGTGCTTTTTCTGGGCAGGTATCTATGGTGTATATATGTATGGTATATAGTTCTCAGATGATTATCATATCACTCAGCAAACAGTTGTTCCTGAACACACCTGTTTGGTGAATGTACAGGATTTTTTTTTTTTTTTTTTTTTTTTTTTTTTTTTTTTTTTTTTTGCTGGCAAAGTTACTTTACCAAATATTTGGGTGCACAGGAACTAAAATACAAAACATTACTGAAAATTCAAATGAGTTTTGTCTGTAAAATTAGGCCTGGTAGTTACTTTGCTGAGCAAGAAGGTTTAAAGAAAATTCCTTCTTTTAAACAAAGCAGCTGTAACTGGAAGTTATCCATGTCAGGCTTTACATGTTGTATAGGATGTGCATCTCCAAAAAGTTCTTTGTTTTACAATGCTGTGATGGGTTGCTGTTTAAATAACTAAGATATCCCAATAATTAAGAAATACTTCTGAGTGAACAAACCCACTTTTCAGTGGGTTTTGGTTTTCCATATAATTTTTTTCAGTAAAGTTATAAAATTTTCTGCTTAGGGCTAGAACCTCACAGTCACAGATGTAGATGTGTGATGGGATCATATCTTATACCCAGCACAGTCCTATATAATCTTTTTTTTTCTTTTTTTTTTCCCTCAGAAAAAGTACTGTGATGCACCAAAAAAAAGAGTAGGATGCAATTTCTAACACTAAAAGATATGAGAGATACAGAAGAAAATGGTTTTGATTTTCAGGGTATTATTGAGCTTCATAGGCAGGTGCTTGCAAATGGATACTAGTTTTCCTACAAATTTAAGCATTTCTGGAAATAATCCTATGTAGCTGAGCATTAGCACTGCTTGATATTCTGATAAATGAAACTGTCCCTGTGATGATGGTTTTGAATCTACACCATGGGAGATTTGGACTTACTGCCATATCTGCACTATAACCCATGTGTCTAACACATAGTTTTTTGCTGGAAAATTTGAAATAAGCCTCACAATTCATCTGAAATGTATGCCAGAGCTCCCAGTGCATAACAATAGCCTGATGGAGCTGTATGTGAAGGAGGAGAAGCTTCTGAACTTTTCAGTAGGGGGTTGAATGTATATTATGGCAAATAGATCATTTTAAATTAGCGTTCAGTACATTTAGGATAGAGTGAATTTTCTCTCCTGTATAAATTACCTCTGAACACAATTCAGAAACCCAATCTTAGGCTTAGCAATGAACATTTCAAAAAAGTAAATTAATATCTTCACGGGGAAGAAATATGGTTTATTATAGAACACCTGCAATTGCCACTATAATTATGGCTTTGTCAGTATTTCTGTGAAAACTATTTATTAGGAGTTTTGGAAAAACACTCTTTCAGAATGAGCTGTAATGGAATGTGCAGCTTTGCCAGCAAAAAGCTGAGCCTGGGGTGCGTCCTGCACTTGGTGCCCTGAACAGAAATTTGACTTTTCTCCTGCAAAAGGTCACACACAAGTTGTTGGGAGATTCCCAGAGATGCTGACTTTTCTCTTTTCAATATTTTAAGCAGGGAATCAAGCTGCTTGGGCTGCCTCTGGCAGAGGTCTGTTCTTGCTGACACATCAGGGTGGGTCATGCCCCTTCCTGCAGGGCTGGCAGTGCCAGAGCAGGGGGACAATTGGCCTCTCCTCGTGGGCTTGGCAGTCCTGGGTGAATGGTGGGACTTGGTCACCCTGGGGGTCATTTTTCAAGCTAAGTGATTTGGTGATCCTGTAATTTCTTTGCTTTCCTTAAAAGATGGCAAATTTGCAATTAGCAAATTTTGCCGTATCCACTGGCATAGCAAAGATATGTAATTCAGTTTCAATAGTTTCCTCAAAACTGGTGCATATAGATTAAAAAGGGTAGTACTTGATGATCTAAATTGCAAAAATAAATTTAATTCAGATTTCAAAGTTAGTTATTAGCCCAAGAGACCTATATAAGTTTGTCAAGAAATTTTAGCATATTATGAGATGCTATTTTACCATGCTGACTTTCTGCTTCAAAGTGGTGATTTTAATTTTTATCTCATCTTTAGCTGGCAATCTTGATTCTGTTTTTTGAAACAACTTTGTAGTTCTGAAGGAATTCTTCTGAAACTAATAGAATGAGAAGTGAAGTTGAAATGAGATAGAAAGCCAGACCTACTCAAAGAAAGATACTGGAAATTTTGACCAACCTGTAGTTAGTGTGAGAGCACTGATGTCACACAATATTCTTGTAATGTGAACGAAATTAAAAGCAAGGAAAAAATAATTAGAAATTTGAGAAAAGACAGTGATCCTCACTTGTTAATCTGAAATCAAGCAAATTTTAGTGAGCCAAGAGTGTTTTTCAGGATAAATATAGGTACAGATCCTGGGGTCAGGGCTTTAGGGCAGGGAGAAAGTGCCTCTCATCCCACTTTTGTGGGCTTTGTTTCAGGGAGTGAACAAAGAATTAAAATTCTTGCACCCCTCCAACAGAGATCATTATGTGTCAAATAGCTCACTTTCATTCCAGAAATGTGAAGTTATAAAGACATTTACAAGTACAATTTTCCTCCTCAGCTGGTAATATCATGTGAGTGTTACCAAAAAGGCTGTTAATGAGTGATTAAAAATGGGCATAATTTAGTTTTTGAAAGTCCTACTCACTCTCTCACAATTAGCAGCATGTGTTTATAAATTAGTAGAGCTTAATCAGATCAGGAGGAAAGGATTTTAACTCAGAGGAAAGGAAATCCCAGGGATGATTTTTCAAAGCAGATGTGAACATATATTCTCATTTTAAGGATTACCTATGCAAGACAGGATTCACTGATGCTGTAACTCTGGCTGTGAAATGAAGATGGGCAGGTTCTTGATTCTGAGATTCTGACTGTACTTGATGGTTTTCCTAAAGAGTTGCTCAAAATCACACAGAAATTAGGGACATGATGTCTCAGTCATGGAGTGATGTCTGTCATTAGCATGAGGTTGGCAAGAGCTCACTGATTAAAATAGTAATTTTTGGCCTTCAAAATAAAAAAAAAAATGTAATACTATTCTCTGTATTCATAACTGGTACAGAAACTCTGATTTCTGAGCTCTGTTTAATCTTCAAAAATACCAGAAACTGGATAATTGTGTTTTCTATCCCCTTAGTAGTATGTCTTAAGATCACAAATAATCAGTTTTTACAGCTTATCATTACCTCTAATCCTTAAATTACACTCACACTAACTAAAATCATTGCAAGTGGATTTCATGAATTCAGTAGTGCACAGCTCTGTAAAAAAGTAGCATTGCAACTCAGGAAGGAAGCACTTGGGAGGGAAAAATATGTCCTGGAAATGGCCAGGGCTACTTCCCCATTCTGTATATCTTAAGGAGTGAGTTTATTTTGTGGCAATGCCAGCTAAATAAGCAGCATTAGTAGTTAATTAAGAGACTATTAAATATGCACAAGGCTCTGTAACCTAAACTTGTAACAGGGTAAATGGAATACAGAAAATGTTGGTTGAAAATATACCATGAAAACTTCTAGGGGCAATCCTTCAAAGTTTCCATTGTCTTTTGTCATAGATTAAATAAAGACTGATAGCACATCTGAATAGTAGCATTTGATACTCATTTTTTAGGAGGGAGTGGTTTTATTAACCCAGTCCTTACTTACAGTGGGGTAAGAATATGCTATGAATACAGCTTTAATTTCTACATGCTTCAGTCATCTTCAAATCCATTTAAAATAATGAAGCAGTGCCAGAATCCCACAGTGTGTGTCATAGTAACCACAAACCAGTGTAATGGATGTATCAAACAAGCATTTGAAAATAGGAGGACAGAATTACAAAAATATAGCCATGTTCTTTAAAAAAATTTAAATATAGACAAATATTTTTTTTAATATAAAATGAGTGATTTTCAAATTGTTGTTTTATTTATGCATTCTGGGAAGTTTTAAGAGTAAAAGTGAATTATCTCATGCATGAAAGCACAACAAATTTTTAGTAGTAGTAAAAGAGAAAAAAATTAAAATATTTTAATTTAACAAGTGCTGCTGCTTTTCCCCATTCCTGCTTCAGGCCAAAGTCAGGCCATGCCTGACAGTAGATTTGTAGTAAAAATGTGTAATTACCTTCTTACAGGCATTCATTGTGAGATATTTAATTTCATAACAAAGGCAAAGAATCATCTTAGGCACTGTTATCACTGTAATGCTTTAAAACATAGAATGACATTTTTGGTTTTTGCATATTCCTTTCATCTTCTGCAGGAGGGGGTATATCCTGTATGATTGAGTACCTGTGGCAATTCCACATCTTCCTCTTTGATTTCCTAGGATAGCAGGAATTTGCAGATGTTGGATGCAATGGTTGGTTTAGTGAGTGTGGTGTCATCAGACATGAAGCCTCATTCCAATTTCCCTGTGTTTGCTAATTTAGAAGATGGAACATTAAATAGACACGTTCAGTTTCCCTACTTTTTTCCCTCTTTTATATCTTTTTCTATCATTATTGTCAGATGTGCCCAAAATGCAGTGGAAGCTTTTAAAAAGGAGCCAGATCAGTGCAGAGAAGGCAGTCTCACCAGTTTGTAGCAGGCTGCACCCAGTGAAGTGGGTGCATACATGTTGTAGGGAGCTCTGCTCTCTCCACATGATCCTTTCCCTGACAAGAGACTGAGAAACACAATTCCTTTTTTCCTCTGTAGAAAAAGAAAGGATGAGTTTCTCACTCCAGCCCAGGCAGGTTTGGGATCTCATTTTGTGAGGCTCAGAGCCTCGCAGGCTTTCAGCAGGGACTGAGGTAACCCAAGGAGCCAGAGCTGCTGCTGGTGCTTTGAGAGGTCTCTGGCTGCTGTGCCAAAGGCTCTTCCCCTCCTCTGCTGCAGCAAACTTCCCTGGGTTTGTTCTCAGAATTGGCAGAACTGCTTTTCTTCAATAATCAGGGAAAGCAAATTCTGTGCATTTTGCTGGGAGGCCCCTGTACTGAAAAAAGGTCAATGAAAATACCAATGGTTCAAGGTCTGCCAGTCCTAAGCATGTAAAGTAGTGTTTCAAAAGTTACCAGCAAGCTGTAGCTGCAGGCAAATGTTCTATAAAGCAACTTCTACACCTCTGTAAAATATCTGTGTGTTTGAAATGAGGTTGTCCCTCATAATGAAGAGTAAGTAGCCAACATACTTGCTTGGCTCTACTTTGCATTTTAAGTTTGAAGGTTTTTTAAATGTGAAATCAGATGCAGATTTTTTTCTTGTCTCAGTGTAAATTAAATAAATAAAAATGTGGGCAAATCCATACACTTTATTCTGCTATTAGATTATTTTCTTGAGTTTCCTTTCAGCTCTTTCTACAGAACTCACACTTTGAGTGGATTTAATTCTGGAAAGTTATCAACTTTATTGCATAACTGTGGGATATGCTTCTCTAAATGTCAGGTATTATCAGAGCACAGCACATTTAGAAGAACTCAAACTGTATAACCCCAAGGTTATAAGTATTTAAATCTGACTTCATTACATTTGATACAAGACAGAATATCTCTATCCAAAAAGGTCTGTGAGGTTTTTTTTTTTCCTCCATTATTTGCCACGCTTCAAAATCAGTTGGAAAAAAACCTCCAGCAGCAGAGCTGGGAGGGTCAGAGCTGCACAAAGCATTGACATATTAAGGTTGCCTGTGTTTGATTAACAGTGAGATAAAACACTCAGTTATTCATCATGCCAAAAAATACCTCCTCAAGAACAAACTAATCTCTTCTCTGGTGAGGACTGGCAAAGGATTGAGTTGATCTCAGTGGGCAGGGAGAGAGTGTTTGCTGGAGGAGGGGAGGGGAGAAAAGCTCCCTTGGCCCCAGGGTTGTGGTTTCTGGAGCAGCTGGGGCGTGGCACAGGTGGGTGCAGTGAGTGGGGGCTGAGCCAAGGGAAATCAGGTGGATTTTTTGTGTGATAGCAAAGCAATTTAGCACCTGTTTCAAAGCTGATTATTTCTCTTTTTGGTGTGTGAGGAATTTTAATGCTAAAAGGACACCTCTAGGAGTAGTCAATAATTGAGTTTCTCCCAGTGATTCTTTTTCCCTTAGGGCTGCAATATTGGGTTGCAGTGCCAATGATCCACTTTACAAACCCAAGTTTTGTTTGCATCTTAAATCATCTTAAAAATGATTCTGAGAAAGGCATCCTGCATTCACATAGGATTCCAGTTGAAATTAATTTTAAAAATGATCTCATGGTGCAGTTAATTTCAGTAATGTCCATGTGAATCTCGATGCACAGGTGCTTAGCTGAGCCACAGACCATGCAGCACAGTTGCTTAAAGCTGCATGAGGTGTTTGTAGTTGCAGAGCAATAGCTGGTTTTTATTCCCCCTTGTTCTTCTTTTTTTGCTGTATATATATATATTTTTTTTTTCCCTTTCTTAAGCAGCAGCTAGAAATCAGCCTGTTGCCTGTTTTCATTCATCATCTCCTTTGTTTGTTTTTGCCTGGGCCTGCCTGAAAGTGTGGAGAAAATGTATGAATTAAAAAAAAAATAAATAAAAAAAAAAAAAAAGGAAAAGAAATATATGCTGTATGCTGAACTTTGTGCAGGAAGAAAATAATGAGAGCAAGTAGAGTAAATCAAACAGCAGAGGCAGGGGTGTGAGAGCTGAGTAGGAATTGCACTGCAGATGGGCTGGGGGATCAGGAGAGCACCTCCCTTCTGCTGGCACTGTGGCCATCCCTCCCACAGCACCCACTGGAAATATGAGAAAGGAAAAAGAAAAAGAACAAGGGGGTTGCTGTTGGTTTGTGTTTTCTGTCTGTGTAGCTATGGCAGGGCCATATGGGATGCAGGACCAGGCACTTGGGGGGACTGAGTGCAGGTAAAGAGTCCTTAGAAAGTTCTTCAACAAAAAGGAAAGGAAAAATGAGAAAAAAGTCAATCTATTGGAGAGAGGAGGAAGTGCTTATAGCAGTGAAGGTTAAAGTGTTGTCTCTTCTGCCCCAGTGCTCAAAAGCAAGGTTAGCTGTGACCTGGTTAACCTAACAAATGCTTAGTTTAAGAGAGTGAAAGAAAAGATTAGAATTGCCCTTCTGGCCCTGATGAAAATTGCTGCAGGGAAGTACCTGAGGCAAAGTAATTGTGATGATTTTTAATCTCTGAAGACATATGGAAGATAGACAAGATCCATAAAACTGAAAAGAACAGAGTGGTTTTCCCCCAAAAGAGAGGAAGTAGGAGTTTCTCAGGAATTTTGGTGGAGAAATTGAGTGAGATTGATTTTTTTTTTTTTTTTTTTTAAGAGAGGAGTTAAACTGCTTGAAAATACCTAGAATTTGACAAAGTGTAGGTAACTGCCAAGATCCATCTGTAAAGTTGAAATCACAACAAGTCAGTTTAATTTCTCTGCAATTGTACAGAAAGCCTGGGGAGTAGATAAGGAGTGAGTGGCCATGGTGGTGTCACCAGGGGAAGATGAAGAAACGTGGTCTAAATGGGACCACCATAATTAAAAGCAGATTTCAATTCTATGTTTGGAGTGAATGCTAGCAAATAAATGGTTCACTGTCAAAAAAAGATGGATTTATATCTCATAGGGCTCAGGCCAGAGACCAGTAACATTCAGCATTTTGATAATTTGGATAACAGAAAAGGGAATACATCTATTTATATTACCAGATAATATCAAAGTGGGTTACCAGCAGCCTCAGGAACAAAATAAGACTTGAAAGCTATATGAAAAAATTGGGAGAAGTCATTTATATATGCAGGTTTCAATTCAATGGATACAACTGCAAGATCTTACACTTCCTAGGGAATAAACCCAGTAAACAAATACATAATAGGCAGTGAGTTATAGTCAGTAGTATTGTATAAAAATATATGGGGATATGGGTCAGGGAACAAACTGAACACAAAAATAACATCCTATGCTTTAGGGGAAAAAAAAGTATCACACTTTAGTGTTTAAGCACATATTTTCTGTAGGACATAGTGAAGTTTTGAAAAGAATATTTAGGTCAAGTAAGAACTGGTTTTCCTTAACCTCAACAGGGGCAGGCTGGTGGTACAAGTCTTCAAATATGTAGCAGATTCCTGTGTACATTGAGATGATTTTCTATGATTTTATGGTAGGAGATTAAGATTTGATAGATTAATTTGTAGGCAAACAGATTTTTGTTGGAATGAAGAGAAACATTTCTAAATCATGAAATAGTTGGAGCCAAAATAAATTTTTTTAGAAAGCATGTAGAGTTATCATATTTGGGCATTTTTGTAACCTGATTAAACCCATTTCTTCTCTATGCTTTAGTGGCAGCTCACTCTGTCTTGAGGTGAGGCTGGTTCTCAGATTTTTCTCCAATTTTTTCCATCAGGCATTGATATTTTGGAAACTGAATCCCACACTGCTTAATATTGCAGTCCCCTACTCAGTCTGTTTCAGGGCAGGGGATAATCCAATAACAGAGAAAGTCTATTTATGCACATCTTTGAGACTTAACAAATTCCCTTTTCCTATTGATTGCAAAACCTGTTTAGGTTGCATTAAGTACGACCAGAATGTTGATCAGCTCTTCTGCATTATCAGGCAAGGTGGAAAAATTCCTGTTTCTTTATTACACTGAGCTCTCTTGCATTAGCATGTTAAAGAATTACAAATTAAGCCAAATCTGATACTGTGGATGAAAACCACATGATTGGTAAAATCAGGTAAGTCGAGGAGTAAAAAAATTGCCCAAAGAAGTAATTTAGAAGATCATAAAGTCGACACTGTCTGCCTTCAGATCTAAGTGGAAAACTTAATTTAAAGCTAATAATCTGTAATGGAAGTTATTAATTTTTTGGTGTCTTTTTTACTGAAAAATAACATACATAATTTGTTGTATTACTGGAATATAGAATTATAACTTGGTTTCACCTGGATCTATTTTTTATTACTCAAAATTTTTTAAAATTAAGTTGCATGTGAGAAGTCCACTCAAGAATGTCAAGTTTCAGGTTTTGTTTTCTTTGTTTTTCAGAAAAGGATGTTTTAGCAGTTTACACACAGCAAATTGATACTCAGAATTAATTGCATGCTCATTTAATTAAAAATGGAATAATTTGTCAGTGTTAGAAAGTGAAAGTTAACTTGTAACTTGCTGCTAAGACCCTCTATGCACAGAGCAGTCTACTCTCAAACCACTTTATTTCCTGCAGTGTATTTATGGAATATAACACACCTCTGCTGTGTGCTGAATACCCTGGAGAAGGTTGCTAAAGAATGAAATGTGCTATTATCAGCGAGGAGCAGAGCAGATAACCTTGCTGCACAAAGCATTGCAGTGTCTTTATCTCCTCCTTGTGCTGCAGAGCTGCTGTCACCAGCTGTGTGATTGCTCCAGAGGTTCTGTGCTGGGATCAGCTGCAGAGGGAAAGCCAGGGAATTTCAGTGGTGATGCTGCAGCTCATGATGGCTGGTGAAGATTCAGTCAGCCAGGAGCTGTGCCAGAAATGCAAATGGAGCTTTAGAAGGGGAATATTCCTGCTTGGGAATGATGGAAAATGCAAGGATAGAAGTAGTGATAGGATCCCAGGTCTGAGTCCAGTTAGATCAGCTCCACCAGGGCTGATGTAGAGAGAGCAGTCTTCTGTGGGAAGCTCCATCAGTTAATAATGGGGATGGATGATGAGAGTTAAAATTTCTTCAACCAAAGCAGATCATTAGCTGCTTGATTAACTTTCCTTCTGAAGTACTGATAGAGAAGTGTCTGCTAAGAGGAAGAGCTCAGTAGCATTTAGTTACATATGCCTTAGCTGTCAGGTACCACTGACCTAATTTGAACTAAAAAAAGAAAAGGAAAAAAAGGTATGAGAATAAAGAAGTGATATCTAATAAATTCTTAATAGACCCTTATAAATTCCTAACCCACTACATGAATGTGCAATTAATCATATAGCTTGCACCCACCTATAAACCAGTGGCAGGCTACAGGGGTCTGGATGTGTCCTGTATTACCTTGGTAGGGCTGTGCTTGTGGGATGCCTTTCTCCTACTGATGATCATTCTTACTACTGAAAAAGTGAAAGAATGATCAGCTTTTTAACAACTGCTGACTGTTAGGGTCACATTTAATGTCATTCCCAAAGCATTTGCCTGTAATCCATATATGTCTGTGTTCATTTAATATTGGCTAGAATGGGAGTGGTGCAAAGTTAAGGTCACTTCACAAACCCTTATAAAACACTGATTTGTTTAATGGAAACCTGCAGTCTATACAAGTGAAATAGATGACTGAAAGGGCTCTTTGTGTTAGTGAGGATATCTGTGCTCTGTACCACTGAGCACCACGAAATTTTCTGTTACTTCCTCAAGATCTGGATCTTCCCTGATTCAATTTAGTGTTGAACCAGTTACACCACTCAGTCTTGGGCACATAACCAAATGCAGACTACACCAGCACCCTCTGAGAGGGTGGATTTTCTGTGGATCCTATCCCTGCTCCACATCTACAAAGCTTTGCTGCTTGCATAGTCTAACACAGGGTTCTTATCCTTGAAAGAATCCTGGATCAACATACGTGATTCGATGTTTTTTTTTTTTTTTAATCTCAGCTTCCTTATTGAATGTATGGTTCTTACAAGTAAAATTTAATTAAAGAGTGTTTAGTAAGAGTCATTCAAACTACAGCACCATTATTAGTAACAGAAATTCTGTAATGATTTTGCTGAATTGGTGATAAGTTTTTTGTAGGGGAAGAAGAGCTTTCAGGGAATTTGATGGGCTGTATACAGATCAAAGGGCTGTTCTCTCTCTTGAAAATGTGACCTATTGGCATCTCTTATGACAAATAAACCACATTAAAAAAAAAAAAAAAAAACACACAAAAAAACCAAACCAAAACAAAACAAAAAAAAACCACCCAACAAAAATCAGAAGACAAAAGTTATTTTACAAGTGGATTTAGATGTTCAGAATGGACATAGTGCAGTAGTGAATAGAGGTTAGAAATTATTAGAGCAACTGAGAATCTGGCCAGTAGATTATAATCAAATAGTTACTGCTTAGTTAAAAATCTAAGCAGCTCAATTTGATTCAAGTCAATATTATTTTTAAAAGAACACAAATGTGAATTTGACTAGGTAGTTCCTCATATTAAAGGTACTTAAACAATTTTATAACCCCAACTTACTTAAATTAAAAAAATAATTGATCTGTTTTTACTCATTATGTACATAATCATTTGAGATTTAATAATTTAATTCTGCACACTGAATTACAGAGAAGATGAATTAAATATCAAATAGGTGTTATATAATGGAATTTGCTCCACTTGAGTATGTGAGAGGAATATAAGCACTTTATATCAGATGTTTGATGTAAAATCTCTTCAGTTTCATTGTTTTGGTTAGAATGGATTTAGTGCATGTGGAAGGGGTAATGATAACAATTTCTGTGTTTTTATGTGTCTCACTTATAGAGGTATTTGAATGTCCAAAGATGCAGCACCAGAGATGGTCCTTGAGAATTGTGCTGGAGCTGGGCATCCCATTGACTTTTTGGTATCTTCATCTGACACCCAAATGCATCCATTTCTAGCAAATTTAGGATTCTATTCCCCACATATGCTTTTGCAGAGAAAGCACTAAAATTATGTCAAATATGGCCACAAGACATCCTTGGTGTTATTGTTGTCCCTGCAAGAGAGCTACAGCCTGGAATAATCTGTTGAATTTGTACACTCATGGGCTGTTGACTACTTATTTCATCTCAATGAACAAAGAACTCTGTAGGGTTTCATAGTGCAAATAACTGAAAATCTGCAGTTTGATCTTTGCTTAAATATGTGTGTGTGTGTATATATATATATATATATATATATATATATGAGATACTGTGAGCACATATATCAAATTAATGGCAGTGCATATATAAATTGACTACTTAGTTGTTTCTAGATACAAATCACACATTAATGAACTAAACAAATTTTACAGAGATCAATAAAAAGATTTTCATCATAGATGTATTTTCCTAGCCACATCTTTTCAGGTACATCCACATCAAAGGTGGAGTGGTCAACAGGATTAGGCAGTAATCTATTTTTATCAATACCTAGCTTTTCCTAATAGATTATTCCTTCTGTCATGAGTATTTTCCTTTCACAAAGTTCATAGGCAGAGCTTTTTTTAAAAAAAATAGTTTTATTCACTAGGGAAGACTTTCTCGAAAGAAAAATATCCTTCTGAAGGTCACATTCATAGTCATGTACAACTCAGTAGGTACAATTATAAATATATTGGAAATAAAGCCTACTGACCAGAAAAAACATTGCAAAATGAATGTTCTGTATAATAAATTTTAGAAAGATCTGATTTGTTTATCTAACTTTTTTTTAAATATATATGTTTCTCTGAAATCACTATCCTTCTCACAATTTTTTTTTTCTTTTTTTTGGATCACAATAATTGCTGAGAAAATGTGCAAGTGCTCTGTCAGGGGTTTGAAAATTAACTTGTAGCCCACACAGTGGTCTGAGTCCTTAACTTGATGTAGTGAAGCTGGAACAGTTTTGCCATTCTTAAATAAGAACTAATATCTGATTCATCTCAACAAGTGGTTGATATGTCCTATGGCAATGTATTATGTACAATCACAGCACAAAATAGTTCTCTGGGAAATATTCAACATCAAGAACAAAAGTAGTAGCTAATTATTTTTAAAATAGAACAAATGTTTTGTAAGAACATTCTACAAATTAGAAGGATGAACATAGAGTCTAAAAAAAATTAAATGGAAAGAACCTCCCCAACCACCTCCACTCTGTGAGTCACTTCCCCCTCCAAAACAGAAATTATGGAATTGCTGCTTCTCATTGAACAAGTGCCTTCATTGGAAGCCTGTGCCTTTCTATCAACATAAAATTACTTAGCCTGAGGGAAAAGGGTCAGCCTGACCCAGGTCATTGCTTCAAAAATGCTAAGGCAGAGTTTTCATCCACTTGAAACATCACTGTACAGCATAATTGGATCCACCATGCAAGTGGATATCAATGGGGATGGTTGGCACTGTTTGACTCTTAAAAAGTAAAACATTAATCCAGTGGCTGAAAACTTTATCCCAGAGCAAATGTCCAAAGATAAAAACAGGCTGTGTGTTTTTCAAATATTTTAACTGTCCTGCCTCACAGTCCTTTTCTCATAGTCCACTGCATGGCAGGGGTATCTCCCATCTGCATTATGCATGAGGAATCCATCCCATCTTTCTTACAGCAGAGGCACTGGTCTCATTCCTGGCTCCTTGACCACAAAAAAAGTTCTCTGACTGTCTCTGACAAGGCCAACAGGACAGTCAGGGAAGCAGATAAATCTGCTGGCATTGGCATTTCTCAACAGTGCTGAAAGGAGTGTTGGATAAGTGAATTTTTGTAAATTAGAGTTAGCAGTTACTTTGGCACAGATAGAATGAAAGATAGATCTTTTAAAATACAGACATAGAGTTGAAATACCTTGAAGTAGATGGCAAAGACTAGACCTTTTTGTAACTGTCCCAGAGAAATGTTTTAAGCTGTCTTTGTTGCACATCACTCTTTAAACCAAGCTTCCATCTCAGGCTATGAGGAACACTGATAGTGTGACAGACCTAACAGATCAAATGGTTGAGTCCACTTTTTAGAGAAATATTAAGATGTGCCCCTTTATTATCCAATTTTTGTGCTCTTTTTAAGTAAGGACAAGTCTTTTTGGGTATTTGAGCATGAAAGCTTTAGCCTGGGGTCTTAGGCAATAAATTAATGTTCCAGTGAAGGCAGTCAATCACCTGCACAAATTTAGCCTTTATAATTCTATTTATTGTCTGCAAATATAGCACCAGATTAGATGTTTCCTGGAGAGACGAGTTTGGTGTGAGGTATTCATCACTTTGTTACAGCTTCTTTGAGATCACCATGAAGTACTCCCTTGTACTAAATGAATAGCTCTCTTATCATGACCTTTTAATCACTTCATCATGATGAGGTCTTTTACTTGCTACAGGAGTCTACTTCATGACACCACCATCAAAGGGACAGTAATGTCATAAAACGGCCACAGCAGAGCCCAGTACAGAAATATGGCACAATACAGAAAATTAGTGAAGGTAGACCTAGCTGGCTGCAAGCAGCACCATGGCTGGCTAATGGGAAGTGCTGGAGAGGATAACTGGCTGTGAGCTCCATTGTTGGGAACTGCACCTGGAGGTGATATTTTGCTCAGTTTTGTAGCAGGGTAGTGGAACAGAAGGGGAACAGTGTAAGTCTGTTAGCAGGGCCAGCAGCACCAGAGAAATCATGGAGATGTGGGAGATGAATAGGGCATGACCAAAAAGGAAGTTTAAAGATGAAACTTAGCTGCAGTGATACTTGCTGAACTTACTCCTGTGGAAAAGATTTTCTTTTCATGCTGTATTTAAAACATGAAGATACTGGAGTTCACACTGCAGTGCAGAACTGATGTAAGAAGGGGAGAAATCTGAATTGCAGTGTTCAAATTATTTGAAGAGTTTAAACAGGGTTTCTAGAGAATGTCTTGAGGGATGGAGTCCTGGCCATGTTGGTTGCCTGCAATCATAAAGGTTTGATTGCAGTACAAGAGCACTTCAAACATATGGATTTCAAAAGTAGTTGTGAAAGCTGTTCATAGCTCAACCTACAGGCAGATATACTCAAAGAGAAACAGTAATTTTCTCATAAAAACTCTATAAAAGGCTGAATAAGGAATTTATTGCTATTAAAAAACCCTGGCAGTAGCATTCAAAGGTTCCCTGGACTCTCCAACACCCAGAGTCACCAGTAAAGCTGTCTTGATGTCACAGTGGGGGACAGGGAGAGAGGATGACTTATCATGAGAAACACCCACTGCCTGCCTGCTGCTCTGTGCATATCCACACTGGGCAATTAATGATGGTGGTAATTAAGGCAGGGAAAGGCCTTGTTCATGTACAGGTACTGAACTGTTTGGTTGCTCAGAAAACAGTTCTCCATTCATTGGGGAGGAGAAGGGCTTTAGATGCAGTCTGTTCTGCCTGAATTCATTTGTCATTTTCCTGAGCCTGGGAGTTCCAGGCACCATGCCCACACACTGCAGCTCTGCTGCCTGCTCTCCTTTGATCTGACCCTCTTCAGTTCCAGCCCTTTAAGGATCTCAGCTCTGTTTTGTTCTGGATTTGTTCTTTCTTTTATTATTTCTCTTTTTTTTTTCCCATCCTGATATTTTTAGCCCTTTCTTTTTGTCTTCCTTCTTTCATCTTGCATGCTTGCTGCTTTAGCCATCTGCTTCCCTCAGCCCAGTTTTCTTTTCCATTTTCCCTTTGCATTTCTTCAGACCCACAGGCCATTTATCTCATTGCTTCTCCTTTCTCCAGCTCCACGGGGTCTTTTCATCTCCTCCTGCAATTTGTAAGCAAACAGCAGATGAGCATCCTGTATCTGCTTCCTGCCTGCTGCCTGAGTGAGTCAGATTGTCTGCAGAAGGAAAAGACAGATTGAGACTATCGTCTTAACTTCAAAATTGACTCATCACATGCTTTGATTTCCTTTTGTATCCTCATCATTTCAGGGCACCTTCAGTTCTGTTTAGTTTTGTGCTCAGAACCTGGACATTTCATTTATATGGAATGTTAATTTAGAAAATATTTTCTCAATAGTTTTTTAACCCCCTTTTTTGTTTTGCATCATTCTTCACATGAATCAGTTTATGCATATATTTGTAAATTTCACAACATGTAGAAGTGTGTCTCTTCAAAACAAGGTGGTGTTTTTTCTGCATTTGACCATACTCTCTTTAGCAATCTGTTTCAATAAATACAGTATGTGACTCATGGTGGAAAAACTGAAAATAAAACCAAGTCTTGATTTGATTCTTTCTTCCACAGTACCTTGAAGAGCAATTAAACCATCTCAGAATGCTCTGAGAAGACTTGATGCAGCTTTTCTTTAAGAAACAGTGTTTGAAAATATATTTTGTTTTCAACAAAATTTTCAGTATGTGTGGAGACACTCAATCCAAATTCCCTAGAGATGATGCCTTTGGTGTGAGATATGAGTAATCCATAGGACCCTGTGAAGAGATCAGACTGTCTAAAGTGTCAGGCATACTAAAGTACTTAAATGCATATTTTTCTAAGAGAGATTTGGATTCTCAGCTGCATTGACCAGAGGCAAGCACCCTGACCAGTCTCATATTTCCATGGAGATAAAGTTCTGATTGTGCTGCCAGAATTTATATCTTTTGTTTCCCCATGCACTTGTCCAGATCAAAATACACATGCACACTCTAAAGTTCACGAAAAGAGAAGTTTCTATAAATCCTCAAATACTCATAAAGTCCAAATTTTGATCACACTGAATATGAGTGTGAGCATATGCTTGAAAAGGATGTGCACATACCTGTGTATCAATACCAAAAAAATGCAGGTATTGTGCTGGAGGCCTGAGATTTACCAGTTTGACTGTCATGTAACAATGATTTCAGTGCAGGCATTCCTGTTTTTCAGTGTTCAGGTGAATAAGCCAGAATAAAAATATATAAATTTCTGTCATAAGTCATCTCATACAAGACTCAAGAAACATATTTTACGTGATAGTGTAACTAATAGAATTTCAAATGACAGTGATGTGTGAGGCTTTCAGAAGTGGCAATGCAGAACATTCTTTCTTGAATAATTCACTCATCTGAAGTTATTATATATTCAAAACTGATTGAGTTGCATATCCAAATGATGGTCTATCAGCTGTTGATGTAGGAGAAGAAAAAAAAGTTTCTGCATTTATTCTGAACTGTGGTTTGTATCACATTACTCTTGGTTATATGAACCGAGTTTACTTGATTGTGATTTAATTTACATTCTGCAGTGGATGTCTTTTTCATGAGATAATTAATCTTATTGAAAAATTCTGTGTGAACAGTTGAGGTTCTAACAGATTTTCTAGAGGTGCTTTTTTTGTTTAGGCTTCTTTGACAGCCTTTTTTCTTACAGATAAATTACGTGTCTCAAAATGTCTCGCCTTTATATTTATTTTGGTTTGGCAGCATATAGTTGTTATGGCTGGCAATATTTCATACCCCAAAGTATTAATGTGAACCATAAATTACTACCAATGATATGCAGTGGTTCTTATCAATCATGAGAAATAATCAATGCTGATTGAAACAAATAAATATGATGCTTTTCAAAGTTATAACCTTGTCATATAACTTCAGTGCTCAAATGCATCAAGCTCTACCTTAAATTAGCTCTGCAATTATGTACAGAGTTTTCAGAAACCAGATATTTCACCAAAAGGACCAAAATTATGCAAGACTATAAAAATTTAGACATCAATAGTGGCAAAATTTACCTCTTTTTTTTTTTTTTTTTTTTTTTTTTTTCCAAATTGGGTAGAAATAATAGGATTTAAAGATGGGTGGCAATTCATCATCTCAGTATTCAAGATTCTTCAGTTGATTGTTTGTAAGAGTTTGCTCTGAAACCAGCAAGAACATATTGTGCCATACTATTTAAAATGAGAAGTCCCATTGCTCTCTCTATCCCAGATATAATCAATATGAAATCAGTCATTAACTCATGTGGCTTAACTTACTGAGCTAACACCAGGAAAATAGCAGTTAAATACTAGAGCTCCAGGAGTGAAAGGTGCCACCTCACTGGTGCAGGGTGTGCAGCATTTCTGGTGTGTATCCCAAAGTGAGCTGAGCTTTGGTATCAATGCATAGTCTGAGGTCTCACTGTGTTTGTTGCCATGGCATGAAATCAGCAGAATTCCAGTTTTAACCAGTATTCCTTTCATGAATGTGCAGAGGCCATCCCTTATTGGTATAGAGTGTGGTTTTTCAAGCTCTTCAGTGACAGCATAGGTGTTATCCAGTGGTTTCATGTCCCTCTGTGGCTCAGAATTCAATGCTGCAGATCTCTCTTCATTTCTCACACACCCAAGGAACCAATTACATGAAACCCAACCATGGCTGTGCCATATTTAGCTGTTCAGTCCCATTTAGCAGCAGTTCCTATGCTGGAGGACACTTGGAGTCAGACTGGAAAAGCAAAGGGGGAATATTTGATGTGAATGATAACAGAATTTTAGAGAAATTTGATTTCACCATAATGTCATTGCTACCATTAACATTATTAATTTATTTAGCACATAAACTGCAAAATGGATGGAAGTTTCATCCAGCAGCTGTGCTTTGCCTTTGGCACTAGTCATGCTGCTCCTAATTTAATCTTATTAACTCCCTCACAGGTTTTGCTAACGGAGTGCTGAACATCTTGCAATACAAAGATAAGAAAGGAATCTATCTTTTTTATTGTTTTGTGATCAGAACATTAGATACTGATTCCATTCTCTTTGCACTGCAGTCCCAGCAAGGTCACGTGTCTTAAAGCTCATAAAAAAGGAAATGAGGAGTAGGAGCTGGTTGTGTGAATGTTAATCTGGTTTTTAGGAGAGCAGGAGGCTGCTGCTTGGAATCCTGATGGCATAAGCAGAACTGCCTCCTCCTACTGTAACTCATTTGTTTCAGCAGACTTTCCACAATGGAGGGAGTTCAGCCACAAATAATCTGGTGTTCTCCAAACGTGTACCAGTCTGTACCTGACATTAAAGGCCTGCTGAAAGCTTTTTCTCATTTTCATTGCTGAAAATCTGAATTACACCAGTGTTCTCTGAGCAAAATTGTTAGTAAAATATCACTAACTACAGGAAAAATAATTTCAATAATTATTTGCATAATTTACATACATAATATACAGAGTTTTTGTATATGTTAGTATAATTTATATAGGCTGTGGTTTTTGTATGAGGGCTGAACTTCATTATGTGTTAACTTACTGAAAATATATAATATAGTTATTTTTTCTGACCACAAGCACACTGTATTTATATCAGTAATCCCAGAAAAGATCTCCATAACCATCCTGTGCCTTATTATGTCCCCTCATACTCTCTCCACTCTGCATCTGGTCCTTGCTCATTACTTGTAGCTCATGGCATGTTCTGGATAGTCCATTTTTCTTCCAAGGTATTTTTTATCCTAAAGGCAAAATAGGAAGCAATATATGTTTACATTTCTTTTTCAAAATCGTATTTTTGAGCCATTAGTGGAGATTTCTTAAAGATTTGGAATTTTGAATGAGACTCTTTAGTCATTGTGTGTGGGTTCTTCATTGCATGAACAGCACATGAATGATGAGTTACTTTTTGCTTGGCCTTCTAATCCCTTTACCCCAACAAAGGCTTTGTGGTTCAGTTTTCAGCATAAGTAGATTTTTCAGTAATTCTTCAAGTGCTTAATTCAACTGTAGAAAAGAGGATAAAGGCAGAATCCTACTTGTGTGCTGGTTTTCACACTGTGCATGACAGCCAGTAGCTCCTGTGGCTGGCTCCCACCGAGACAGTTTGGAAAGGTGCCAGACCATTTTACCAATGTATTATGAAAGATCTTCAAAAGTCAGAATGTCCACAGATGGATGGAGAGAGTGTCCTTGGCAAGATGTATTCCTGTTTATTTCCCTGCTTCACTGTGTCCTGTCCCCTGATTTCTGGGTTCATATGCATTTTGTGATATTGTGTAATGCAGGTTATTAATTAGGAAGGATCACTTTTAGTTTTAGGTAGTCCTTTTTTTTTCAGCTGGACTTAGGAATATTTTTTTCTCCCTAACATTGTTGTTATAGATGTGGTGGCCTGAAGAGATAAGTGAGACAAGATTTGTGGGAAGAGGTAATATCTTTTATCAGGCCAACTGATGTAGCTGGGAAAAATAGAAAAGCTTTCAGGCACAGAAAACCTTTTCCAGGTCAGGTTCTCTCACAGCTTTGAACTGCCTAATAATTGACTTGTGCCTGTGAAGCAATAAAAGCAGTTTTTTGATCTTTCTGTTTTTATGGTTAATACTGTTGGGAGGCATCCATATATTGCAGGAGTTAAAACTTTCCTCAGCTAAGGTTGATTTTTCTGTGTCCAAATCTGATTAAATTCTTTAACTCATAGAACAAGAATATAGTCATTTTTCATTCAGACTAGTAGTCTCTTAAAATACTAGATTTTGTTTTTAATGGGATCAGAAGTGTAAATTAACCCATAAAAGATCTGATACTTCACTGGTGAATCAGAGAGATCTGCATGGTTTTGAACCTTGTCTGATAAATTGCCTCTCTTTCCAAAGCAGGATATGTGTTTGGAGAAAGTAGAATGAGAATGATGGCAAACACTGCAATTTCAGTTATTCAATGAGTCTCTGCTGCCCTTTTTTTAACTAATGGGAAGGGCATGGCTTTTAAATAATGTGTTCTATTTGCTATGTACAATACAAATGGATGGATATCTATGTTGTGTGCAAGACATGGACACCATTTGGCTGTCAAGCTTTGGAATAACTGAAGTACTACTGCAGGTGCTGAGATTTCCAATGTATTTCCTACACTCTCACCTTTTGTAGTTCTTGCTCAGCCTGAGTGCTTTTATGCCCTGTGAGATGTCTTATTGGAACCTGAAAGGGGAATTTACAGAGTGCAGCAGCACTGAGAACTGCAGAGATGAGTTCAGATTGCAGGTGTCTGTTTGGGTGAAAACAAAATACAGGACAGTCACTGCACTACCTTGCAAATAGCCATGCCAGCAAGAAGGCATCATTATTGCTCTGAATAAATAACACATGAAAGAATGTAATTGGTTTATGATGCAGGAAATGGATAAAGGATGCATCAAGGTGTCTGGCATGCCCAAGCATTTTGGGATTATAGCACTGCCAGGTTCTAATGTCATCAGCTCTCTTCCATTTCCCTGAAGCTGAGACCTCTCATCACAGCATAAAAATACTGCTACTGAGGTTTTCTTGGCAGCTTTTTAGCAAAAACACAATTCTGCTGAGAAATGTTTTCCAAATCGCCCAGGGACAGTGAACTGGATCTTTTCTGGAACGTATTGCAGAATTAGTGGAGTGTGTTTGGCAGAGTGTATAAGGCACTGTTTTCTTGTGTCTTGTTGGGCTATGCATTGAGTTTCATGGAATTATTTCATTTTTAGAAACCACAGAAGGAAAAAATAATTCCTTGAAAGGTAGAGAAAAAAAGACACATTAAACTCCAGAACTCAATTTTTGAAAGAATTGCACCCTCATCTAAATGTGCCATCTAAAAGTTCAGATCATGATTGATAAGTGTGTTTTTTATTGTTGGCTGTTAGCTGAGTAATAGATTGTTATTTCAATACATTTTGACTGGAGCAATTTGTCTTGAAATACTTTTTGTCACCTTTTTCTTTTAGGTCCTTTGTAATGGAGTTCTGTAATTTCATTTTTTCATACACTAATGCAGCTAACTTTTTCAGTATTGAGCAGCACCAGATGAAAGCTTGTCATCACTTTATAAACTGATAAAAGAATGAATTCAGAAGAAATATTTAATATGCAATGGTTGTTACCAACTGCATTCTGTAGCAAAAAAAAATTAAAGATATTGCACTGAGGGGGAGGTATACTGTCTGGCTGATTTTAAAAGCCATTTTCACAGTTCTTAACATTGCAGGGAACATTTTCCAGCTTATCATAATAAAAGCAGGCAAGTTATTTACTTGCCAGAAAGGCCTGAGCCCTAGCAATCACACATGCCACTTCTGAAGTTAAGGCTCTTCACAGTGTCCAACCTTAACATGTATAATTATTTTAATAAATTATGCCAGGCCATTTTCCTCTTTTCATTTTCCTCAGCTGATACAACACTGCAGAAATTGCTTTAATGCATTTAATGTTTTAAAAGGCTTTTCTCTCCTACATTGCTTTTCTTCTTAGAGATGTTTTGTGTGTCCATAATCATTAACTGATTCTCTCTGTATGTGGAAGATGAGCATTTTTCACTACAACCAAACCCTTTCCTCGGTTAAAATCTCTTATTTTGTCAATTGGAGCAATTCAGTGTCCATGTTTAAATATTAGTCTTCATTCAGACTTTTGATAGCACCTTGGTTAGAAGGCATGGAGTGCAAGAAATGTCTGAAAACATTTTGGAATGGGACTGGTTGCACTTTGGGTTTGACTGTTGTACACAGTAGTCAGCCTTCACTGTAAATACACTGCAGAATGGGTCAGTGCTGCCTGAGCTTTGGTTATTAGTCTGGTTATTTACATAAATTACCAGGTTTTTTTCTGCTTAGTGCACATCCTACCCTACAGGAGCTGCAAGGCAAAATTCCCCAAAATTCTTCCTCAGAGATCCCAGCTGGTGGCTGTGTGGGAGGTTTGATCCAGGTCTTTTGAGGGTTGTTGGTTCTCCTCCCCATGGTGCCAGATGTTGTGTGATGATGTTAGGGAAGAGCTGTGTCCCAGCCCCTGACACAGCTCTGTGCAAGAGGAAAACAAACAGGTTAAGACTTTGTACAAAACTACAAGAGCTCCCTAAGCACTTTCTATAAGAGCCAGGCTAGAAAAATAAAGATTTTCAACATCCTTTTTATTGATGTCATTTTGATAGTGATTGTGTTTCAGTGTGTGGCTGCTGCAAGAAAGATTAATTAGAAACTTTTGCACTTCTAATTTATACATGGTGTTCCTGTTAAGAGCTAAAACTAATAGGAGTAAGCTGTGAAAAATGTCAGCATCCTGTCTGAAAGTGACTTCACTGTAGTGCTGGTCTCCACTAGAAGTGTAGCACTTCCCACTTTTTTCAACAGATATTAACATTTCTGCATAAATGTTTAGACAGAAGTGTTACACAAGGCAGGAGCAGAGTTTCCACATGATATATGAAGTGTTGTTCTTGTTGTTACAGTATATTTTCTGTTTAAGCTGTCAGAATGACTTATTAGTTTAGCATTTCTTGTTGAAATATACTCTGTCTAATAATTTGCTTTAAAAATATTTCTATTTAAAATATCTATCAACCCTCCACACATTATCTTTGATACAATTTTCCCTTTTCCCACAAGGGCAAGAGACCCATTTCTCTTCTTTGTAACTGGCCTTTAAAAGCTGCTGGCAAGTGCCTCTCTGGGTAACCTCTGGCAGTGCATACCCTGTGCAGAAACCACCATGATTTAACCATTTCTCTGTTTCAGTCACACCTCTCAGAAAAGGCTGGTACCTTGCATGACAAAACAGTTTATCTTAAGCTGTAATATAAAAAAGTTTGGGGCGTGCTTATTAATATAAGCATGATTCTTACTGAAGCAACAGTTCTGACATTAAACACCATAAACTTGGAAAATGGTAATTATTTTGCCTCAAAGGGAAATTTTATAGAAGGGATATTCAGCTGTTGCACAAAGTAGAGTTACTAATCTTAGAGACCTTTGTGGGATTCTTGCTGCATCAGCCAGCAAAGGTTTAGGGCTAAATTCTTGGCATGTGTTGGCAGGGAGCTAATAATGAGAAGAGAGTCATTGAAGGATGTTTCAGATGGCTCTGTTATTGAATGGCCTCCAGACAAAATAACAACCCCTGAAAGCCTCTTGTGTACCACAGTGCCAAATTCCAGTGGCTCTGTCCATGCAGGATTCCCCTTTGCCTGTTCTCTTTGAAGGAGACACTGAAATGTTCCCAGAGCAGAAAATACAAGGTGAAGAGTTCCCAACACATGTATCCATGTCAAGGTTTTGGCTTTTCAGCTGTAGCTGTCCCCATCTAACTGGGATTAACCTGTCCAGAAATAAACCCTTCATGTGCCAAGCAGAGGTGCTGTAACTGTAGACATGAAGCTGCAGTAAGTCTAGTGGACTTAATCTAAAATGCTTTTTTTTCTGACAGAAGTTTACATTAAAATGAAGATTTTTTCTTAGTTCAGTAATAATTAGTGGCAAATATATTTCATATTCCAAGACCATGAAGTAATTTCAAATCATATTAAAACTAATATGATATAATTATGATACCTTCATGATACAAGAAGTAGAGGCAAAAAATGAGCTAGGTGAAAACCAATCACTCAAGCCTGGAAGAGCAAAATACCTGTTATTCATATCTGTGTACACACTAATATTTGACTAGAGAGAATGTGTAAGAGTTTGCTTTGATTTGAGCCCCTTGGTGGAGTGGTCCATCACACTGTAAGTGCTCTTCTGTTCCTGTCAGAGAATCCTACAGGTTTGGAATCCAGAAGTCACTGGTAACTTGCTGTTAAATGAGAAAGATTTACTGCAAATAAATAATTCTTTGTTTTACCCAAAATGACAAAAAACCTTCAACAGACTTTTCCTGAAAAACAAAGGAAGTCAGCCAAAATCAGACCAAAACTTATTTAGTGAAAGCCACAGCAAACAGAGCCCTACTAAATACAGAGTTTTTCTGTCCTGTGAGCCATACCTGGGAGGCCCTTCAGGCTGTTCACAGCAGGTGGTCAGAAAAATACCACATGACCCTGTATTGGTCTGCATTTCAAGTAGAATAACTGTGATGCCTGTGCATCAATTTTGACTCAGCTTGATGAAGAAAAAAAAAAGTGTTGTTTTTTCTTTCTGATGTATATTCTCAGTGGCTTTCTTGGTTTTGGGGCTTTTTGGGGGGGAGGTTGTTTTTATTGATTTTTTTTTAACAGGAATGAAGATTTTTCTAGTTGGGACATTTTCTGTGCATTTGTACTGTTACAGTGTCTGGTTAAATTAACAGGTGTTAATGTGTGTCCTTCCTACAGCTCTAAAAACCTGGTTTAGCTCTATTGGTTATAATTAATTCAGTAAAACATTCTTTCAGTGATAAAGGCATCGGTGTTTACAGGGGTTGAAAGACTGACTGCCCTCATGGTAGTCTGTATTTATTATTTAATCCTGTATTTTGTCTTTAATTCTTTCCTTTTTTTTTTTTTTTTTTTTAAACAGGTTTTTCATTATTCTTATACAGCTTCATATGTGATTTATAACATACACACAAGGTAAGTCACATTGTTTTCTCCATACTGTGTCATTGTCAGTGGCTCTATGCATGAGATGGTGCCAGTGTGTTCAAGTAAAAATGTTTCCCTTTTTTCAAGGGAAGTTTGGGAGTTAAACCCTCCAGAAGTAGAGGACTCAGTTTTACAGTATGCAGCCTGGGGTGTTCACGGACAGCAACTGGTAAGCACAGTCATTAAAAAATGTATGGACTCCAGACAGTCTGAGGTAAAAACAGAAATGAAAGCCTTATGATAAGTTGTGTTATGTATTTCTGCACTATGCTGGTATGCTTCTATTACAGCTTTTAGGAGAACTCTATGTGTTTGTTTTTATTAAACATTTTTTTTTTCCAGGATGACCCCCAATAAGCAAATGGTACAGTTGTTGAAAGAATCACATCTTTACCTAAATATGCACTCAAGTGATTTTCAGGATAAACATCTTTATGGCTACTGCTATGTGGGAAGGAAAGTTAAAGGTGAAAAGCAGTTTTCTTCTGAGTGCAATATCAATGAAAACAGTGGGCAAAAGCAAAAGCTTAGCATCCAAATGCGATGTGATGGACTCATGAAAAGTGATGTTTTCATTTCAGTATGAAAATTACTGCCAAGGTCAGCTGTGCTGCATTGAATTCATAATAAAAAAATCAGATGCCATGTTTCATGTATAATTTTTTTCCAGAGGTTCTACTATTTTTAATGAATATTAATCATCTGTGGTCATCATAACCAATGCCAATATAAGAAGAAAAAAATTTGGTTTTAGAACAGCAGTGATTTTAAGCTGACCTGTGTTGGTAGTTGAAGGCAAGAGACTGATTACATCTTCAGTTCTGCATAAGAAATTCAGATAATCCTTGTTACAGTGTTCTAATAAGCTCATTAATGCCCCCAGGCATGATCCCAGGGCCTCCTTGCACATCCAGCTTGTTCATGCAGAGAGGCTGTAAGCTGAATGTCTAGAGAATATACCCTGTTGCTTTATATCATTCATCAAGATGATTGGAAAGTAAAAAATGTTTCTGGTTGGAATGTTTTGCATTAAGGAAGTGGAGGCAGGTGAGAAAAAGTAATTGGAAAATGCTTGATATGTTTCAATAATTAACCACATTAATTTATTAATAATGAGAGCATGGCGCCAGGATTAGTGGTAATAAATACACAGGTTATTTACCAGGCAGCATTATGTGGCAAACCATGTAGGTTGTAGTAGAAAGGAGAAGCATTTGCAAAATTGAACAGATTTAAGAAATATATTAATTAAATTGCATTAAATTGATTTGTCTGTGCTGGACCTCTGATCAGTAATCTAAAGTAGAACTGAAATTAAGTGCAGTGATTACTGTGAAAAGGTATTTTTCTTTTCCTGAGGTGTTTCATAAGAACAGGGTCAGACTTACCAATCACAAACCTCAGAAAAATAAATCAGAATAATGGTAAATTTATGTGTTTTGCTTAAAATTCTGAAAATATGCATGAGTACTTTCAGTTACAGGCACAGGCACTCCTATTACATCTCAAAACTGAAAAAAAAAAATGGGTGATGATTTTAGGTACAACCTTAATCATCCAAATTTGAAAACATTGGCATAATTCATACTTGAGCAAGGATAACATTACTCATCTTTGTTAATGTCCCTAGTAGAGTTAATGTCATGCTTTAAAAATATCTGCTCTGCTGTGGGTTTTATGGTGCCATATGGTCTGCAGAATTAGGAAATAATAACTTTGAACACAAAATCTTGTGTGCACTGTGAATGGCACTGGATATTGCCATAGAGATACAGTCCACTGAAGGTGACTTTAGGAAGTGCCAAATAGAAGGATGTCCTCTTGAAGCTGCTCATGTGGCAAAAGGAGGTTTCCAAAGTGACAGAAATGCCTTGCTGCACTACCCTCCCACTTCAGCAGCAAGCCAAAAATGTGGAAGGAGCATGACTGAATAAAGACTGTGGTGAGTAATGGTTGCTGCTGCTGTCCAAAGGAACATCTGCCTCGAGCAGAAGCAGGACAGAGAGTTCATTCCAGCAGAACAGGCTAGGCAGGGGAAAGATGTGTGGCTGAGGACACATTGCCACAATGGTTCTGTTATAAAATTGGTCATTAGAACAAACACTGGGTTAGTTTGAGTAAAATAGTAGAGGAAGCAACCAGCAGTGCAACAAAGCACAGAGGAAGGCATACAGGGAGAGAT
Organism: Muscicapa striata striata; assembly: GCA_030060385.1. Lineage (NCBI taxonomy): Eukaryota > Metazoa > Chordata > Aves > Passeriformes > Muscicapidae > Muscicapa > Muscicapa striata. The sequence goes on along the minus strand of JAREIS010000028.1, from coordinate 1,033,577 downwards.
CCAATGATGAAAATGCATCAGTAGTTATCACTGGAATGTACCTGGGTGCAAACAAAGCTGCAGTCTCATAAACTCATGCTGCCAAACACACTAAGTCTTTTCCATGGAATAAGGAAATAGTGATAATTCATGAGTAAAACAAACAATGACATACCTACTCTAAATAAAATAATTATCTGCAAGAGCCATTCTTTACAACTGAAGAGCAAGTGGAGAACAATTGGAGAAGAAATTAATTTTATATTAAAAATGTGATGAAATGTGCTGTTTGCCATCACAGAAGTAGAATGTGTGTAGCTCTGTAAAGTGAGGGGAATATCCCCCTTCATCTGTGGTGCAGAAATGAACAGCAATACTATAGCCACAGGTCAGCAAAATTAGCACAAAATGCTAAACACAAGGCACTAGTATGTTTGAGTGAGCTAAAGATTCCAACTTTACACTATAACTATTTGGAAAGTCCTGGATTAAATCAAAAATATAGGGGGATAACACATGGACTTGGATCAACTATTTTTGATAGTTAGGCTATAATGTAAAATGAGATGTTTCCAGTCCAGAGTTCTGCAGATCTACATAACAGTACAGGCTACATAATTATCTTAAGTTCTTCCAATGAGGAGGAATTGGCAAGATGTTCAAACAGATAATATAGGGATATGAAGGAAAAAAAAACAGGAAGGAAAATATGTATGAAGCCACAAACTGCTTATTGAACAGATGGAATATGGCTGCACTGAAATCAAATAAATGCAGTATTTTACATCCTTGTGAAAAGCATGCATCAGTCGAAGTTTAGTGTTAGGAATAATTTCTGGGGCTGTCTGATGGGCCAGCATGCCCCATGTGGCTGGTGAAGAACAGAGTTAGATTTATGTCAGATGCCAGGTGACTGACCCACAGTACCATTGTTTTCAAGCTACCACAGTGGTTGCAGGTTATTTCAGTTCCTTGCTATTTACCTAAAGTAGAGGGTTTTGTAATGATTAAGAGGAAAGCTCAGAGAAACATCTGCTGCTTGAGTCATGACATTTTGGTGGTGAAATTGAAAATGTTTGCCACTGGGGAGAAGAAACTTTTATCTAATGAACTAATGGATCTTAAGGTCACATAGCTCTTAAAATGAGAACTGTTTTCAAGGTCACACTCTTTAAAATGCTGCCTTTTAACTGTCTTAGAACTGTGCCAGATCTAAAATACCATTTCTGTGTCATAGTATGTTCAGGAGCTGTTTATGTATTTGCCAAACATTACTCATGTTTGATTAAAATCCTGCAAGTCATTAGTTGATTATCTCTTTACCTTGCCTGCATAGAATCCATCACTGCAGCAGTAAGTAATTCCAGGAAAGACAAACCCAACTAGAGATCTCATTTGTTTCATCAACATTTTTCTGCCTCCAGTTTATTGATTAAAGACCTCACTGCTTGTGTCTGAGAAAGAGATATCCCATACCTGGTGGGAAGGTTTTACTGAGAAGAAGAATGTTTTGGGGTTTTTGGGCCTCTGTTGTTGAAATGCCCAGTTTTTTATCTGGTGCTGTCCCTTCTTGAGCCTTATCTTCTCCAGTAGTTTGAAGCAAAGGTTTCCATGTGTTTGTGCTGGCCCTGGCTTGTATCTGACCCAGGGGAGACAACTCTGGATCTGTCTGTGAGGATGTATTGAAGTAAATATAAATATAAATAATATAAATTCAGGCTGGAGATGTCTCCAGTGTTTGCAGTGTTGTATTTAACAGTGTCTGTTAACACCATTGTGCTCCTGCAGTGCTCCTTGTGATACAAATAGTTCTGATCAATTATTGGGTGGCCTTCAACTAGCTCCCAGTGAAGCATGGCTAGAAGTTGTTCAGTTTGACACAGCTTTTTCTTAAAAGTTATACTTCCTCTTTTCCTGCCTTGATGGTGCTACATGTTGTTTATTTTGTAGAAAATACTTGATTTCACTTTATTCTATAAACATATGTCCGTGCAAGTCACTCTTCCTTTGCATTTATAATAGATGTGTTGTGTTATTTATTGCAGGAAGCTGGTTTTTTTTTGTTTTTTTTTTTTTAATATATATTAAGTGAATCTGAAGGGAGTTTGGGTTACATATTTGGATGGATCAGTATAACCTATTGACCTATTGACTTACAGATGAATATCTATGCATAAATCAATACATATTTTAACCAAACAAAAATCAGGAAAATAGTAAAACTATCCAGAATACTAAAGAAAATTATTTTTTAGAAGCTTTGTCAAAAATTGGTGCTACCAATGCTACTATCAAATGGTAGGACTGAAGATGAGCTTTTACAATGCTTTGTTTTAATTTAGGTCATGATTGAGTCAAATTGCCTATTAGGCTTTATACACTAGGAACAGTTTGTTGACTGTAGCTGAATTGTGGATTCAGGATGTTCTCATCAAATTTTAGAAAGTACTTTAAATATTAGAAATCTATAAGTTGCCCTCATCTTCAAAAAAATCAACAAAACAGGCTACTCACAAATAATGGATCTTAGAAGCTGAAGCTTTTACATAAAGAATGAAAAAGATCCAGTGAAAGAAAACCTCACCTTGTATTGAAACTACCTAAAACCAGCATAGAAACAGAAACCCAGAAATAAACCAGAGCAAAATCTTCTTTAATTGCTGTTAATAAATGTTCCATTTCAAGAACTCTCTGCCCTTTTGCTCTGTGATCAGTCATCTTACCTTTATCCTTTTGTCATGTTTGGGGCTTCAATTTCCCTTCACACCTATAGCCCCACAAAAATCAAATGTCACTCAGACTGCATTAACATGACATTTTCTTACAATTGCCTTTTGTCAAATTTTAGCTTTTTTTTTTCCCAATGTCTTTCAAAGACTGTTTTAGGTAAGACAAATAGTGCAGCAGCAAAGTTCTTTGAAGTTGTATTATTTTCTATGTACTCAGATAAGCCCTGGACTAATTTTAGTAAATGAGGAATTAGCAGGATTGTTCTCAGACAGTTACCTTGCTCAACACATGCTTTAACAGCCATTACTTGCTGAAAGCTCCATTTACTGTTTGGTCTATCAAGGTAATGTACAACTGCTGTAAAACATGGTAATTTATCTTTCTGTAAAATATTTGCCATGTGTTTTCTTTTTGCATAATTAGTGCTGTGGGTACTTGGCACCCCCTCCTGGCAAGAACACTTGCATATGCAAATGAAGTAAAAGCTTTATTAATGCTAATGAAGTAAGTCCTAAATAAATATATTTCTTCTGCTGATTTTATCTGCAAAGTCTTCTGCTCTTTTGACTTACTGTATTTTAGATGATTAACTTAAAATTACATATGGAAATGTCAAGGCTTTATTTCATCTTTCCTTTTTAATGACTATGCTAATGAGGCAGATGGCAGTGAAACTGAGAGGAAAACGTCTGCTTGAATTTATTTTGAAAACTAGAAATAAACAAGAACACTTCAATTGTGACATTAACCTCAGGTATAATACCTCATTTAAAATGCGTGAGGGGTTCAACTACCAAACTTCTGTAGTTCAAAGCACATTTGGAGATCCTTTGTCCTGCTGAGCATGTTTCTCTGAAGGAAGGGAACTGTGGTTGAGCATTGCCCACCCAGCTGAGTCCACGGAAGAATTGGAGTTACCTAGAAGATTTAGTTAAACTGTCTTCCTCCTAAGCTGCTGCTACACACTGGATTTTTCTCTTGGATTTGTCAAACTATGATTGTAAAATCTAATCGGTTTTGGCCTTTTAATTTAAATAAATTCAAACTATTCTTCAAAGGAAAAAAAATAATATGAGTTGCTTTGAAGGTATTCTTCTGAACTAGTTAATATTTAACTAGTTAATATTTTCCGTTATCAATTTCTGGGTGTTTACTCCACTTAAATATGGATTAATGCATTAATGGAATAATGCATGTCTTCTAGTTCCAAAAGTGATACTTCATCTGAAACCTTTTGTTCTCATCTCAGAAAAGGGGAATGGAGAATGCAGCCAGAAAACACAGGCAGTTTGGCAAAACAGGAAAAAATACGATTTTACTTAGGAAGGCTGGATATATTTAATAAAAATTTTGTGAGCTCTAGAGACCACTAGAACATTATAAATGTAACATTGTAAATGGAGCAAGGCTAAGCTGAGCAAAGAAGTTTCTTCATCAATTTGCTCAATGAAATACAATGAACATGTTCTAATATCAAAGGCAGTTTAAAATTATGAGTATCAAGGATTAGATATTGCTGGCCCTTTGTGGGAATAGCCACTTGGCTGTATCTGAAGGAGGAAATAAGAGAAAGAAAAGAAGAAATAATGAGAAAATCACATGTTTTATAGGGGCATTATTCCTCTACCACTGTTTTTCATGTGGAACAGTAAAAGGCCCAGTAGCTTTATAGTGAATAAATTGAGAGGGAAGATAAAAGATATTTCCTCTCCCTGGTTCTTATTCTGTTTTCACTGATCTAGCATGCAGCTAATATTTGAGTCAGTCTGGAAACCCTGCATAAAAGTAATGCATTTTCTTATCCAGAAGCAAATATATTGGAAATTTGATATATCACTGTGCTAAAACTCAATTTATTTCTTTTTTCACATGCTTACTTAAGGGGATGTATATATATTTATTTACATACAGTCCCACAAAGACACAGAGAGAACCAAGTATAGACACACATGCTTGATAGGAGCAGTCCTAAGGACTTTTCCATGCAGCAGCCTGCAGGGAGCAATGAAAACAGCAATATGCACCTCTCATCGTGTTGTTCAACATGTCTGTGTGTAACAAAGCATAGCTGAATATTCACACTTCCTTCTGTTAGCTAATATTAACTGCAAGTCCAATGGCTCATAAAACAGGGCTGCTGAGCTTCTTGTGTGATAAATGTGTGACTTTCTGTAATGCAGAAAGATGAAAATTATATTTCAGAAGTCTAAAATTCTTTGGCAATAGCCACCCATAAAAACTGTGAAGCAGAGGTTGAAATGAGATAGAATCCTTAGCTAAAATGGAATTGGAAAAGATTGAGTTTTATTATGGACTGTATTTCTATGTAACTCCAAACTCTTGCCCAAAACCACTGCATGCTTACCCATATAATCATATAATCATATAGTCACTCCATATTTAGTGATTAAAAAAAAGTACACCACAGGATACACCACAGGATAGGATGGAAAAATTTTCATATCCATCTTTTGGTAATGTAATATAAATGACACTTTTATCTGCAGCTACATTCTATGCTCCTTAACACCTTGGAAAAGGAAGATTGCAAAGAGGAAGGCATCAAAATGTTGAAACAGCAGACTTCAAAGATTTCTAATGCCTTTCTGGTTCAGGTTCTATGCCAAAGTTGTTCTAATCAATTGTAAACACAACTTTTATTTACCTTTCATAAAGTGTTTGAAAGAAGACTCATAAAATACTTTGGAGTTTCTGTGATGCTACCAGTGCCTACAGAGTTCTGCTAGGAACAGGTTGAAGTGGCAAAACCAACTTGACACAAACTCCACTGACCTCTTGCTCTTTGGCAGGGGTCCTCCACCTCTTCCTTTTTTAGGTTCTGTTTGCTGCATGTTAAAATCTGTTTTCTCATTTGGCACATAACATCCATCAGAAATACAGACAGGTTTCTGTCAGTGGAAATGACAGTGACTGTCCTCCTCTGCAAGGCTGAATAACTTTGGGCATGTTCAGTTCTCCTGGCTATTTCTCTCTATTTTAGCCAAGTCCCTCTTGAAAAAAAGACATTAAATTCCATCATCACCAGCCCATAAATGTTTCTTTTTCCCTACAGAGGAGTTATGGCTTCCCCACTGTGTTTGTGCTGAAAGATCAGAGCTGGTTAAACTTCTGTTGCACTGTGTTAAAGTGACTTAGGCTTTCATGTTGACTCAGCCTGAACCAGACAGTGAAATGCCAAGAACTGCTTGTGGATGTGTAGTTGTGGGAAATGTATCTCTACCGGCAGCTCCAAGGCCCAGAGAATGAGGATTGAAAAGTCAGGTGTCAGAGAAGTCGGAGAAAACAATGCATTGATGTTCTTCTTGGTTTATGGCAGGTGACAGCACATTTCCAGAAATAGAAGGGAAAAGTTTTGTGTGGAATGAAGGCAAATAATTATTTACAAGTGTTGTTTGCAAGATGCTGTACTGTCCCAAACAGATGTGCTCTTCTAAGAGCTAGTCAAAATTTCCTAATTCCTCCTTGTCTCATTCCTAATGAGATATTTTAGGACAAACTGTGTTTCTTGCATTAGATGTTCTGTGTGAGGTCTGTACAGGTGGATGTGATCCACTAAAATTTTGGCCCATCATAAACACAACAGGCAGCTTGAACCCTGTGTGCAGTGGGGAGATGAAGGCACGTGTCCCATACAGCAAGATGGGCTGGGTCAGCAATCACAGCTGAAAATACAAACCTTTGTGTTCAACTCTGCTTGTGTTTCTCATGCAGGAGATGCTCAGAGGCATCCTGCTCCATTGTATTTCATACAAAGTTCTCAGGGATTGCCCTAAAAATAGAAGACTTTAGTGTACTATAGTAAGTATGACTTTACAGCTCACAATTTTCGATTCCGTATCTTTTTACTTTTGTTCTTGAAGTTACAATGCTACTTTCGTACATTTTGCCAAAGGAAACAGATGCCAAGCCCTTTACAATTTCCTTAGATATTTTTCTGTCTTCCAACATTGTTTTTTTTTTTTCTTCTGGAGTAACTAGGTTGAAAATTTTTCGGTTTAGCTTGTTATGGATTGATTAGTCTGAGCATAATTTAATGCTTGATATCAGTGCAAGATGAGCCTGAAATAACCAGAGATCATTTTAAAAGATTTTATGGTAAGGACAGATTATGATTTTGTTATAAGCTCCATGCTGGCTCATTAGTCAGAAGCAATCAGTAAGTGTGAGGAAGGAGGAGTGTGAATTCCTTTGCATGCACTGTTTTTTGGGTAAGTCTGTTCTTCACATCACTTAGACAGAGATCAAAGAGCTGAGCAGCCCAATCCCCAGTGACATTTTGCACAGTGCTGCAGCCAGCAGAGCTCTTCAGGCAGCTCCATGGGAGGAAGCAGCAGATCCAGACCACCAGCTTGGAGGCAAGGGAGTCTTGCTGTGATCTGTGCAGCCGATTTATGAAGCAGCTTTCTGCATAGGTCGGAGTTCAGATATTATATATGATTTTATTTATGTAGCATATTACACTGTGTTTGCTCTCCTGGGTAAGCTGTCACGGGATGAGACAGGGTGTGAATTTAGTGAGCATCATGATCCAATATCATTGGAAAGGCAACATAATTAATGTGTGTTGAAACAAAAGAGGGCAACACTTCCCTGCATTTATTGGAAATCAAGGATATAAATAAACATCAGAGTTACCATGGAGTTGCTGATAGTCTGAGTTCATGGCCTGGTTTATGTCATGACATTACTAACTAATCTTATAGCTGCATTATGAGTGCATCCTCGCTATTGTTTACAGTAGATTTATAAACTATCTAAATAGCAATTAAATATAATGGCCTTGTAGATTGTTTGTGGTTGTTCAGGAACGATTGTGCTAACACATTACTGTGATGCAGTGGCATTAATCTAGACAAAAGAAAAGAGTCGTGCTTCAGTGTTCTCTTCTTCCTGCTTCTGTTCTTTTGGCAGCTTGATTACTGCAAAAATAAAATAAACATATTGTAACTGACACCAGAAAAAGGTACTGTATGACATTGGGGTATCTGTGCCTTGAGGTCTCCATGTCTCCTGATCAACAGCTACTTCCCCTCTCCCTCAATTACAACATAATCTAAACGTTTGAAAGCTTCCTTTGAAAGAATTGTTGTGCAGGTCAATCACAACCTTGAGAAAATTAGTACCTTTAAGGGTGAATATTGTTCTTATTGCTTACAATTATAATAATTTTGTTATTATCTATTGTTTGGTTTCTGCCTCATTTGCAATGTGTCTGATGATTTTTGGAACATGGATAGTGTAAGGGCAGACTTTTGTCCACTGCCAGGCATTACTTGGTAAATTGAATGAGCATTTAATTATTTTTTTTTACCAGTACAGATTTACCTGGAAAAAAAAAAAAAAAAGAAAAAAAACATCTGCAGAGAAGAGATGAGAGCCATTGGGCACTCCTGGAGGCTTGCAAAGCAGCTGTATTGCAAACCAGATCAGACATTGTAGCCTGTAATTCTGTCTGTGAGAGCTCACTATGTAAATAGACTAGAGATATAATGTAGGGGAAAGGAATAGGAAATAAAGCTGCAATCCCATAAAACTTTTCTTGAAATTGTCATCCTGTAACATATGTGATCTATATAGAAAATTTGTAAGATGTGAGAAGAAAATAAGAGGCTTTTGGAAGAAGGCTGTGTACTTGTAACTCACTAAGTCACTAATGAATATTCTAACACTCTAAAATTCACACCTATAAAAGCTTGATAAACCCCTTTTCTATTGTTTATATTATCTGAAATACAATAATTCTCTTTGGTTTTAGAGATGGCTGCTGTAAGAAAGACATTAGCAGGGTAATCAGTCCCACCAGTGAAATGCATTATGAGTATTTGGGGTGGTAATTTGCCACCTTGCATTTCACTTGCCTCTCAGTGAGTGAGTGTCCTCTTCATTACCATGGAGCTTCTTCCACAGCTCATTACTGTGGGCAAGAATGGCAGACACCAACCCTTGATTTTGCTCCTTTTCCAACAAAGTGCAAAGTACCTCCCAGAGATGTGGTTTGTCAAGTGGTTCTGTATACAGTGTGTGTACAGTTCACCTGCGTGGAGCAGTAAATCAGCTATTGATTTGGAAATACTCCAGAGCATTATCACAGGAAGGCTGGTGGTGTACCTGTTGTCCTGACCATGGGCAGTTGGAGTGACCCCTGTGCCAGCAGAGTTATGAGTCAAAATGAGCCAAATGGCATCACACCACCAGGTCAGCCCAGAGCACAGGAAAAGCCACCTCTTTCCTGCTCCCAAACAGAGCCCTGAAGGGTTTCTGTGGCTCTCTCCACCGTGTGCCCCATGGCTCTTGGCCACAGGGGAGCTTTGATACAGGCCAGGAGGTTTGGATTGCCATCATGGGACTTCTAGCTTGGTATAGCAAACAGCTGTTCCTGTTCAACGCTGTTGTGTGTCCAGTCCTTCTGGATGATGCTTTCTTCCCCAAAGGAACATTTATCTTTTCTGAGAAAGAAAAAAAAAAAATAGTGGTTACACTGTTGTTGCTTTGGCACACAAAACACATAATCTAAACTACACCTTGTTTTTCAGCAGGAGTCTGCTTCAAGTAAATAAGATTTTGGCAAGGAAAAAAGGCAGGAAGGGGTGCTCATCTTCTGTAACAGTGGGTATAATAATGGTCTGACAATCTCTGTTTAAGTCTGTGAAGCCCTGGAGTACAGTAAGTGAAATCACAGATGACAAGGAAATGTTTGCTCAGTTGGGACTTGAAAAAGAGAGCAGATATTACACTGTGACTAAAAATTATGTAATCAGTGGCACTCAGAAAAAAATTGTCTATCAGAACTTTGGAGGATGCTGAATGGTGATAGAGAAAAAGTCCAGCCAGGTATTCATTTGCAAGATATTGCATTGATAGATCCTATGGGTGAGTTGAAGTATTTTTTAAATTGCTGAAAACTAATTGTGAATTTCTGAAGTGGAGATATTTCTATAATTTTTCAGATCTATGAACCAGAAGGTAGAAACAAATACTTTAAATACTTGAAAGAAAACCAAACTTGCTACCTTAACAGCAGCTGTTGAAAACTGGCAACCAAATTGTCTCAATGTGGATGCAGGACTTTGAATTTAGGTTCTTCCTGCAATCCAAAATTAATTCTAATATTAGTTACAATTCAAAGGAAATGCATGGATATCTGCATTTTTCCATAATTATGGTGAAAGCAACAGTAGGAATTGAGACCACATTTTTAGAATAAAAATGACTTTAAAATAATTCTAAAATTAATTACTTCGGTTTTTTTATGCCAGTTATTTATTTCTTCTGTGCAAAACCATTTTTTTGTGCTGGACTTTCCATATGTTCTAGAACAAAAGGGCATCAACTCTTTGAATATATACATGTTATCATGCACTATAAACTTAGCACTGTCCCTGAAACTGGAGAAGTGATGATTTCATCTCAGAAGAGCAAAGTATAACATTTGCAGGGCAACTAAGAAAATATTCTTTATTTGACTTCATTCTGCTCACTAATAGCTGATATTATTTATATTAATGGTTGTTAGTGAAAAATCATCTTTCATCTGGTCATCTTAGTGAATGATCTGACTGGGGGCAGCTGGATTTGGCCCTGGCTAATGTATGGTAAGACAGGAGACAGAACAAATGGTAAGAGGCAAGCCCAGATGGAAAAGCATCTTGAAGCTTTTGAAGAATTAATTACCCAACTAATTGGCTGGCAGTGTCACAGGAAGGGCTGGGATTTTGCTCACGAGTTCTGCAGCACAAGCATTTCCTGGATGCCTGAAGGGCTCCTCCTGGGCATAATCAGAAATTCCTTAGTCTTGTCATAGCTCATATTTTCAGTGTGAAAGATAAGGAAGACTGTCACGTTCTCTGGGCTGTTAAGTGGGAGTGCTGAAGTTGTTCCCGATTGGAGTAGTTATTTATCCATTTATTGGTCCAAATTCTGTGGAAGAATCTGATGATTTTCTCGCATCACGGGTAAAACTCTCACCTGGCACTTGTTGTATGGATTTTTCCTAACCAAAGATATATAGATATAGGTGACTTCCTTGTTTCCTTTCCAGCTGCATCTTTTTCCAGCTTTAGGCTTTGGTTGGCACTTTCCTTGAACAGGGTGTTCATCCTGATGAATCCATGGAATGGCAAACAACACCTGTAACCACACTGCACTGTTCCTTTCCTTCCAGCCTGTTCCAGTCCCCAGCCAGCACCTGGGGGAAGAACCTTCTTCTAATTCCCAACCTAAACCTCCCCTGACACAACTTGAGGCCATTCCCTTGGGTCCTCTCCCGGGCCATTGCTCAGAACAGATCAATGTCTGTCCCTCTTCTTCTCCTCACAAGGAATTTGTAGCTGCAGTGAGGGCTCCCCTCAGTCTCCTCCAGACGGAGCAGACCAGCTCTGCATTTTTTCCACCTAAAAAATCTAGGCTCTAGAGTTAAAACCTGGGCTTTAGTGATTTACCAAAATATGAGTACTGGTCTAATACCAACACTCAACTGTGATGGACAAAAGACTGTCTAACAGTTTAAAGTTACAAAGTGTGTGTTTATTCAGCGCTGGGCAGCAGGTGAGGCAATCCTCTGATACACCCTGCAAAATCACAGGTGATCACAGAGTCTATTTATTGACAAAGGATTCAAACAAATACATATTCATAATAACAGCCCCTCCCATCCCCTGTTTCCCATGGTAATTAGCTTGAATAGCTATTAAGCATGTGTGATTGACTTCTTAAATTAAGTCTGGGGTCATTTTCATGGGGAGGGGTCTTAAAAGGAGGAAGTAAGGCGAGTCTTCCTCACCCTAAACTCTTGACCTTTTCTATCAATGACAATACAAATGATTTCTGGGGATAGTCCAATTTTTCAAAGAATGGGTTTCTGGTTGCATTGTCTATGTTCCTTTGGATCTGCTCACTAGTTTCATCTTTTTGTAAGCGCAGCTGAGCAAATATGAAATGACAGAGAATCAATTATTAAAGTTTCAGATAACTACTCCCTTCTAACATCTAACTTTTAATTATTTTCAACAAGGTAACTAAAATCCTACTTTTCTAAGATTAGTGTTTCATTAGAGTGAGAACCTGGGCTCTAGAGTGGGAACCTGGGCTTTAGCAGCAAGCAGTGCTGCTGCTGCCCAGCTGGAGCAGAAAAGGCTCGTACTGACACTGCCCTGCAATCAGAGGAGGCTTTGACTGTGGATGTGCCATGCAGGAGGCTTCAGTGGAGCACCCAAAGGGAAAAAGTGGAGTATTTTTCTGTAATTTAGCAGCTTTTCTCTGCCTGTAGTGTTCAAAATGATTAAAGACACTCAGGGGGCCTCTCCAGCTACTGGCACTAGGGTTGCTGTTCAGCTGGGAGTGGATGTCTCTGTTTTCACAGCTGTCTGCCATCTGCAACTAACTCAGACTAGGGGCTCTGCTCCAGACCTCACCCTGAAAGAAGGTCCTGTAATTGTGAAACATGTTGCAAACAGTAAGTAAGTGTTTTGGAAGGAATTAATTTAGAATAAAATTTATGGAAAAATGGTTTAGAGGATGCCAGATGTGGAAGAATGAGATGGATTAGTGCTGTGGTAGAATATTAGAGCATGGAGGGCCTCAAATTCTTCACAGTCAGTGGAAATAAATGTGATCATTACCAAGAATTAATCTCACTAATCTGAAAGATTCTTGCAGGTGTTTTTCATTAATTGTAAAATACTTAATAAAATAATTAAAGAAATTCTGTGGGGTTTTCTCTGTTTGGTTTAAGACTTGATGTGCAAAATCTCTAAGAAAACAAAGTCAGATAATTTTGAAGGTAGTAGATTTTGACATTTATTTCCATTTACAGCATTTTTAGCTGAGGGTCTCAGCTAAAAATAGTTTTAAATTTTTTAAAATACTCATGGAAGATGGGCAGAAGAGGTTAAAAAAAGCATAACAATGATTTCCACATACAATAGCATATCCTGGTTCCACTTTGTGCCTTTTTCAATTTACTTTCTTATCATCATACTGAAAGCTCTGGGAGCTTTTTTGGGCACAAAGCCACTGATGTATTCTTGAGAACACCTGTCTGATACACAGTTAGCAACTCCTTTTTTAGCAGTTTGGGAAGATTCAGAAGTTGCAGTCAACATTTTAGTACTTGTGATGCAGTAAATAGTCCCAAGTGTATACTAAGAAAAGCCTTTTACTATTACTTGCTCCCATATACCTGAGTGGAGAGAGACTAGCAAGGGAAATTATGGTTTATGTGATGTTGCTCAAAACACAATATACAAAGTGATTAAGTGTGTGAAGTCCCCTTCCTGGAAACTTTTGGGCACATCTTTAGTTCTACTTGCTGAAGTCAGGTAAGACAAATGTGTTTGCAAGATTGTGCTCCAAGAAATTGTTTTTGTTTGTTCTGATCAATTATTCTTATCCCAGGGTCATGATTTGTTATCTACTTTGCAGTGTTTGAGAGTTTCAGTCTCTCTTATAGGAAAAGTAACTGTCTGAGTTCTCTCACAACCACTTGCTCTTTTGCTCAGTTTTGAAAACCAAATTGTGGCTCATAAATGCATCTTCCAGGTATTCTTGTTCTGCAAGTCATCAGCAGGAGCAGCTGCCTCTTAAAAAATAAAAGTTTTCATCTAGTCTCTGTGTTTTTGAAAAAAAAAAAAAGATTGGAAATAAATTTTAGTGTAGCATAAAGGAGAGTTTTAAGGAGGTTTCATCAGAAAACATTGGTGGCAATGTTTAAATTGAGCAAGAAAAGAAAAATACATGAAGCAAAGAAAAGGATCTTGAGTATTGTGCAGGGAGGGGAGAACTTGGCATTTAATGACTTCCCTTCTTCTGGGGGCTGGATTTTTTTTTTCATTTTTCAGCTGAGTAATAGTTCCATTTCTACTCTTAGTTGTGGGCTCTTGATAATTCACACAAAATAAAGTCAGTGTGTGTTTTCCTCCTAAAGCCACTTCACATTTGAGCCACCTTTTGTTGCTGACTGGGGTTGCATGTGCAAGCACAAGATGAAAGCAAGCAGGAACTACTCAGGATCTTGGGAACAGAATTAATTTCAAGGGGTGATCTATTCAAATTCCAGTATTTCACAGCTATATGTAAGGTACATTTGTATCATATAAGTGTTATTATACTGGGAAGAAAAATTCACAGTGAGTCTTCCTTTTGGAAATGCCTTTCTTGGCTGCACACCCATGGGAGGTTGGGCTCTGTGGCTGCACCAGGTGCTTGTGCTTAGTTGAATGCACTGCCTGCATTCCCTGAGAGAGGAGTGAGAGCCTCTCAGGCCATGGCTCTGTGGCCTTCACAGAAATGTCATCACTCCTGTTGCACCTCTGCTGCCTGCTTCTCTGCAGAAATCAACATTTTAACTCCCAGGTCCTTATTTCCAAGTGGTGAATGGGTTAAATAGTTACAGATGAGCCCCTTGGCATGGTCAGGGATGGAGGGGAATGCAGCCCTTGCTGCAGAGTCAGGCTCTGGCACTGTAGGAAGGGTGCATTCCAGTCCCTGCAAACAGCAGTCAAGGGGACTCCTGTGGGAAATGGCACCTCAATACAACAAATATTCAAAATTGCAGATGAGATTACCTGACTAAACATAATGGTGAACCTTTCTAAAATGATTTACAGGCATGGTGATACTGATCTTTTGGAATGCTGCAGGCAGTGAGTGGGTGCAGAGCCATACTTCCCAGAGCACCAAGCACTCCCCATGTGCACTTATGTGCAGTTGAGTTTTGTTGAGGATGAATGGTTGTATGAATGGTCTGCAAAGGAACACGAATTCTTCCTTCTTAATGTTAAATTCAAGTGATCAGTGAGCTCAAGGCTTGCTAGGGAAGGAGCTGCTCTGTGACTTGGAAGTTTTTCAAGAGCTTTAAAATAGTCCAACAAGTACATTCAAGAAAAAAATGGGGGCTGGGTGCAGCTTTCAAAGTTGAAGGAGCATGTGTCAGGAGTGATGAGGAAAGAAGGGAAACTTTGGATGATAGAGTAGACTAAGATTGTGAGAGTGTTCAGAGGGTGACTGGGAACTGGTTGAGGGTGGAGATAAAGCTGCTTTATGAAATGAATGAGGAATAAAGATGCAGCCACAATCAGTGGCACAACAGTGACTATCCTTCAGAGATATTTACTTATCTGAGATCTGTCAAATGGAATTAGCAATGTCTGCTAAGTAGTAATAACAGGATTAAAAACCTTCTCAGGGCTCAGTCATAAAACAAGTAATTCTTAATCCTGTACTTTGTCACTGATCACTTTAAATGAAAGTTTTCACTGCAGACAAAACAATGTGGGTACCTTCCCCATTAAGAACACTAACAGCCTGAAAAGGGGGGAGCAAAGCAAAAATTATACTCCTGATCTTCAAAAATTAATTAGATTGATTTATTTTAATTAAAGAAGATTAAATAAAATGGAATCATTTGACCAAGTAGGCTTTTTTGGTAGCCTCTTAGAAGCTGCTGTTTATATAAGAAGAGTTTGTCAGCTGTAAGAAGTTGCTTCATAGGAAGCAGTATTCATCAGTGGTTCACTATTTAGGCTACCTGTAATGGAGTCTGATAGCAACAATTGACATAAATAACAAATATTTGACTAAATTATTTTAGTTTTCTTGGTTAAGCAGTTAACCATGCCTTGGTTTTGCTCATATTTATTTCTTTTTGGTTAGAAATAAAAATAAATTTTGGGTTATTAAACTGGTTCAACTATTTTTGCTTCAGTTTTTAGCTCACTGCTGAGCTTTGAATTCTGACAATAAAGGACTTACTTCCAAGTCACCCTCGGTTCCCAGTAATGGTTAAAATCATTATTGCTCATGGTATGAAAAAGACTCAGTTTTATGGCTTTCTGCAGCAGAAATCATGAAGTGGCTACTGTTAAAAATCATTAGTTTGGGGACTCATAGGGAAATCTGTTTCAGATGGTAATTTAGAAGCAAAGGGAACAGCAGTAATAGTGATAATAAAACTTTGCTCTTTGGTTAGTGTTTTCCCATAAGTCGTTTATTATAGAAGTATGAGAGAATGATAAATGACCAGGCTTTTTAAATAGTCTTTGGTGGAAAGATATTTACTTCCTTTACACTCCCTGAGACACTGTATATCAGTGTACAGTCCTGAAATGGTCTAACAAAAATTTCTGTGGTATCCTGTCACAGATGCATTTTCTCAGTGTGATTTGAGGTGCTGCATAATCTTGGTGTTGCTTTGATTTTTGTGTTAAGCTGTGGAAGTGCACTCGTGGCCATTGTGATTTATTGCACCTGGACCTCAGCCTCACAAAAGGAGTGAACTTGATACCCTTTGTAACAAAGTGAGCAGGGAAAAAGAGCAGACAAGGCTAATGAGTGGTAGTGAAGAAGGAAACAGGAGGATGAGGGGCCCAGACTTGAAAAATAAAGAGCATTTTTATAGTACACTTGAGGTAGAATATTGGTGTGTCAGTCAGAAGTCGTCACCAAGCTGAGAACTACAGGCTGCTGTTTGTTTTTGCTTCTCCAGTGTGTCCTCACACCATGATATAAAACTGTAACTTATATTTGTGATGTATGTACTATCCTGTATGTCCTTGCAGAAGTGTGTCTCATTTCACAGTTAGAAAACCAGATGAAAATTTCCTTATTCATTCAGCTGCTATAAAACTTGTCTCCTGTATGATTTTGAGGAATGTAATAATATTTTTTAACATGAGTAGAAATATTTCAACTGGAAAGACAATTTCAAAGGAAAGATTTGCTTGCCATAAGTATTAAAAGTTTGTTTAGTTTGTCCAGTTTGATAATAAAATGGAATATGAAGACAATGTTGGTGAAAACTTATGCTGAATTATTCTGCAGACTGTTCTGGGCCTGAGGAAATCATGTATTCATCTCTGAACATTCATTTATATCTACCAAAATGTTGGTTTTTCTCTCTATCTCTCTTACCTCATCCAGATTTATATATTTGAAAATAACATCTACTATCAGCCTGATGTAAAGAGCAGCTCATTGCGCCTGACATCCTCAGGAAAAGAAGGAATTATTTTTAATGGAATTGCAGACTGGTTATATGAAGGTAAGCTGGACAAATATATGTGTTTGTTAAAACAAATGAAAGGTCCTTGTTCAGACCCAACAGCACAAATCTGCTCATTTCAGAAAATGCTGAGGGTGGGTTTGCTCCTTTCCCTTCTCATTTTCCTGCAAGATTGCCTTTGTATCTGTTCATTCTTTGTATTGGCTGCTGGTTTGCATGCAGCAGAGCTTTCTGAGAAAGATGAATTCATTTACAACCAGAATGTAGCAAATGAACACTTGGTAGCAGGTAAAAGTGAGCAGGGAAAGGGCTCAGTTTGCTGCTTTTAGGGACAACAGTGATGATCCATTTACAGTTAAAACATCCCCATAGAAGAGGGAACCCAAATTTGAGTGGGGGATAGCTCAGTCTGTCCTCTGCAGCCAGTACCACAGAATGTTTCTCTCTGTACTCAAAATGCTTTTAAATGGTAATGATAAATTTAAGGAAAGAAACATTAAAAAAGGGAACAGGTTACCTAGATTGGTATAGCAGCTTAAAATTAGTACACATTTCAGCTACTCTTTCTATGGGACTCATGTATTCTATAGATAAATAGCTTGGTGTTAAATACTCAATTACCTGAGGTATAGAATTTATTGTGTGAAGATTTTTTTTTTTAGGAATGGTGTAAATGCCATACACCATTCAACTTCACCTTAAAAATGGTCTATTCACACCTCTTGGCATTGCAGTAGTTATGACCAAACAGCTCACCATGGTTTTTTTTTGTTGTTTTAAATCTCTACACAAGTGAACTCTGAAGCTAGAATGGTAATTTGCATCCCTGTTAGATAGTTACCTACTTCCAAGGTTTCCATTAGTGTTTCAAATGTTGTAATGTGGCAACACATTTCAAAACAAAAGAACATTTTTTAAATGGAGTATCATTTTATATGCACTTAATAATCTTAAAGTCTAACAGGACAGCATACAAATTGAAGAATTAAAGCAGATATAGCTCATTGAAGTTGATGTAGTATATCAAGTTTCTGCTAAAACAAAGGGAAGTTAATAAGAGTCACAGCCAGGAGAAGCAAAAGTTGTCTAGTTTGGGAGTAGAATGTTTCTGAGGTGTTGTGGGAAATGATCCCAAAGCCTTCCTCATGAAGTCCTAAAGCCTTCTTTAAGTGAGGAAACCTTCTTTGCTCATTATTTTCCAAGTTTTTTAATCCCAAGTGGGAAGTTGCAGTTCTTGGCTTGCAGAGAGCTCTCTGGGTTCCCAGGGCTGCAGGCAGTGAGCCCTTCTCAGCTCTGCACACCTTGGGAAGTCAGGAGGGAGTTCTGTCTGCACCTGCTGGAGAGCCCCAATGGCTGCTGGCATGAAGGAACACACTGCTCCTTTCCCATTCACATAGAGCAGTGCTCCACTTTCAACTGAGTTTTTTAACAGCATCAGAAGCTGAGCAGGCTGAATATTGTCCAGGTGAAGTTGAGAGATTTTCAGTTGAATTTAGCACTCTTCCTCCTTTGACCTCATTTGTTTTCTTTTATCATTTTGTGAGTTTGTTATTAGCATTTTACCTTACAAAGTGTTTGGGAATAGCTTTTCTTTGTGTGAATAACCTTGTCTAAATGCAAACAGCAATATTTTAAAGCAAACATTATTGTGGTTTTTGGCTATCTGATATTCACCATTCATTCTCTGCTCTTCTCCTGTGTAAAAGGTTTTAGTTATCCAGCCAGGGAGAGAAGCATGACCCAGAATATATGACTTTGAATGTAGGTCCCAGTTTCATTTCACCTAACCTGAGATAATTCAACCCATTAAGCTGCTGCAGAACCTCAGAATCCGATTAGCAACTTGGAGAGTCTCTGTTGACAGTTTAAGTAGTTTTATTAGGTAGGCTCTCAAATTAGCTATGCAGTCAGGCCTTTTCCCTTTGTACCCTATTCTCATTTAGTTTTCCAGCCAAATCCTTCAGATTTAAATACAAAATCCTTACTAAGCAGGCCAACATATCAAATACATAATGAAAATTCTAAGTCTTCTCACAAGTGGAAGCAGAAGACTTGTACAGGGAGAATTTGGAATTGCTCAGGAGCTGCTATACTGCAATTCCAGGAGTTTGGGTTCTGTGCCTGTGGTTTTTTCTGGTTTGTTTCTTTTGACTGTGATGTACAGTGACAATAAATGTAAGAAAATATTGAGTGACATTCTTGAGAATTGGATTCATTTGGAAAGCAAATAGAATTTGGATAAAAATAAAAGTTTTGCTCAGATTTTCAAAAAGTTTCACTCCAGAAAAACTGAACTTCCCAAGAATTAAAGCTGTCCACTTGGCTAAGACAAGAAAATCATAATATTGCACTCCAAAAATGATTACATAAATATTACTGTGTGAAGATCTGCATGTTATCAGGTGCCACAACTCAGAGAAATCAGGTATACTGAAGTTCTATATTAAGAGGAGAAGAAAAAACAATTGGCAATCTCAAAAAATACCCCAAACCCCCAAATTATTTAATATTCCTTAAAATTTAAGTGAACACATGTATATAGAACTAAGTCTGTCAGTAACAATCATCTTTCACATTTAGGTGATTTATTGATGTTAGTGGAAGTATGCATTTAGGAAAATGCTTAAAGCTTGTGCCTTCAATGTTCCTTGTTATCCAACCATTCAATCCAGGATGATGTGAATTACTGAAATTACAACAGACACATTTGAAGTTGGCACAGGGAGAATAACTTGGTGCCAGCTGAATGAGCTGGACACTCTGTGTGAGTTTTTTATGGAGCCTAAGGAAATGTGGTTTTGCAGAGGAACTTCTTCGTTCCCACATTGCCCACTGGTGGTCTCCAGATGGGGAAAGACTGGCCTTCCTGACCATCAATGACTCCCTGGTGCCCAACATGGTCATTCCCCGCTTCACAGGAGGGCTCTATCCAAAGGGAAAGCAGTATCCATATCCTAAGGTAAGGTGAGTGGGGATCCAGCCCCCACCTCCTCTTCTGTGTTCACTGATAATATTCAGCCATGTGGCTACTTACTCCAGACAGTAAGAGAGGCTGATTTTATTAATGATGCTTTTCAGAAAATAATAATTACAATTTTTCTTTTTCAGTAGATTGTAACACCTGAAAAGAAACTATCGGGGTAGAGGACAGTAGAGAAACTAATTTGAAGTCATTTCATTGCTGATATTTGGCTTGGTAAAATCAATCCAGCACCTCAGAGAGAAGGGTAATGCATTTGAAGGACTGTGTAGGAGGAAGATCCAGCCCCAGCTGTGCTGGAGTCAGACACTCTGTGTGCAGAGCACAGGGCAAGCTCCTTCACAGATACAGAGATCTCAGTAGACTGTGCTGTTATTAATAAATGTGACAGACTGGCATTGAATAAGATAAGCCACAGTAACATATTTTCATGGCCATCAAAAAGAGAAAAAAATAGATAGAACTATCAGTGTTTTAGAAGGTTTAGAGAAGGGTTTTTAGATTTGCTTTGGAAAGTGAAAGAACAGCCCAGACAGGCATAATGCCTGAAATCACTTCTCATTTTCTGGGGATTTTCTGGTGAGGTGCCTCCAGATCTGTTGTTTTCATCTTCCAGCTGATCAGTTTATCCAGCCCTTGCACACAGTTTCAAAGTGTCTGGGTTCCTTTCTGGCAGCTCCACCTGTATGGTACTCCTCTGGCATTCAGGGGAACTTTATTGAGAGCTAAATTCTTGTTACCTTGCTATTCCTGCTACTGCTTTTTGGTGATGAGCCTTTATTCTTGACAGAATCACACACAGAATCACAGCTGAACAGTTAGGCTGTACCAGGCACTATGAAACAATAACATACAATATATAAATAGAATATCTTTGTGCTATGAAATAATACTCTGAAATAATGAAACAACAGTAATTTTAGGCATAGTTTGTATACTTGCATTGGCAAAAGGCCTTGAGCGACAGAGCAAAGAAAAAAACAAGAAATATTTTTAAGTCAGCTTTGTAAACGAGAAAGAAGTAATTCTATTTCATTAGCAATTCAGCATGAAAGTGATACACAATACTACTTCAGCAATCTCATTAATGAAGAAACATTATCTTTATTTAATGTCTCCATTTAATACGAATTTAGCTACTCGTTAAACATCATTAATTGGTAATGAAGCTGGTGGTGCAGCAACAGAGATTACAAAAAGATTTGGTTTTTAGTATAGAGTGCAACCATCAGAGAAAATTATAACTAAGATTAAAAAAATAAAATGAAACACATGATTTTGTGAGCACTGGAACATGCTCATCATGTCTGTGTACATGTCATACACACAGACTGTATTCTTAAAAGAAAAGAAAAATTAACTTTTTTTTTTTTTTTTTCAGTGTTGAAAACAAAAATGCCACTTTCTTGTTCTCCATACCACTCAGAAATGAGTGGATGCAGCATTCAGACTTTATTTTAAGATAACCCCAATTTCTAAAAGGAATTTGTGGGTGTATTTCAGCCTGTGAGGAGCCAAGCATACAACTTTGTCATTTACTATAGTAAATCTGTAGAATCAGTGATTTTTACCTTTTCCTTCCATTATTAAACAGAGCTCAGCCCCACTGAAGAACACATTTCATTCTTTGTATCCCAAAAATTTTTGGTTTTTTATCCCAAAGAATATTTGTTATGTGGTGTAATTCCTGTGATGTGAAACTGAAACTTGGGGACAGGGATGTGGGACCTGCAGCACCTCCCTGCAGCCCTTCAGAGCCTTTCTTCCTATTTCCATGCTTTGCCTCCTCTCAGGAACATCCCTTAGTTATGAGCTGTGCTATGTGAGAAGGATGATTCCCACCTCCCCATAGATCCTCAGGATTTATCAGACTCTTCCCAGTGGATATCCATCAAACTGCCATGTTATTCCCCTTTAGCCACAAGAAGCATTTTGTTTCCCTTGGAGCTGGCCTGCCAAAGCAGCTGGCTCCTGCTACAGGCCAGAAATTGAGATTTTCAGCTCAGCAAACAAGGGAAGGAAGACTGAGGGAAAATGGTATAGAAAAAGAGAGAAGGAAGAGAAGGAGTGCTATCCCAGACTGAGGTAGTGCAGCTTTTCAGAATGAGCAATAGCATCTGAAAAAGGCTTAGCTGGAGGCTGGATTTAGCTGCAGATTTAGGAACTGACTGTATTTTGGCAGCTGACTACACTGAACTGGGCAAGGCCATTTCTGGTGCTGGTCACTTGCTCTGCACAAGGAGGTCTTCCATCAGTAAAGGGCAGTGAGAAAAATCACTCAACACTTCATATTTTTATCTGTGTGATTTATATGGCTTTGAAATTAATTTTTCAGATTTAAGATGCTTGAACTTTAATAACTTTTCATTATTATAAAAATACTGCATTATGTTAACAAGTGAGTCTGCTTAGCTGTCACTGATTCAGTGCCTCTAAAACTCCTATTTATTTTTTCTTTTCCAAAGGCAGGTCAAACAAACCCCACAGTAAAGCTGTTTGTAGTTAATCTGTATGGACCAGCACATACCCTGGAACTGATGCCACCTGACAGCTTTAAGTCAAGGTATATTTTCATGGTGAAATGTTTTATGGTTATTGTTCCCAAAATAATCAGGATGTTAACAGTGGCCACTTCTTCACAACTGTTACAAACATTTCTAGGCTGATGTAACTCTCTTCTACACAAATTGAGGTACTCTAATTTATTGCAGGAATAATTTAATAGTGAATTATGACTTGCAATTATTAGTGTCAACTGGAATGCTTACTGATTGTATTAGTAAAAGAAATTATTTCGAGTGAGTTGAGCATTTAGAAATAATTTCTTTCTATTCATGGGCCACTACTGAAAAACATAATAAAATCTGCTGCTACTTGCTAACCCTGCTATAAGATCTGAAAGAGATTTCTTGCTGTCAAGATCAGCATCTTCTCATTCCTTAATGGCATTAAAGTTGAACTTTAAGTGGCAGAAGGAGGAAAGAAGTTAAGCAAGAAAGCAATGTGTAAAAGATCCCCAAGAAAAAGAGAATCTTGAAAATGTTTTTCAGATGTTATGGTTTCACTTCAGGGTTTTCAGATTTGTTCTGCCTCCTCAGCAGATGGGAAGTTAATAGTTGACTCAAATGTGAATGTTAGTATCTTAAAACTTTTTTTGTCTTCTTGAAGCTGAAGCCAGATCTGTGGAACATCTTTGCTAGTTCTTGATAAAGATACTGTTCAATTGATAGAAGTTCTGGCTTGCTAGTGCATGAGAAGACTGAGTAAATCTATTTAAACCTGGGGGAAAAAAAGTTAGTTTATTCTTCATTTTAACCATTAAGTATAATTTCTGTGCTGTAAAACTTAGAAAGATTGTATAATTGTAAGCCAGTTTTACTGTAAATTGTTAACTTGACTTGGGATTTCAATAACAGTCTTCACACTGATCATCAACCCATATATGCCCATGTATCAATATTTACAGAGGTATGAAAAATGTGCTTTAAACAGGTTTTTCTAGAGTGAAAATCTTAGAAGATTATAATGATTAGGAGTTTGGTTTTTTTCTAAAGTATGAGCTTTTTAGTAAAAGTAGTAGCTACCTTTAGCAGTCAGTCAGTTTATTTCAGTGCATTGATAACCCTTTCATTATGGAGTTATTAGTAAATAGGTCATGGGAATCTTTCAGAATTAAATTGAATGGTTCATTATCATGTATTGTTTAAAGGATCTTTCAGGGCAGAAACATTTTAGAAATAGGTATTGTACAGGTAGGTCATCTGCTGTTATGGAGAGTTTCACCCCTACACAGGAAAACCATAGAAATGGGAAGGGAGGGGGAAAGGAAAAAGAGGTTCTGTTAATTAACCAGAAAAAGTAGCATTCAGTTTCTAAACTTCTCCCAAATTGTGTCTGGTGTAGGACCTTTGAAGGCATAAAACTGTTTCCCTGATTTTTAGGGATCTGGGAACTTGATGTAAGATTGAATAAATTCAATGAAAAATTCAATGAATAAATTCAATGGAAAAATCATTTTCTTCTTTTAGAGATCCTGTAAAGGTGCTTGTAATATTTCCCAAGTCAGGCTATTCTGATATAAAGATGAGGATAACATTTGTAAATTTTACTCCTGAAAGTTTCATTCTGTAGAAAAATTTACCATCTACTATGCACCATAAATGCCACAAAAAGACTGAGACACTTCCTTCAGATATGTGGTTTCATCTCATGCAATTACTGTTTCCCCCTTGGTGCTTCCATTTCATGTGTACAGTTATGTTTTCTTCAGTGACAAACATAATTTAGAATTTTGCTTCAGTCCTTGGTCCAGAATGCAATTCATTTTTTTCCTCCTTAAATGGGGTTGTGATGAAGCTGGGGGTGTGTACAATAGAGCCTGAGAAGCTTGGAGACACAAACTGATTGCTCTCCTGCTTGTGTCACCTGGTGTCATGGTAGATCTTGTTTTACTTGTGCATACATTTTTGCCCCTCAGTAAGATTAAACATTTGTTAAAGAAAAAAAAAGAAAAAAGAAAAAAAAAAAAAAAAGTTAATATTAAGACTCAGAACATCCTTCAAGTCTCCATTTTTATTTATCATTCTGGTATCCAAATGTGAAAATATCTGTTTTACTAGAAGTCAGATATGAAAGCCAAAGGAATCTGTGCATGCTGGGTGGTTCAGGTGTGTTCTGCAAACACAGCAGGAGGATGGGTGAAGCCTCAGTGCACTCCTGGCTCTGCCTCTCCTGTGTGCAGCTTTGCAGCTTCTGCTGCTCAGCATCTTTGATCCAGTAAGGAGGCTTTTGAATGTACAATTAAAAGCCTGTTGTCAAAGAGTAATGAGATCTCTATCAGTAATAGATTAAAAGCCTAATTATATTCAAGTTAAGCCCCTTGTTTTAAAGGGGATCTGAGTTTTTTCCAGATGAGCTCTCTCCACTGTTGTACATAACTCAGCTGGACTGTGAGAGCTGCCAGCAGGGGAGGAGGGAAGGAAACAGCTGGGTTGGGTGACAGACTGCAACAGGTCTTCTCTTAACATCCCCAGCCTGACAACCCAGCAGGGTCTTGGGAGGAGGGATGCAAATCCCCCACACCACGAGCCCAGGGAGCCTCATGTGCTCAGCCAGGGTGGGTGAGGGCCAGGCACTTTGGCTGATATTATGAGCTGTTTGTTAAAAAAGGAGCAGGAGCACATTGATAGTGAGAGGGACTTCCCCTTTATCCAGAAGTCCTGTTACAAAATATTTGTTATTTTATAATTTTGAAGTGGGCTTTAGCTGCGCTCTAATATTACAGAACTTTTCTTTTTTTTTTTTTTTTTTTTTTTTGGCAGTAGGACTGAATTATTCTGCAAAATATGTGTGTCATCTGAAGTTATTTGTTGTTGGAAGATACTGGCTTCTGTTGGAATTCAGTGCTTGTTTCTAAGCTGGCTGGAAAGTACACAGTTCATGTGTATTTGCAAGCATATGTTTCACAGTTGGTAAAGTTTGTGTATATATGCAAAAATTTCCCAGGGGAGCATCACACTGAAGGACTGAGCCATCCCACTTGTAGGAACACAGATGCTGGACATTTGGGGTTATTTTCTCTATCCTTTAGTTCTGGCACTGTCATGCAGTACAAATTCAGCATTTGAATGAACTTTATATATGGAATTCTTTTTTCTAATCTTAAATATCAGTGATCTGAACATTGTGTTTTCAAATGTTTTGCTTAGGGAATATTATATCACCATGGTGAAATGGATAAGCAACACCAAGGCTGTGGTGAGATGGTTAAACAGAGCTCAGAATATCTCCATCCTTACAGTTTGTGAAACCACAACTGGAGCTTGTACCAGGGTAAGTTATTTGGGATTTTTTTTTTTCCAAAGGTGTCTTTTCAAGGTTTCTTCTGCATTTTGCTTTCATATTCAGAAAATGATATTTGGAAATCAGTTTGCAGATGCAGTAGTTGCAAGCTGAATATAATTAGTCAACAGGGAGGAAATGGATGTGAGAAAATTCCAAATGTGGTGAAATGAGTTCATGCAATTAGCCACTTTGAGTGACAGTTTCAGAATTACTAAGCTTTGTTCATTCATTAGCTTTTTGGAAACTGCAGTTGCTGAACATCATGTACTTGGGATATAGCTAGAGCAGTGACAAGCTTGTCCTCTGACAGATATTTTCAGCTGACTGGTTTCTCCTCTCTCCCCCTGCAGAGTTTTGTTTTAGAACTTTCTGTCTCTCACAGCTTACAAACACTTAAGGAAAAGGTGTAAAATTCTCATAACTCCTTCAAATTTGATTGCAGAATTAAATAACTTTAGATAAAAATCAATTGAAAAGCAGTGGGGATATTTCATTTTTGAATGCAAGCCAAACTGAAATACATTTTTCTCTTTGAATCCAGACACATTCCACCCCTGGACCCAGACTTTGACTTCTGACACTCCTGCATTACATCTCCCCCTTTTCTCAGTCAGTCTTGCATCTTGAATGCACTTGGCTGCTTTCCCATTCTGAGTCACAATCTCTTCCCAGAACCAGCTAAAAGTATAAATATTTTCTATACATGCTGATATCAGTACCAACAGATGCTCCAAAGCAGAGGGTATAATTTGGCAGTGTAAATGGTTATGAGTGATTAATGTTGGCCTCTGAGTCAAAAGGCTCCCATCAGTGTCTGCTACTGCAGTCACTCATATTGAAGGGTTAGAGGTTATTTCCAAGCTCATCTTCTTTTGCTGCATGCTACAGGGTGCTTTTCCTCACTCAGAAACTGTGAAGGAATCCCCAGAGTGTGGGTTAAGATTGTGACCATGGAGATTTTGTTCCTTTTCACCTGGTTCTTGTGAGACTTTTGTCTTTTTATTAAGAAAGTTGATCCTGAACCACTGCAGCTGCTTCTGAGAGGGAAACCTTTGTGTGCTCCAAGGTCAATTGGACTTGTTGGCAGGAGGTATCTGGGGAGCTGTAATCCAGGATATAATGTAAGAGAGAGAGACTGAGAAGTTCCACTCCAGAATACTTGGAGTGCAGCAAAGGACATTTTTAGGGGGGTGAGGAAGGACAGTGATGCACTGTCACCATTGTGAGCACAGCCCAGGCCTGGCTCATCCTGGAGGGTTCCTACACTGCACCCTCTGGGACAAGGTGATGTTCTCAACATCCCTAATGGATGAGGAAAGGCTAAATATTGTGAGAATTTAGCATTGTATCACACCATTTGATGTCAGCTGTAAACCTTTTTTTTCCTCCCTAGGATGCTGCACACATCCTCAGTTTCAAAAAGGAATGTATAAAACCAACTGCTGCAATAGCTACAGATTTTCATTTTTCAGGCCATATAGATACAGATTCTTCTATAGCTAAATTTTCATTACTTCACTGTGACTATGAAAATTTGCAGGAGTTGATATATATTATTTTTTTTTCCAGCAATGTGTGTATAGTATTTGGCTGTTTTGTTGGGGTTTTTTTATTTTCAGATGGCATGATGTGAAATGTGAGTATGAACAATAAAACTCATTAATTTGTTTTTATTTTTTTTTCTCATCACTAATGCCACACTACAACCCATTAAAGCATGGGATTGTGATTTGAAAAGGTCTCACAATTTGAGCTTGATGCTGGCTGCTTGCCATTGTTGATGAAGGACCTAAAATATCCAGTTGTCAGATGATGCCTAGAGGTAAAAGACAAATAGAACTGCCTGTGTAAAGCTTTGTCACAGCTGATCAGAAAGGACTGAAATGGCATTCTTAGTTCCCCTGTGGTGTTCTACCAAAAACTCTGAATAAAACAGCTGACTTTGTAATTAAATTATCATTTGTTTCAATGCAAGTGCCAGCAAAGAGAAGGGGAGATTGTAACACAATAGAAAAAAAAAAAAAAACATTCAATAGCTAGAGACCTTTTCCTGAATGTGGGAAATATTTTTTATCTATAGCTATTCCATAAAAGCAATTTTTTTCCTTTTTTTTTTTTTTTTATAGAAATATGAAATGCAGTCAGATCTGTGGCTTCCTAAACAGGTACAGTATAAATGCTATTTCTGGGTGCATAATGCTTAATTGCTTCATTGTCATTTTTATTTAACTGTGTATTATTTTATAAGCTAATAAAATCCTGAGACCTGTGAGGATTTTGGAGGCAATTTTCCATTCATTTTCTGGTCTGCCTGGATTCAGTTCAGTAAGCATTTAGATGAACAGATTAACTACCTAAGTCTGGGATGGTGGAAGACACACCAGATGAATCCCATTCCAGGCATGTCCTACTTACTGTGATTTGTTTCTGATTTGAAAATGATCTCACCAAATTAAAGTAGAAGGAGTTCAAAGAGTAGAGGTCATATGGGCTATAATTGGAATGAGAAAGTAAAATATTTCTAAATTCATACCCAGAACAATATGTTTAACTAATATGTCAGCCAATTATTCCACTTTCATAGCTTCAGAAGAACTGTCCAATAACTGGATGAAACACATTCTATTTAAACCACATTTCAGGCTTCATTTTGCAATGTGCAAATGAGAAATCATTTCAACAAAAAAAATCCCTATGCTTTAATAGCAAGCCATTTTCCTTTATTATTTCTGTGCAAAGCTAGACATGGAGAGATGGTATCACATCAGGCTACAATTTGTGGTAAAACCCTGATTTAGAATATCACTTCATTGGGCTTATTTTTTTCCATAAAACTTTATCAAAATCATTGGGATTTAAACATGTGAGTCCAAACCATTGAAACTTTTGTTCTCCTCCTCAGCAGTAGGAGTTATCTCTGTCATTGTTTGTATTTCCATAAAGATACTGTGGTGGAAAGTCCCCCTGCCTTAGGAATGAGATTACCAAAGCTTTCACTGTGAGGAAGAGTTGTGCAAGAGCTGTAACCCATGCTTTAGAGCAGGATTGCACATGGCATGAACTATATTCAGCTTTTGCCACCACATTTTTGTTACACTTAGCAGAATATACTTAAAACCTAAGGATGTTTTCTCCAGCTGACTTCTGAGCTCAGCAAAACCAAGAAGACAAAAAAAAAAAAAAATAGGCTGATCTTTTGTGAAGAAGTGTAAAGAGAAGTGTGCCAGGCTAAGGCAATGTTCCATTTGCAGAATGAAGAGCCTGTTTTCTCCAAGGATGGCAGCAAGTTCTTCATGACGGTGCCGGTGAAGCAGGGCGGCCGCGGCGAGTTCCACCACATAGCCATGTTCATTGTGCAGGTAGGGCTGACAGGCTGCTGCTCACACCCTGCTGTTCATTGTGCAGGTAGGGCTGACAGGCTGCTGCTCACACCCTGCTGTTCATTGTGCAGGTAGGGCTGACAGGCTGCTGCTCACACCCTGCTGTTCATTGTGCAGGTAGGGCTCTGACAGGCTGCTGCTCACACCCTGCTGTTCATTGTGCAGGTAGGGCTGACAGGCTGCTGCTCACACCCTGCTGTTCATTGTGCAGGTAGGGCTGACAGGCTGCTGCTCACACCCTGCTGTTCATTGTGCAGGTAGGGCTGACAGGCTGCTGCTCACACCCTGCTGTTCATTGTGCAGGTAGGGCTGTGACAGGCTGCTGCTCACACCCTGCTGTTCATTGTGCAGGTAGGGCTGACAGGCTGCTGCTCACACCCTGCTGTTCATTGTGCAGGTAGGGCTGACAGGCTGCTGCTCACACCCTGCTGTTCATTGTGCAGGTAGGGCTGACAGGCTGCTGCTCACACCCTGCTGTTCATTGTGCAGGTAGGGCTGTGACAGGCTGCTGCTCACACCCTGCTGCTCATTGTGCAGGTAGGGCTCTGACAGGCTGCTGCTCACACCCTGCTGTTCATTGTGCAGGTAGGGCTGACAGGCTGCTGCTCACACCCTGCTGTTCATTGTGCAGGTAGGGCTGTGACAGGCTGCTGCTCACACCCTGCTGTTCATTGTGCAGGTAGGGCTGACAGGCTGCTGCTCACACCCTGCTGTTCATTGTGCAGGTAGGGCTGACAGGCTGCTGCTCACACCCTGCTGTTCATTGTGCAGGTAGGGCTGACAGGCTGCTGCTCACACCCTGCTGTTCATTGTGCAGGTAGGGCTCTGACAGGCTGCTGCTCACACCCTGCTGCCTGTCTGGGACTTTGCTGTGGCCCAGGCAAAGGCCTGAACTTCAGTTTAATCAGAACACTTGTGTCACGATCATCTGTCCTGTTCAGGTTGTCTCTCACTGCAGTGGGATGTATAAATAAACATTAATTTTACCTTCTCTAAATACACTATACATGCATGTTTTTAAACAATAAATAACTTTAAATGTCTATTCAGAATCTGCTATTACAGAACAGTAAAGTGAGGCAATACCCAAACTTAAAACTTGTGTGAAAGTTAGGACACTTTTATTACCCTTTGCAACATTTTTTCAGCAGCTTCCATTTCCCAGGGCCATTACTTTTTCCAAAGAAGAATCTGAAAGAAGATAAATTTGAAGTGTGACTTTGAAGGTCACCAGTATGAAGTTGAGATGAACTAATAAAGGAAATTATGCCCTGGAACAGAACACTCCAAGGCATCTATTTAAATCATCAGAGCATTAATCCAGGTGCTTTAGCAGAGCCCTATGACATAGGAGGGATTACCAAGGTACCCAAAACATCAAAATAGCAGATTGGTGCCAGGCAGCTCTGTTATCTGCCTTTATGAGAGTGTTCTGGTGTGAATGTTATTAAGTCTGAAATATGTTCACAGTACACTGCAGACAGAACAAGAACAAAAGAACTTTTAATGACAGTTTAACCTGAAGAAACAAGAACAAAGATACTCATTCACTAGAGTAAATATATGAGGAAAGAGTCAGTGAAGATAAAAGGGATCACAGACATGTCAAATTCTATTTCCCAAAGAAAACAGTAACTCAGATGACAGTCTGGTAAAGGTGTACTGATATAATAACCACATAAAAATTCACACATGAGCAAAACCATTTAGTCAATCAAGTCTTGTTTTGGTATCTTTCACAGTATGAATAACTACCTTTAAAACACATGAAATAATAATTATCTGAATCTGAAAGTTCACTTGCAGCATTCCCAAGGATTATACAGATACAATCAAGT
This sequence comes from Muscicapa striata striata, assembly GCA_030060385.1. NCBI lineage: Eukaryota > Metazoa > Chordata > Aves > Passeriformes > Muscicapidae > Muscicapa > Muscicapa striata. Next base: position 1,002,809 of record JAREIS010000028.1, on the reverse strand, counting down.
TTGCCTTAACCTTGTAGGCTCTGACATTTCTTGCTACTAAAAAGCCCAGGAAACTTGATCCTAATTAAGGAAAATATTTAGGGAAAGATTAAGCCCACTCCTATTCAGTAAGATAACTAAATACATGCCTACTTTTAAACACATCTTTTAATTCCAGCAGAATAATGTTTAAAGTCAAGCCTATGTTCCAGAATTTAGTATTCTGTCCCTTTTAGGCAGAATTAGTGCTCTAATACTTCTATTTTGCCTGCCATCAACATGAATAAACAAATTTGAATGGTATCACCAATGACAAATTTGGCTTTAAACATGCAGCTGCTCCTGAGAAAAAGGAAGTGTGATATCCCGTGTATCAGCCATTATTCATCAGTAAGCAACATTCTGTGTGGTAATGGGGCTGATACAGAGCAGTAAAGGGCAGGAAATATGTTTATATGATGTGTTTTACACACTGCATTAATCTGATTGTCCATTATTTCTAAAGCAAACATAAAGGCATAAAAAGTATATTAAGCGTTGCACATAAAGCCCTTTGTCACATTAGATGTTTGTCACACCTTGTGAGAGCCACAGCAGCACAGCAGGTGCCCTGCAGAATTTAAAGCAGTCAGCAGAGCACCAGCACCCAGATGGTCCCAGCATTTCTGTGATGGAAAAGGGTAAGCCTGGAATTGAGCACTGGGATTCTCATTCCTTCTCTGCATGTGCCCCTCAGCAGAGACATCAGCCCCTTGGCAGAGAGCAGCTCTCATGTGCAGGGAAGTTCAAACAGAACCAACGTGGACTTGCAGGGATAAAGAAGCAAATTTTAATGGCTCACTTTAATTTAATCACTGAAGCTGATTTCTCAGTCTTACAACAAATGCTGTTTTTTCTCAGACTGCATTTCTTTGGTTGCACTTCAGGAAGGCACGTGTCAATGACACAAAGCAGGTTGGCAAAGGCATCTAATTAAATCTTTATGCAGGGAGAAGTTACTGTCTGAAAAGTTACTGTCAATCATAGATTATTTATTGTCTGAATGGAGAGGGCTGGATGTGTGTGTTAGTGTTTTCAAATGCTTTTAGTAACCTATGAAATATTTAAAAGAAACTAATCTCAAAATGGGATTGAATCATGTCTTATGTATCTAGACATTTCTTTCATAGAGTTTTGCAACTCTAGAAAGTCTCTTTTTTTTCCAACCACAAAATAAGAATTATAAAGTAACTTTAATGGATCAAGGCAATAACTTTCTGCAAGCTTCATAAATTATGTATTATGGCTGTAACCTTGAAAAATAACCATGTTTATTAGCGTTTGGCTATGCTTTTTATTGCTGTTTCTTGTTAGATTCTGTGATCTTAATATTTGAATATCTGTTTCAATAGTTGCAGCTTCTCTCTCTCTAGAGAAGGAATAGTCACTGACAATAAATCACTAAAATGTATTTTAATCATTCTTGGAGACAGCACTGAATATGAGAATCTTCCTTAACAGGGAGCCCTCATCATAAATATATGTACAGCACCCAGCACAATATCCTGATTTCATTTGGTACTTGCAAGGCTTGTCACAGAGTTGCTACCTCCTTCTTTCCTTTGGATCTGTTTGGAAACAGATCAGTCCCAAGGGGCTTGGTTCTGCCTTGCCAGCTCCCAACATGTCTCATAGAGTATCTTTGAGCATTTGCTTCTTTTTAGTTATTGCTGCTGTTGATGTGGAGCTCAGGGCACAGTTCAGAAATACATGGATTGAAAAAAAAAAAAGGGGCCAAACTTTTTGCCAGTTTATGATTTTTTGTAACCACTGAGTATCACCTCTGAAATGTCACCTCTTTTCTTTGTAAAGTTTGTCTTAAATTTGAAAACTAGGAATGTGTATATCCAGGCCATGCATAATAACCCTAATGCAAAAATCCACATAAAGTATGTCCAAACTGTGAGGGTTGAATTTTTGATCTTCAGTAGTCTGAGACACAATTTTACCTTTTGCACTAGGAAACACCCTCAGGTGAGCTTCTCCCTTAGGTTTTGTTGTTTTTAACCTGTGTCTGATGAAGAGTCTGCTGCAACTTCCAGCCAAAGAATTGGTTTTACCTGCATGCCATCCTGACTTCTATTGTTTGTTAGCATGGGGGCCACTGAAAGAAAGATTGTGCTGAAAATAGATTATTTTAATGACTTTGAAAGGCTTAGAGATAGGAGGGAAAGGGTGAGTGAAGTTCAGGCCTATCAAAATGTGAGGTTTGTGGTTTAAAGATGTTATGTTGCATATTAAAGTTTAAAAAGCTGTAATCAGTAAGGACATGTGCAAGCAATCCTGCTAGGCAAAGAATAATATAGCAAGGTGAAAGTTAATGTTTTCCATCTCTCAACAGGCTAAAAGTGAACAAATCAGTGTGAGACACCTAACATCAGGGAACTGGGAAGTTATCAAAATCCTGGCATATGATGAAAATACTCAAAATATGTAAGCACTGTTCCCTTTTTTTATAAAAATATTTGAGTTTTTAAAGTTGAATCCATGTAACTCAAAATTAAACAAGATTTCTTTCATTTTGGAGCATGACTGTAACTTTGACACACCTGAGTACAGAAGGTGCAGTTGTAAGACAATTCATCTGCCATTCTTTTCCTAAATGCTTTTTTATGCACAGGAAGAGAATCACACCATGATATCACTTGACTCTGTATTTTTCAGAATAAAAGGAATCAACACACAGTGCAGCAGTAATAACATTTTGGTAACCTCTTTCCTGGAATCCAGATAAGAAGCCAGAGTAAATTTTTGGTACTTGATAAAATATCACATCTTTACTGCATGAGGTCTTAGAGACCTTTTGGGGATCTGATCCAATTTCATAAATTCAAATTATTTGTAGAGTTTATCAGCCACTTGAGGGGATTGCCTTGCCCTCCTTCTGCCTGCCAGGCAGAAACTATTGGAAGGCTGATCAGGTCAACACCAAGGGTTGTTGGTGTTCTTGCAAAGTCTCTTTCCACCCATGCAAAGTAGATAGAAGAAAAAGTTTACAGCTCAGAAAGGCTCTCAGATCTCATAAGACTTATTGTAATATATGACATAATTTCATTGTGACCTTTATCTACTACTTGGATTTATATTGCAAACTCTTGGAGTGAAGCAGAAAGTTTCTCTTCTGTATTTTTAATTATGCAGAGAGGTGTCCTGGTTGCTATTGGAGCACCTGGGCATGGCAGGAATTAAAACCATGAAATCCTGTTTTCATCAGTGTTTTAACAGGAAATGGTATAGCTTCTGAAATAACTAATCTGTATGTTGGATCTAAGTTTAATCTTGGCACTTGTGTTTATATATAAGTATTTGATCTTCATGAGTATTTGTGAATTTTTAATTTTTAAAAATGCTACGTATGGTGTCTCTCACTTCTCTTAACACTACCCAAATCAGACAGTTTACCAAACTGAGTTTAACTTTTTTCCTCATTTGAACACAGTTATTTCTTAAGCACTGAAGAGTCTCCAAGAGGAAGACAGCTGCACAGGTAAGAGACACGTGGGACTGTGTTATCAGCTTCTTCATCCCAAGCCATAAGTTCTGTGGTGCTTGGGTAATCATTTATATTGTGTAAAAATTAGTATGCTTTAGCTGTAAGAAATAAAGAACCACGTCTTTTCAAAATTAAAATTGCCATTTTCTAAAAAATTGAAAAGTTTCTAACACAAAATGTTTTTAACACTTACATCTCCACTAGTCCTTTATGAGATCTAAAAAGTTGAACCTAAGTACAAGCATGTAACCTGACTGTGTTTTAAAAGTAATCAAAGTGTTCTAAATAAAATATTTAGAATAAATAGATTATTTAATCATGTAACTCCTACTAATGCTAATGTTACCCTCAGCACTGTGAGTTACTGCAGTGCCAGTGGTTCTTTGGGCAGCTTTTGAATCCTGTCCACATAGCCAAGTTTACTTTATTGTATTTTTTTCCAATGTAAAATGTTTCTGATCATTTTCTTCCCCCAGTGTATCAACAGTGGGGTCATTGAACCGTCAGTGTCTCTCGTGTGACTTCTTGAAGGACCAGTGCACATACTTCAGTGCAAAGTTCAGCCCCATGAACAGGCATTTTCTCCTGCACTGTAAAGGTAAGGCAAATGCAGGCTGCAGTGCTCTTTGCTCCTGGATTAATGTATTGCCTTGAGAAAGGCATTAGGCTGGAGTCTAACACTGAGCTCAGCAGTGGATTACTCAAAGCTCTGAACAGAGCCTATTCTAAGTAAGTAAGGATGTTCTGTGAAATAGCTAAATTATGAGTGATGTCAGAAAGCTGCTCCAGTCCTGACTCCTCTGTCCAAGTAAAGGACATCAACTTATATTCACTCTAAATAGAAATCCTTCATCAAAAAATCAGCATTTTGCTGATGGTACTGGGGTTTGTGAGAGTTTGTTATTTTATATATTGGGATTGATCTTGTGTGACTACACCTAGTTAAAAAATGAAGGCCTGTGTTCTCTAGCAGTGTTTGTACACATGCATGTGCAGTGTATTTTTTCACCCCAGAATTAAGTGTTTGGGTGTATCTACCAAAAAGCTGTGGTTGAATCCCCAGAGACAGATCCTCTATATCAGTGCAATTGTAATAAATCACTCACAGTGTTTCCCTGCTAGCTGCATTCCAGTAGAACTAAATGGCACCAGTTGGTTTCAGAATTTCTATATAAATAAAAAACTAAAACCATCCCACACAGAGAAATTTATAACCTACACACAAGAAAAAAAACACTGATATATATAAGTGGTGAAATGAGACAATGCATAATGAAGTACAAAGGTAGACCTGTTGCCCTTGAAACTTGCAAAATTTTACACCATCATTTCAGTATTTTTTCATAGCTAAGATCAGAGTGCAAAGAGTAGAGGACAATTCATCTGAAATACATATGAATAGCTCATTTTACATTCATGCTTTTTTTCTCTATTTCTTTCACAACTCTCCTGTTTTTTCCCCCCACACAAAAATAAAATACATGCTGACTTGAGCATTGAATGTATCCAAACAAAGAAGCTATGAATATATATTGTCTAAAATAAGGGTTTTTTTTTGTTTTGCTGGGGTTTTTTTTGGTTTTTTTTTTTGTTTGTTTGTTTGTTTGTGTTTTTTTTGGGGGGGGGGTTGGTTTTTTTGGTTTTTTTTTTTTTTTTTTTTTTGGTGGAAATGTACCTACAGTGCATAGCTGATTAGAAGAAGAATGTACAAACTGTATGGTTTATACATGGTTCAATCTGCAGCAGAAGTGATGGAGCTAATCTGAGTGGTCCTTCTCTGAGTAAAGAGCTCCTCATGCTTTAAGCAGAGTTTTCCCTTGTGTTTGACATAATCCCCATGGGGTGTCTCAGATTTTTGCAAGAGAGAGGGGTTGATAAATTGGGAAGATCATTTTGCCCTGAATCAGCAATGTGCTGGGGTCCAAAAGCATCTTGTTACTATTTTAGCAAAGCATACTCAGCCTATATTTTTAATGTGCTTCTTTGATATAAAAATGTGGATGCTGGTAGGGGCTGTGAATGTGATTACTCACAAGCTCACGACTTTCAGTGACTTTGGCAGTTCTCTGTTTGAGCTGGCAAGGCTGTAGATCATCCTCCCAGGGTTAAACCTACACTCCACTGAGTAGCAGTAGATTACCCTGAGCTGTAGATGTTGGGCAGGGATGCTGAACTGTCATTAATTTTTTCTACCTCTGACATTAATGGAGAGTTAGTGCTGGCTGGGAGTTATCCAGGGTCTCCTGTGTTTCCTCAGAGCTTGGCAGGTACAGCAGCAGCCTGGCCCCATGGGGCCAGGGCTCTGCCTGGGCATTTGGCAGGATCAAAGTTGATGGCAAGGTCACTGTAGAACTGGCATCAAAACTCTTCTGCTTGTAAGAGTGTGAGGCAAACTGTTTTGAGGAGACAAATGGCACATCTGCTGTGTGCATACACACTCATTTTCCCACAGCAGAAAGCCTTCACTGAATTGTTACAAAAGCAATTTGCCCAGAAAAACCCTTGGGGAACTCTGGACTGGTTCGATCTGTATGAGTTTCAATTCTTCAACCTCCTGTTTACCCACAAGCACCTTTATTAGGATAGTTTTCCTTCTTAGTTTCCCTCAGCCAGGAGATCTCTCTCATTTTACCAGCTGTATCCATCTCCAGAGACTCTCCTGAGTGAGGAGTTATTTCTTGCCTGGCTCCTCAGCCTCTCAGTTTTGGCAAGCACATCCTTTACACTTGCTTTCCACATTGCTTGTGGATTTTTCCTTTAGCACTTCACAAACACTAGCAAGATATTTTTTCTCTCCACTCAAATGAGATAGTTTACAAAGGGAGTAATTTTTTCTCCCTTTTGATACAGCAGGAAATAAGCTGTGGGTTTGGGGTTAGTGATAGGAAGTCAATGGGAAATCCAAGTCCTGTGCTTTGTTCTGATGCACTGTAACACAATGCCTGTGACACAAATTTGTCCTTTTTTTCCCTCTGATCAGCGTTTTAATCTACTGCAATCTCCCTTTTTTCAAAATGTCATCATCCTTCCATTTTTTAGTATGACAAATAGAGATAGGCTGGAAAATGCTGGTGCTTTCTCCCTCAGAAATGGTTTTTCTTAAGTAAGAATTGAAAGCAAAATGACTGATTCAAAAGAAGTAAAAAGAGCTGGAAATAAGAACAAACCAAAGAAAAAGAGACATCTGAAGAAATTAGCTTCTTAGAGAGCTGAGGCAGAAAGCTGTGATTTGTCAACAATTTACCTGTAAGATTTTTGTCAATCGTCCCCCTTGAGGGAGGGAATGAAACTGATAAAAATCTTCAGTGAAGGCTGTGAATGTCATCATGCTATTTATTTCAGGTATTTACATTTCCCTAGGCTCATGCCATAATTAATTGAGAGAGACAACCTCTCAAAACACATAAATTAAGCTCTGTCTCTGAACTCTCAAAGGGAATTGGTTTTTCTCTCAAAAAGAGAGTTGTAACTCCTAATTTCAAAGGGGCCATGCCTTCATCTGCCATGGGGTCCTCAGGGACTTCAGCTTTTCTGCATTGTTCTTCCTCACCCAATAGTGACTGAATGCTTGTAATTGAAGCACTGGGGTAAAACAGAGATTCTCATGTGTAAAATCCACGCTGGGGATGGGGACACAAGATTTTCTTTTGCAGGTTTGCTCTAGTGGGGACAGAGCAGGGACAGCAGACTCAGCCACTTCTGAGGATTCTGAATGCTTGGTCATGCCAGATTCACAACCACCCTGGGCATTTGCACAGTACATGTGGGCATGAATAATTATTCCTGATTTTTAGTTTCTTAGTGGTACAGTGAAAATAAAGTATGTGAGATAGGATTAGATTACATCACACCTAGATTTAGCTGTGATGCTGTTGGTTTTGCAGAGTTGGTGTACCAAGGGAGCTTCTTAAACAGAAAATTATGTGAAATTTATTTTTCCAACACGTCTGTAGCTTTTCCATAGAGAAAATAAATTATATTTTCATTGATTCATTTCAGAGTCAACCTAAAGTGTCTGAATGTCAAACTGCTATATTTTAAACAGTACCATTAAGTGCATCCATAATTTTTTCATTCATCACTTAAAAGTAAAACATGGAGATGGTTATAAAAAAAAGGAATGCTCCTTCTGGGTGCAGGGTCTGGGCTGCTGAAGAGGCAGAAGGCAGTGACTGTTTCACACTTTGCTGGTCCTGTAGCCCAGCCTATGTCCCTTCTGGGAGGTCCCAGTGGAATTCCTGCTGTGTTTGCAGGGAATTGTGTGTATGGAGCTTCCAGGATCCTGCCTTGTGTGGTAACTGGTTTGTCACTGATCTGCAGAGTACAAACTACCTCATTCTTCCTCTGTTTTTCTTCTCTCCTCAAAACAGGACCAGGTGTTCCAGTTGTAAGTGTGCACAGGACAAGTAATACTGAAAGTGAGTATACCTTATGAAATAAGTAAGTTTTGTTATCATCCCTAATTTCTTTGGGGAGTGTGGGAGATGGGAATGTAAGGACATGAAAATGTCATGCAAGTACATGGAAACTAATTTGTATAAAGTCCTATTAATTACCTTTTAGCAGCATCCACATCAGCAAATGGTAAGGAGAGCAGTCAATCAAATGACTAAAGCATTTCCAGATTTTTTAGATGTCTTTTGGACTAAATGCATGTGACTCATCATCTGTTTACACTTGAGTAAATTAGATGGCAAGTTGGTCTTCATCCTTTTCACTTCCCATGTAGATCATGCTGCCATTGCAGTACACCTCCTGTGTTTTTAGAGAAGTTTTTAAAGTTACAATCCAATTATGTTGAAGTCAGGTACAGTCCTTGGATGATTGATCATTAAAGCTGATCTACATATGGTGATTTACTCCTTCTATTTCTCAAATCAGAACAACTCCACTGACATTTTCAATGAAGACAAATCCAATAATAAAGGTTTTTTAGGAGAGTATTCTATACCTGTGTTTGTCAAGTTTTACTCATTATTTTATTGTATATTGATGCCAAATCTGTTAATGTTTCCTGGCTGCTGAGGTGCTTTTTAGTGGAAGACTGTCCTTCAGCAGTTGAATTTTCCTGGTGGTGCAGCAGAGAGAACAACTCTGCCACGTCCAGCTCCCCTGTGACTCCACTAGCATGGAGGTGTGGGTTACAGGAATGGGGGACAACTTTTCATTCAAAAGCACTAAAGCAACTCTTACATATCCTCATTTCATTAATTGGATTATCCCCAGGATTTTTCCCAGAATCTAGAAATCCTGAGCTGTACCTGTCTGCATCTCCTTTGTCCTGGACTAGTCACTGTTCTAGGGAGCTAATCTTGCAGGTTGAAGTACAATCCTAATAAACAGTGCCATGCTATGAAGTGTTAATTAATATCTGCACTTTAGTTTTATTTTTTTCTTTTTTCCTTTTTTTTTTTTTTAAATGTCATTGTTTGTGTTTGTAAAGCCCAGTGCCCAGAGCACACCCAGGGCAGGGAGTTTTATCCAGCACAGTAAAGGGTAGCTATTGCTCAAATAAATGCATTTTAGACTTGTATGGAGCTCCTCAGTTCTGTGAAGGCAGGCTTTTGCTCTTTATTACCTGCAACTAAAGCACTATGGAGTGTGAATTACTGAAATAGAGATTTATGTGCAGCACCTTAGAGTAAAATAAAGCAAGTCAGGATAGAGGGATGTTGTTTGTTGTAACAACAAAAAGCCAAATAATAAGAGAGATAATTTACCATTAGTGTTTCAGTGCAAGATTAGATTATCCTCTTCAATTCATAAAGGAATGATTAAGGATTATTTCAATTATTCCATCCTCAGGCTATAATTATACCATTTTGGTTGACTGCCCAGAACAAGCATTCTCTTCAGATTATCTGTTTTGGCCCTAAATGAAGAGTTTATTATTTAATTAAAATAATCTAAATTTTGGAAGCAAGATCAGTAATTTGAGTTTAAATAAAAAATTAAAAAAAAAAAAAAACAAACAAATTAGCCATTCTTTCCGGTGTCAAAGGGTCACTTCAAATTAATCTGCAGCTTTAAACCAAGCTGATTGTCTTGCTCTTGGCTGAAGTGCAGAAGACAAATAAGGACATGCAATGACCACATTTAGCTGTGCTGGCTAAATATTGCCTTGGAATAGGTAATACTGGGGAAAAGGATGCCTGCAGGAGGCTGAGGATATTGCCCAGCAGAGCAGCCTTGTGCTGCAACAGCTGCTGTTAGGATTTCTCAGAGATGCTGATGTTCATGTTGGTCATCAGAAATTTCCTTGGTAGTGCTTAATGAAAACAAAACCAGACAAAGCCAGAAAAAGAAACTGGATGTGTATCTTTTTGAATTAAAAAGTGGTTGCAGTATAAAGAAAGTATTTACAGAAGGAATTAATTTGCAAGATCATTGCATATTTCTCTCTGTTTCTTTAGTTTTTTTAAATCTTGATGTATCTCTGGTGTGATGGTTCTCCATGCCTTTCAGCGTGGTTTTTCTTCCTGTTTTCTAGAGTTTTATATTTTGGAAAATAACCCTGTGTTGAAAGAAGTTGTTCTCAAGAAAAAGAATTACAAGACTGAAATCAAAATGCTTCACATTGAGGATTACGGTAAATCTGGCAAAATGTTTTTTTAGCAAGCCAAAAGCTTTCTTATGATGTTACTGTTTTTCATCTGTGTAACTACCAGCCTTTAATGTTTTGCTCTTTTCTTAAAAGAATTCCCTTTACAGTTGTCACTGCCAAAAGATTTCACGGATCGAAACCAGTATGCCCTTCTATTAATAATGTAAGTATCCATTTGGAATCACTCAAAATAATAAAAAAGTGCTTCATAGAAAATATTTAAATCTGAGGTTAGGGGTTTTTTGGGTTTTTTTGTTGGTTTTTTTTTTTTTTTTACCTTTTGTAGGAAAAAAAAAAGTCTCATGGATTTGAGTTGAGAAATCAAAAGGCTTGTTCTAGAGAAGATTTTGTGACAGATGTTGTCTGGTAGAGATGCCTGGGGTTTTTTTGAGCTAGTCAAACCTGAGTGTGCTTTGCTGTACTTTCATGTTTGGAAGGCATTGCTGTTTCTGATGGTGTAGCTTCAAGTAGTCTGCAGTGTTTCCTGGACCTTTGCTGATCCTGTCCACAGAGCATCTCACTCAGAGCACGAGCTCCTTTTTATCCCTGAGAGAAATGAGTACAGCTTCCAGGAGGGACTCAGTTGAGATGAATAAAGCAAAACTGCTTTTAGGAACACCAGAATGAAATAAAAGTTACTTTTGATCATCAGTTGTTGAAGGTGTGATAGGCATGGTCCAAAGTCTGTTGATTTTTGTAGAAAAGCTGCATGGGAGGAAGATGGAATTCCCTGAAAACCTGTGCTGTTCATTTAAAGGAAGATGGGTGTGTGTGTTTCTTGCAGGAAGAGTCAGCCTTTGAGTTGTGTGTCTGAACATGTGTAGCAGAGGGAAAGAACAGAGTCATGAGTGTGCTTGAAGCCTGTCTGGGAAAAGTGGTGATGGCCAGCTCAGGGCATCTCTCCTTTCTTCACCTGAACTCAGCATGGGTGGAGAGGGCTTTCCTGGACCTACAGAGCTTCTTCCAGTCCCAATTGGAAAGAACAGATGTGTAGGAGTGCACAGATAAATTCATGAAAATGCCACATTACTGAGCTGTGTCACCTGGAGCAGATCTCGCCTCAGTGACAGCACAGATCCTTATTGTTGGATGTGAGGTGTTTACAGACCTGAGCTACTGAATGATCCCAACTTCCTCTGCTCAGATCAGATAATAGGACAGAAAGGCACAAACCTGCTTTTTTCTAATCCCAGTTTGTGTTTTAAAACTCAGAATTCTCAGTTGCAGTTACCTGCTGTTGTGGTAGCTTTCTGCTTTAATTGGCTCCCGAACATATTTTTCCTTCTCTTGTGTCGAAACGGGACACATGGATTTTATTTCATCTTTGCAGCATTTCCTGACATGATCTTGGAGGCATGATTATATTTTAAGCAGCTCTTACTCGAGTGCCAAAGGCAAAGTGACTCTGTGAATTGACCCCAGCAGCACTGCAGGGACCTGCAAACACTTGTGCCTGTTCCTGTTTCTGAGAGCAAGGGAGCACGGAGGTGTTAGCAGTGCAACGCTTCCCTTTTCCAGTACCCTGGTAAATACATCATCTGCCATACACAGCTGTGCTAAAATATGGGGTTATAAACTCCTGTAGATCCTAGAGAAGACAGAAGGGAAAGATCAGAAACCTGAGAAGTCTGAGGCCAGAAATCACAGGAAAAGGAAGAGAAAAAAGAAAAAGAAAGCTAAAGAAAATGCTATTTTGAATTGTTATTCAATGTTAAGAGTTGAAAGAAGTGAGAACAGTATTGAGGCAGGGTCAGAATTTAAATTTACCAAAGTTGTTGGTACCCAGTGAGCAGATACTGTGGCCAAGTCATGAAGTATGGTTATGTCTTATAATTTTTTAGTGTTTTTTTATGATAGGCATATGGGATAAAAAGGAAAGCCATCAACTTACAAATACAGATTGTTGTATCTGCCTTTATAATATGAAGACTGATTTTTTTATATCAGATTCTTATCTTTGCATGAATTCTCAATGTTAGCTTTAGCAAGGGTTATTTTTAGAAGACCCTATACACTAGAGGAAGTATGAAACTGAAAATTTTACATCTGTCCTGGCTCATGTACTGTAGCATGTTTTGTGTCTTCCCCTTCCCTAGAAGAAAAAAAAAGTTATATTAAGCTGTTTTTCTTCAGCAGCTTTTTACAGACTTAAAGCTAAGGTTGCCAGCAATCCCTTTTTCTATTAAAGAGCTCCCCAAATGAAATATAAAACTGCAAACTGTCACTGAAATTATGGGAGGCTCCCTTGTGGGATGATTATTGGAGCCCAATAAATTCTGCCTAGCTCTTGAGAAAGAATGGTTGGATATCTGTGGGCGTATAGGGGGTAATTTCTTGACCCACACAGCTCCAAATTGACATCCTAAGGTTTATTTCATGATCAAAGTACTACTTTCAAAAAAAAAGACAGAAAAGTATTCAGGTCCAAAGAGAACATGTAGCTTTTATAGGGAACATTGGTTAGTTGTGTAGATGATATCATTTCCCAGATACTTGACTTTTCTGAGTCCCAGAGTGGTACTGTTGGGACTGATGGAGAAGCACCCTGTTCTTACTGCCAGCAGTGTTAGATGGGAACTGGAGGCTGATAACAAGTGCTGTCTTTTGTACTGTTCAACTGCTCCTGCTTTCTTTCTTCCATTCTCAGCCACTATATAATTATCATTCTATTCCCTCTATTGAGAAAAAAACCTTTGAAAATGAATGCTTACCAATGTCCTTGGTAAGAATGATGGTTTAATTGTATGTGCATTTTTTTGGAGAGGAGATTCTATAAAACATCTTGATCCAGGCAGCATGCACTTAGAAATATAAAACCAGAAGATACAAGAACAGAAAAGTGGAGTATTAGCAGAGAAGTGGGGTTTTCTTTCCATCTCAGTAGCACTGCACTTTGAAGAGGGAGAAAAGAGGGAGGGAGGAAGGGAAGAAAGAAGGTGGGTGATGAGTGATGTTATGATGGGAATGATGTTTGGTGTGATCTGTTTGGGGTTTTTTTCAAATCACTGAAAGCTAGTGGCCATTTCCAGGGTGCATGACTATGAAAAGGCTTCTGTATTCATGCAAGGATGTCTGCAGGTAAATTTGAACTTCCAGCACATGGCCTCTAGGTGCTTGAGTGTTAAGGCTGGATTCTGGAAGGAGGCTTGTACCAGGGGAATCTGGTCCAGGTGTGAAACCAGGGTGTGAGCTGTGCACAGTTCCATGCGGACTCAAGCTCAGCTGAAGGACCAGGACCTGATTATGCTGTAACCATCAGCATAAAGACTGTGTGAGCATCCATCCATCAGCAGCTGTGAAGCTGCAATACTCACATAGTAGGTCATTGTATTGCTGTGCTAAAATTTATGTCCATCTGGATGGCTGGAATGTCTCACAAATCTCATGTAGAAACATGTTGGCTGGCACTCTTTTTCTTTCCAGAATTGTGATGAGTAGCCCATAAAATGTTAAATAGATTAAAACACTTTCCTTTCTTCCATTTGTTCTCCTAAACCACTGATAACATTTCACACTCAGTTTCCTTCTGATGTAATACACACAGTATATATTAAAGAGCTGAACAGTAATTGCCTGAAAAAGTGATTACCATCTCTTTTCTATATAATTGAGATCAAAGTTTAAATTTCAGGTCCTTGATTTCCTCATTATGGTTCGCCTTACTCATTAAAAAAGTTGGAAGATACATTTCTTGGTAACATACAGGAAATGATTAAATAAAGACTCTGGCATTTAATCTTGGAAATAAAATCAGAGTTGATAATCATTCTTTATTTTGCTTTTGTTGTAATTAACCTCATTCCTTCAAATGTGTAGGTAATGTATCTTAAATATCAGTATCTATTATTTAGTGTCATTTAAAGTTGTTCAGTATATAAGTTGATATTTTAAAACTGAATCAGTGGAAAAATTGTCCTGGTATTTGAGGGGGAAAAAACCCAAGTGTTCTTTAAAGTAGCACTGAATTGTCTCCAAGAGGCTTCTGTTTGTTTATTTGTTTCCTTGTTTTCTTATATTTTGGTCATAAGCAGAGGTTGATTTACCTGGTTTTGAGCTAATTAAAGTTTCAGGCCTTGCACAAACAATCAAACCTGTTTATGCTCCCAGTGAATGCACTCTTGGGACTGATAGCAAGATAAGGCAGTCGTTGGAAAGGTTGGAAAGGGAATATTTTGTGCAGCTTCGAGAACAAGCCATTAAAAGACCAGAAGAAATATGGAGAGGCATAATGCAAATATTGGGAAATGTATGTCTGCTGTCTCTCTGTGGAGGACAGAAGCACATCTCAGATACAGCATCATTTCACAGTGGCAGCTGAAGAGTAAAGAGACCTTTTGGTGCTAATGGGAGTTCTGATATATACCTCAATGAAATAACTTTAAATGCTTATCAAAGGCTACTTATAGGGACAGTCTTGAAATGAACTAGCCACTGGAAAATTGCTTCCTAAAGCAATGCATCAAACAACCAATCATGCAGGGCTGGACAATGTATAGTGTTTAAACTGTAGCCCAGCTATGACCTCAAAAAGGAGCTTGAGAAACCATCACTGTCAGTTCTCACCCACTGAGAAACTTGCTGAGGTCTCCAATTTATAATTGGAGAGATTCACTAAGGGTATCACTTTTGATTTAAAACACTTTTTGGTTTTAAGTACTTTGTGGCTTAGAGAAAGGCTTATAAATGTAATGGTTCTCCTATTCCTAAGTGTCTAGGAATGTAACATATCTATGTGTATACTCAGCAGATGTATGTATAACCTAGATATAGAACATGTGTAAATCAGTTGTGAACACTGTGTTAGTTTTGTTCTCATACTCAAAGGGAGGAAAACAGGCTGACTCACAATATTTTCACTTGTGTGGAATGTGTTAATCTGTTGGAAATTTATCTAGTCAAACATGGATATTTCTGGCATATTATTGTGGAAAGTTGGAAGAACTTACAAATAATTGTAACTGGTCTGAGGCTCCTATTATTGGAAGTAATGATAAATTCCTTGTGAAAACATCTGTGTCAGTGTACAGTGCTTCTGAAAACCTTGCTCTGTGCGATGAGCAGAAATTGGAAGTATTGTTCTGCTCCTTACTGCAAATAATAATGATTATATACTTCCTGAATTGTGTGTTTTCTGCAGAGCTCACTTGACAGTATTTCCAGACTCATTGCTTTGCAATGTTAGTAATTAGTGTAATCACAACTGAATTGGTTAAGCACACAAAAAAATGCCCTTCTTTTCTTTTTATAAAGCCAAGTATAAACCTGATGTGCAAGATAATGGTAAATCAAGCATAACACGTTGTGGCTGTGTCTGTAACCAAGTAATCCTGATTTCAGGACATGATATAGCAACTAAATAGATAGGTCTGAGTGAATTTGAATTCATCATATGCTTGCTAATTAACTGAGTGATTACCTTGAGGATGGTCTGTGTTATCCACAGCCAAAGCCAGATACTGGATCAGCACATTATTGTATTTATAAGACAGCCCTTATTGTAAGATATTTTCTCTCTCTTTCCTCCCCAGGGTTTACATAAGTCTATTTGGCAAAATAATAATTTCTGTCTTCATCTTTCTTTCACCTTAGACAGGATATTCTCACAGACCATCCAATTTAATTTCCATACAGCCAGCACAGACACTTCCACATTTTAATTTGCATTCCACTGGCAGATGCAGCCTGCATAGAACTATTTTGCATTTTGTACAACTTCATGGTAGCCTATTCTTTTATTCTGTGTTTATCTTGGGGGAAAATAATGGCAAACTTCCCTTTTAAAACAGACATTTTATTTTCTTTGTAAGGAAAATAGTGTATTTGACTTCAATGGAAAATCTTACTGTTCTTCTAGAAACTGCATTCTCCCATTCTATTTCACCTTTTGAGCTGTAAACCACTTTTTTTTTTTTTTTTTTTTTTTTTTTTTTGTTATAAAATAGACTTATCACTCCTGCCTGCATCCATTTCTTCCTATGAATTTGGATGGAGAAAATACAATTTTCTCCAGTGTATGCTTTAGTCTTCTTTGTACTCTATTTCAAGAAATCTATTCAAGGATACAATAATGCAATTATTTTTGTTTTTTTAGATGACATCCTTCTTAATAGTATTATATATCCTACAAAATGGTAATCAAGGTGCTGAATAAATTTTACCTTTTTGTGTATTCAGTGAGATTTTACAAATTCTGCATGAGCCTTCTCAGAACTGAACTAGCCATTACTAATTATGTTTGGGGCTTTTTCCTTCACTTTTGTGATAAACAGCATTACCTGCTTTAATTTTCTGTGTCCTTCAATCAAAGTGTATTCAGGTATTGGCAGCACTGCAGCACAGTGGTTATAAAGTTAAAGAAATTATTTTGCTGCAGGGTTTGCAGCCCTAATGGGATGGTATTGATGGAAGTGACAGTAGCTCAGCAGGGTTGCATACCCAAGTGAACTCTGCCACATAGGTTAAATAAAATATCAGAGCTCTGCACAGTGCATCACATTGTCAATAGTCTTCGTTTGTGTCTGGTGTGTTGGTATTTGCAGTGATGAAGCTCCAGGCAGCCAGTTGGTTACAGATAAGTTTCACATTGACTGGGACTCAGTGCTTGTCAACTCTGATAATGTCATCGTAGCTCGATTTGATGGCAGAGGGAGTGGATTTCAAGGCCTCAAGATCCTACAGGAGGTCCATCGGTGCTTAGGATCAGTGGAAGTGAAGGACCAAATAGCAGCTGTAGAGTACGTATGTGCAAACTCTTCTTTTCTCCCTGCCTCCACCTGGATGAATGAGCATTTGGACTAAAACTGCCCAGAATGTTCTCTCTGCATTGTTAATGTTTGTTTTTTTTTAATGCAATTTGCAAATTTTGAAACTGTAATCCTTCTGTTACAAACAACAAGTAAAAAAATCAAAGAGGTGTTTTGGGGTTTTTTGAGTTGGTGCTTCTCTTTCATAAAGCTGTCCTGCTCTGTGCAATCCAAATATGCCACCTGAGCTAATTCATATTTGTCTGTATTCTGTAGGTAAATTTCTTGCTGTCCACATTAACATATAAATGCATTTGTGTTACAGTATTTTAGGTCTATACCTTAGGATACTGCTCTCATTTCCACCACAGAGTTCGGGAGTAATCCCACAAAGCAAATGGAGTTCTGGTGGTGTACATGAGAGCAAAATTTTGGCAAGTGCCTGTTATTTCTCGTTTGGATTATCGTTCTTAGACTGATAGAAGTCTACCAGCTGCAGAAAAGAGTAATTTCTATCTGTGGAGTAGTCATGTATAGCTTTGTCAACACTCTTTACTCAGGGTGCACATGTCAAAATGGCTCATACAAAGGTCTGGATGGACTTTTTCTGGGGTTTTCCAGGAAAAGTCAGATTTTAAG
Source organism: Muscicapa striata striata (assembly GCA_030060385.1). Classification (NCBI taxonomy): domain Eukaryota; kingdom Metazoa; phylum Chordata; class Aves; order Passeriformes; family Muscicapidae; genus Muscicapa; species Muscicapa striata. Next base: position 985,312 of record JAREIS010000028.1, on the reverse strand, counting down.
ACAGATATTTTTTTCTTCTTTTGAAAGGGGTTGAAATTCCATGAATAAGGGTTGATTTCTCTCAGCATTTTGTCAGCCATTTAATGGCCATGAAGAATTAATTATTTTTGTAATTACTTAGATTCAAGAAGTTCTATTCATTCTATTAATCTTTTCCTTCTTTACCTGGTGCTAGGCACCTGGTCAAAGCCAGTCATTTAAGCTGTAGTCAGTGGAAAATCCTGGCATTTCTGAAGGATCATCCTCCCCAGACTGAGAGAAGTTTCCAACATGTGTAGGAATGCTAAATGGATCTCTCTTCTCTCCATTCACTGAAAAGCAGATGTAAATGGATAATTTAGGCAAGATGCTTAAATTCAGATATCTAAATTAGGTGAGATGGGCCAAACACCAACTGTTTCCCTTAAAAAAAGGAATTAGGAAACAAATCACATTTCCCAGTGCAGTACTACTTGTATGGATGTAATTTCTTTTTCTACCTGATCCCTATGTATGGCAATTCTTTAATGCACAAATAATGGTCTTTACATACTGTATTTAGGAAGTTAAATCTACCATTTTACTTTGCCAAAATTAAAAACAAAACTTCTTTTCCTTTCAGATCACTTCTGAAACAGCCCTTCATTGATCCTAAGAGACTGGGTATATTTGGAAAGGTAATATGCAAAAATAGGAGGCTCTATCATCATGATTCTTTAAGAAAGTGATGAAGGTTCATAATATATTTATATATTTTCCTAAGACAATTTCAGTTATTAAAACAAGGGGAAAAAGCCATCCATAGTTTACTGTCTGTTCTGTACAGTATTTTTTTTCTCAGAATGGGTATTTAAGTCAACAAAATCAGTTTTATGGTATAACACTATTTGCATTTCAGAATCTGAAGGAGAAAGTATTTGTTAAAAATTCTGCTTTTGCTTTCTTTAGAACATTTTAATAGGGACTTGGTTTTTGTGAAAGCTTGTTTCTTACAGTTTTATATTTGGGCTGCAGTTAAATTGACAATGTTGTCCTATAAAATACAGGTTTTATGTCTGAATGTTTTATTGACCCTTGAGCCTAGCTGAGCACCTACCCTGTGGTACTGTCAGCAAGTTCCTTGTTGCACCAGTGAGAAATCTTGCCTTTGTTATTTTATCAGCTGCCTGTCATTGCCCTTAGCATGAGATACAACGAGGCACAGGCTTGACTTTTAGTAGCAAACTAAACAGCATTTTACTCATGTCTATTAAAAAGCAGCAATTAGAAACACCACACAACTGCTGCTTCATCTATGAACTGGCATGTGCAAGCTTTTAATTTTTTTGAAGGTTTTTTTTTTTTTTTTTTTTTTTTTTTAATTAAAAATGAAGCTACTTTCTGCTTTTGAGCTCAAAGCAGTAACAAACCCTGATCAAGTACCCCCCAGTCATCATTTTTAGGAGCAGCATGTTTCACCATGAAGTGCCTTAGTTCTCAGTGCTGCTGAGTTGCTGCACAGCCTCAGGCAAGTCATTTTACCTGCCTGTCTCAATCTGTCTGGATGCAGGATGAGGAGATTGACATTTACCTCCTGCGTGGAAGCATTTTGAGGACTGGCTGATGTTTGTGACTGTTATTAACATTTTTCATGAACATGACCTTCCTCAAAGATCTGAGCTCCTGCTGCACTCCTTGAGCTAAGAAAGAAACTCTCACTGCAAGAATTTCACTTGGGTCAAAACCAGTATTTGGGTTTTAAGGGAGCAGCCAGAGATTTTCCAGCTGAGGATGCACAAGCAGGGCCAATTTCACCCACCAGGTGATCGTGGCACACACTTCTATTCAGGTTTTAATGCCTGTTACCAATGTATATAAAAGTACACATGCACAGAAGTATCAGCTTTTCTCCATATCCTCTTCCTCTTTCAACCATTTGATTGAAAATCCTGTTTCTGGAGTGAAGTCCCTAAGCATCCAGAATTGCTTGGTTTTGGCTGCAGAAATTCTTTTCCTTGCTGCCTGAAAATTCCCACTTGTTTTCTGCCAGAGATTAATCAGTTTATTTTTTCCTAAGAGTGATGTGATGAGACAGTTACTGAAGATACTGCATGTAACCATGGCTTTACATATCTGCCAAGACCTACCCCCAGTTTTCTTTTCTTTCACGCAATATTATTGATTGCCATGTTTCTGCATTTATTTTCTGAAAGAAGTGTTGAGGAATGAAGAGTGGGAAATTTAGTAAGCTTTCAACACTGCTTTGAATTCAGGGAAATTTCCCCTTTCCAAGTTAACCTTTCAGAGTTGTTCTTTTGCTGTCAAAAGAAAAAAAATCATAAAATTTAAAAGTCAGTTTTATAATTAATGATAAAAAAATCTATTTAACAGCTTCTTAGGGTTAATTGTATTTTCCTCCACTCTGCTTGTTTCAGAGTCGATTAAAAATCTACTTTAAAACTCATTTCTTTTTTATCACATACAAGAACGTGATAGGGAAACAAGCTGGTTTTTTTTCTTTCTATGCATTAAATTTGCTTTACTGATGGAAACAGAATATGCACTTTGCTTGAAAATAAGTTGACTTTGGAACAGCTTAATGCTGATCTCATGAAGCTGGAGTTATGCACACTTTCAGGGAGCTCTTTAAGAGGTTTCAGAACTACAGAGAAGTAAAATTCTCGTCACAATTGGTGATGCCAATGAGGCACAAGAGTAACAAGATTGTTCAGAAGGGCACAGTGGGGAAAAATGCCAGTGCTGTCTTGCTTATCTCTGTGAGGAGAGCAAGCCTAAGTGATGTGTGATCCAAAGCCTTTCTGAGCTGTTAGACAGCCAAGTGTGGTTCCATGGGGTTTGTGGTTTTATTCATGGAAGTGAAAAGAGAGTTTAAAAACGAGTTGTGATTCTACAGCCAGCATCTTTCTTCAAAACGCAGCAATTAGGCTGTAACCCCAGAAACCCAGCAGATGAGTGAGGCACCACATGTTCTTGCATCAGGGCATATGGAATAGCAATGTCACTGTGAAATAATTCTAAGAATTTATTAAAAAACTCACTCTGTAGTGTTTTTGTCCTGGAAAGCCTGGCTGGAAGCAAGGACACAGGCACAAAGGGAAGAAATTCCCAGGAGAATTAAACAAGCTCTTAATGAAAACATGGAATAAATAATAAATAAACTGGCAATACCTATCCTTGGATTAAACTTGTGCTGTGGAGCTACTGGGCAAGACAAAAAAGAATATTAAACAAAAGTAAAAGCAGAGAAAACCCAGAGGCAGAGGAAAGTTGCTGTTCTCTTAAGCTCTATGAATTATACAAATTACAGGTGCCCACTCAGAAATTCTGTCTTAGGTGAAATCTACTCCTACACTTGAACAAATCTGGATGGCCCTTGGCCTCCTGGGCTGAAATTTGTATGGGACAGGAATAACTCAGTCCCTCACACTCCTTTGAAAATCCATCTCCTATTTGGTATTTTCTTCAGTCTGTCCATTCCCACTTAATATAGATTGATTGCAAAGAACCAGAAGCCTTTTTGCTTATATTCCTTAAAGAGTTTTCAAATATTACCAATCTTCCACAAAAATAATCTGTTCAATAAATATTTAGACATGAAGAACAGGAGCAAGCAGCATCTGTAAAAGTCCACGAGAAAACTGTTAGCACTTGATGCATAATCCTTTTTTGGATCTGCTGGTATTTTGATTTATATTTTCCCTGTCATGGGATAATTTCATTTTCCTGAAGTGTGTTGTGTCAAACACAAAATAAAAACAACAAAAAATATCTGCAGAAATATCTATTTTTCAGTACTGATGAAGAGAAAACAAAATGGCAAGTAGAGAAATTTGTGGAGCCCATAATATACAAGAAAATCATTGATTCCAGATGCCACAATTCAGAATTTCATTTTCCGTGAGTCTAGAATGATTACAAGAAAAGGATTGCCAGTATCATTTCAAGAAAATCTGTGGTTTTAAGTTAAAGCTTTCACAAAGGTTTCATGACTCTCTGGAATCAGCTCTTCCAGGGGAGCTGTGCTAGATTCGGAGGTGGTGAAGAAATGTGCAATACTCATTATTATTAACTGCATAGATTAAAAGTCATGACCAGGTCAAATAGATCTTTGTGCACCCTTAAACTGGATTAGCACTGTGGCCTTTTGCTTTATTCTTGCTAAATGAAAGGAATCAACCAACATTTCCATGCCTTTGTTAGGGATATGGTGGCTACATCACGTCGATGATCCTGAAATCCAGCGAGCGGCTCTTCAAGTGTGGAGCTGTGGTGGCACCAATCACAGATATGAAGTTACATGGTGAGTGCTCCCTGCCCTAAACCTGTGTGACAGTTTATTCAAAGTACCTTTTGTTCATGGAGCTGCTGCTTATTTTAACTAAGGGCAGGGACATAACAAACATAATGATGTTTGTGAGATTTCACCTCACTGTCTTGGTGTCTTTAAATGAAAGTAAAGCTGTCACTGGGACAGTTCACCAAAAGCACTGATTATGCAGTTACCCCATTTCCTAAGAATCCTTTATGTATATCACCATGAATCAAGTCTTGTATTAGGAATGGATCCTTTAAGGTTAGTAATGAGTTCCCTACAATATCAACCATTTTGTCATTCAATCACAGATTATTGGTTCTCTATGGGAAGTTTTGGGCACAGGCTATGAACTGTGATCACAGGAAATCAGACCAGATTACTTTAATGGTCTGTTAGACTTTGGGTTTTAGCTTTTGTTTTCTTTTGGATTTGAGTTTTTTTCATTTTTGGTTGGGGTTGGGTTTTTTGTTGGGGTGGTTTTTTGGGGTTTTTTGGGGGTTCTTTTTGTTGTTGTTTGGTTTTTTTTTGTGAGGGAGGTTGGTTGATTTTTGATTGGTTTCTTTTTTTAACTACTTAAAAGTGGGTTTAAATGGTACATCAAAATGGTACATTCTGTGTCTCTAAATGAACATCTCAACTTCATGGCTTAAATAACTTCTGACTAAAAACAGAACTGATGAATTTTAAAATAGAAATAACTTGGAATTCACAAGGTTTATTACTTTGTTTTTTTAAATTTATTTTTACAGCATCAGCTTTTTCAGAAAGATACCTTGGGATTCCATCAAGAGATGAAATTACCTATCAGGTAAGTCTAGCATAAGCAAGTAACTTAAAATGACCATTTTACTCTTAAAATGCAATTCAATTACAGCTTTGTGTGTGTTTGTTCACCAGGCATCCAGTGTATTACACAATCTTCATGGTTTAAAAGAAGTGGATTTGCTAATAGTTCATGGGACAGCTGATGGTAAGTATTTGCAGATGCAGCTAGTTTGGAGCCAGAGCTTCTGATAGGCAGGTGCTCAAGGGCTGATGAGGCTATGTACAAATGTACTAGCTCGTACATTTGCACTATCATTTTCCCTCTGATGGGGTTTTTTTCCTTTTGTTTCAACTGTCACTTCTCACTCTGAACTGTTGGTGCTTTTCTTTGCTGAGGATTTGCACATTTTAGGTGCTGTACATTTTAATTTGTTTAAATCTTGTGGGCCTGTGTGTTGCTAGTGGAAGGTATTGCATGAATTATTAATAGAGCAACATACATTTTTAATGTTGTTTTAAATTCATACAAATTCTGCAGAACTATCAGTACAGCTGGTGAAGTACATCACCAAATGGGAAGTTAATCTTTTCATCTAATTAATTACAAGGTACTGCCAAACCTTCTGAAGCTGAAGCTATACAGAACCTTTTAATAGCACCAATACTTTGAGCAGTAGATTAAGACAGAGAATGAGTAACACTGGGTAAGTTCTAGCACTTCAGATGGAATCATAAGATGCATCAATTGAGATAATTTGTAATTGCAGATTTCACTGCAGTGTATTCTTCTGAAGTTTGTTAACTGATGTCTAAAGAAAGAGCTTTGATGCAGGCACAAATGACAGTGATGCAAACAGCTGCTGTGTACAGACTGACACGCCTCCTTCCTTCCCAGTATTTTCTGGTGGATGTGGGATAATCCAAGGTATCTTAGTCTGAAGGGATGAGTGCCTCTCCCTGCAGGGCTGAGGTGACAGTGCCCATCCAAAAACCTGTGTTATGGATCCACATGGGTGCAAACCCTGTCCAGTGCTTCTCCCCAGAGCACAGGGGGCAGGGATGAAAATATTCTGGGTGACTGAGCAGGCATGAAGGGCTCAGGCTTTACTGATTGCAACAGGCAGCAGCAATTTCTGCCCCTCTGAACTGAGCACTGGAGGGAATTTGGGCTCTGATAGAAGTCTGAGCCATGCAGGATGCTCTGGCCTGAGAGTCTGATTGTCTGCACCCCTGCTCAATATCACATCCAGTGACACTGCCCAGCCCACTGGCAACTCAACTCTGCAGGGTTAGGACATGGTAATAATGGTTTTGCCACACAGAGGTCAGGTTACTGATAGGTTCCAGAAAGTTCATTACCTAAAGAAGAGTGGGGTATAATGGCCCTGTGCAAGCAATAGAAAATGCAGTGTGCTTTCTTCCAAGCAAGTTAGAAAATGCCACAATGTTCAAACAGCATGGCTTTACCATCTCTAAGCTATCACAGTATGTGTAAATCAAGGGCAAACAGAGGAGTTCTCACTAAGTATCTGGAAAGTGTGGCTTCCCCTGGGGCTCCCAGCTCCTTCTCCAAAGCCTCTGCTGTAACATCCTGTCACTGATGGGGCTGGCCATAGACATAGTCAGCTTCAGATCCAGTAATTACAGAGCCTGGAAATGTTCTCAGCCAAAGCTGTGTAACAGTTAAGTATTTCATGTTAATGGAGCTGTTTCTAATAATATCAAATGTTTTCTTGCAGCTAAAGTTCACTTCCAGCATTCAGCAGAACTAATTAAGCATCTAATAAAAGCTGGGGCTAATTACACTATGCAGGTATGTGCACCTGTGACTTTTCCTATAAACATAGTTGAACATTTAACCTCCTGTTGCTATTTCATAACTGCAAATGACCCTCTCTACCACAATACAGTGGTATTACCTCAATTTGCAGTTAGAACTCTGTTTAATCCCATTTTTCTCACTGTTAGTATGGGTGTCAGGAGCTATATCATCTTGTCATTCTCCTGGGCTCTTTCTCCTCTCTCATCTTTTTTCCTGTTTATGCTACAATTCTATACAGAGTGCTCTGGAATCTGTAGGCTCTCTTTGTAACTTGGAGATGTCACTACTCTGGGTCCCTTTCTACCTAAAAAGGTATTAGGTCAAATGAGTGTAATTTCCTCTTATTTTCAACATTTAAGTTTATTAAAAGAGAATGACAGAGCCTTTGTCAAAGCACAGGCTTGCATGGGACTCACCTGGAGCACATGGAATCTGTGGATGCTGCTGCCAGAGGGTTTTGATTGAATCAGAATCTCCAGATATTCCTGATGCTTGTTGGCCATTGCAAACCTCGACCTGGCTGGGCTTAGGGTGATCCTGTAGCTTGCACTGGGCTGTGAGCTCGTGTCAGGGAGGGGGTGTCAAGCAGGGGTTGGTGCCACTTGAGCAAGGAAAAAGGACTTTAAGTGCAGAATGTGTTGCTGCAGCCCATGTGGCTGCAGCTGAGGTGATGTGAAGGTCTGTGGAGAGAGGAAGAAGCAGCAATGACAGAGCTGTCCCAGAAGAGCCCTTTGAGCTGTTCTCATGAACCTTGGGATAACCTGGCTTTGAGGGGGCAGCTGAAGCCTCCTGCCTCAGGCTTCCTCAGGTCTCTTGTTTGTGGCCTGGGTTTCTTCATTCAGCCTGCAAATGTTTGCTCAGCCTCACTTGGGAGAAACTCCCACTGGTATTTGCTTAAGAGATAAAAATGCCCACATCCACCCTAGAAGAGACAGCAGATGGGCTTTAGACCAGGTAGGAAGATATGAATAAAAAGGGGTTTTGCCAAACACTTAGAAGTTGAAATATTGAGAGGTCCCTAAAAGCATGAGGTAATTAATCTCATGGATGTTAATGGGATTTGGATGCCTAGGCACTATTGAAAATGCCAGCTAAAGCAAACTGTTGTAAGCACAATGGCTGAGAATATAAACTTTTTCACTTCTGCAGATCCCACTGCAGTGGTTGTTTTATGTAAGTTCAGATTCCAAGAGAATGAGTCTTACTTTGGGTTTTATTAGCTTTCCTTGATGCCATAAAACTAATGTTATCATCCTGTTGTCATCTAAAACATCTTGAAGATCAGAGAAAGAAAATTGGAGCCCTAAATATTTGAAAAGCCTTTAAAAACTTTTTTTTTTTTTTTTTTGTTTCTCCTCTGCCAGATCTACCCGGATGAAGGTCACAACATTGCTTCTGAGAAAAGCAAATATCACCTTTACAGCACAATCCTTGGGTTTTTTAGTGCTTGTTTAAAGGAGGAGACACCAATTTTACCACAGGAACCTGAAGAGGATGAATAAGGAAGCCTATTTGTGTAGTACTGAAGGGGACTTACTCTGTGGCTCAATAAAACCTTAAATAAAAGTGACTGTAAGATTGCAGATTCTGCAGAAGCTCAAGGGCAGCTAAAGGATACCACAGTGGAACAGCACATTTACAGACAATGAGCTAATAAACTGGAATTCGACTGCAAAGTCCAAACATATTACCAAGGGACAAAACCTTTACCTTTGTGGAAGGTCAACAGTTGGTTACAGTTTCCTGGAAGAACTTAGTTTTGCATAAGTGTAGGGTTAGTGCATGTTTGTTATGTTAAGCCTCACTGTTGGTTCTGTAAGTGGTTGCTTGTTTTTGTTTGTTTTGTTTTTTGTTTTGTTTTTTTTTTTTTTTAAATTTAAATGCACATCTTTATTCATCTTTGCATAAGGCACAACCTATCATAAGTATTATGGCCACTAATAATCTAAAAGGTGAACTGCAACCTAACACTGTAATGTTACAATAAGTGCAATTCTTCTGCTGTCTATTACACGTAAGAAACCACAGAGATAATAAAGGGCACCATATTTTCTCTAGTTTCTGCTCTGAGGGGATATTGTCTAGTGCATCATATACCATGGATATTGAAAATTATTTCCCCCACACAATTTCAGCATTTACAATTATGTCTGTACCTACTAGTAACCAATAGGGGACTTTTTGGTGGTGTGCTCTTCTTGGTCTTTATGTATATACACAGGAATCCCTAAGCAGAAGATCTTTCTGAGCTTGAAGAAATTTTTTTCAAGATGTAATTGACAGCTGTATTTAAAACAATATCTGCAATTGAAATCATTCCCCAGTCCAAAATGTATCTATTGTTTCCTTAAAATATGTTTGAGTTGTGTTTTGGTATTGTTTATAGTAGTTAATAGTTTGCTGGTTACACTCTAATTTTAGAATATGCTACTTTGTCACATGTAAATTAGACACATAAATATTAAATTATAGTTTCAGATAAAGAAAGTTTATTAACAATGTATAATGCCATTGAGTAATACTTTACTCCTCACATGAAGACATATTTTGTATAGTGCATCTTCCTTTCCTTCTGTCTGGTCTCAGATGGAATCCTGAAGTCCATCAAGGTGGTGACATAGCTCAAACACACATTAGTTCATATTCCAGGGCTGCTCATTCCACCTCTGGCAAGAAGATTTAGCTTCCACAGCATCACAGAGGAATGAAACGTTTTTCATTCGAGACAAAGGAAGATCTGACAGGTTAGATTTTATTATTTATTCAGAGGATAAGCCCCTCATGCATCCATTTATTTGTCAGGGTAAAGCAGAGCAATAGAAATTGAAACTATGAAGTAAACAAGGCAGCCAGTTTGGGTCTGCAGAATATTAACTCTGATCATGGAAGGCAAGTACAGTGTTGGTTTAATCTGAGATATCTTCCTGAAGGTATGTGAAAAGTCCTGACAGATGCTGTGCCACTTATGGGGAAATAGCTGTAGTTTTTTTATTTCTGGATATGTTCCAAATACTTTCCTAATTAAGGTTTAATTTCTTGCTGGACTAAAAAAGAAAGTAATTTTTGAAGGTAAATATGCTATTTAAGATGTAAAGTTCTGCACATTTTATGAGAATGGGAATTGGTTTTAATGTAATGAAAAATCACCTGAAGCTTTTTTACTCATCACTTCCTTCTGGAATATTTTCTTTCACTGTTAGGATTTTTTTATGATGCAAATAATTAATTTGTCTGAAAGGCGTGGTTTTATTGAACACTGAGAAGTCTCTTGTCTTTTAATGTTTAGTATTTCTCTTGTTTTGTTAGCAATGTTCAACTACTTTTCAATTAGTTTAATACAATTTTAATGTGCAATGATACCTTGTTTGGGTCCCAGTGTCACCACAAAGTATGGCTTAGCTTTGTGGTATTTACAGGACACATGGAGTACATATGTATAGTGTAGGTAGGGTATAATTTATGGGGGCTATGATGTGCACTACAGTAAGATCACTCAAAGCAAGAAAAAAAAAGTAAGAGCAGAATTCAAACAAGGTTCTGCAAATCCTCTTTTCTATGGAGGAGTGTCGTTTTCAAGTCTTCTGTTGGCTGGGACTGCTGCTTTGTGGTTTTAGAAGTGACACCCATCACTTAATAAACGCTCACCTGGCAGTGCTGCTGCTTCCAACCAGGCATGGTGAATGAGCTCCTCATCCAGCTGAGTTCAGTGAGGTGGTTTTTCCCAGTTTGAGCCAACAAACTGCACAACAAAACGCAGGAAACACAGGCTGTGGGTGTGTGCTGAGCATGGATTCAGCATGTGGAGGGTACAGGAAAAGGTCAATTCCCCCAAAATGTGCTGGTGCTCTTCTGCAAAGCAGCCCCTCCATGCTCATATTTGCTGTGTGTCACATTTAGCTGTGTTTAGTTACCTGCAGAAGAAAGCACACAAGGCTTGTGTCTCAGCAGTAGCATGTGCTCAGGAAATGTGTTATCCCAGATCTTTGGATCCCACACTCTGTTTCCTCCTTTCCCTATAATTTTGTTTCAGGCCCCCATTCCATATTCATTCAACCCCAAGATCCCAGCTCCAGTTTTTCAGACTGAACATGTCACAGGACATGGCCTTCTGTGGGAATGCCTTTGGCAAGACTGGTATGTTTAAAAAATGTGTTATCTGAAATCTGGGTGGAAGTGTGGTATGCTTTTAATGTTTTCGTGATTTCTCACACTGTCCTACAAATACAGGTATTTTTATGTAATTGTATACACAAATAAGCATCAGACACAAATTAATTGCTTTTACTGATATTTTTGTGCATGAGTTGAATTCAGATATTCAGATCTGGCAAAAGTGCCAGGGGCAGGCTCTGTTAATTAGGCTGAAGATTTTGGTGTAGTATGTCCCTTTACTTTTGCTGATCTGTTGAAAATCCTTCCACTTACAGCACAACTGAGCACTGTTACCTATCAGATTCTACATCATAAGTAATGGCAGTCATTAATTACTCCAGGTGATCTCCAGTAGTGAACAGAATTAGTACACATTGCATCGAAATAGCACAAGTGTAGACTAGACCTATTAAATTATGGAAAGCTAGGGAATCAGCATATCCATTTACTGCTTGCTAGAGCTTATCTTTACCTTCTTGATTTCCTCTCTCCTTTTTCTGCTACTACAACTTGCAAAATCTATGAAACCTGTAGGTCATATTGAAATGTCAATTATATTACAAAACCAGGCATAACTGCATGTCAATTGGAATACTTTCCCCAGATTGAGTACAAAGAAAGGCTGGTTATTTTTTGAAATTAATTTATTTGATCTTTTGGCAGCAAGGATGGAATTATTTATGACCTGGTTCTATCAATGTCTGCTGTGATTTGCTATAACCAACTGCTCCTTGTTGCTCAGTTTTTGGCAGTTTTTGTAGCTCTCTCTTGGTGGCTGAAAGTGAAGATTGTTCTCTCAGCTCTGGCACTTTGAGTATGGAGTCAGGTTCATTTAGTTGAGAAATCACATCTTTTAAGACAGAAGAGCTTTTATCTGATCTGAAGCCAAAGATTCTCCTTGGAAACTTGGAATATTGAGTGTTGGCTCCTGTAATAAAATGCAGAGAATATAAGGTGTGACCCTGTATTCCTCCTCTCAGGTTTCTTAGACCTTACTGAAGAAACAAGCGAGGGGAAGACGACCCAAAGATCCTGAATACCATTTCTCCTGCACAGTTTAAAAGTACACAGGCAAGGTGCAGTGCTCCTGGTGTTTTATATTTATTGCAAGTAACTCATCCTGGCGAGTCAGTTGCCTCCAGGGAAGGAAGAACCTCGCTGGTATTGATTACTGATTCTGCACTTCTTCAGTGGCATTAGGATTCCCTCTCTTTATCCTCTGGATGATTTCAAGAGTGCTACAGAGAATGGGGAGCTCCTGGGATGTGGCTAAGGAGAGTCACAACTTCCCAGGCACCTGGAGCTTTGAAAAGGAAAGAAAGAATTTAGTTAAACTTCTGTCTGTTGAATTTCAGACATGAAAGTGGAGAAGGAGCCTGGCTTCAAGGAGGTAGGTGCACGTCAAGTGTTAGTGATTTAGTGATTCTTTCATTGGGGGGGTAGAACTACAGGCATCTTACAAATGTAGCACCTAAATGTGCAGTGCTGAGTAAAATATTTGTTTCCCAATGTCTGCAGATGACAGTGTTGTTATATTGGGTATTTGGATAGAATTAAGGAAATTAAACCATCTGAGTGTATGCAGTCCAGAGTTTCCATTAAACTCGGGACTAGACCTCTTTCCTGTATAATTAGTTTAGAAATCAAATATAGTATTTTACCTAAGTGGAACTTAGCAACAACAAAATTGATTTAATAATGCCTATACTCAATGAGGACACAAATTATATACATATATATATATAATTCTTTCTAATTAAAATATCCCATAATGTGGTAATAGCTCTTCCTTAGATTTCATGACCAAATGAAAAGAAAAAGAAAAAAGAAAACTTCTGATTGATAAAACCATCAGAGTTTAGGAAATATTTCCCTAAGGAAATTGGTGTTTTCTGCTCTAATGTATTTTCTAAGTGAGCTCAGAGTGCAGCTCTCAGGGGTGCTTCTGTGGGATTTCAGTGTTGCTGTCCCAAGGCTGGTGTGGGGAGCAGGTACTGTCCAGGCAGGTGTTCCCATCCCCATGGCAGTGCAGGACCTTCACAGCTCTCTGTGGAGGGGAGTCATAATCCAGGAGTTCAGTCCATCAAAGAGCACAACTGATATTAAAAGGTGTGCAGTTGTTGCCTTGGGAATAAGAGGAATATTGTTGAAAATGACAGAGCAATATGGGCATCTTGCTGTTCTCCAGTTTGTCTGAGGTGAGGGTGGCACTTGGTGACCGACTCCCCACCCCAGCTGGCAGAGCAGCTGGCAGCAATTACAGCTCCAGCAGGGTCTGAGAATGCTCCAGCTTCCCTGTGAGAAAAAAAGGGAAGGGCATATAATGCATGGACAGAATATCTTGTGCCTAATAAAGCTGCAGAAGAGCTCTTTTAATAAAATGATGCCTCCAAAATTCTAACAGAGAGCAGCACATGCCTGAAGAAATGCTCTGGTTTGTTCCACCCCTCAGCCTCTTCCTGGCACATGCATTTGACAAATAAAAGAGTGTGTGTGGAGTCCAGACTTAGGAAGGTGTTCAGCACCATTAGGAGAGGGTTAAGAAAGAAAAGTGTTCTGGGAAGACAAGCACAGAGACATTTTATTGCAATATGTTGCTCTATACAGAGCTGTCACTAAAATAAAGTGGTGCACTGGTAACCTTAGAGACAAGTGTAGCCAGGGCTTGATTCAATAAACTTTCAACTAAGGCAGGAAAGCCAGATCATTCTGTTATTTCCACAAAAGAAGGATGAATGACATGGTTTCTTACAGATTTTCAGTCCTATATTTAATTTATATCCTACATTTCAGATAGCCACTAGAAGATAAGAATTCTGTTGAATATAATTCCACATTCTAAATAAGCAGTTGCAGTAAAATATTTCATTTTTCAAGACTGCAAATTGTTACATTTAAAGATATTTACATTGCCAGGTTAACTGTTCTTCCTTGTGGGTTGCAGTAGACACTAAAATTATTGGGCTCCCAGGATTTTTAATTGCAGTGGAAATTGCACTGAGCTTGGACAGGGAAGCTTATCTTCTTTTTTTTAGGAATTGCTTATGGAAATACAGTGAATCTGAATACCAGTGGAATATTTGAAGAAGAGCTTGTAGAACAGTATATGAAAAATATAGAACATCAGACAAAAAAATATACATATCTGGGAAGGTGAGGAACAAGAAGGAACAAGTACACTAATTTGCCAGTATAATCAGAATTAAGCATGACAAAAGAAAAGTCAGTGTGGAAAATTGATTTAGGCAGAATTTTTAGGCTTAAAAGGGAGCACTGTGAGAGAGCATATCAAATTTTGTAGCTTTGCTTTATTCTATATTTTGTCCAAGAACTTTCTGAGATGAGGCTGGAAGTAGAATGTGGGCAGATTTTTCCAACAGGGGCCTGAGTCTCTATCAGTCTTATTTAAAAAAAAAAAAAAAAAAAAAAAACCACACCAACATCAAAAAACAACTTAGAAATCAAAGCCCAGAGTGTAAGCTATGAGCTTAGCAATAAAAAAATGAGAGAGCAGGGGTTCAGCTGGTTTTGAGGAATACAGTGCTTCAAGAAGAGGCTCCAGCACAGTGGGAAAATAGAGCAAGGTGCTGTTTATACCAAATGAAGAAGTGGAAATGTGGTTCATAAGCAGCATTAGGATGAGGTTCTTTCTGTCTATGATGTGATAAGAAGGTCCAATTTCTTTGGTGTGCTGCTGAGTATTCATTCATCATAGCAGAGACTAAACCTGAGAGGCTGAGTGCCAGACTCATCTCGTGCTGTATGGGCTCACTGACAAGAATACATCAGTGCTCTCCTAATGTTTGCCTTGCTTTCCCATGGCACTAGGGAAGAGTTTAAAAGCAGCCATGGTGGGGACAGTGTTGGCAGCAGCAGCCCCAAAGGCTCCTTGGGAAAGGGGGCAGAGAAAAGGAGCTGTGTATTGAAAGGAGAAGCTTCTCCTCTGCTTGCCCTTCTTGGGGAACTGGGAATCTGTCCAGGGAAGGGTTTGGGCTGGTATTGAGGCTGGAAGAAGCTGGCTCTCATATCTGCTCTCATTGCCCCTGCAGGCTTGTTCTGGAAAAAGTGAGTGGTAAAATCCTGCTCTTCCAAAGGACAAAGGGAAGTTTCCAAAGTGGCCCTTTGAAATGTGTTCATTTGAAGTGTTTGGGAAGTGGGTGGTGGTGCTTGGCTGGAGGAGAAGGCAACTCCTCCAGTCCTTCATGTGCTTTGTGTTCAGCAGGGAAAGAAACTTCAGTGAAAACTACACAGGACCAGCACTGTAAGCCAGCTGCAGGCAGAGCTACAGCTTATCTAACCATGGATTAATTATGTTTTTTTCATCACTGGTAATATTCATTATCAATAATTTTGTTCTTTCTCTGAGTCTTAACACTCATCACAGATTTAAACATATCAAACTGATTGTACATTTTAACTGCATTTCTGTTGGGGACTGTTTTCCTGTCACATAGTCTGGGTACACACAGTTACTGCTGGGCTCTCCATCTTCCCAAAGAAACACTTCTGGCTGCTCTGCTTGTGTGCCAGGAGGAATTTCCTCACATGCAAAGAGGAAGTCACTGTACAGCAGTGATACCTACTCCCTCCTGATCATGACACTAATTAAGCATTTGGGACTGTGGCCTCATTATCTGGGTACAACCAGAGCTAGAGCAAATCTTGTAGATGGGATGCAAATCTTCCAGAGGGAAGAGAGGAGAACCCTAGTATTCAAAATTCCCCGTGAGCTGGGCTGTTGACCTGCAAGCAGAGTTGTTGCCTCTGCCCTCCAGGAGCTCTTTCCAGTTGAAGTGGTACAGAGTCCTCAGTCCTGCAGGTAAGGACCTGTCTGTATCAGCTGCTTGATCCTGGAGAGGGTGAACCACTCCTCACCTCTGCTGAGGTGATGGATGAAGGGTATCTGCTATGTCTTGCCCCTGCAGTCCGTGAAAATAAAAAGCAAACCTAACCTCTACTGGTAGTTCAGTGGTTTTGCTGAAAAAAAAATTCAGTCAACCTGAGCATGTAAAAAATTGATTCAGTGATAAGCACCCACTTTTTTTCAAACCAGTCTGTTTTACAGTTTAATCCATTTGCAGAGCAAACTTTGACTGTCAATTACTGTTTCTCAGCATATCAGTCAGAGGAACTGTCATGGTGTGAGCGTGGCACCCTGGGAAGGGAAGAGAGCACATCTCCAATACTGATACACAAATTGCAGTATAAAATATGGCTGTTTATCAATCTGAAAGATTTAAGAGCCCTTTTCTAGCATCCTAGCTGAAGCTTGTAATTTGTACAGATAAATATTGATGTTGTTGCCATAGAAGCCTTCAGTTCTTCATCAAATCCTGATTTGAGTTTTGCTCAGTGGCAAACTTGGGGTGAGGGGAAATACACGAGGATGTGTAAACAGGAAGCCAAGGAGCACTGTGTAACACACACTTTGTTAGCTGTCCCTCCAATACTGCTTCTGGAGCCAAGTACTGGATAAAAGGAAGCCATATCTGCATTTCATCCAGAAGCTGCAATGGGACTCTGGAGCTGCAAACCTGTTTTTGTTTTTTTTTAAGATGAAGAAAACCAGCTCGATGCCTGCAGAAATCATTGTGTATTTTCCTATAAATGTATAAAAACATACTGGTGTTAATTCAAGATACCTGTGCATTCTGGATATTATTTTAGAGGGCGTGTCTGGAAGGAGTGGAGCAGTTTTCCAGTTTTTGTCCTCTTTCATATAACTGACACTGGCTGCTTATGATGGATGCTGTACTGCATTTGTGTTCTGTCCCAATTAACCTGCCATCTTCTCTAAATGAAGCCTGTACAAATGTTGCTGTGCATGACCACCAAATGTCACTGCATCTCAGCACACTCAGCAGAGAGTTGGCTGTTTCATGTTTCTTTATTATAGCATTAAATTGATTATTTATACATTGATTATTAAAGCAAGTTCATCAGTTTAATGTTGTAATAAACCTGGCATTGAGCAAAGTTTTAAACATGTCACAGTATAAAAATATGCATGTGGCTGGACCTTTCTAAATTACAGAATTGTGAACCAGACAGAGAGAAAAAACTGAAAGCTATGTGTGACATTTAATGGCCATCTTAAAATGCCTAATAATAAATGACAAGGTAATTAAGGTTGGAAAAAATACCCCAACAAAAGTGGTTCAAGCAATTACAATAATGTCATGGAAGTGAAAGAATACATCCAGCTTGTGGAGGGGGGATATCAGATTGTCCAAGTAAATTGGTTATTCAGATTGTCAATGTCACATTTAAGTGTCTCCAGCTGTGTAATGTAATGTATGAACTGGCACGTCTGATCATTTTAAGAGCTGCAGAGAATTATAAAGTGCTCTGGGTGATGCAGAAATGTATCTCCAGATGATGCAGGGACCACAGATACAGAACAGATTAACATGGATCAGGAGAAAAGGGAAGGAGGTTTTATACAGTTGCTGCTTTGTGGAAAATCTGTGCCAGACCCAAACTTCTGGAGAATCTAATCCCAGACCTAAGGGTTTATGTAGAAGTAGGAAGGTTGTGTTAGATGTAATTGTGTATTATAAGAGAAAACAAAATTAGGAGCCGTTTATCCCACTTGTCTTCTTTGTTTCCTTCTGTATTTTAATTATTCTATTATTTGACATTCATGTTGTTCCTTAGCATGCATCATACACCTTTTCAGACACAGTAGCTGGACTGTCCATCCTCATGAGGAAAGCATTTGCACGAAGTTTTTCAGAATACTGCTAAACCAAACTTCTAACTCTCTCCAGGTGAATGCAGTAACACTTTATTGCACATCTCAAAATGCCTACAACGGGAAACTCAAATTCTGCCAGAGATCATAAATGCTAAAAGCCCTACTTTTATGATGAACTACTGTGCCCAAAGGAAAATACCCAGAGAATTTACCTATTCTCTTCCTCTTCCCTCCCTGTACAACTAATTTATCCTTCAGAAGCAGAGAGGGCTCAGCCATGAGTTTAAATGCAAGAGATGTACACCACAAAGGTTTTTGATGGATAGCTCAGGAAGGAGATAATCTGAGTATTTAATTTGTTTCTATAGCAATTAGTTTTAAAAAATGCATAAACCATTAAGGCTAAATTTTTCTCAATATAATTGCTCTTAAAAAAGCAAAACATTATCCTGCCTAGTTGGTTGTCTTGACATCTTTGCAGCTGGATTGCTCTGTGTTCTAGGTGTAGGTTTCCTCCCCAAGTCTCTCACTCAGCATTAAGGGTTCAATTTGGAGCAGCTGAAGGTGGGAGTGTGGGAATTGTCCTCCCTCCCCATCAACCCTCCTCAGCCTTCCTGCCCTGCCATCAGCCCTGCAGGGGGATTCAGCAAGCATGAGCCCTGCTGTGTTTGAGGTATGTGACCTTCTGAGAGCTCCTGTACAGTGTGGGGGATCCTCCAGGGGCTGCTCTCAAAGCCTGTGGAGGCAGCAGGTGCCTTGCAGCTGCCTTCAGTGGCTTTGGATCAGACTTTTCCTGCTCCCTTGTCCTTACATCCCTGCCCTAGTGTAATGCAAATCCTACAGTGATAACACAGAAGGAACTGCATTGAAAAATACTGGGAAAATGCTACTAAAGAGTTCTTTTATTTCCTTTGAGAGGAGAAAATTACCTATTGCGTTTGCTGAGGTGCCTTTCTCATAATCTGAATGTGCTCAAGGGCATCAGAGGTTTCTGGGTTTGTGGTTTGTGCATGAGTGAAGCCAGTGCAAACTCTGACAGAGATTTTGGGCAGTGGTAGACACAGTATTGTGCTCTACTGCAGATGCCTTATGTGAGGCAGCAGCTTCCAAAGTGGCTTGTTCTGTCCTGAAAGAGTGAGATCTGTTACTGTGTGCTATGTGCATGCTCCTCCTGCCAGAATGAAAGTATTCAATGTGGGACTCCAAGCTTTGCTCACCCATTTGTAAACAGCCCCTAAGGAGGTGTGATGAGGGTTACTAATGTTTCAGCCAGTTTAGTCTGACTTGTTCAGTCTCCCTAATCCATTTCTAGCCATGGTGAAGCACAGCTCTTCCAACCTGAAAGACCAAGCACTGTGCCCAGTGAAATTACTGAGATAACTGTTCTCCCAAGCTAAGTTTACATCATAAATTTCAAAATGTATCACACATTTACTTTCCATATTTTATGTTATGGCATAATAAGAGCACAGCCTGACTGCTGGGGCTTCTGGTTCCCCATGTGTGAAGCAGAGGAACAGGCACACAGGATGTAAAAATGCACAGAAAAGGAGTGATGTGCTTATCTTAAACATTTCAATGTATTGGCATATTGCCTATTTTTGCTGTAGCAACAGGGTTTTTGTGAGGGTAAGGGCAAAGGGAGTAAGCCAAATAAACTGCATTATATTAAATAATTGTATTGATTCTCAGAGCATTTATGTTCAGCAGAAGTGAAGTGTCCTGCCATTGTGGATTGCATTCTGTTTTATCAGAAGTTGAGAATAAAAAGCTGGAGAAACTTTTCCACTCCCAGCTGAGCATCTCCTGGG
This sequence comes from Muscicapa striata striata, assembly GCA_030060385.1. NCBI lineage: Eukaryota > Metazoa > Chordata > Aves > Passeriformes > Muscicapidae > Muscicapa > Muscicapa striata. The sequence continues at coordinate 965,771 of JAREIS010000028.1, read as the reverse complement.
TGCCTGGTGGGACTGGAGTGTGGGAGGGGAGCTGAACACACTGACCTGGGCTTCTGCTCAAGGAATGATTTCATCCTTGTTAAAGACAAGGTTGAGTGATTTGTGGAACAGTAAATATTTAACACAAGAGAGGGAGGAGTAAACAATTATCACAGTAATTAAGTGGCCCAGAAAAAAACTCTTATAGGCCTTACTCCATCTTTTTATTTCAGTGGCTGCTTTGTCTCATCCCATGTCTGTTGTGGTTGTTGCCAGTCTCATTCCTCTTAGTTTTAAAATAGTTTTACAATAGACTGAATGCAAAACAGAAGAGAACTGTGTCACTTCTCTCCCTCCTGCTGCTGCCCACAATTCCCTCCTCCTGGTTATTATTGAGCAGTCAAGTCCTTTGCCACCCTGATGGAAAAGCTTCTGTGTGACTGCTTTGATTTTCCATCTCCATCCTCCCCAGTACCTTTGGGGTTTTCTGAGAGACTGCATTTATCAGCTCCCATGAATGGGAGGTTACCAGAAAGAATAATCAGGGGTGAAAATGTCTATATTCTGGGGGAAAACCTGCTCCTGCACTGATTGCCCATGGATAGAAATGACCTCTGTTTGGTATCTGCAGTGGTGAATCACATGGGCTGTTTAAATCAACCACTCTGCAGGATGCATGTGTCTGAGGGCATTTCTTCAGAATCAGTAAGAAAAGGTTTTCTGGATTCATTGGATAAATGAATCCACCAGTGTTTCACCTCCAAATGCAAGTAAACCCCTTTTTCCTGGTGTTTATAGAGACACTCCTGCCTGTGTAAGAGATTGAAACGCTGCCTCTTGAAGAGATTGAAGGGCTCTGACAGCAGCAATCAGTGGTGTAAAAAATGAAGAATGGTTTTCAAGGCTCATCCATCCCTGAGCTTCTCTCAGTGACATCCCTGCTCTCTCTTTAGGAAACATCCCTTGATGAACACATTTTTTCTCCTGCTGTTGACAGCTCTGTTTTCTGCCAAATTTTTAGTTTCAGGAAACTTACTTGTATATTATTTTGAGCTCTTAATCCTGATGAAAACCAATGAGATAAACTGATGCTCCTTTATTTGATGGGCATTCAAAATGTGTAGCCTCCTGCTTTATTCATGTCTAGCCCTCCCAGGAACTGATGCCATGAGCCAATTACCTGGGAATTATGGACACCTTGTCCCAAATTCTGCTCAGCTTCAGAGGATTGACTGCATTGATTTCCTGGAGCCACAGGGACTCAGGATAAGCTCTTCTCATGACACTGGCCAGTTCAGAAAAGCAAAGTAGCCAGATTATCAGTGAGGTAAGGGTGGTTTTTAGTCATGCTGGGAATCTCCAGAGGACTCTGTGTCCTGCTGCCCTGGAGAGCTGTCCTCAGAGAGGTGGTGGAGGGAGGGAGGGCAGTAACAGGATTTGTTCTGTCTGTAACAGGAGAGTTTAGAGAGGAGATCCTTGAAGACACCCTAGTTTGCATGTCTATATCAGCCTAAATTATTCTAATGGCTTAGGTTTGTATTGAGAGGTGTTTAAGGTGAGTGAGTTCATATGTACAACAGGGATGTGTAAATGCATATTGATAATGTGCACTGTAGTTCAGTATTTATTTTAAAAAGAAAAATGACAGAGACAATTGGGGCAAGTTCCCCCACTCACATTTGAATGGTCTTTTTATCAGCTTTGGGTACCCCTGAGGTGCTGTTTTGCTGAGTATTGACACTTCAGGAAGCAATGTGGATTGTTGAGGTTTAATGTAGGAGGAACTATAATTCTGTGCTTCTTTTTGTGCCCCTTGGTTATCCTACTCTCATCTACCAAGTGAGTAGACTTGAATTCAAATAACTTGGGATTATTTAAAAGATAAGATCAGAACCTAGAGATGTCTAGAGAATGTGCTTCTGAGGGCAGGAGATCTTTTCTGTTCCTATGCCACAGAGAACTTGGTGGAGAGGTGACATATTTAGAGATGCTGATAATTCTCTCTCAGAAGCTGGAGGAGGAAAATTAGGTGGTGGTTTAGGTGTGAGTAGTTTGTTCACCCTGGCTTGTGATTTATCTGTAGAAGATCCCATCTGTACTAGTGAATATACAACATTTCTATGCAACATCCTCAAGATGGAAGACACACACCAAAAAATATGATATTAAATTGAGAAAAACAGTTCAAGGAGCAGCTTACAGGCCATAAAGCTTGGTTAAAATGTTCTAATGGATGCCTGGAATAAACAGCTTGTTAAAAGAAAAAAAAAAAAAAGTTTCTTAGAAGGAAAAAAAGCAAAAAAAACAGCCATTCAGGTAAAAAGCATTGTAAAAGATACTTCTAGGAGTAATAAAGATGTACTTTAAAATGTGAATAATATGTAAGAATGGGAGGAAAAAGAAGTTTTGGTGGCTAAAATGTAAAGCACAGCAGATGGATCAGAAGAAATTTCAAGACATGGTTTCCTGAAGGCCTAAAAGATGATGATGGAAATCCTCCCAAATTCTGGTGAGGCAGAGAGGCTGAGGATGCCCAAGGGGCTGGGGGGTAAGGGAGCACCTGGGCAGGTGCAATGAATCTCTGCACAAGAGTTCAAGGCAGAGATGGGACCATGCTGGGACCTCAGCAGAAATGTTTTTAAAGCAAATCAATAAAATTTACAGTTACAAATTGTTGGGCTGGGATGCTTGTGCCCTAAAGCTCTCAGAGGATCTGAAGTGTGAAGCTCTGAACCATTTCTGGCAGAATGGAGTGTTTAAATACACCTTAGTAGCAGAGGCAAACAATGCCAATCTTTAAAAGCCTTTAAAAGCCTTTAAAAAGGAGGGGGTGGAAGCCTGAATTCTGCATCCAGTATGGAAACAAAGGAAGGGAAATACTCCTGGTTTGGGATGATGCTGTGGGAAAGAGGAGCCAAGATTTTGCAGAAACCCCTTCTGCCCTAAGAGCCAAGGCATGAGCACAGGGCTACTCTGCCAAATGTCACTTGTGGATTTTCTAGCAAAGTCCTTTACCAAATTCTCTCATTGACCTGAACTTTTATGTCATAGAAGAGTTAGTAATAAAACTACATAAAAGATGGGAAACAAAAGTGGGAACTAATTATTCAGTTATTCCAGGAAAAACAGTGCTGGAAAGTGTTTGAGATGTCCATAAAAGAAGGAAAAAGGCAAGAATACAAGTCAAGAAAACAACTCTGCTGATGACACAAAGGTGCTTTGTTCTGACAAGCCCAGAGCTGACTGACAACACAGTCAGAAGGATCCTGCAATCCTGGATGGCTGGGCAATAAAACTGCAAGGAAATTCAGCAGCAATAATGCAAATGAATGCATAGAGGGAAGAAATTGTTCTATTTTTTGTGCATGGTAGGCTCTAACTGCACTATTACTGTGTAAGGGAGACATCATGGAATCATTCTGGACTGTTCTCTGGGTACTGCATGAGGTTCAACAGCAAGAAGGCCAAGTAAAGCATTAAGGGATTATAGAGGACACATAAAGAATAAAAGAGAAAATATTTTTATGTAGTTGTAGAAATCAGATTTTAGAAAGCCATCCAAAAATCTCGATTACCATGTGTATTGCTGTGTTCCCTCAAAAAAGGTGAGCTAGAACTAGAAACAGTGGTAGTCAGAAATTGTGAATATTTACTTTATAAATATGATGCACAAAGCAAGAAAATCTCTCTCTTCTTAGCACCTAGATCTTGAGGCCTGAGTCACTGAAGATTTGCTTGAAATGTTTCCAAGAGAATATATTCATCAGAATTGGCCTCCACCATGAGTGAAAAACACCCAGTTGTTATAACTCTTACTAAATTAAGTGAAAATTCAGGGGAAGTAGGTCTAAGAGCATTGAATTTTTTTTTTTTTTTTTTCAGAGAGAAATCACACAGTTTTAGCCAAAAGACATTTCTGGGTTTGTGCATTTTTTTACCAAAATGTTCCTCCCAGCAGGCAGGAAGGATCTGCTGTGTGAGGTGAAGGGTGGCAGGGAGGTGAGGAGAGCTGGCACAGCTGGCATTGCACACAGACCTTTGTCAGAGATGAAAGGAAGGGCTTGGTTTGAGAGGGGCTGTGACTCACCACTTGTGGCATTTCCCCATCACCTGCTGATGGTCCAGCATCATTTTCCTTGCTGGTTTTTTCTGTCTTTCAGCTCCTGCTAAGTCAGGCACGTGCCAAGTGATGCAGTGATGTGTTCTCTGGAGTGCCACTGTTAGAGGGTCTAATCCCTTGTGTAACACCACAGTAAATGTCAAACTACTTCACTGACATCCAGGGATATTCCCAGTGTAATTTCCACACCTTTCAGCACTGTGCTGGGCTAAAGTCTGACTTTGGTGTCAAAATAAAACAGGAATACAAAAGCAGTACAGTAGTCATTGCTCTGTGCAATGGCAGATAAGCCAACTGAAGTTAATTAAAATTAGCTTTAATTAAAGTTTATCTAAGCCAATAAAAATCTAGGTTATGAGGCATTGTTTAATACTAGGGGGTTTTTTTTTTATTTCATTATATTGATTTGCATGGTATGACTTAGAAGGAATCCCCAGTTCTGGCATGGAATTATATGATAAACTACACATAGATGAGGCAAATTAGAAGTTAATACAGCATTAAGTAATCTGAAATGTTTTCCATTCCATAAAAATAGAACTGAAAAATTCTAAAGCTCTAAACTGCCTCTTTCATCATGCTGTTAATACATTGCTAGAGTAAGGTGGTAATTTTTCAAATACTTTACTGAACAGCACCTATCATTATGGAGCAATAAATGAATTGAGGAAAATAAGATATAGAACCAAAGACTTTTCAAATGAACACAAAGACTTTTCAAATGAACAATAAAAGGTCAGTTCATAATGCAAGTAAAAGGAAAATAGACATGGTCTGTGACATTTGGACAAAATATATACACCTAGAAATGTGAAGTGCCATTGATTTGCCAGGACTCTTGACCTGAAGCCCTGCTGAAACAGAAGTTAGAAAGAATTGCTATTCAGTATCATCCAGGGGAGACCAGGGTGCCTAAAACCCCAAAGAGAGATGTCTCAGATCAGGTAACCAGACAGATAAATAAATACCTTGGGAATCACTTCCAACCTCAGCACTCAGCAAGTCCTCCTCACAAGGGGGTGTTTCTGCTCCTTAATTTAGGATCTGAATACCTTAAATGTATTTAAGCACTTATTTACCTCTCAAAGTAATGAGGTAGCTGATTTTTTTTTTTTAGACAAAACAGGCATTTCCATCATTCCAGTTCATTGCTGCTTATCCAGTGAGCAGGAATTTGTCTGGTATTAACAGTGGTTGATTTGCAGAGTTATAGTGAGATGGGTTTCACTTGGAAGTCAAACATGGGTGGGAATTCAGCTTCTCAATTAAGAAAACAGTTTTGTGACTGGACATTTCTGTCCAGCTGAAAATGTATATAATTTTAAAGCACTTGAGGTAAAAAAACACTATATGGCATAATTTATTTCTTACTGCTGGGAAAATGAGGGGCAGATGCTCAGTTTACTCTTTACATTAATTCTAAGAATGAAAATTGAGAAATTACTGAGGATGAAGGGCAAAAAGAAGACTGAAGAGTTTTATTTTTACATGTGCTGAAAAAGAACCAGCTGTTGAGAGGTTTTGCCCTTAAAAACCAGATTATCTTTTTTTTTTTTACTACTTTTTGCTGGGAGCTCCCAATGGTTGCTTAATCAAAGAAAACGACAGGTTAATCCTGGGGGGAAATGCATCTTGGATAAGTGTTCTTGTGATTTTTATAAGGACAAGGGCTGGAAGCCACTCTGGAGCACAGCAAGAGTCCTGCAGGTGAGTGGGTGACTGAAATTGTCTGCACTGAAGGGAAAGGATGCTGTGGAATTGCTGCCTTTACATTTATGTGTATTTACACCTGTGCATTTCACAAAAGGTATTTAGGTTAAATGGAGTCTGGTATTTTGTCACCTGTGGATTGTGTTATTGCAACTGGGCACATCAGAGCAAATCAAGAATTTTTGCCATTGGATCAAAAGTGGGAAAAAAAAATTACTGTAGATTAAGTTATTTTAAACAATCATTAAAAGTCTAATGTATTTCTAAACCATGGAAGAATGGTTATAATTTCTTCATGTCTGTGCCATGAGGAAATTCTACAGCTTCTAAAAAAAATTCAGAGAATGATTATAAAACTCTTGACTTTTGTCCTCTTCTCCTCAGTTTCTCAGGGGAAGGTCTGGCCACAAAAGCAGTGAAAATTACCATATTTTATTGTTGGCTTCCTATCTAAGGACAGCTCTGAGGCTGAAATTAGGCTGTCTGAAGACACTAGCCCAGCTCAAAAGTTGAACAGTCATTGAAAGATCTCTTTTGTTTTTCTTCCCAGAAATGGAACAGAAGTCTTTGATTCTGTGAAACTGTAGGATGATTCTTACAGTGCAGGGTTGCAATCAGCCATAAAATGGCCTTAAAACATTCCCTCCCTCCTTCCAAGGCAGCTGGATGAGACTGATCTCTGTGCACAGCTGAGAAATACCCAGCTAAATTAAAATGTCTTTTGTAAATGTAACTCAGGGATGCAGCCAGGAGCAAATCTGAAATTGTCTTACAAAACTAGAAAGTGCAAGCATGAGAGGAAATTGAACCTCAAAAAGACCAGTGGATACAATGGATTGTTCAAACCCCTGATTTTCTGTATAGAATCATTCCCAGAAATGTCTCTCAACCTGCATCTAACATAAGTAACAAAGCCAAATAATTAAATTACATGTTTTAAAGGTTTTAGATACCCTTAGAACTCTTTGTAGAATAGGAGTATATGTGTAGAAACCTAAATTCAGTCCCCAGCAATGGGTTCCCCACTGCATCCAGTTCATGCTCATTTCTTTCACACAAAACCTAAGGGAAATTTCTAGTGCAGAAACTGCAAACTCTTGTGAATTATGAATCTTTTCTTCATTCTCCTGCTCATTTAAAATATTCTCTCAAGCAGTTCATAATGTTTATTTGGTTTTGTTTTGATTATTAAAGTTTCTAACATTTCAATACATTAGAGAATGGGTAAAGCTGTTTCCTCAGTGCAGTGAGACAGCATAAATTAAATGAGATGTGGAAAGTTTATCTTTTGCTTTGTGAATCTGTTCATTTGCAATGGCTGAATTAGTTCATTTTGCATGTTGATAGAATGTCTTGTTCAATCTTGGAAACCACACACAGTATCTTTTTTTTTTTGTTTGTTTATAGAAGGTGGCTTGTGCTGTGCACACCATTAGTTTGAGGGAAGATGGTGTCACAGAGAAAGGGACAGGGACAGATTCTGAATTGGATTCACTATGGATTCCACATTTGTACACATTTGCCTGAGGAATTGGTCTGGATTTTTACTGTAGTTCATAAAGTCAGACTGCAGTGAATCTATTTGATTTCATATGATTCTCTGAATAATTTCCCTCTCTGAATGATTCTTACATATTTTAGTACTGCAGGTCCCTCTCTGGCTCTTCTATTTTGCATCAGACTTGACTCCTATTTCTATATTTCCACCCAGGATCCTCCAGAAATACACCTCTTCACATTTCCCCTAAATTTAATTCAGCCACTCATTACCAAAACAGGCAATATTTCTACTGGGTGTTTGGAGGGTTTCTGAGAACTCTGATGGGCAAAGCATAGGTAGAAAGAAAAAACAAAAATTACTTAATTAAATAAGTTTGACCTAGTTGGGTTATTATACTTTTAGTTAATATCTCTATATCTCTCTAGCTTTTCACCTGTATATAACCCCTCCATAAAAATATATTCTGTCTGTCTATCTCCTGTTTATTTGATCTAGTCAGCATTATCTGTGTGAAATGTGGGCAGTTGTGTTTGTTGTTGCAAAGAAAGGGTTTTACAGTTTTCCTGATGTCCTTTGCCTTTGTTTCTTGCTTTATAAGCCCTTTGAAGCTGAGAACTGCATCATCCTATCTGACCTGCTGACACAAAATTCATTGGCAGCCCACCTAAAGGAAAGGGTGATGGATAACAGGAACAGGAGGAGGTGTAAGTTTGATGGATGACTTGGGTCTCAAAGCCTGTGATCAGTCCAGCAATTGCCTTTGTCCATTTGAGCTATTCAGGAATCATGTTAGTCCTTTCCTTCCTCAAAACTAATAAATCTGTAATAATAAACCTAATAAGATTGTATTGTGACAAATGTGCCTCCAGACAGTGTGCTGGAAGGTGGGACTGGGCCAGCTGGGTCACAGAAAGGAAAGGTGACCTTTGCAGCTTTGGATCTCCAGTCTCATGCCCCTTTTGTGATTTTATCATAGGTGTTTTACACAGCCATTGAAGACAAATCACATTTCCCACAGCTCTTTTCTGTTGGACAATTCTGATGGGGACTTGTGCCAGTCCTAGCAGGAACACTCATGGATGCAGGAAGGAGCAGGGCACTGAGGATTTTAGAAGTGTTTTCTATCTGTAACAGTGTTGTGCTGTCAGATGTGAGCCCTCAGTGACTCTGGGCTGTTACCATGCACATCCTGGATTCTGCTGCTCTCAAGGCTGATTAGATGAGGGCTGATAAGCACTGAGAGGCACTGCAGGGGTGATGTAAATATTAAAATCTATTGAGATGCCATAACTTAGCCTTGTGATAAGCCCACAATCTGAAAGCTTTTGCACACAGAACTGGTTTGCTGCACACAATGAATGATAAGGATCACCTTTCTCACTCAGTTCTCTGTGAAAAATTTTCTGTGGGATAAATGGTTGGGATTCTGCAAAGAGGAATTCAGGGAGCTCTGACACATCCTGGGGAGGGGCTGTTGTGATGGCTCTTGTCTCCCACACTGTGCCAATGGCTTTGCTCTATGGCTCTGTTGGCACTGGTGGTGACCTGGCTCACTCCTGACACTGGAAGTTAGATTTTCTAGTGTGAGTTGGGGATGGATAATACCCTACATCCATCTGTAAAGCATGCTGATGTCTGGAGGACAAACAAAACAAAACAAAACAAAAAAACCCAAACCAAACCCAGTCAAATAAAGAAAATGTATGTGATCAATACAAGGTCATCATTTGCTCTGCTGGAAAAATAGGCAATCTATGTTCTTTTGCAGAAATACAGAAAATAGCTCAAATTGCACAGGTTTTGGCATTGAGGCTTCTTCACTGAGTGCTGTGTTTGACTGGCAGGTGTAATTTAAAAGAAGAAAGGATGCCATAAATATTTTTAAAGACAACATAGCTCCATCTCTGAGTATAGAGGTCTTTCTGCCTCACAAACTACATATAAAGATGCATGTCCTTAGGAGACAGTAAGTAAAGTAGTAGTGAAGCTTTTATCTCTCCAAACCATTAAACACAATGACAAAAATAAGGGTTGTTCACATAATACCTTACAAATGGAAAATGGAAGAGCACTTGAAATGATGCTGGATGATATATACACCCTGTGTGCTGAAACTGTGATAGTGAATTTGCCCCTTTTTTGATTGTTGATCAAATCAATCAGGTGTAATCAGTTTAATTATCAGGGATTCTTGAAATGTTTTGGTGGTTTTGTTGATAGATGTGATGAATGATATTTTCAAATGTTGGCTTGTTAATATTAAAGATGCTCTCACTGAGCATCTCTGGTTGAGCTAATTGCTCTGTGATGTGCTGAATCTGCCCCAAAGGCTTTGTCCCCCCAGAGATTCTGCATTAGGCAAGAGATTCTCATGATGAAAAGCAGAGCTTTCTGAGGAAAAGATATTATAATTTACCACATGGACAACCAAGTTCATTCACAGGGCATTGCTTACAGATTTCTGTGGAAAATCCTTAAAAATGAATACATTTGGGCCATCATCTCACCTGTTTGAAAGGCTCAGTCTGAGGATTGAGATCCCAGGAATGTAAGCCTGGCTTTCCCAGCCAGGGCTGGCAGCTGCTGGGTGATATCAGGGCAGTTTGTTCTGAAGCCCTGGAAGCCCCTTGCTCTGACCCTCTGCTCACACCAGATGTTCTGTGTGTGGTCAGCCCCCTGACAAAAGTCTGAGGAACACCAGAAGCCTTCACCAATTGAAATTTAATGAGGAGTGAAAAGAACTAGGTACAGGTTGGAAAGATGCTTGCCTGATTTTTTTTTTTTTTCCATCTTCAAAATGACCTTGCATTTTTAATGGCTGCAGATTAACACCAGTAATGAATCCCAAGTGTCCAATGCACATCAAGGCTAAGTTCAGGAAACATTAAGGGATACTGAGGAAGAGTCATAGATTTTACACAGAGAGTACAGTAATGATCTTGCAGACAAAAATTAATGATTTAAGAAAAAGCAGAAATGTTATTCTCATTCCCAAGGTTAGGGAAGATAAATCAGAAATTATTGCTTTCCCCAATTGCTTGTTTTGGGATAAGAAACTGGATATAGCTGTAATGATGAAACATGGAAGGACTTGGGATCTGCATCAGCACTGATGAAATTCAGTGACTGATGCCAGCAGGGTGCTCTGGCTGCACTTTACAGCCAGCTCCTCTTGGAGGGCTCATGTCCTTAGAGAGGTATTGGAGAATATTGAATTGTTAATATGGAAACACAGATGTGTCTGCTGTGATGAAACACCACTCTTCAAGCTCCACTGAACAAAATGCTTCAATTTCAGAGTAGGGAGGGGTAGATATGGGAGAGGGAACCTCCAGTGGTGCATTTGAATGGACTCACAGGCTGATGCCAGCTGAAGCAGACAGGAGTTATCACTGAGCTGTTCAAAAAGGAGCTTGATTTGAGGGTTCTGACACCCCACAAATTGAGGTGGAAGGATGTTCATTAGAGCTCAGGACCTTAACAGGAAACCCAGTCAGAGCCTTATGAAGAGGTGGTAACTGACAGGAAATTGATCCAAAAGCAACTTTAAAAAACTGGGAGATGTGGCTCAAAAAATATTTTTTTCAAAGTTAAAGGAAAGATTGTTCAGAAGTCCCAAAAGGAGATTTGTTAGGAAAACACGAGTTAAAATTTTTAAAAATATCATTTTACTGTGAAAATTATAGATTGCAAAAAAGTGGGTGAGAGAGAGAATAGAGTAATGAAATATATTATTGTATTTGACCAGTAAGTTCTGGAAGTCCCACCTTTTGGGCTTTATCAAATTGTTAAAAGTAAAATATTTTAGGAAATGCTAGAGTTTGGAATGAAACTACTTATTATATCTACAATTGGAATTAAAATGATGCCTTCTGGGCAAATTTTGAAGAATGTGAGTATCATCAACAGGTGCCATCCACACTTGCTGCAGGCTGAGTGCCCTGTCTCTAAACCAGAAAGGTTCTGCTCCTGAAGGGATTGCTTCTGCCTGCCTCAAAGCTATAATGATCTGGATTCTCCTTCTTTCCTGTGATAGCCCTGGCTTATCTCTGCTGGGGAAGAGAGAGGATTTCCTTGGCAAGTCTGAGCTGTTTGTGGTTTGGGAAGGCACAAATGCACATCCCAAGTGATGCCCAGGTTCCACACCCCAAGTGATGGCCAGGTTGCACATCCCAGTTTTTGTGGGGTGAGCAAAGGCCTGGAGCCAGGTCCCAGAGCAGCCCAGGCAAGTAAACTTTTTTTTTATCATCCAGGAGCCAGGTTCAGACTGACCCAAACAGTGTTTGTGTCCTTGCCAGTCTGTGCATCCTCCTCCACAAAACAGCACCTCTGCTCCTGCAGACCTGCACTGGCACTGTGGTCTCATTTAATACATTGGTTTTCAGTGTTTAACCCTTTTCCTGCCCCTCAATTTCCTCACTACTGCAGCCTTACACAGCAATAGTCGTGGTTTGGCATCTTCCATAACAACACTTAAACAGGATGTTAAGAAGGTGATAAACTTAACTCTAATTCTTTTGTCTGCACTACCAGAGTACCTGTGAAATTTCTCAGCAGCAGGACACTGAACTTGCTGCTCTGGCCCAGGAGGAGCATTCTTATGTATCTGCCACATGCAAAGGGATGCAGGTACCCAGCCCTGACCTGAATTCATGAAAATCTCATTTTGGTTATTTAGTTTGGTCCAGATGGAATGAATTACTTGAACATTCCTTGCATAATTTTATGTCAGTCAAGAAAGACACTAAAATCTGTGTTTGCAGCTGGTGGAATGTGTTGGATCAAAACCTTTCAGTGCACCTTTCAGATTTTCTTTTTCATCTGCAGTTTACACTTGACTCATCAGTGCCATAACTGAGAAAATGTTAGTTCAGATTGTAGAGCCACTGCTTCATACTGTCCTCATTCTTGCTCATGGTCCCTTCCCCAATGACCTGGTATCACTTTTTTTTTTTTTTTTTTTTTTTGTGTGTGTGAGGCATTGAATGAATAATAAAAAAATCTAGGACAGGTGCAGTTAAAAGATTAGGAACTGCTAGAATTTTACATTGGCAAAAATAAATTATTGAGGCTGATGTATAATCATACAGGAAAAGACTCATTTTTTGCCAATTTAATGTAGTAACAACAGATAATAATACATCTTAGAGTTCTCCAGTGGAGCAGGAGGATGCTTATTCTTTCATGGCAAGTAGTGCCATGCCCAAACCTGGGTATGTTGCATAAATATTGTTAGCATCAAACATATCTCAGAGAAGCAGGCAGATGATGAATCATCCACTTGGAGAAATCCCAAGCCACCATTTATCTTTATTTACCTGCATTTTTTACAGGCATTTGGTGCTTTTGCCTCTGCTGAGGAAACTATATTATGTGTAATCCCTCTTCTTTTTTTTTTTTTTTTTCTTATTCATTTTTACTATGTTGACAGGAAAAATTCTTGGCAAGGAACTAGACACCACCAAGATGGAAATTCTGTTCTACAGCCGTTAGAAAAATTGCTTTAAAAAAAAAAAAATTCAAAGCCTGAGAGATAACAATTTAGAATCTGTCTTTCTAATTTGTATGATTACCTTACTCAGACCCCAAGAGAGTTTTTGAGAGTAACAGGACTCTATAACTGTATGAAGCCTCATACACTTTTCTAAATTTATAGCAGCAGCAGCATGACCTGGATGGTTTGGTGTAAGCATTGGGAATCACTTTGGGTGACAAGGGATGCAATAAGTTGTCTAATAGCTTGGAGCATCAAATTAAGACAGGGAAAGGCATTTTGTCCATGTAAAACCTCAATAATCCCAAATAAGTGATCATGGGTTTATAACTGGCAGCAGGGCCAGAAGTGCTCAGCATGGGGAAGGTGGAGTTAATTTTGCTTCCCCTGAGGATCAGGAGTCCCCAGGGAATTGCTTGTGACAGCAAGCAAGGTGCAATTCAATGAAAATACTGCCCTGACCACAGCCTGACCCCTACAATTCAGCTTAAAAGTGCTCAGGAGTTGGATCATAAAACTGTTTTTTGAGGTGAAATCGTTCCTTGGACTGCTATTATGGAGAAAGCCTCTTAAGTGCACCTCCCATCTCCTCAGATGACAGCTGGATAACTCCCAGGAACACGTACATTAACCAAGTTTTGACCAACAGCAAGTTATAGTGCTCAATGCACAGCTGCTGTGTAGTAGTTAGTCTCACAGAGAAGGTCATTTTTGGTGATTTGATGCTCCTGTCAAGTCTGGAACTCCTTTGATATTTACTCCTGTGAGAAGCTCTGCCCTCCCAGTACTTCCCTGGCAGAAGCAGCCCCTTATTTCTGCCAGCACAGACTCCTCTCATGGTGGAGTTTCTGCCATGAAGGCTCTGGGCCAGGAGTTCTTCCAGTGGAAACAAGCACAAAACAAAGCCAAATTTATCTGAGGATGTGCAAAGAAAAGAAGCAGTAAATTAACTAATCATGTTTTACTATATATCAGTTGTAGGCACAGGAGTATCTGAGTACAGATCTCAAAATTAAAGAGAGGGCACTGCTTCCAAACAGAAATGTGTGGAATGTAGCCCTTGTTCTGCCAGCAGAAATCTATCCAGCAAGTAAATTTCTGCTCCAGTCAAGTCCAAAGGTAGGGAGAAAATGGGAACAGATATTTCCAGGTTTTTCCCCACTTCCCTCTTATTTTAACCATATTTACCCTCCATAGCTCTCCTAGAGCTTCAGGGTTTTGTCTTTTTTTTTTTTACCATAACCTGAAGCAATCAGTAATTTTTCCTCTACTTCATCTCAACATTAAATATGGAAGAACTGGTGCCAGCCAGCCCAGTATCATCAAACCTTATTCACAAAGCAAACCTAGAGAGAGTCACCTTTTATTGTGCTGCAGCATAGAAACCTCTGAGCCTGATCTATGGCCTGGGAGGTCAGAAGAAATATTCCTGTTGTGTCCTGGGGCTAGGAGACAAAAAAAGGCTGGATTTGGTCTTGCAGTGAGCTCAGATTCTCTCCTGTGCATCAGGCAGAACACAAATGAAGTGGTATCAAAGATGTTACAGGAGCCTTAAGCAGAATAAACATTATACATATGTCAAATCTGTCACTTGGTGTTTCTATAGAAATGCTTTATACATTAGAATCTGTCAGCCTTTATTGTCTCTGTTAGAGTTGGTCTCTGCAAACCCTTAAGCTAAATATTGACTTTTTGCATAAAGAATAGGATGATATACACAGGGGATGGGTCAACAGGCCAGGGAGGAAAGGCAGGCTGGGCAGCAAATCAATGGTGAGATTCAGATCTTCAGGGCATAGGATGAAGTCAGGCATTGTGCTTGTGAAATTATTTGCTTTGCAGTTTAGAAATGTGCAGAAATTCCCTATTTCTCCAAATGTGGTTATCCCATCTTAGTGCTGTTGATTTGAATTTTTTAAATGCTCATTATCCTGGACTGCTGCAACCAATGTGTTTGAGTATCAAGGAAAGAAATGTTAAGGCTTTTGATGAAAATTATTCCTCAACTTTTTTTTCTTTTCCTTCTCAGCAGTACATGTACTTTAGGGCAGCTAAATTTCTGGGGTCCATTTCTTCTCACATTCTGGGGTCCTTCTCATATCCCTTCCAGTTCTGCTTGGAAAATAATGCCATCTTACCTTCCTGTGAAACAGCCTTTATTCAGCTGTAGGGGTGTGTACATACATGTGTACATAATACATGTGCATGCATTTCTATTTGTATCTGTACAAAAATGTCTTTAGACTTGTATCTCATACTAAAAATCTGCTCTGGGCATTTGCCTAATGTGCTATAACAATAGAAATAGATAAGTAGGCATAAATAATAGAGAGTACTGCTAAAGGCCAATTACAGACCTTTACCATCAGAATAGAATCTGAAGAATTTCCCTTTGATGTGTCCTTGATTTTGGCAGAACTACACAAAATCTGTATTGTCAGTCTGTGGGAGTCAGAGCTCTTTGCTGGAGTCTAGCACAGATTCTTCAATTTCTCATTACATATTTCTCTTTTATCTACCCAAGAAAAGCTGTGCCACTTGCTTCCAGCTAGTGAGGAATTTGAGCAAATTTTATCTCCATTGTCCTTTTCTGTTTTTAAATCTCAGATGGAAAAGTCACCATTTGGCCTCATGCAATTTCATCATACTTAAAAAATCTAAGGTAATTGTAAAAGTGATTGTAATTTATTCTCCCAATGCACTAATGGGGAAGTAATAAGTTAATGGCTTTTACAAGAAACAAAATGTAACTCGAACAGTTTGGATTTTGCAACCTGATTTAGAGTGGTTGTACAGGAGAATGTACAGCACTTTCAAGAGCAGATTTAAACAGTTTCACTCCCTGGAGTTCCAAATGCTACGTTTTCTCTCTAGGGATCTGTGGGAAACAGGGCTGAAGGAGAAAAGCAAGGCTTGATCCTATTGCAGAGTGCAGTCCTGCAGCTGCCACAGAGCACAGAGATCTCTCCCGTGCACAGCCAGTGGCAGGCTAGGAAAGGAGTCATTTCTACCTTTTGGTGAACAGAATTTAACAACTCTAACAAATTTAACAAAGGTAAAAAGGTTTTTATTCTTTTTTCCCACACCTCCTCTCCTAGGGGCAGGGGAGAGACAGGGATACCTGATTCTTAAACAAGGTGGGTAAGTGTCCATGTGGTCGTTGCAGCTGTCTGCACAAATTTTAGAATAAATTCCATGTGGTTGGTGTTGTGGTCATGTTAGATTGTGTTCATGTTAGATCATGTTGTGGTTGCTTTAGATTTTGGTGTCATGGTCATACACAAAGCAAAGAGCTGAGCAACACTTGGGAAGGAGGCGTGAGCTGGAGCTGAGGCTGGGAATCCATCCTGGAGCCAGGCAGGGAGCTCCAGGCAGTCACTGCATTGCCTTCTGCTCCCCAAAGATCCTCAGCATTCAGGCTTTGTGAATCCACTACAGCTTCCCACTCAGAAATGGGGACAGGAATTTTTACAGGTATGCACAGCCCAGGGAAGTAATCAAGCACCAGCCTTATTTTAGTCAATGTGCTTAATTAGCTTTCTTACTCAAAATCACCATAACATGCACACATGTAAACTAAGCAGTACTTACATTTTCACAGAGTACTTATAAGTTCAGGAATTGTTTTTTAGAGCCTTTTTTCCTAACCATGTTTATTTTATCTTGAATCTGTTGTTGCCCTGTGCCCCACTAATTTTGAATCACTCAGCTGTAAATATGTGGGAATAATACTGCAATTGCAAGGTAAATCCACTGTGATTATCCTTCTTGATAATTAATTAAACTGAAAAATTATTAGCATGATTTTGTATTTTATATGTATAATTTTTAGGAGTGGGATTCATTATCTATATTTTATTTAAGCTGTGATAAGTCTCACGCAATAGTTAACCTTTCAATTATCTGACTTAGTTAAAATTATAACCATCAAAAAGCATATGTGGCAAAATTAGAGCCATTTCAGAGTTACTGCAAAGAAAAGGTAATAAATTATTTCCATGTCTACTTAGAACAGTATAAGGAATAACAGGATTACTTTTCAGCAAGTGAGATTTAGGTTAGGCTTTAAATAGATTTTTTTAATACTGAGCAGGGTTAGCAGTAAAAAAATCCAACAAACTCTTTACTTTCTATTACTGGAGATGGCAGGTGAGACAAACATCTGTCCCTGGCAGGTGAGACAAACATCTGTCCTTAGCAGATGAGGGGCAGCACAGCCTCTCTAAGGGGTTGCACCTTGCCCCTCTGGAACCCCTCTCACCCCATGTTCAGTGCTTTTCTATTTTTGCTTTGAAACTTTAGTACAGTTTTTGCCTTCTTTACAGTAGCTTTCAAAAGTTTTTTTAGTAGGGTTCATTGTGCTTTTTCTTTGTTAAGCATTTTCTCAAGACACGTATTTGTGACTAGCAACTCATTCTTGAGGACAGGAAAGTGATGTTTGGTTTTCATTTATGTGGAACATACTGAGAATGGAAATTTTCAGTGGTGTTCCTGCTTAGTGAGATGATGCTTTCATGTGGAGTTTCATCTGATTTTTTTAAGATTTTACTTCAGGGATAGGTAAAATATATGGAGAGCTTTTGCCCTCAATATAGTTGACATTGTGTTTACTCAGGACAGTACTACAGAGAGCTTTATGCAGAGTCAGTCAGTGACCAAAATATATACTCATTATTATTATTAAACCCACTCATATGTCCAGAGCCCTGCCCTTCCCTTCCCTTCCCTTCCCTTCCCTTCCCTTCCCTTCCCTTCCCTTCCCTTCCCTTCCCTTCCCTTCCCTTCCCTTCCCTTCCCTTCCCTTCCCTTCCCTTCCCTTCCCTTCCACTTCCCTTCCCTTCCCTTCCCTTCCCTTCCCTTCCCTTCCCTTCCCTTCCCTTCCCTTCCCTTCCCTTCCCTTCCCTTCCCTTCCCTTCCCTTCCCTTCCCTTCCCTTCCCTTCCCTTCCCTTCCCTTCCCTTCCCTTCCCTTCCCTTCCCTTCATGTAATTACAGACCAGAAGGAACAGGGAAGAACCAAAAAAAGAATTTCCATTTAGGTAAATTGTGATCCTTTGGCAGCTTTCTGAAAGATTTTCACGTTTTGCATCATGTGAGTAACTCAGATAAAACCAGGACTTGATAAGGTTTCTTTTGTGTGGTGCTGACAGTGCATCTATTCCCTGCACCTACCAACAGGTGCCAAAACTGGTTGCAATAAATAGCTGCCTCCTCATAAGACAAAAAGTAAGAATAGGATTGTATTAGTATGCAAATGCTTTTCATTTATTCATTATAGTCTTTCTGAGATTTTGTGCCTCTAGAGACACTTTTGTGTTTAGGCCAGAAGAAAGTCAGATACTTAAAAGATATGCAAATCCTTTATGAAATGGACTCAAAACACCAAATGACTTCAGAAATAGCTCACAGTCTATTGGAAGCCTGTAAGTATGGGATTATACTGCATCTATTGCAGGAAGGAAAGTAGACTTCAAAAAACCTTGTGTTCTTTTCAAATAAATAAATAAATAAATAGACAAGGGTCTCAAAATACTTTAGCTATAAATAAACTATTTATGATCAAGTCCAGAATCTTCCAGGACTTCTGGTGTATCAGCTTAATTAAGATGGCTTTATGTGCACAGAAAAGTTCAAAAGTTGATAGTGACAGGTTTTCCTATTGCTGGCAAGCTACAAGAAATACTGTGAGCTTTTTTAAATTATGATTAGAGCATAACTGGATATTTTAAAATAATAATAATTTTAATCCAAGGTAAAAAAAAGCAAACCTTACAGAAGACTATTTTTCCTTAGCTGAAATTTACTCTAAGATATTTTTAGTGTATGTAGGACTCTCAAATTTGCAAGATGGCCTCTCAATTTTATCAGTGAGGGAAGGCTGAGAAGCAAATTTACTTCTTGATGTAGCTGATAGAAAAATAGAATACTTAAAAAATCCCACCTAAGCTAGGAATAATTCTCCTCTTTGAGACCACACAGGGTCTGGGCCAGAAATTTTCAGTGATATCAAGCAGCATCTTGTTGCACAAGTTTTGAGTTCAGAACAGCACATGGAGATCTGCCCCACTGCATCATTTGTCCTGTATTTCTTTGCTTTTTGGCAGGGTTTTTCTGGGTTTCAGTGCTCCAATTCTTATTTGACCAAATTGCACTTAAATTCCTTTTGATCTTGAAAGAGCTTCAGCTTCAAAGTAAACAAAATAACGTTGTTAAGGAACATCCATGTTCATAGGGAAATGGGTAATTACATTGCCTGAGTGATATGAAAGAAGACTTTTCAAAGTAATATAGATTGCATTAGGGGAAACAGATCCCATGGCCAATCTGCCCAAATATTTTATTATGGTTTCTTTTCATTTTTTTTTTTTTTTTTTTTGTTGTTGTTGTTTTTTTGTTTTTGTTTTTTTTTCAATTCTGAGTGCACTAGCAATTCCATGAGAAGCCAGGAAAATAGCATTGTTTTTTTTTAATTTTATTTTATTTTCCATACTTTTTGGAACCCAGAAACCTGGGAGTTTTGAGCTTTCTGTGCTCTCTGACACTGACCCCTGGAGAACACTGCTTTTGACTTGAGGCCTTGGGAAGGCTTCCAAATTTCAGTGATGGAGTTAGAACCACAGGTGTGTAATTGGAATAGAAGTGTGTGATTTCACATGGTGAAGGGTTTTGAATTTGGGGTTTTTAAAATACAGTAATAGGTATGGGATGAGATGGAGATTCTTGGGCATTGTCTCCTTTCTGCTGTCTTCTTCCTTCTGTGGGTCACAGGAGTTTGGTTATGGGGTCAAAAGTATAAATAATACAGATCTTAGTTCTTTATTGGGCTGTTTAGCTTAAAAAAACCTAGTAACTAGCTAGATTCATCTCCATTTTGCTGGCTTTTAGCTGGTGGCTACTGTTGCAGAACTCTGTACTTTGGATAAAATTTAATAAATAACCAAGTCCAAACACGAGAAATTCATCTCCTTTGTGTTTTTAATCCTGACTCTGAGTGAAGGCAAAAGAAAATGAAGACAAGCCATTAATTAAGTGGTGCAGTTAACCCATTACACATACTTGAGAGGAGTAGGTTCAGTCCTTGGGCAGAGTGTGACCTCCTGCCAAACCCTGCTGCTTCCAGATCAACCCTGCCCCTGTGTCTTGACCATTTCATGTTGGGAAGTGAAAATAAATGAATGAAAATAAAGAAAAACAGCGACTGCTGCTGCCACTGCTGCTGAGACATCTTTTTGTAGCTTGTGCAAGCACAGCTGGCAGAAAATATGTTTGTGTTCAGCTCAGAGTGAGAGAAATGCCGTGGATGAGCTGGTGCTCAAGGTCAGGCTGGATGGGGCTTTGAGCAATAGGATCCAGTGCAAGATGTCTCTGCCCATGGCAGGGGTTCAGAACTGGAACTTTCAAAGTTCCCTTTTAGCCCAAACTGTTCTGTGATTCTGAGAGCCCATGAGTGGGGTTTAGAACAAGAGCACAGCTCTGTCCCAACATTTTCACTTCCCACACAGACATTGCCTTGCCAGTTTCTTGCAGACTTTTAACAATGCTCCCAACTTTGTCCCTTTCCTAAGGAAAGTTCATCTCTTTTTTTCCCCTTGTCATTTTCTCCTTCCCTGTCTGTCCTGCTCAGTTCCAGCAGCACAGGTGCTGTCTGCAGGTTCTTCCTCACTGAAGTCCTGCAAGAGCTTTTCTTTCCCTAAATGAAACTTCCCTAAATCTGGCAAACTGCTGCAGAGTGTTTCACTGTAAAATCTTCACCCAGCTGTCGATACCATTCTCCTTTATATTCTGTTTTCAAGCTCTGATCACTCTTCCAGCCCTTTGCCTGAGGAGGCTGGGAGAGGAAAAAAAAAAAAAAAAAAAAAAAAAAAAGACTAAGTTATCTTTGTTATTTATTTTTTTGCTAGCAGAGAAAAATCTAACAAAGGCAAAAGAAACCCTGCTGAGACCATTTTAACAGCCATGTATCATTGAAGGGCAATGCATCCCTAGCTGGTGTAAATAAAAGTGGAAAATATGAATCAATCAGTATGGTTCAGTTTGACATAACTTCTACAGCATTAATGAAAATTATTTCTAGGTATGTTCATTTGTTATGAAAAGTCATCGCATGCAAGTTTTGTCTTTTATAAGACTCAGCCAAACAACAAAAATATTTCTCACAGTTATATTGGATGGGCTTTTACTGTTTGCTGTCTTGCTTCAAATGCTGCATGGTGTGAAAAAGTAAAACTTTGACATCACCTGCAGCAAGTTGAGATGAGCTGAGTAACTGTAAAATCATGAAGATAATCTCACTTGACATGCAAATTGTGCAGCCTAACCAGGGAAAAAGCTGGTTCGTCATTTAATCTTGGAAAATGCAATTTGGGCTGCTGTAACTGGAGCTTTCCAAGAGATAAATTTCTCAAAATGATTAATATCTCTGGCAGAAAATTATATCAGTAATATGTGTAGAGCACAAAGGAGGCTTGGAGTAATGTAATTCTGTTCAATTTTTTTTTTTTTTTTTTTTTTTTTTTTTTTTTTTAATAAAAGAGGAGGGTAGATTATGCCATCTAGTTAAGCCTTTACATATTCTAAAGAGAAGCAGTACATTCAAATTCTAAACTGCTTATAATGGGATAAATTTGTGCCTGCAGGTTTGCAGGCCCTCAAGATAGTGGTTTAAATGAAAAAATGCCATTTTGGAATGGGGTGAAATTTTAAAATCCCAGCAGAAAGAAGATTCTGAGTTCTTAAAATTGTATTTTGTCCTGCAAAAGCTTTTGATACTGCTGAAAGCCTAGAGAGGAAAGTCATTGATGGTTCCTTTTTTATTATATATATTTTTTTCAAAAAACAGACTTTACTAATCCTGAACTTTTAATGTTGATGTAAAAACTTAGAGGAAATTGGAGAAATTGTGTTTTTCTAAATAACATGACTAGTTTAAAATTAATTCCCTTGAAATTGTAGATCTACTTCAACACTTATTTGGAAAGGACCTTCAGAATCCAGAGGGATGACCTGGATCTTAGGATTTTTTAGAGGGTTTTTTAAATGAACAAAAGGATTATGTATTGGACATGTGAGGTTGAAGGCCAGGTGTCTGTGGGATACTCTCTGTTCTACCTGAGCTAATTAGCTATAGTACATATTTATCAAAGAGCAGGTAGATACTCTTTGCCAATTATTTAACACCATGAACAAATGATGAGATAACAGGGCTGTATCACTTTCTACCAAATTACTGGTTTTACTTAATAATTAATTATAGACATGTAAATTCAAAACAAGGTGCAGAGTGCATAATCATATCTTCCATACATAAGAAAAATGTAAAACTAAGTAAATCCTTCTCCAGAGTGATCCTGATTTACACTGGGGGGTGAGAAGGAGAGTCAAGCCTGACAGTGAATTGCTGACCTGCATTGCTTTCACTTCTTTCACACAGACAGAGCTGCAAAGTGCTTACAACAAAACCCAGTGCTCAGATTTACTGCCTCAAGCATCCTGGGGAAACCTGGGATGATCATTGTGATGGTTGTGGTCCTTCTCTGCCACCAGCCTGGTCCATCTCCTATTTCTTCTTATTTCGCTTCAAGGAACAATGGAAATTATTCTGCAGTTCCCCAAAACTTCCTTTAGTAAATATGAACATTAAAATATCTTTAAACAGCACCTAACTGCTAAAAACTAAATCCAGAACAGATGCTAAGATCCACATTCATTTATCCCTTGCTAATAAGTTAAAATATGGAGAAGGGACAGAAATGACTGTATCTTCATTTCTGCCCATCTGATTTCAACACTGATTTCTGCTTGCAGATATCTGCACAAGTCACAGCAGTTCCAATTTTAGACAAGCAGAGCCTAATGAACCGAGTGTGAGATTGGAAATCTGGTTGGTAAAGCTTGTAAATATTTGGCTGGATTTTTCTTCTGAAAAATTTGCAATTTGTCCCAGCTCTACCGAGGTTGTATCATTTTCAGGGCATTAAATGTAGTATAGAGCTTTAATTCCCCCAAACCTTTAGTATAAAAAACTGTATGAAGCAAAATTTTGGACAAAAAATATTTACCACTGGGAAAAAAGGCATGGAGTTAAGAAACTGAGGCACTGGCAGAGTACTGTGTTTGCACCTTCAGCTGCAGATATCCAGGAAACAAACAGAAATAATCTCTGCCTGTGTGCAGAAAGGGTGTCCTCATCTTCCCACCTGCCACCTGTGACCATCATTAGGTAACGTGTGCCAGCTTCATCTGTAAATTCTGCTCCCTTTTAGGTCTGAATTTTCTGAGGAGCAGGATCTTGTGCAACCTCTCAGATTGAATTGCAGAGCATGAGCAGAGTCGTGTTGACTGGAATGACCTCTGCTTTGAAAGGGAAGGAGGTAATTGGGCTCCCAAATTCAATGCTGCATCTGACATCAATCAGTTGTCAAATTTCATTAACTCTCACACTTTGGGCTCCAGGAAGATTGACTCTACATGCCTGTATGGCTGGGAAAGCACTGAAACTCTGACAAGCCTTGATAACCAGAACGGCTCAAGAAAACGTTTTTAATAAATTCTCTCACTTTTCTGTATGACCCAGAATTCTTCAAGTAAAGGCTATTATCCAAAGATATAAATATTCTTATATAAAGAATTAATATATATTTGGATATAGGCATATATAGGGAGTTATTTGTCACTCTCTAGATAGATTATATATATATATATATATATATATATACTCACACACACATTAGGTACATAAATATAGGTCTGTATATATAAATTTATAAAACATATTTTCCATTCTAATTCAATCCAGTGTAATCCAAACACAATAAGGTCTGCCTCCTATAACTTGCCAGGGGAATGTACTCACAACATCCATTGCATTGTGGAGGAAAATAGTTCTGGTGTCCCTGCTTTAGAGCACAGAAAGAGTCAGAGGCAGGGATGTGTTAAAAACATGCTAAAAATAGTCTTGAGTTTAGAAGGGTGCTTTTCAGGTAGGCAAAGATTCACAAAGCCAGAACAAGATACCTTGGGCCAGGCATAAAAATAATTTTGGATTTAGGAAGGAGAACACTAATGCCAACTTCACAACACATACTGTTATTGAAAACAGTTTCTAACACTGTAAGTAATTTGCTGTCACGGACCTGAAGATTTCTTGATTTTTTTAAAAGACATTATCAGAACAAAAATTTAATAAAGGGTAAATACTATTAAAAAAAAAAAAAAAAAAAAGAAAGGGTGTTTTCAGGTTCCTGCTACCTCAGTGCTGCTATCCACACACAGATCTCCAGCAGGAGATAATCACAGCTTATGCCAGACATCTGTGGTCCTCAAAGAACTGCTAAAACTCTGGGTATGGAAATCAGGTGAGCAGAAAATAGGCTTTTAGCTTCCTAAACCAAGAACTACCCAATTAAGGAACCTTAGCCCCTGTTCAGTATCCTTGCATAATTTATTGAGAATCTAAAAATATTAGTATATATTTGTGAACTTGGTAGCCTACAAAAATTTACACTGAGGGACATGCAGTGATTCTCAGCTTTGTCTGATATGATAAATGAGATTACTAGATATTTTTCAAATATCTGACTTCCTCTATTTTTTATTAATATTTTATTTTTATCTCCACAGTTAATATAATTTGTTATTATACCCCACAGTGATCTCTTGTTCATTTTATCTCTCTCTGTATAACACAATAATCTAGAGCCATAAATAAATTCCTGTCACAGTTCTACTTCACATAAGTAGCTGATTCAAACAGCGGAGCTATAAATTTTATGTGCTCCATTTGCACCACCAAAAATCTTGGAAACTCAGTTGTATACATTGTTTGCTCAGTTGTATGCATGTCAGCAGCCCCAGAACTCATTTTAAATTATAGTTATTTATGCTCTTGTTTGGCAACAAGTGCCTGTTTGTCCCTCCTGCTCCATTCTTCACCCAAAGTTGTGATTCTATTTTTGATTCCCTGGTTGTTACTTCTGGAAATATTTTGAAGGTTTGTGGAAGCTAGAGTACATTTGAACCAATCAATCCAGTAAAATACAAGGCAAGCAGCACTTCTCCAGCAATTGCTGTACTGCATCACCTCTCTCCTTCAGCCTTTTCAGTGCCAGGATCTTCTCCCAAGGAAAATAAGCCATAACTTCAAAAAAGTATGTTCATGCTTAAGATACTCATTATAAATTCCTTACACATTGGTTGTTTGCAATGATTTTGTTTTTCCACTTGTTCCTCAGGCAGTAACAGTAAATTTGGGTGCTTGTGACATCTCTGCAATTCTAACTTTGAATGAGGCTCATACCATATATTGCCTTATAAATACTGACTTGCCTTAAGTCCCATGTGTGCCTCTCATGTAGGAATGAAATAGACAGCACAGTCATTATTCAACTTAATTTGCAATATTTATTGCCCTTGGCGGGTACAAATGGATTTGTTACGCTCACAATAAATGACCTCTGGGTTTCAGAGATGCATTATGTTAGGAAAAACTTGCAAGGAGTAAATCATTCCCTTCCCTTCCTCTCTATGATGATTTCTACAGTGCCACTATTGTGTCCTGTACCTAAATTTAATTCATGCTAAGCTGAAGGACTCTTGCTCATGTTATAGTGTGAAACAAGGGTAACATTTGTGTAAATGCAGTGAGAAAAAAAGCCTCTGTATGACTTGCCCTGGTGACATTCAGAGCAAAATGCCTACAAGGACCAGCTGTAGAGTAAATGTGGCATAATCCTGGGAAGTGTAAATGCTGACTTGTCCTTGGGATGAGGAGTTCATTATCACTCACAGCCAGTTGGTTTGTCTGTGCACAGGGAAAATGAACTGCACAAGCACAGCCATAAGATCAGTGTCAAGTCCCTTATCATGAACTGGGAACCACAGGAGGAGCAGGAGCAGCAGCAGAGAGGCAGCTACACACCTGAAAAAAAAATAGGCAGCTCTCCTAGAGTTTTCCTGTTATTGAAAGCTGTGTCATTTTAGTGGTCAGAGCTAAAATATTTTAATATTTTAAGATCAGACCGAAAATGTCAGAAGATTAGATTATGTGTAAAACAGTATTCAACATTCATAATTCATAGATTAGTACATCTAGTACTAAACCTCCCAATAAATGTCAAGAGAAAGATAACATTATTATTTTATTTTAAAGCTAAAAATGGAGTGATAATTTGACTTTTCTGAGGTCCCATGGGACGACTGTGCTAGAGGTGTATTTTCTCTGAACTATCCATGCCAACTTTCCCCCCCTTTCTGTAGAGTAAGCCTAATTTATATACTTTTCTTTACCCTTTAAAACTCCTTCATTCCAGTCAAAGGACACATATCAGAAAGAGATAATCAAAACAAAAATTTATGTTGGAATTACGGGGACAGACTCCAGTAGGTGCAGTCTCCTTTCAATATTTTGCACTTGCTAGTAAAGGGTAAAAGTTCTGTCAAGCAGGGGTACTGATTATTTGATATGCAAAATGGGCTGGTTTAAGAACTGACAGAAAAGTTGGATTTGAGATTTTAAGTTTATTTTAAATTAAATATTAATAACCTGGAAATCAAGAGAGGGGGGGAAGAGAGTTTCTGTGTTAAACACAAAATATTTATTCTTGAAAGAAAATTCTTAGGATACACTTCAGAACTCCTGATGCTTTTCAGCATAAAAGAAAATCTCAGTCTCAGAGAAATTCCTGTTGCAGAAGGTAATTGTATTCAATTCATAAATCCTTATAACAAAGATTTTTGCTTTGCCAATTATCCAGATATTCATTTCACGGGAGATAATGAAGTATGCGGTAAATGTTTCAGCTGATCTTATTTTAACATTGCACCATTCATGTGACAAAAAGCCATACATAAAATCTTACATCAGGTTTTATATTTGTATAAAAAAATGATACCTCAAAACATTATGCATTCTCATGGATAAGAGTCTAAAATCAAACCCCATAAAACGTGTTATTGGAGGTTGTGTTTTTTGTAAATGGCAGCTGTGCTCTCCTCCCATAATGTCACTGCCAAAGCAAAGTGAGATAATAAACCCCATTTTTCTTTGGATTATTTTCTTTATAAATGATATAAAAAGAAGTCATGCACTTATTACCTTACTGAAATGCTTTTTAAAATTTGATATTCGCAGAGAACTACAAAATGTCCTTCTAAGTCTTGTCTAAGACTCACAGTGGCTGACTGAAATGAATCCACAGGCTTGTCTGTCTTTGACTGTTAAACTGGGTTATTTGCTTTTAATTCAAAATATGGATATTATAATTATCAGAGGAAACTGTAAGGGGGTGTAATACATTCTTGCCTACATCTTGCTCCAGAGCAGTTACGGAGAAGAATTTAAAAAGTAGAACAAAGCCCTATAATTCTAAAAAGCACAACCCTACCAGTTAAAGAAAGCATTGTTATATATATAAATACATATATTTAAAAAAAAACAGTGTATAAAATAGATAGGAAAATGAGTGACAAGTGTCTGTAAAAACAGCTTGGAAATAGCTAAATGAATCTCCCTTCTCTGACTCTGAACTTCCATTATGATCTTTTCAGAATATGTATAAAAATTTCTCCAGCTCTGGTTCACCTAACTGCATTTTGGAGCATATTTGGTGCTGTTTTTTTCTATTTCTGTGCTATGGCATAAAAATAGAAACTTTTCTTCAACTCTCACAGGTCCTAACTGGTTTTGTCAGATGAAATTTTATTTGAGAATATACTATAGAGATGGAGCTTCCACAGCATTTATAGCCCTTGAAATTTGTGTGTAGTTGCTCTAGAGAAATCCTGAATTTCTGCTTCATCATGGCCAAGTGTGAGAGCTCAGTGAGCTCGCTGTGGAACTCAGAGCTCATTGTCAAGTTCAGAGCAAAATTCCTTCTGTTTATACAGTGTACAAGCATCATCTTACACTCATCCCTGTGGTTTTCAGGAGGGACTTTTTCCTAGTAGCTCTGTACTTTCTCACTGTTCTCCTTTCCAGGTTTTCTGACCTGATTTTCTCCCTTTTATGGTCCCATTCTTCTCATTCCTGGAGTAGAATGGGGCTGCAGAAAGACTGAGAGCTGGATAGGAACTGCATTAACAGCTGTGACAGGGTTATTGCCTGCCTCTCTTGGCAAATGCCTTTTTTGATCTTTCCTAACAAACAAACTCACTTGAACAGAGTTTAGTTTGCATTTCTAGTGAGCTGAAGCAGATGCAGATTGTCCTCAGAAGGTTGTCTAAGGGACACTTGAGATGTGCGCGTGTGTAGGATCAAGGATTCATTTTGCTGCCTCAGAAATCCCCCCAAAAGCCATCTCAGGACTTTTAAAGATTTAAAACAGTGTCAAAGGGGTTCTATGGCCACCTGGAGAAACCTGACAAAGCTGCTTTAGTTTAGAGCAATAAACAGAAATAAGCATCAGTCACTCCAACCACTGCATTTTTAAATGACTTATCTATGAGTTCTCTCTTTTTCTTTTGCTGTGGGCGGGTGAGCAGGGACACTTTCCCCCAGACCAGGCTGCTCTAAACCCCACCCAGCCTGGCCTTGAACACTCTCAGGGATGGGGCATCTTCATATAAAAAGTGATTTTAGAAGCCAAATTCCTTAATTTCAGAGGTCTAGTTTTGGTAGTGTTTCAAACTCACCCACTACATTTCCTGAGGTGTGACATCACCAATAGTGTGCCAGTGCTTGGGAATCACAGCAATGCTATTTCCTACCAGCCTCCAGGTCTGAGCCTGTAATGGTTTTGAAACCAAAACCAGTGAGCAACAAAGGGGAAAATAAAATACATGCAATAGTACAAAAGCAAAGTACTGACAGAGTCAGAATCCAACCTGACAGCCCGCTAGTTAGGGTGGTGGTAGCAGTCCAGATGAGGTGGTCTTGCTGAAGTAGTGATCCTGTAGAAAGGTCTGGTAGCTCTTGCCCTTTGGAAACCAGTGGGTAAGGCCTGCCTTGGTGTTCCAAATCTAGTTTTTATCTAGGCAGGAAACGCTTGGCTCCTCCCCCTGGGTGGAGCATGTCCCAGTGGGATGATGTAATTTTACCAGTCATGCAATGGGACTCCATGGCCCATTAACAGAAGATATCTCCCTGGAGGAAGGGTGGAAAGATAAAGAACACTGCCCCACCTGCTTTTTAACAGCTGGCCCATTAGCAGAGGATATCTCCCACAGAGATAAGAATCACTGCCCCACCTGGTTTCAGGAGATAGTGATAAAATACAGACTTTTGAGCATATCTTTACATTGTAACCTAGGACAGCCCCTCTAATTGGAACACTGAAATGTGGCTTCCCATGGTTTGTCCTGCTCAGCCAAACTGCTGTTTGCTTTTCAAGAAACTTAATTTCTTTCACCAAGCCTTTTAAATGTAAAATGAATGGGATTTACAAAGCTTTCATGACTTGCAGCTCTGGGTTGAATACCTTGTGTTACACAGTTATTTATATAGCATTGAAACAGCCCTGGGCAAGATTTTAAGACAGCACTCCTAGTGAGCCCTCATAAAGAAGAGATGTTCATCTCATCTGGCAAGTGCTGAGAACAAAAGAAAAAATATATAAATTATATTTAATGGTGCCTGGGAATGCTGTGTGCTAACAATAGCAGCACAATCCCCCTCTCACACCTCCCTTCCTCTGTAGCATCCTCAGCAGTAACCCTGGGGTGGAGCAGCCCTGGCAGCACAGCTGGGATAATGCTGCAGGAACAACCCTCCCATTTGCTTTTCCTTTCAGGAACGAGCACACTTTGTTTATCTGAGCTGTGTGCTGGGACTATTTGCAGAATGTCTGAAAATTTCCAAGAGAGACCTTCCCCACCTAAACCAACCATAATAAAGCAACTGTTAAATTTAATTCCTGCCCTAAAGAGCAAGTTACTTTTTACTTTACTACACCCGTAAAATGGATGCTAAACAAATGTTGAAAGGTCAAAGATGGAATTGAAGGAAGGTTTTTTAATTACTTAAAAAATGGAAGTACTCTGCATATGTGGATAAATCCACTGATTTTTTTTTTCTTTCTACAGTGTTAGGTGTCACATTTCTATGATCTTCAGCACTACAGCTTTATGTTATTGTTGTACAAGTATATATATCTATAAAACAAGGTTTATAATGAGGTTTCTAATGCAGGCTGAGGTAGGAGATGGCACAAGAAAGACATAAACCCCCACTGCCATTAGACATCTGCTGTCCCTCAGCTGGTAGGTGCCCAAAACTGCTCACCAGAGGCTTTCACTGCTCCTGCACCACCAGCAGATCCTACCAAGGATGAGCAGATTTGGAAATTGTGTCATCAAATGGCTCTGCCTGCTCAGACATTCTCCACAGTCCTGCTCCCAGGGTGGTTCTGGGTGGCTTTTTAAGACCTCTTCCCTTAAGAAGCAAGGCTGGAATTGCATCTCATGACTGGAGTCTGGTAAAAGAGAGCTTCTTGCTGCCAAAGAAGAAGAGAGAGACTAAGGCAATAATCTATTTGCAACAGCCCAAACATAACAGAGGGCTGCATGGGCTGTGCAGATGTGCCAGACAAAGCAGGAAAGGCGAAAATGATTTTGGAGCTGACTGATCTCAATAGTTGGTAAAGACACAGCACAAAGAGGCAGTAGAAGCAAAAAGATTTAAGACTTAATCAGCCTGAAGATGTCAGGCTTTATACCACTAAAGTTTCAATATTTAGTGATTCACTCTCAGATCTGTACTGAATTAATAACTAAACAGATCTATAGCCTTTTTTTGGCAGTCAACAAAGGACAAATCAGCAACAAATACAAGATCTGCATGTAGGAGAAGGTAAAAGAGGACCTTGGTATATAAATTCAAGGTAGTTTTGACTGATGAGGGAAGAGTTTAGGCAGGCACTGGCAGGAGGAAAAAAAATTATGCTGAAAGTGTGATGGATTTGTTGAGGCATACTGCAAAGAAAATAGTATAAAAATTAGTTATGAAAAGAAACATTCGCAAATGTTTTCATTAACAACTTTGGATAAGTTCTTCTGACAGACAGAAAATACAAGGCAAAAAAATTACCTTCCCAGGAAGATGTGAGAGGATAAAAAAGAAGAATGAGTGTGTCCTTCAAGAATGCAGATCTTTAGCTGGAGAGCAAACAGGAAGGTGTTTTCCTAAAATATCCTCTGTAAAAGTTGGTTAGATTCAGAGCTATGCTAATTTCTTTTCATTTGTGTGGGAAGGAGGAGGAAAGTTAATAAGGTTTCAGCTTTTTCCACAAAGACTTTGTAATCAAAGGTCATTAGACTATATATCTTAGTGTAATTAATGTGAAATGAGAGCAATTACTCCATTAATGAGTGTGTTACATTAGATTAGTAAGTTTCTATTTTTGTCAGGTGCTATTTAACATGCTTTAAGACAGATTTTTTTTTTTTTTTTTTTAAACTTCAATCTTAACAAAATTCCAGCTGGGAAAAGTTTGGAAACAGGAATTACAGCTGATTGAGTTTTTCTTTTAAAGTAAAGCATCCTGACTGACATTGCTGAAGCAGATGTCTGCTGAAATATTTTGATTTTGAGGTTCTAGGATTCAAAGGCAATCAGGTACCCACATATCAACAAATCAATGTCTGTTCAAATCCCACCTGTGTCTTTCATATTTTTACTTCTTCAGCTTAATATTGCAGCAGACTCCAGTCCTGCAGGAGGGCAGGAAGAGGAATGTTATCCTCTCTCTGCAGCTGTTCCAGCATTCCTTTTCCTGCCTTTACTCATCATCTGCTCTGCCATTTGCATGAGGAAAATCTCAAACATATGAAGGTTTCAGTGCGAGCTCAGTACAAACCTTCAGCAGTTCTGTACAAACCTGAAGGAAAATCCAGAGACTTCAACAACATCACCCAGGTGTCCACAGGTTCCTGATGCTCAAGAGCTTTTCTGGACAGAGGCTTGAGGAAGTCCCACATTGTGTTTGTGTGTCCCCAGTGCCACTGCCCTGGTCCTGAACGAGGCTCTGAAGTGCTGAGCACTTGAGCACCCCATGATCTCAGATATTTCTTTTGCCTTCATTTTTTCAGCTTCCTTGAGCAGCCCCAGCCCATGCACTCACAAATGAACAGGCAGATTCAGGTCTACGACATGAAAATTAATTTTTGTATGCTAAAATAAGGAAAACATTTCTACAGAACTATCCATTTGTCTGAGGATTTACCTTTTCCTTTTTGCATTCATTGTATGAAGATGTTTCAGTGTTTCTTAGTGATTTATTTCCCTAAGTCTTCTCTGATTAAACACTGTAAGATTTATTTCTTCAATGTTATATTCCACACAGAATTTTAATTGTAGAACAGTGGGAAAAGAGCTGGAGCAGAATAAAAACATATTGGTGTAATTCAATTTTTATACCCATTCCAAGATTTTTTACCTTTGGGGGATAACTGTGTTTGGGGATGGTGGGGGGGTAAGATACAACTTATAAATTCTACTTGAATGATCAGCAATAAAAATAAATGATCTTATTAAAAAAATTACATTAAGCAGTGAAATGTTGAATGACTGTTTTAGCTTGACAATATGTGCCATGAGGCATATATATAATGGAGTAGTGACAGAGCAGCAAAAAACTTATTTTAGTCAAAGAACATTCTCCATTATCTCTAGAAAATATGGTTCTTTTTGGCATACTTTTGGATTCATCTTCTTTTAAATGGAGCTTTGAAATCAATACATGTCACCAACAGAGGTGGTTTCTAACTGCACAGCTATAAAAATCTGAAGAATTTAGAGGGAAATGTCATCAGAATTTTCCCATCTTGAGGTATTTATAGCACAAATTTTTTGATAAAAAATATTTCTTAATATTTCAATCTAAAATTGTGATGAAACCTTTTCATATTGTTCTTCTCTAATGGTAGTGTATCACACAGGGTAAACCACTGAAGTGACATATTTTGGAATGGTACAGAGAGAGCTGCAAATCCCAAAGGCTTCTTACCTTCCTTCCACCTGCCCCTTCAGCACACTCATTGCAGCTGGGTGAAGCTCACTATAAATAATCCTTGGTATTTTTATTACTGAAGCATTTGGAATCCTCAGGCATGCCCCAGGTCCCTGCACTGCTTGGTGCTGTTCAGAGCACACTAAAGAGAGGCACAACAACATAAAAAAGCTCTTTATTATCAATCAGCTTGCCAGCTCTGCCAGCACAGCACCCAAAGGTAACTCCTTGGGTTCTCAGCAAAGAAGAACCTGCTGGGGCAAGCTGGGATGTTGAAGACATCAGGTGGATGCTCCTGACAGGATACAGCAAAGTTCTCATTGCAGGAGGATGCAAATTTTCATACAGTTAATTTTTTAAGAGGAGAGAACAACTGGGTTATAATTTTTTTCTTTTGTTTTCACTTAAAAAATTAGTCTCAGGATCTGGTTCTCTTTATATTTCAATTTTTTCATCCATTAAATGACAGAGAAAGTAATTATTATTTATGTTAAGGGGCAGTGAGCAGTTCTGCTAAATAGTTTGAAAATGAGCAGTACTGTGGATGTGATTTTAATAGCTCTGCTGCCAAGTGGCTTTAATAGAACCAATAGACACTGAACACTAAACATGGAGATATTTACTTGGTTTTTTTTTCCCCTAGGTTTCTATCTGTAGAAGAAAAAATATAATTTTGATTTTATAATTTCAAGGGATTTTTCCCATATCTTTTATCTGCATTGCAATTTTCAAATTCCTCATCTCAGTTTCAGACATGTGGATGAAGATCTAGTTTCCATCCCAAGCATTAGCACTTGTTCCTGCACTTTAATCTTGGGCTTTTGGCATTTTACCAGTGACTTCATGAGTCTCATGTGTCCATCCACAATTAATATGCAAATATTTCATACAGTATTGTCAGTGGTTAATATTATAATATTGTACATCATTAATTTGAATAAAAAATAGCAAATAATAATCCTTAGTATCTTAGGAGATTTTGCTTATGTCACACAGGCTGGGAGATATCTGAACATTTTTTTTAGGGAAAAGATGAAAGTGTTTCACAGCATGTCTAGCTGTACCTGAACATGAATGATTAATGTACTTTTGGTCCAGCTTCAGCTGGACATTTTAGATAACAGCCAAGAAACAACCTCTGATCTCATATGTCATATCTATCAATAGATCAAGAGACAGCTATATATATAACTATATATATACATTTGCCTTTATCATTTGTCATGTCCTGAGTTATAAATCAAGGCTTGGCAAAAAAAGTATGTGTAGAGATGCCAGATTTGTAGTGTATGTCTTTTAGTATTTATTAATTCTTATTTTCATTTTTGACTGAGAATCACTTGATATATGCTACCTTTCCCCAACCTTTCCTCTGTATTGAAAAACTGTCAATGCTACCCAAGATGTATCATAGAAAGAATGTCAACTCCTTATAAATCTGTGTAAAGTAGGCCCTTCTTTAGGGGTTGATTTTTAAAAAATCTTCTTTGCTTTCGAATATAAGCCAAAACAAATAAAAAGAAAAATTTGAAGTTGACTAGAAATTTGAAATGAGGGAGAAATGGGGAAAATGATGATCAATTCTTGCTAAACAACAGAGACTTCTCCCAGTGTCTTAACTGAGCATCAAAGACCTCATGTTTCTAGACAGAAGGATGAGTAAAATTGAACAGACAAACTTAAAATTGATATATTAAGAAATCTAAATTGCTACATTAATTATGCTTTCTGGAAATTTGCCTGGAATTCTGTATTTAATTCTCTATAGGGTACTGTCTGAGGATAGCCAAAGCTGTCTTCCCTTTTCCCCTATGCTATAATTTCTGATGAAGGAACCTCATTAGCTCAACAAAATAATTCTGCTTCATTGCCATGCACTGTAAACTGCTTTTAATGCCTAGATTATGTTTCCAGTCTAGTATCTAGTAAAAAAACCCACCTGTTATGAGAAGTTTCCAGAAGAATTTGAAGTCTTGTAACCAAGTCAAGCTGCAAAGAATGTGCTGGTGAATGACACATCTGAACACTGTTTACAGCTGCCCAAATTCTTGCACACAATTTTACATCCTGCTTCACATTGGTATTGGAAAAACACTAAGTCAAAACTATTGTAAATATGTAACCTGAATAATTGATTATGTCAGCCCGAAACATTGCCTGACTGTCACATCCTTCATGAAGCTGCTGCTTTTGGAATATTTATGTTTGAATACTTCTGTTTCTATATAATATTTCTAAAATACTTATGTTTCTATCACAGTAATCCACTGCAAAGCAGTAACAAAAGACAAGTAAATGTGGAAATGATACTGCCTAAGGAAAACCTGCCACTCTCAGGTCAGTGAGAACCAGCTCAGGCAAGAGGAATTTGATTTTGTTCCTCTGCTTCAGAAAGGCACTGGGCTTGGCCACATGGCAGTAGAAATTGGATTACCTGCATTTAAGAAGGTCCAAGACAATTGTGTGGCTCATGTTGTAAAGATGAAACTTCCTGCACTTTTCAGTGCTGAAAATGGAGCCCTGACCCATCTAAATGCTCCAAGGCTGCTGGCTTGCTGCTGGGAGACTGAAAATTCATCTGATTCCTGTTAATATCACTCATGTTCACTGTACCTACAGTCTCAAATGAGAACTAATCCCTTCTCTCATGAATGTGTGTCAGGCATGGGAATAAACCTGGTGTGAAGGGAGGGAGCTTGATGAGAGCATCCCAAACAGGGCTGTGGTTGAACCCAGCTTAAACTGCTGGGAGATTTTAATCAGAGGCATCTGAATATAATTATTGAGAAAATGATATTAAATTTATTCCCCCCCACCAGTGATTGGTTTAAGAACAAGACAAGGCATGGATTGCTGGTATTTTCTTCTCAGGCTTTTTGTCAGATCAGACTTGGGCTTAGCATATCTTGCAGTCTGTCTGCCTGTCTGTTCATCTCTCTGTCTGTCTATATCAGATCTTTGGCCTGTTTCATAAAGCAACAAGGTTGACATTTCTTGGAGATCTTTGGGCAAATGCAAGCAATAATTCAGGAGCAATAGTTCATTGTTTCATTTCTCAGGTAAGAGGTTGCTCCCTGAGATGATTATATGAGACAAACCCCAGGCACAAGCAATGTGTGAAGTAAACAGACTTTTCACAGAAGAGACTGTCTCATCCTTCTTGTGGTCCTTGAATTTGAAATGTAATTCCACTGGGATTATATAATTTCATAGCTCAGAAATTAATGTGCCACATTTCATTAGGGTCTCTGGCTGCTTCACTGCAGAATGTTTTCTCCTCTTTATTCCATCAGTGACTTGTGGTTGGAAATCCAGAATGGACCAGTCTGAGATTCTGCCTCAGCTCCATCTCATCTGACAAAGTGTTTAATAAATGCCCTGAAGTAGGGATGTACAGCCTGCTCCTGAATAGCCTTTCCCCAGATGCCAACAAAACTGGATCCATCTGCCTGATTATAAGAGATTGTAATGATTTTCTTGTCATGCAGCTTCCCCTTCACTGAGCTGAACATGCTGCCTGCATGTTGTTGAATTGTTCTTATTTCAGTAGCCAAAGATGTTGAATTTTCTGGCCTTGAATACCACAAATTGCAAACACTGCCTGTTATTAGTGGATTTCAAAAATTACATAGAATTAGACATCATTCTCATTGGCTATAAAGAGAAAGAAAGATTTGCTATTATTTTAATATATTTTTAAAGATTATCCATGGTAATTTATTCAGGTTTTCATAATGCTCTCCATTATAAAATATGCACATTAAGGACCCTGTAAGTGCTTTTGGTCAGCATGTCATTCCAGAAAAGGAATTCCTGAGTTTGTGCCAACTGACTTCACTGCAGCCACTCTGAAATACTCAAGTATCTTCACTGGAAACCTTTTCTCTGGCATTTTATCATTGATTCTGTTTTGATATGTCAGCTTCAATATGGTGATACTTCAGCATTTAGACACCAAGGCTCTATATCACTCATGTCAGCATTTCTGACAATCATGGGGCTTCTCCCAGGCTTGTGAAGTTTAATAATGCTTGCAAAATACTTCAGACCCCTCAGAACAGAACAGAACAGAAGCTATTGTTTTCAAAAAATTCCCTATCATAAAATTGAACTCTCTGAAAAATCCCCTGGCATTGGTTTTCATCTGGCAACAACCCACTAATGAAATATGTACATGTGTTATCCACCTCTATAAAAATCCTTCTTTTTGCTGTAATATGGGTAATTATATTATCTATATGGTCCATTATATGGAAACAGCTTTTCCAACAGAACTGTCTCTTCCAAGGTGTTACTTTCCAAGGACTAATATTATTCCTTTTTTATTTTTCCCCTTATATTTTCTTTTCTTGCATTAATATAATTTTGGTTGAGTTCAGAAGTTGAAAAATGCAATTAATTCATTCTTACCCCATCGCCCTGGGTTATTTATTTCTGGCACACACCCAGGAATCTTTTCCAATCCATGTCTTCTTCATTGTTTGCATGATGCTTCTTTTTATGTTGCCATCAGGCTAGACATTCTTGTCTGAAAAAGGTATGATAAAATAATGACATTTTAGTAATCTGGAATAAGGAGACAAAGCATATTTAATTTTCTGTCTATGAATCAAAGTAATTGCTGCTCCCTCCCTAACACCTCCTACTTCCTGGAGAGAGATAATGAAAGGGCTC
Source organism: Muscicapa striata striata (assembly GCA_030060385.1). Classification (NCBI taxonomy): domain Eukaryota; kingdom Metazoa; phylum Chordata; class Aves; order Passeriformes; family Muscicapidae; genus Muscicapa; species Muscicapa striata. Next base: position 928,355 of record JAREIS010000028.1, on the reverse strand, counting down.
TTCTCTTCTCTTCTCTTCTCTTCTCTTCTCTTCTCTTCTCTTCTCTTCTCTTCTCTTCTCTTCTCTTCTCTTCTCTTCTCTTCTCTCTTCTCTCTTCTCTTCTCTTCTCTTCTCTTCTCTTCTCTTCTCTTCTCTTCTCTTCTCTTCTCTTCTCTCTTCTCTTCTCTTCTCTTCTCTTCTCTTCTCTTCTCTTCTCTTCTCTTCTCTTCTCTTCTCTTCTCTTCTCTTCTCTTCTCTTCTCTTCTCTTCTCTTCTCTTCTCTTCTCTTCTTCTCTTCTCTTCTCTTCTCTTCTCTTCTCTTCTCTTCTCTTCTCTTCTCTTCTCTTCTCTTCTCTTCTCCTCTCCTCTCCTCTCCTCTCCTCTCCTCTCCTCTCCTCTCCTCTCCTCTCCTCTCCTCTCCTCTCCTCTCCTCTCCTCTCCTCTCCTCTCCTCTCCTCTCCTCTCCTCTCCTCTCCTCTCCTCTCCTCTCCTCTCCATTGTTTTCTCTGCACTAATTCCTCCCCTGTGAATAAGTTATTTTTGCTTGACATACCCTTTATAAATATTCCTTAAGGACTCAGCTAAAATTGTCTGGTAGTTCAGACAGCTTTTCCTGTTGTGATATTTAACCTCCTTACCTGTCTAACCTGGTGGCAAAGCTGTTATTTTCAGCTTATTGGACAAGCTTTTGGGTTGGTCTTCTTTTGCCCTTTTTCTTTATTTTTTTTTCCACTATAGAGCCATATTACTGTCTTCATAAAAAATTACAGACATAAACCCTTCACAGTTAAGCCAAATTTCATTATAGTGCTTTTATTTAGCTTTTAGTGACTTTGTTTACAAAAAGTGGTCTGCCCTGAAAATTTCCCAGACATTTTAAAGCACACTCTGAGAAAAATACTGAAATGGTTCTCCATTTTTAATAAGTGTCTAAATATAAATTGTACAACTACAATTCTGCTTTTAAAAAGGGCGTTATTTTTGCAGGAAGTGAATAATGTAATTGAAGATGAGAAATTATGGAATAGGAGTGGACATTATCTGTTACATGAAGGACAGGTATGCCATTTATCAGTTTGAATTGCTGTAAATGTACCTGCTTTGCAATATTAACCTACTAAAATTTTTGTCCCTCTTCAAAGCCCTTACCCTGAGACTTCATACCTGTCAGTGGTTGCTGGACAGCAGCACTTTGAACTTGTGATTTCATGGTAGACTGAACTCCCTGCTCCCAACTTTTATTTCATGTTACTCTTTTTAAATCCAGAATAAGCTGGGGAATGTGCCTGAATTAGTGTTGTAGATTCAGTGATTTGCTTTATGTTTGACCAAACTTCCAGGTGTAAAATAAATGTGTTTCAGTTTGCAGACCCTAAGACAAGTGCTAAAGGTACTGAGTAAATGTTGGTTATTTTCTAGAGGAGTGAATGCAATATTTTATTTGTGTGCAGGGTTTCAAAATTTGGTGATCTATGAGAGACTTGGCCCAGAATTTTAGAAAAATGCACCTTTAGAAATATAAATAACAAACTTCCACAGTATCCCTATTTTTAGCCCTGGTGTTTCACAGTGCAGGTGGCAAGGTCACCTTTTAAAGCACAGACACAGCTCTTGTATTAACTCCCCTCTCTTTCCCCAAAACGTGGCCCTTTCCACTGAGGGAAGGATTTGCTGAAAATTGGGCAAGTTGAATCAAAGCATGAAGATTAACCAAGAATCAGACAGGCCTGAGCAGGGATTGGCACCATTCACACTGATTCAAAGAAGCAGGAACAAAGGGTACAGGAGTGCAATTCTGCTGAGGGCAACAGGAGTGTGATTTCTGCTCAGAACAAGAGTCTGACTGTGTGTGAACTTGTGCATGTGTTTGTAAAGCCTGACTTTTCTTATAAAAATAAAGAAAAATATCTCAATTTCCTGTATAGTTGTTAAGAGTTGTAAAAAAACACATTTGAAATCTATGGAGAAAACCCAATTTCATTGTGTTCTATTTCTTGAGATAATGCAATGTAATAGCCCTAGAAATGCAGGTTTCATTTTGATATACCTTTCTTAAAAATGTGCCCATCACCCTAAGTAGCAATATTTGCATTAAATGATGCATAGTTAAGACTGTTATGTTTAACAGGATATCATGAGACATTGTACCAGAAGGTAAAACACAGTAAAATAATATTGGTTCTTTTAACAAATCAATTTAAGCAGAACTTGTAGAAACATAAACTGCCAACATTATATTTATTCAGTATACTTCCATTAGAAACCAAAATATAGATACACTTGAAATGGAACAATAAAATTCCTGTGGGAAAAACTTATCCCATCAGCTAAAAGTAAAATGTTATCAGTATTATTATTACTGCTCCTGTTGTCAATCATTGCTATGTGACATTGGAGAGGGACAGTGAATAAAGTGGAGACTAAAATCTAGTGACTGGGACTAAAACACTAATACTAAAAAAAAAAAAAAAAAAGAAGAAGAAGAAGAAGAAGAAGAAGAAGAAGAAGAAGAAGAAGAAGAAGAAGAAGAAAGTAAAAATAAAAAAGTAATTTTATTTGGGTAGCAATTATATTTTTTATGGAAAAATTCTTTTGATGGAAATGTTTTCACCAACTGAGCTGATGCCTTGGGTTTTAGCTTTTATATTTTTCAGATTTTCTGCTGAAATTTCATATTAGGTGTTAGTAAGTTCTAACAAGAAAAAGAAAATGAATGTCCATAGTCTGGCATGTCTGTTGAATCCATTGGACTTTCAGGGTTGGATTTCAAGTCAGATAAAATAGAAAGAAGACAATTTTCCAATGTTATTTACTTTCTCTTTCATACTTAGATCCAGTCCCTCTTCCATCCACAATGGATGGACACCACATCTTTATGTCTTGATTTTCCTGAGGAAGGCAACTCAGCTTTTATCTCTAAGCAGAGAAATGAAGACTGTCTTGGAGTTACTGCAGCCTGCTGAAAGTAGGATATTTGAAATGGCCCAGCACAGCAGTGCCCATGAAATGCAGACAGGCTTCTTGAAACTGCAGTAGTAAATGGACTACTCTAATTTCTATTGTCAAAGTTTGCTAGTCTTTACTTATGCTGAGCAGAACCACTTTCTGTGAATAGTCATGCTGAATTTAAACAGGAACTTCTGCAGAATAATATGACAGGAAAACTGACAAGAAATTTAATAGAGAATTGTAACTATCATATAGTAAAGCAGAACACATTAGACCTGGAAATATCTGTACAGTGCCCAAGATGTGTAAAGGTGTCCTCAGGAAGTGTTTACAATGGTAATTAAAAACTACACCACATACAACTCCAAACAGGGTAAGAAAAACTGGTTTTGTGAAGTTTTTACAGCTTGAGTGAATAAAGACAAAAATAATGGAGAGCTGCTTTAGCTGTTGGAGAGTCTGACAAATACCAGGGAGTCTGAATGAGGGAAGGGTCCTGTGAGTCCTCTCAGCAAGAGAAGGAATTACTGTTAGCTCTTAGATCTGCAATATTTTACTTGTATTTCTGCCTGGAGAACAAAAGAATCATCCAGACTCCTGTGGAAGAATCTTTAATGGAGAAAGGGAACAGACTGATTTTCAAACCCCAGCTTAATTTGTCGAGGAGGAAGTCAAAACAAAGACAGAAACCTCATCCTATACTTCTGACTTTTAAACTAAGCATATTTGACCTACCACTGCTAGGGAGGAATAAATAAAGCCACCCATGAGATTAGCCTCTGAGACATTTTTGTGACCTTACCTGATCTTCTCCTGAAAAGCAGCAAATCCTCCACTCCTGAACAAGTTTCTTTTCCATAGCTGAACAGATGGAAATATCCCTAGCTGTACTATTTAAGGAAGGGGTTTTGTCTCCATTTTCAGTGATATGGTAATGCTTCAACATCTTTTGTCTTAAAGTCTAATTGTTAAGGAAAAATATTGAATAATGTTTAGTAATTGACAAGTTCATTATTTGAACTTTCCATGGCAAAGGCAATTTTCCCAAGCTATTTTACTCCGACATTTGTATGTACCTGCAAAGCCAGCTGGGCAGCAGTGAAGGTTTTCCAAGCTCAAATGTCCTTCAAAACATCTTCAGAAAGTGGGAGAATGGAATAAAGGAAAAATAAATATGGGGAAAGTGGACTGATGAGAAATAGAAAATTTGCCATTAGCTTTGGATTTCATTTCACTGTTCATAACATATCCCAAGATACTGAGCTGGCACAGATGTCACAGTTTTAATGTAGCCCAGAAAATTTGGTGTACAGTTCTTCTGTACACCCAAAGCACCTTGTTCAAGAACTGTCCAGTTTCTCTAAGTGTGTAGTCCAGTCAGAACTTCTGGGGACTTATCAAGGGGACAGTGAGGTGGAGGAGCAGAGTCCTCCTGGCTATTGAGATTCAGAACAAGAAGTAAAAGCGTCCATCAGCTCACAGGGATTAAAAATATACATGCATATAGAGCTTTATAATTGCAGGTATGAGAGCAAGAACAAAATATTGATGGGTCCTGAGGGCTGTAACTTTTTAAAGATTAAAATCTCCTTGGAAAGGTATCTTTGGTGACTGGAACAGCTGCTTTGGCCCTCTGAAGGGCTGGGCTGTGCTTAATGCTAAATAACACTTGAGACCTGAGGGAGGTAAAATCAATTTTCTGGCTTCCTTTTGCCACTGTCCTCCCCTCCTCCTTCAGAGTCATTACCTTGCAGAAGAAATAGAGGAAATCTTTTAGTTTTTGCTGCCTTAGTGAGCCTCACTGTTACTCAGCTCAAAGCACCCTGTATTGGAGAAGAGCAGCAAACTGCATCCAAGGTGCTGATTTTAGGACTTTTCCTTGCTTCCAGTGGCCATGAAATTTTGTATTTCACTGCTCTTGTAAATGCTCTCCTCCCCCTCACTCTGTGGATCTGTGCAGCCCCAGGAACTGGCTGGGTTTGGTCCATCCCAGTCCCTAAGGTGTGGAACCATCCTGCTGAATGCACAGGGAAATAGGTGAAAGCAATATGCAGAGGCCTGACAAATGAACAAAACAGCCAGCATGACATGGAGAAACAGCACTTTTCCTTTGTGAATTTTTAAAATTGTCTTTTTACAGGCCTGGCTGGCAGGAGCAGTGGGCATGAGCAATTGAGATGAGGATTTGAGTTCTTAGGAGACAGAGTATCTGTAACACTCATCAGTCTCCTGACTGCACTGAGGATTTTTCCTTATGTATTGAAAAGGCAACGTCATTTATCCTTCACTGAGAACCACTGATACATTTTAACAATGGAATTAGTTATTCACTGCATTACAATGACTAGCTTTCTGTAATTTGACATTAATATGCTTCTACCTGAACAGCACAAAATGTGAATTAAATTGCCACAGGGACAAATGATGAACCTATTCTTTGATTTAATCTAAAAGCAGACAGCTATGGTCTCTTTCCTCATAATAATGTTCACCCTTCTTTTCCCAAAAATTTTACTTTAACTTGTCTAAGCTTTATTTTTAATGCATGAAAAAGGGCAGTATGCAATGTGACATTCATTTTACCACTTTTTAATTTATAAAATATAAATATTTTGATAACCAATATAATTATATATTACATATCATTATATATTTAAATAAATCTTCATATAGAATTATTAAGGTTGGAAAAGACCTCCAACAATTAACCTAAAACTACCAAAACTATGTCCATAAGCACCACAGCTTATGTTTCTTGAGCTCTTCCAGGAATGGTGATTCCACTACTTCTCTTCAGCAATATATTTAAATTTATAATTCTGATAAAACATAATCATAATTTGGAATTAAAAGTGGAAACAATATTTATAATTGTTTTTAATCAAGTCCTTCCCCCTTGCCTCCATTCCCATAGTGAAAGGGTTAAGACAACATTAAGGATTCAGATGAGGCTCACAAAAAAACACCCCAAAACCCAACAGTAGGGAGATCATGCTGAAAAGTGATTTTTAAACATTTTCCCTAGTCCAGAGCAATCTCTGGCATATGCCTGATGCTGTACCTCTACAGAGCAGTGCTTCCAAGAATACACACCCTTTTGCCACAGTCTGACAAAGCACAGATAAACTTTGCTCCCTCTCCCAGCTGATCTCTGTCCCTGTGGAAGGCAGTCAAAGGCATTGAAAAGGAAAAACATTCTTATATCTGTGGCTCCACCAGCTGTCTGCCTCTGCTCTGAAACCAAGGAAAGAGAATATTTCATGGCAAACTGTAAAATGCAAATGTCCAAAATACATAAATATGTTCTTTGAATAAGGCAACATATATTGATGATGTTTTATGCATAATGTTTTTCCTCTCTCTCAAACTGTTATTTGTTAGACATTTGTAAAGATCTGAGGCATTAGACTCCTTTTTATGTGATACTTTTATGTGCATTGCTAAGTGGTCTGGCTGGAAAACAAGATTATGTGATCTGTGTTGCATTTTTGGTACTATTCTTAGAGACATAAATTCAGCTTATTTGTGATAACAGCAAAGGTTTTTAATAACACATCCCAAGATTTGAAATAGCTAACCTTTCCCTATCAGCTGCCATCAAACCATTCCTCTCCCACATCTGAGTTCATTAGTAAACCCTGATGCAGACTGGGTTACAGGTGATCTTAATAAACATTAGTGCTCTTCATAAATTATTTCTTCTTGCTCTAAATTCTGCTTAACAAGACATACATTATTTTCACCCCCTTCTCCTAGTTTTCTGTCCTCTAGTAAGGAAAATATTTTACTGGTGATGGACAACAGCACATACGAATAAATCCACCTTTTTTAATCTACATTTTTTTATTATTGTTTCTTGCTTTTTATCTGCTTCTTTTGGAATGCAGCACACAGAGTGGGCAGGGTAAATAAGTCCCTTTTATCAGTAACATTTCCCCATACTAAATCTCTCATTCATTCTGGAATCTACAGGCAGCTTAAAATGTGCCTGGTGTCTGTGCTGTCACAGCCTGGAGACACTGCAAGGGAAGAGATTGGCTCTCTGATAGCTCAGTTTGGGATAATAGCACGGAAGGAGTGCCTCATACTCCCCACACCTGCTCCTGTGGACACTGCTGAAGGCTCCAGGAAAAATCCAGCTCGGATTTTTCCCAAGCTGTTGGCTTGCTCAGGTCCAGCTCGAATATTTCCCAGGCTGGGGACTTTTCTCAGAGATAAACAAGAGAAGGAAGAATGAATAACATAGATTATGTAGCTGTGTGTGTGCTACATGATGTTTTACAGAAAGCATGTTTTCAAAGAGGTGTTGCCTTCTTGGACCAATGAGCCTTTTCTATTCTGTATTGCACCATCTATCCTATATAAGTGTGGTAGCCTTGCAATAAACCTCTTCCTGCTGCCTTTAAAAAGTCATGTGTGCTGTATTATTTATTATATCACTTTCCATTTCAGCTGAACCAAACTACCACACTCTGCAGTGTTTCCTCTCCACTGTGGCCCTCTTTACACCTTGGCACATTCCCTTAACTAGAATTTAAATGCCCTTCCAAAAACAACTGTTTCTCTGACTTTTCTCCAGATGTGCCATTAGTAGCCATTCAACCAAATATAGGGGGACAAGCCTCTCTCTTTTGGTCACTTGCTCTAAATCACTTTTAAACTTTCCTGTAGCAGCAGACTGCATGAAGTACACAATTATTTTTCTCCACATCTATTAATTGAATTTAAAAAAATCTGCCAGCAAATGCCTAACCACAGTAAATCAACAGGGTTCCACTGATTTAAACAGGTTTGATCACATCTTGCATTTGAAGGGTGATTATCTTGGTGGTGGTCCCTCACACAAAACCTTAGCAATTACAACATGAATTTTTCAGCTTTATTTTCACTGCTAATGGAATATGGCAAGTTTTACCTTCTGTGAGGTCCTCCTGTGGATTTGGATTTAGAATCTATTTATCTGGATTGATTAGAAACCATTTAATCTGTCCCAAAACAATTCTGAGCCAATTATAGCAATTTCACAGTCACAATACTGATTTTTTTGACATATCTTTTATAAAGGCTGTCACTAGGAAATCTTTAACCATTTTTAAATTGCATTCAGGTTTAAATTTGGCTTTTTCATGAACTACAGGCTTCACAAATTCACTAGGATCCTTTAAAGACCATATGTGTCAGCTCTGTGAATCCATTCTTTTAACTGGAACATCTCTTGAGCATGTACACAGAAATTGTTGGGCTATTGATATCTTTACATAAGCCATTTTTTGTCTAATATTTCTGATTTTCTGACTAGTTTTCCTTTAACTTTATTAAATACCTCTAATTTTTAGTGCAGGGCTTCTTACTGATGTCATTATTTCAGACAAATAGTTTTGATGCAATCCAGAGTACAGAGCTAGAATTTTTCTGTGATTTTACAGGTAGCCTTGTTACTTACAAGCAGTATTGATGATTTTGGGAAATACAGGGATCAATAACACATTTGAGAGAATTTTAATTGTTAATTCCACGTCCAGAGAAACATAGCTAGCTGAAAAACAGAAGGAAAGAAAGGGATGCCTGCTGAGGCCCCACCTTTTGCCCAGAATTTAGACAAGTCAGAAGATCTGAGGCAGCTTTTGGAGCTGGGCTGTCCCCAAACTCCTGCCCTTGGCTCTCCTCACTCAAATTGGGGTTGAATATCTTCTCTATTCAAGATTGCTCAGTTCAAGGGCTACTCCACAATCCCAGACTAAATATTTGGAGGTCAGCTCAGATACAGCAAAGCATCACTGATTTCTGTACTAACAGTAAGAACTATTATTATTATTATTATTATTATTATTATTATTATTATTATTATTATTATTATTATTATTATTATTGACTTTGCTGCATATCTGCTGAAAGCACCCATAAGATTGAACCTTTTGAGTTCATATATCAGACATAATTACCAAATACTTATAAAATTGATAAATATAATTAATATTTTCAAATACTCTTCAAAGTTTTGACTGGAGTTTGACCTTGCTGAATTTTCTTCACAAGTCAATATACAATTAAGATTGTATGAAGCTGATAGAGGTAACAGTTGAAAATATACCCAGAGAGCATTTTACAATTCCCTGTTGAAATCAATCTGCTTAGGCCAATTTACATTGTCCTTTGTTGGTAGTTTATTTGAAAAAGGTTTCATTATTCTTTTACAAAAAATAAATATACATAGATATTTAAATTAACAGGGAAAAAAGAAAAGACTGTACAGATGAGGTTTCTAGAAACTATGGCTGTTCAAGAAAATGTTGTCCAAAGCAAAGACAGTGAATTTAGAATAAGTATCTACAAGTTTTGTTTTGATGTGTTAATGCAATGAAAGGAAAAATGCATTATTAGATTTTCAAAGATTAGGAGGTGAAGAAAGATTTAAATTGAATACTAATTTAGTTTGGAAAGCCTTGAGGAAGATGTGCCCTTCATGTAAAAATTCTTTTTTTGAATTAGCAAGGTGTTTCATCTGCTGGATGAGCATAATTGAGGTAAAGAGTTTGTGCAGACAGAGATGGAGCAAGCCTTGTTTTCATCCTCTGCACAGCATAAGCAGTCACAGCTGGAGGCTGCTGAGGGTCAGTGCTTGTGAGGAAACATGGAATGCTTTTAATCTGGCAAGTGGCTGAGGGGAAAGAAACTACTTGGAGCTGAGCCCACTTGTAAAAGTTGGTGGTAAAATTCAGAGCCTGGATTCAGAGTGTAGGGAATGGAAAAAGCTGCAGAAACTGAAGAGTCTGGCATGCAGACATGACACTCAAATACATCTTTTTGTCACCAAAAAGGATCTTGGAGAAGAGTTCCCACTTGAGCTCATTGAAACCATCACTTTTCTCTTACAATATGAGAAATCCTTTTAATGCATATTCATGCATCCATGGCTTCAGCAGCACATGAAACTGTGATACTTAGAGAAATAATTTTGTCAAACTGTGACATAACAGAATTTGACACGACTTTGTTTGTTGCTACTTGTCAAACTCCAGATGTCTTTAGGATATTTTGGCCCAAGGATTTGGAAGATTGCTCTTTCACAGCCAGCCCCACAGAGAGCCAGGTGAGGCCTTGGCTGTGTGAGATGACAAACTCAAAACTCATTCACAGAATGAAGCTGTCAAGGTTTCACTTCAAAATTTCAATCTATGCTTACTCACAAATCAAACCTCCTTGGTTTTATTCCTTTTTATTCAAACTATGATGAGTGAGGTGAAGATCAGTTTCTATGAACTGAATGATGAAAATAAATGGGCACCCAAGGGAGCCAATTGGCCAAAATTACTTTTCATCACTGTTGGGCATGACCAGATTATTTTGTCAATGACTGCATTCAAGCATTGCAGCTAAACCACACACAATGTTTTTTGCATGTTTATAACAACCTGTTTAGGATTAAAACAGCTCTTTGTGACTTACTCAAGAAACCTTAAAAAGATTTGACCTTGTCAAATAACAAGCAACTAACTTCAGCTTCTATGGGGTGTCATGAGGTACAGACCTCACAACTGAATGATCTGAAAACACTGAAAAGTGTGTCTCTTGATTGGTGGAAGAAATATTTTATAGAAATATATTTAGGATAATTTTTAAAGAACCTTTTGATAAACAGAAAGATACCACCACACAATAACATTTAATTTATGGCATTCTGATCATATTGATGACTAAATAATCAAACTACCATAATTGAATCTTTACAGATATCAGACTAAGCACCACACAGAAGTTAAACATTTACCTTGTATTTTCCATAAAACACAAAATAACCTTATTTCATCTTTCAATGTATTGTAATTCACCTGGAAAACCACTGTTCCCTGTTGTTTCTCAGGAGCATTACTCCCACTGATTACTAAATCAAAATTAGCCCTGGAGAGAAGAAATGGCAGCAGACATAAAGCACTTTCCATGCAAATAAAAAATTTCAAAATTTTAATTTACACCTTTGTCCAGGAGTTAAATGAGTAGATGGGACAATTAATGATCTGTTTTATCTTGCAGTTCCCTGCTGTAATATGAATGCAGTTCCACTGAAGTGGCCAGGTGGAGGGGAAGGAGTAACACAGCTGGCAGTGAGATCCCCTCATCTTGCTCTCCCTAAATAACCCACGGTAAGAAGTAAACTCCTCAGTTGGGTTCCCTGAATTAATATTCTAATCTTCCATTAGCAGTTTATGGAATGAAGTTCCTAATTTAAAAGCAGCAATGAAGCCAGTTGAGGTCTTCTGTTTCAGTAAGCAAGCATGTTTGGACTCAGTAATCTTAAGATCTTTTCCAACCTAAATTATTCTATGACTCTGTGATTAATTAATCGATATGGATTTAGCTGAAATGATAGATAAGAGCTGTAACTTTCCTAACCTTATCCATGGATGCTTGGACAAATTCTCTGTATTCCTTCTGGGCTGGCTTCTGCCCTCTGTAGATCTCTCATTATAAGATGGAAAATCTCAAGATTTTTATCCCTGCTGTCACTATGTGAAACTCCCCTTAGTACAAATACATCAAACAAAAACTGGTAGGCAAGACATAAAAATCACCTTCTTAATATAAAGAAATGTTTTTATGCCTAACAACAGCTATGATTTTTCTTTCCAATGATTCATGTCTGCATTGGACAATATTTTTTGGCTACTGTAGAAATTTAAAAGATGTGAAAATTATTCTGCTTATTGATTTCCCTTCATACTTAGCAGATAAATCAATAGGATGTGAAGATGAGGCTCCATGAAAATGATTTCTAGTGACATCATTTTTGCCTGAAAGTTTCCTCAATAATGACCCTTGAGTTTGTCAGCAAAAAGTCATTTAAACAAAGGAACAAATAAAATCACATGCCTCTCATGGGTTTTGGCTATAATTTTATGTCTTAGCTTCTGTTTCTGCTATGATGTAAGTAAATTTTCTTTCTGATAAAAACAGAAAGCAGAAGAAAGGAAAAAAAACAAACCTTAAATTTTATAAATAAACCCAAGTGAGCTCACTTCTAAAACCTAACACTGGTAACATCTAATGCAAGGAAGCCCATGACAGAAATGCCTCTCAGAAGAGCTGTAGATACCCAGTAGTACAGAGATGCCAAAGATGCACCATCCTTTGTAAAATTGTTGTGGAAGATGGAAATGGCAAAAAAGTTGCAAGCATTGTTCCCTAAAAGATGCTTAACTGAAAATAAAAAAAAATAGTTTTCTAAAAGTTTTTTTTTAAAAGATTAATTTAAAAAGAAAAAAAAAAAAAAAAAAAAAAAAACAAGCAAAACACACAAAATCCTCAATCTGAGGTTTTGTGGTTGACACCTTTTGCTTTTGTCCCAATTTCCAGAATAAGAACCTCCTCAGGGATGAGGATCCCTTACCTGCAGAGGAAAAGGAGGCTCCACACACAAAACCCTTCAGAACCTGGGTGTGAAATAAGGTGGCAGAGAGGTACTGGAAGGGTGTAGAAGGACACCAGGTAACTACACATCCTTAAGCTACAAAACTAACTGGTAGAAATTTTACTTTTTTAACAGAAAAGAGGCAGGAATTGAGATGTAGATCACGTTATCATAGAGTAAAAATATGGGTTTGTTTGTGGAACTAAAAAGGGAATCCTGTGGAAAAAGAGTGAGTAAATAGCTTGGAGGAGAACTAGGAGAAAATTGAATCATCAGGGAAAGGCAATATTTCAAGAAAAGGAGAATGGTGACAGTATTGAAGGCAGCTGTCAGGTCACAGAGATGAAGACAGAGTACAGGTTCTGGAACTTGGCTAAGAGTGGGCCTTTAAAAATTTTGGCATGAGTGCTTTGAATTGATCGAGTGCAAAGGATACAAGGCAGAACTAATAGGTCTGAGCATGGAACTGGGGGAATTGAAAACAGCACAGTAAATAAGAATAAAGATAAATGAGAATGGGAAGGGAAATTGGTCTCTACAGAAGCAAATGGGCTAAAGTGTGAGATTGTTTGTTTTTAGTAGAAAATACCAGAGCAGGATTATTATTACCAGAGCAGTATAATGAAGATAGGAAAAGTAAAACTGTGGTAAATGAGAAACTGAAGGCAGCAGTGACACGACAGTGAAGGAAAGAATGGTCAGTAGATGTGATGAAATGCAATACAGTGCAGAGGTTGGATGCTTTTTCTCAATCAGAGTCAAGAAGGAAGAAAGGAGAAATGAAAAATAGGCAAAAACAGGAAATAAGGTCATATTACAGTTTGATAATTTTATCTTCACATCAGCTATTAAGAATGTGAGACGACAGCAGACAGGATGCAGAATGATGGAGATTTAACAATGCATGATGCAAACAGGATAAAAATCATGAATGAGAGGTAAAAACATAAAAATCGACTATGAACAAAAGTCAGCTATGAAAGGGATGGGAACAATCTAGAATTTATGATGCTTGTAGACTGCAGATATCAGAAAGCCCAATCAGACAGGGTCTGATTGACTGAAGAGTGGAAACAAAATGCTCTGGGAGAGTAGGACACAGCAAAGATAAATTAATTAAATTCTTTCTGCAAGAAGAGAAAAACAGCACGATTATCTAGAGTCAGTGGACACGCTGTCCACTAGAAGGCTTGGGGAAAACTCTCCTCCAAGTGCTTCCAGAATGTCTATGACCATAGTGCCTGTAAAAATCAGAAGGAATTTTGGGATCAGTGGTTTAGACAAGCTCGAAGATCACAGCAGGTCCCAGTAATCTTGTTCAGATGTCTGAATGCCTTCTCTTTGTGATGACCATCTCCTCATATGTGAATTTTACCCTGACAGAAATGATGCAGCTACTCTGGCCATTCTGGTCTTTTTTCCTTCTTCTAGCAGGAGAAATCATCATCTGGCACTCATACAGAGCTCAGAAGAGGTAGGAACAAATGTAAATAAACAAAAACCTCTGGGTCATCTCATAGCTAGAACTTCGTTTGGCCTCTGGGTTCAAGACACCAAAGTGCACTTTCTATCAATTATAAAGGACTACTTTAAATGGCAATTTGTTCTAATTTTCCAACCACACAATTCACACTAAGTATTCAAGAAAAGTATCATTTAAATCACTGCATGTAGATTTGTGATAAGCAAAAGAAAAAACACTGAATGCAGAGATACATACAACTGAAAGATTGTAAGGTATCTGGTTCTGCTTTTATTCCATATAAAGTGCCTTACAGAGAAAGTTTTAATAGGCAAATTCATGAGAAAGTGTTTTCCCAACAAGGTTGCACCATCTCCTTCAGGGAGAAAGATATACAAAACCAATCAGTGAAATAGTTTTTAATATAACATTGAGCCCACATGGTTTTCCCTGGAAGAAGAGCAATATTGCTTTGAAAGATGGGGACCATCACCTCCCCCCAGGCACTCTGACATGCTGCCAGGTGCCCTCCCACAGCACAGTGCTACCCTTGGACTGGAGCAGTGCAGAACCTCCTGGACAGGAAGAATTTCCCAGCTGGACACAAGAGCAGACACTCCTGTACTGCCCATCACCGTGGGATACAGTGTGGTCCCTGTCAGTGCATAAGAAAATCAGATCCAAATGCTAACAGGAAAGTGTTATTAATAAAACCTTTGTTCTCTGTGGGGTTCCTCCTCATGCACACCACTCTGCAATTCACTACCTGAAATAGTAAAAAAGTTTTCTTGCTCATTTTCTATTTTATTTCTCCCTTCCCTCTGACGCAGTGGTTATTGGCCAATTCAGACTGGCAAATCTCATGTCCTTTATTTCCTGAGACACCTTACTCTGGGATCACACACTGTGTGAAAATCTTATCTAAGCATGTGTCATTTTCTCATACCCTTCAGTTGTCCTGCTGCACCAAGGCTGAACCAGGGGCTCAGAGGATATTCATTATTTACATCCCTTCTGGAAAATATGTAAAAATAGGCACTGGATAAAGAGGACATCCATTGAAGAGCTCTATATTTATTGAGAGGACTATATTACTAATTGAAGCTGAAAGGTAGATCTTGCAATAGAAGTCTCTGTCCTATAAAACAGGCAAAGGACCCCTCCTCTCTGTGCCAAACTCCATGGAAACCATGAGGTTTCCAACATCTCTTCCAATATTTGGCTGAGAACAGATTTTGAGTGAAATCACTCCTCATTGGGTTGCATCTCTTTCTACCCAGGTCCTATGACAGCAGCTCCACCTCTGCCCCTGAGTGCAGCCAATCCCACCCAGGCTGCTCTGGAGTAGTTAGAATATGGTCAGATGGCTGGTCTGGAGGTTTGCCATATTCTGGGGAAAAAAGGCAATGCTAGAACAGCAAAACAGATGAATGGCCTATTAAAATCCTCTCCTTCCAAGCCACATTCTAGAGCAGAGGTGTGTGAAGGTGTTATAGGTCCTCTCCTAAATTCCCAAGCTGCAGCATGGTCAGTGACCTGCCCCAGCATTTTGCTATTGCAGTGATGTTTTCAGGGTGCAGTGTTGGACAAAGCCTGCAGATGCTTTTGGGATGATGCCTTTAGTCCTTAGGGAGGTGCCTGCCCTGCTCTGGGCTCTCAGATAACACTACACAATCGAGTGGAGTTGAGTTAACAAAGATTTGTGAGAGGGCAAGGCCATTAATCAGCATTTTGGCATCCTCTGCTGTCACTCAGGCTGCAAATGGTGTTGCCATCTGCTTTTCTCTGTGTTCTCATCCAGGCTATAGATGTGCCCTTGAGAGACTGGAAAAAATAAAAAAAAAACAGGAATGAATAAAAAGGACCAGCTTGATTTCTGGCTGCAGCTTGAAGATTGTGCCAGACACTGGCAGAACACTTTGTTTGTAGGCAACCACGGGGTGCTAAGACAAATGGCTGTTCTGCTATGGAATATGTTTTCCAAGAAAAATGTTGGGATTTAGCCACAAAACTCTCTGGAGATTTTGAATCATCTCCTTGCCTTCTTAGAAACATGTTTTCTCCACTGGCAGAAATATATTTGCACACTTTCCATATGATTGAGGGAGCTCTGAGGCTGACTTTGGAACTCTTGTGTCAGAGTAAAATTTTTGCAGCCTCCAGGTAGGCACCAAAATGATGTTTTCAGGCATAAAGCCAATGCACAATACGTTTCAGAAATCATCTGAGAAAGGGAATAAAGAAGGAGGTCTGACTACACTTTGGGGATGAGAGGTTGTTCAAGTTGAGTAGCAGCTTTCAGAAAATCTAAGATTCTCTTCAAGTGAGAAAAATACGGAATACAGGTGTTGGCAAGGTGATTGTTAGAGACACAGAAAGATAGACCAAAAAAAGCTTGTAATTGAAAAGTATTTACCAGCAGTTTTTTATACACTTAATACATTGTACTTCAAACACATTAGCAGTAAAAAGCCTTCCAGAAGGTCTCTAGAGTCAATAGAGAATAACATTACAAAAGGAGCACTCAGGGAAAAAAGGGCAAACCCGAAAACAAAATTAATTTTCTGCCTTTATATTTGTTGTGGAAGGGCTTGGGGAGGTTTCTGCACTGGAACCCTTCATTACTGGGCATTCACTGAAGATCTGAATCAAATTGAGGTGTCAATACATTTTACAGAGCAAACAACAAAATTGGACAGGGACAAATTGCATCAATAAGCACTTACCTAGGAATTCAAAAGGAGTTCAAGGACCAGAAAGTGAACAACTCTTGGTGGTGCATAAAGTGTCCCTCAAACTCATTGTCATATCTGAGAACAGAAAAATCTGAAATGAGAACATGAAAAATCTGAAAATGGCAGATAAAGTAAGAATGAAAATTTTCAAGAACTGTACTATGAATGATCAAGGGAACTACAAGTCATTAAATAAGTAAAACCATTAAATTAGGAGTTTTTCTGATTTAAAAAAAAAAAAAAGAAAACTTAATATACATGTAAATTTTTGCTGAAAATACAATTCTGAGCTTGTGAGATCAAGAGACTGTGCCTGCAGATGTTGGCCTAAGGATACTGCAAAACTGGATCTGGGAAACAAAATGGACAAACAGAATTCCATCTGGGTAAATGGTATGTAATGTACCTGGGTGAAAAAAGGTTGTTTTTTGCATATACAATTATTTTGCATATCAAAAGAAGAGATCTATGTTCAACAAAGTATCTTGGCAGTGAGACTGGGGTTATGATGTGTAGTTCAGGTACTTTCCATAGCCCAGAAAGGTTGAAAAAAAGAGAATAGCATGCTAAGAGTTTTTAGAGAAAGAAAAGAGAACAAACAAGGAACATTTATGCTCCTGCATAAATCCATGTGATGCAGCTCTCATCCTCCTCTACAAAAAAGCTCAAAGAAGGGCAACAAAGATGAAAAGGAATATTGAATACTCTTCTTACTTTGACTGAGTAGACAAGGACTTGTCCTGCTAGAGAAAAGACAACTGAAAGAGGATTTGATAAAGGTCTGGTAAATCAGGCTTGGCAAAGGCAAAAAGGAATTGATTATCCAGCATCTCTTCCAGTGCAAGAGCAAGGAGACATCAAGTGTAATTAGCTGTGAGCAGAATAAAGAAAATAAAAAACACAGAAAAGCAGCTTTTCTTACATCTTGTGCTCAAGCTAAAGAGTTCCTTGCTGCAGTACATTATGAGTGCTCAAAATTATAGACAAAAAAGGGAACAAATTCATGGGAAAAAAATGCATACTGTGACCTCCAGCTCAGGAGGTACCTGATTCTTAAGGTTTTGGAGTGTATCTCGGGAGAAACAACATCCTTAAATATAATCTTTCCTAAATTTTAGACTTCTGATGCTAGGGTAAAACAAAAGTATTTTGACATGCCTTTGGTGTGACATATCACTTTTCCCTTTATATTTTAATTTGCATCCTCACTTCCAAATGTTTAAGACAATAACAAATCAATATTTCTGTCTATTTCAGAGGCAGTGAATAAAAACTTTGGCTGCCTGCTTTACAAGGCAAGTTATTCAAATATGCTTATTGAGGGGAGTGAGAGAAAAGTGTAAGCAATATAAGAAGTAATTTTGAAAATACAGTATTTTAATTTCACAAAGATAGCAAGGCAAACCATTATGTCATTGTTTAAAATAAAATATCAATTAAGATAATATTTTAAATGAAGACACGGTTGACCACTTTCCATATAAAAATACTTTCAATGGAACTGAAATATCCCATGATGAGAATTTAACCAATTCTTTTTCATCAGTTGGAATCCAATTCAAATCTGATCCATTCCAATAAGTTTTGCAAGTTTCAGAACAGAGAAACTGTCTTCAATCATTTCAAGAGCATCCAACATATTCCAGTCTGCAGTTTCTCACACAATAGCTAAGTAATTAAATTTATCTTATAATAAAATTCTTTCTTTTGACTGAATTTCTTGGGGGGCTGGAAAGCTTTCTTCATTTACAAGTTCAGTAAATTATTTGCTGTCTTCCTTTGCTATCAGGGAAACATAATCACTGAGTTACACACTCAACAGTCATGATCAAAAGCTTTCTTTCTGCTTTGTCTACTGTGCCATCTGCTCATTCCTTCCAGAACTCCTCTCTGGCAAGTGACCCACTCATGGCAATAGAGTTTGGCAGATCAGTGACACCATAGCACACTTTGTTTATGTATGTCTCTGCATGCCTACATTTATAAATATTCATAGGGGTGCTTTTTAATGAAATTAAATATAAAGTATCACAGCAATTACTTGTGTTTGCTGTAGTGAATCTGCAGTGAAACAGATTTCTTGCTTTTACTCTAAGGAAAAAAACAACACAGAACATAAATAACATTTTTAACCTGGAATTACAGACCAGGTTGTGGTAGATTTTCTAAGATTCCAGGACTACACTTGGGAATTTTTGATTCCTAGTATATCAAACAACTAAAATTCATGGGCTGGGGAAACTGAAGGTGAGGAGGGAGCTCCATTTGCTTCTAAGTTATAAACCACACTAATTGTAAGCTACATTCACTATATGTAAACTTGCCTTGGGGAGCAAGGAGGGTTGTTTTAGGAAGGGTTGGCTACTGTGCACAAAGGTCTGATAACTTCTGTCAGTGGACAGATGATTTCACCCTAGTTGCTAAATTATTCTAAATTATTGACTACCATTGATTAATATCAACTTTGTCAGATCATAATAGATGCAAAAGCAATACAATTATTTAATAAATTGTATTTTCTACACAAGCTTCTTAAAATGGCAAACTCCTCAACCAAAGGGAACTTGTTCACATTCTTTTTTCTTTATCAAGCACTAAGGAAGGCTTTAATAAAAATATCAAACTCTTGGCATTTCTCTAAAATCCTTTGCAAGCCACCCTGAGTATCATGGGTCAGTTACCTTACAAACACCTAACACAAGGAGGACTCCAGGGTTCTTTGGTTATGATGTGGCAAAATAGATGTGCTGGCTGAATTCTGAAAAACAAGGTTTGCAATGTGTACATGCATTTTGAGTAGGTGTTTGATTTCACCCTAATTTGTCCCCTTTTTATTCTCTATTCATTAACATTCTTATAGGTGTTTGTGGTTTGGGGAGTTGTGTTAAGGAATATTTGAATAGCTGTGCAGCATAAATCTTTACAAGTAAAAAAATAGTGGTTTTTCTTATGTTATTTTTCACTCTGTTTACTTCTGTTATCATCTGTTCATCTATTTGAGTTTCAGTCATGCCAAGGCAAAAGCAGAATTTACTCCATGCTATAGGTGTCACATACCTCTGAATAATTCCTTGTGAACATTCAAAGTGAACAAAATTCAGGCAGATTCTCATTAGAAATTTGAGCTCCAGGTGTCTAACAGATGTCTGCAATTTGCTTTGGGTCATTATGACATGAGTCAGTCCATCCACAGAAAGAAAATCCACATGGCACCTGATTTCCTTGTGAAAGCCATGAATCTTGCTGGATGCTAAATACAGGGAATTCCCTTCCTGTGGAAGAGTTTCTGGGTGCCTCTTTGAACACAGTGGGCTCTAGAAGGGCATTTTCTGTGCCTGGCTAGGATGGTACTCTGAGAATGAGGTGCAAGGTTATCTTCATTAATTTAGCAAAAGAATATATTCCTCTGGATGGTAATGAATGTACTTATTGCTATAATCCCACTGAGTAATAACAGAATAAACAGACATAAATAATTTAAATAACCAAAATACTAACTCTGGAAACTCTGACTTGGACAGAGAAATCCTTATGAGTCATCATTTTCATGACAACAATAAACTAATTCACTGACTATAAGGAAAGAAAATAATAATACATTGCTTCTTCAGTAACAGATTTTCATAACAGAAGTTCAGAATATAAGTGCATATGTTCAATTCGAAAAAAATTCTGAGGTAAATTAAATACCAGAATTGCTTTTTTTTCCCTCTGATCTTCTTTTCTAACGTGTCTAAATATTTCATAGAATAATGTTGTATCAGATATTCATAATCATACATAGGGATGCATTTAAGAATTGATTAAATTGAAATTGTTGTGAGCAGCTAATGTGTTACTGCAATTCATTCAAAAACTATTTGGCTTTGTCAGAATGCAATATTTTTCCTCATTTGAGCACAAACTTCATCACCCAAATTATCAGATGGGAAGTTAGTAAAATATTAGTGACAAGTGCCAAAAAGTGCATGGACTCTTTTAGATGGGACTTTAAATTTAGAGCCACAATATAATTCCCTTAATTCTATGTTTTAAGAAAGTGAAAAATAACTGCAGTTTTTCAGATGTCTTGGCACCAGTCACCTGCTGCCACTAATATTTATAATGTTTCTATTTTAGTATTGAGATGGAATTAGTCAAAAAACTTTTAAGAATTTCCTTTATTCAGTACATGATTAATTAGGATGATGCAATAGAGAAAGCATTGAGAAACATTGCTAAAAAAATGTACTTCTTTCCAAAGGTGAGTTGGGTGCACTTGTTGAGAAATCATAAACTTACCTTCTTCTTTTCCTGAAACATTATGCTGTTATGATTGGCTAAAACTGCTCTGCTGCTTCTCCAGAAGAAATCCATCAGGGCTAACTAAAAGAGGAGACTGGGTTTTTTAAAAAAATATTTCCTAATGGAAATGGCCATTCTAAGCCAGCTTCTACTCATATTTTTAATGTATCCAAATACCATTTTTTAACATGCCATATGGTTTATTTTTCCTTTTAATGATTAGCTTGCTAAAGAAATATCAAATTTTGCTTTTAGAAGTATCTGAACAGCAGATAATGATGTGAATATTAATTCATTTTATTGCAAAGAAAATTGCATTGCCAGTCATTGTTACTGACTAATGGGTGATGACATGCAATTACAGTAAGATAAATAATTATTCTTATTAACTAGCATATATTCTATTCTGCAATGCATAATTTTCAAAAACAGACAAAATGGGACTGCAATAAAAAGCTTCAATATCTGAAGAAATTAATTTCACAAGTTATCACGAAAGATGAAGATGAAAAATAATTAAAAGTGAATTTATTAATTGAAGATACTGCTGGAGAACACAATATAGCTATTTCTTGCTGTTTCTGGGTTTTATTTAATTCTTCCCTCCATAGTATTTTTTTCTGACTCGGGAATGCAGATGTAGAGAACAAGTAACTTTATATCTGAGCTGAAGCTGATGAAGTCCTTTAAATAAGGAAGGCTAGGAGAGCAAAGGCATTTGAACATGGGCTACAGCTGCCTCTCCAAAATAGCAGTAGGGAGAGAAGACAGGAGTACCAGCTTCAGGCTTAAACAAGGCCATAAAAAGCCTTAAGAATGTCAGCTGTAATTATTGTCAGTGGCTGCCTTAACCAGAACTTGAGTGTGACTGATTTTAGCATTGCTCCCATCACACCCAGCAGAACTCTGTGTCAAAGCCCCTGCAAGATATCTTTGGTGTCGTGGCTCAAACTGAGGAAACAAATAAATATATCTGTCACTCAGACATATGAGGCTGAAGATGTTCATCTGCCAATGTTTGGGGGTGTTCTGAGGGTATGAAATAAAGCACTGAGCCAAAGCAAATGGGGGAGACATGAATAGAATGCAGTTACCAAAAGATAATTCATTTTGTTGGGTATAAAGAAGTCTACCAAGTTTTGTAAGGGAAAACTGCTGCTTGCCTTCATTGGTTTGGGGTTATGCCCAGTCAGGGCTGGATGCTGTGGCTGGTAAATTCATATCATCTGTGTCATGGGATACACAGGAGCTCTATTTCCTCCTTGAACAGCTTGTGAAAGGCAGGCAGGATAGCCTGAAAACCCACAAATGCCTCTTTTCAAACACTAAACCTTGCCCTTCAACTCCACTGCCCAAATATTGCCCAAACCCCTAAGCCTGGCAGCAGCCTGGTGCTCAGCCTGCCCTGAGAAAAACAAACCCACCTGGCAAATCCCATATCAAGTCCTCCCATGTAGAGGGACAAGGCTCAGCATGTCAGATCTGTGGGCAGGATGAACCTTACAGAGAGGTTCTACTGCAGGAAATATTAACTTCAGCCTGTTTAAAGGAATTTAAGGTATAATGCCCAATGTTAATGTTCCAACTGCAATTATAGGACTCCCAGCACTGGATGATCAACTTACTTCTATTGTGCAGTAAAAAGATTTTTTTAAAAGGAAATATCTTTACATGGGAGCCAGAAAAGCTCACAATGGAGAACTTTGTAGGAGGATAGATTGTTTTCATTTCATTATATAAAAAGTTTCTAGGGAGCAGTTCATAAAGCAGTTACCCCAAGAGAATATTTTGAGCCAGTGAATAGATAGTCTATTTAAAATAAGCTTGCATGTGCCAGGGGAAACCTCCCACACTATGAAGAGAAGAAATATTTTTAAATGCTTATCTTTCAATCAAAATCAGACAAATGCTTTGTAGAGACAGCATGACACCTGCTCAAGTGGCACAGACCTTGAAATATCTGACTGCTCTGGCTGAGGGGAGAATCCTCTTCAGTGAAAGATGTCTCTGCTCCCCACCCACCCTCCTCACAGACAGCATGGTCATGTCTGCCCCATTTAGCACCTTTTGCTTTTGCTCAGCACTTGCTGTGTCTGTGGGAAGAGCAGTGTCCTCCAAGGATGCCACGTTTTACAAGAGGCATGCACTTGACTCAGCATGATTTATGAGGAATACTGGCTGCAGTGTAGCTGTCAACCACAGTCAATAGGAAATTTCCCCAGGGCAAAGAAGAAAATAAATCCTAAATCTACAGCTGTCCTCTGAGAACTAGGAAGGCTATATCCTGTTTTTTGTAGAAGTTTTCAAAGAATAAGGAATTTTACAAGCAGGGCATAATTTCAACCATATATGACATTTTCCTAATGCCATTCCCATAGACCAGAGACTACAATTACAATCCCTGTGTTTCCAGTCCCACTGTGTCAGCAGAGGCTGATCTAGGTGGTGTACACAATATTTACCATTTCAGTCCTTCTCACAGAGCAGCTTATCCAGGTCCAGACTGCATCCACCCTTTTCAAGTTCACTCACACAATACAATCTCCTCAATCTTTCTTCTGCAGTCCTTCTTTCTTTTGTTGTCACATTTAGGTTTTTCTTTTCTAAGTGTTTCAGGTCTGATGATTATTTTTGGCTGCCAGAAAAAGATAATAAATGAAGAAAAAAGATCCAAGCCTTTTCCTAACAATCTGCACAACATCAACCAGAGAGGAGCTGAGTCTGTCTCTTTTTCCATTGGCAAGCTTTTTCATTCATTCAAGCTTTTTCATTCATGTGTGTCATACTCTAGTGAGCCTTCAACAATTGCAAGAGATGCCAGATCATAATTATGTTCAAACTGAGCAATGCAACATGTAGAATTATTTTTTCAAATAAAATCTTGCTTTCTTTTGTGATTGTTTGCTCCTCTGCCCCTCTAAATACTGGGAAAAAGTACAAGAGTAATGAAGATGAACCAATTCCTCATGGCAGATTTGAGCTTTGAGCTTCTGGATCTCTGAGAAACGTGATTTAGTTGAAGATGTTCCTGCTCACTGCAGGAGGGTTGGACTGGATGACCTTTTAAAAGTCCCTTCCAACCCAAATTAGTCTATAATTCTATGGTTTATGACTCAACACTATTGGGGGGGAACTTTACAGGTCCCAGGAAACATGGATCTGCAACACCTGGCTGTGGATTCTGTACATGTGGAAAAGGAATGCATGTCAATGTATTGAAACTACACTTAAATTCAGTTTCCTCATAAAAAGCTTTTCCTGATGCTATTCCTTCATCAAGGCAGTGCAGTGCAGGATGTGAGCACACAGCTCATTCCCTAGGAGCTGATGGATGCCAGAGCCTCCAAAAGGCAGTGGGGCTCAAATTCCAGCACTGTGGTTTAAAGCAACAAAACTGATAGCACAAAAGGCACAAGCAAATATGTAAGTGCCATTTTTTTTTCAAGAAAATCTGCTTTCCCCCTGCTCATTTTTCCTCTCACTATGTTTCTTTTTTTTGTGTCAAAGTTGTAGGGAGTTTTTGCAGTTTTTGACAGACCTCCTAGAACAATGGGTGGTGACTCTAAAGGGTTAGGTAACCTATCTCCACTACATTTCCAAATGCAAAATAGCATCTGTCTACACGACTGACTGAGCCTCATCCCATTTCTGAAATAATTTTCTGAGATATAACAGAGGACCTAATTGCTTGCACTGGATTTCACAATGCTGTGCTTATGATATTGCAGATGCATAATTATTAGCTATTACAGAGCAATTACTGCACCATGAAAGTGTAGTAATTCTCCATTCTCAGAATAAACCATGGAGGATTTAATTGCATTTACAAATCTGAACTAAAGGGAGGAGGAGATGTATGGTTATGCCAACATTAAGAACAGACGACTGGAGCTTTTCAGTGAAGCCAGACTGCAGCTAAATTCCCTGGTCTTGGTTTTGTACTCATTTAATGTATAAGAATTCCTCACATTTTTCAACACTCATGCCATCTGACTTTACTTTGAGCACAGTCACCATCCTATACAAATGTGACAAGATGTACTCTAAATGAGAATATTAGTGCTAAGAAATTAAATTACAGTCCAAGATTATTGGTGGGGGAAAAAAAGGTAATAAATCCTAATCTATCTGAAATCACTGACAGAAGTGTCATTAATTTCATTTTGGGCTGGGATTTTGCCTAGTGTCTCTTGTGACATCTTACATGGCTGAGAACCAAGATGCTGTTCCTCAGCTTCACCATCACTGATTAAACTCACAAACACCTACCTATTGCTTATTCTGCATACTAAATTATACTACTAATTTATTCTGCATTCAGAATGGTAATGATTCAGACCTTTAATAGCTGTCACTGCCTGGTTTTGTTTATTGCTTGTTTTCTTAGTTTAAGTGACTGTATTGCCTCCACTGAAAAATGGATCCCTGCCTCTGCTCATGTATACCTATAGGTCCCTTCTTCCCTCTCCATAAATTCTTGTGACTTCAGCATCCCTGGAATAGACTATGATGGATAAAGTCTGCAGTCACTTCTGTTAAGGAGTAATGCACATTCCAACCTCTTCCTGACAGGTTTCTGAACACAGCATAAATTGTTTGTTTTGGAAATATTCATTCTGACCTAAATTGGCAACGTTAATTCTGTCATTATCACAGCTTTGATATTTATTAATCCAAGAAAAGACACAATCAAGCTTAAGAAGCTGAAATTATATTTCCAGGGGAATTCATTACCATTAATACATACTCAAGTTCCAGTGTGTGAAAGTATCTAGTGACCTGATCTAACAGAAAAGGTCTTGTTAAAGGAGTCTTCTATTGCCACCACTCACCCATTCCCAAGGCACAAGATGAGGCTCCAGGGAGATCTTATTGCAGCCTTTTAAGTTTAAAGGGGGCTTATAAGTATAAAATTTTTAGTAGGGCCTGTTGTGATAGGTCAAGGGGTAGTGGTTTTAAATTAGGAGAGACTAGATTAGAGATAAGGATGAAACTTTTTACAATAAGGGTGGTGAAATATTGGCACAGGGTTTGCAGAGAGATGGAGGATCCCACATCACTGCAACCAATCAAGGCCAGGCTGAACAGAACTCTGAGAAACCTGCCCTAGTACAAAATGTCCCTGCTCATTGCAGGAGGATTGGAATAGATGATCTTTAAAGATTCTTCCAAATTGTTCTGTGATTCTGCACCAGCTTAAGCTTGAACAAACCGGCGAGGCAGATTTTGCCCCCTATTTGGGACAGAAGCACCCCCAGGATTTTTTGGGACTATAATACTATATTTTCACTGCTTTGAGGAGCTGTCTGGGGTTCTTAGTTGGAAGTAGAACCAGCCAGCCGGGAGACAGCAGGGGTTCAAATTTCTCCCAAAGTTTTCTGATGATATCTAAGTCAGTGTAAATTTCCTCCTGACCTCAGTCAGGTTTGCCACGCTGAGATACAATCATATAGACTCTCAAAGTTCTTAAACACTTAGTAAAACATCACCCTTAGTACAAAGTCTTTCATAGAATACATTTCTATCCTCATATGCTCCTGCATTTGGAAAACAGCCCTAAGAAACTACTGTCTGCCCCTGCTATCTGTTTCTCCTACATTGCCTGTGCTTCTAACTGATAAGAACATGCTCTAAGCTCTGGGATTCATCCCCTTCCATTACCACTTTCATTGACATGCTATGTCTCTATGTTTGCAGTTGCAATCTGATGGATTTTAAATTACCAGGACCAGAAAGAACTTTAATTTGTCTGTGGATCATTAGAAATAATAGCATTGTAGTATCAGATGCTCTTTTTTAGTACTCATGTTTGTCAGCTGAGCAATTATGAAAATATTTAAACAATTAATATAATTGGCTATTAAAACTATTATTGTGCATAAATATTTATATTCCTAATCAATGATTCCACAGAGATATAGCTGTAAATATAAAGAAAATCACATGTGTATTGCACATGCAAAATCCTGTGTGCAGTTCCTCAGCTGGTATTAATCATCCTCATGGAACCATTCTGCAACAGCTCTTTCAGCCTGCACTGCTTATTTCAGTACCTTGTTTTTTCACTGGCCAATGTTAGATACCAGAGACTACAGTGACTTTCAGAGAGCAGATGCCCAGTGCTCTCTGGCAATCAGGCACCTCTGTGGGTGGCATTCTGGCCTCCTGCAAGTCAAGGCAATTTTCCCCTCCTACTTCAGTAGGTCTGGATTCTGCATTAAGACAGAGCTCAGCATTTAATACTTGCAGTTATTTTCAAAAGGGCAACTATACTCCATTCTTGCTTTGGTTTTGTGACCACTTTGGAGAAATGCAAAGTATAAAGGAGGGTGAAAATATCAGGGGAGATAATTCTGTATGCCTGTTTTCATAAACATTGACAAAACTCTAAATGAATAATTTTTTACGTCTACCATGTTTGAGTTCCTCCAAATCCAGCTTGATTGCAGCTTGCTCTCAAAACAAAACAAAGAAACAAACAAAACAAAACAAAACAAAAAAAAAAAAAAAAAAAACCACAAGAAAAAGAAAAAGGTGACATTGGAATTGTGCAAGGAACATAAAGTTTAAAAGCTAAATGTAGCACACTTCACTTGGAAAATCAGTGGAGAAATGGTGTCTAATTCCTTTTTAGCTCTGAAATGCTGCAAACTGTTTCATTAATTCCCTGCTATACACTGCATTACCATATGTAAATAATTGCATTAACCCTTGTGCTCTCCCACCTTGTATCATATCACAGGGAAGAGCAGAGTGACAGAAAAGTCACAGCAGGACATAACAGAGTAGGGTGAGGAACAGCAGATGATTTCTAATTAAGAGCCAGGAGTCTTAGATGACACCTGGTTACTGGAGCTGAACAAGGATAGGAGATGAATGTCTTGGATAATGGTGTGATAACTAACCAGCTACAACAGCAGTGCCCTGCTGAGGCACCCTCTCCATTCCAAGGATTTCTATCAGTTTCTGTGGGTCTGGAGGACAGGCAGTGCATGTGTGTGTGCACATTTCTGGGATGGCTAACATATATTTATTTTGAGGTTACTCAGTATTAGCAGCACCTGAAGAGAAGCCCCACAACTGACAGCAAGCCCCATTGTCTGATTTCAATCTCAGCAGCAGAATTTGGTTACAGGTCTTGGAAGCTGGACTGTTATTTATTAGATGGGTCACCACGTTTTGGTTTTGAGTGTGCTCTGTGTAAATGGTTCTCATTCTTTCCCTTCAGGATTTGTACATGCCTAGGTGTGCCTGAATTAACCTGTTGGTAACTCAATATATGGCTAATAATAATAATAATAAAAATGTCACCTATTTATCTATGCAATCATGAGTTCTTTCCAACAGATACTCAAGCACTTTGTCTATCATCCTTTCAATACTCCAGTCAACCACTATTTGTCATTTGCAAGTAGGACACTGAGGAAGAGACTGTTAGCTGATTTATCAACCTAAAATTTAGTAGTAAAGGAATATCTGCAGATGAGGAACAGTGAAGTGAATCTTTGCAGATATTATATAATAAATTATGACACTTTCTCACAAATTTACAGAAAGATCTGGCACATAACTTGATAACAATCTGGACCTGTTCTTTACTTTGCAGCACAATCTCTCCCAGGGAACACCATTCAAATTCCAGGTGTAGTTTGTGATAAGAACTATCTCCTACTACTGAAATCATGTTGTCATCTGCTTTTTGGCAAGAATAAAAATAGGATAATTAAATCTAGTATTCAAAAAAAAAATCCAAAATCTAGGGGTGGTAGGGAAGAGTATAAGTGGGGCTTTTAATAGACCTTTAATCTGTTGGTTCACTTCATGAACACAGAACAAATGCTGATTCTGACCAAAAAAAAAAAAAAAAATTGTGCTTAACTTTGAAAAATACATGTCAGGATAGATATGAAGAAACAATGGAAAAATGGCATTGGGAATACAGGATAAGGCACTGCAAAAGCTGATGGCACTCAAGCAAACTGTATCTTTGGAATACTTTTTAATTCTTCCTTATAAAATATGATAATATAAATATTTATAAAAATGAGAAAAGATACCTCAGTGATAGAACTTTTCACCCTGTTTTTAGTGTCAAGTAGAGACATTTCAAAGAATGGACAAGGCAGCAAGGAAAAAACCCAAAGACTAAACCATCAACTGAGCTCTGCAGGAGTGTTAAGATCTGGTATCACAGATGCAGCAATTTGGTTTGTAAATTACTTTTCATGTGTAAAAAAAAACCTTTTGCAGTTCATAAGGCTTTAGATATTTTTAGTGCTTTTCAGTTTTTGTTAAGGTGATTGGAAATTCACTTTATTGACCTAAAATGATGAAGAAAAACCTAGCTGGTATCCAGTTCAGATTTACTTGCCTTGTTAGTCATAGATTTAATATTGAAGGACAGTGAATGAAGTCTATTCTTTCCAAGCAAATATATTGTTTTTATCCATCTCAAATGGTATCAGCCTACCATGTCTCATTTTGAAAACAACAGTAAATGTCCCCACAAAACGAGCTTTATGTACACATCCATTGTTGCTATTATTGAGCCATCTAATTTGGATGTATATGTGGATCCCCAAATTCATTTTTATGTGACATTTGTTTCTGTTCCTAGGTAAAGCCACGCTTCTTGGTGCATGGTGCACTGTTATTATAACAGATGGCTTATTTCAGTTCATAATGACTGGGAAAAATAACAATGAATCATGTAAGCAAGAACAAGCACTTCAATTTCTCTACAAGTTACCCAGTGCCTGCCAATTTGAAAAGCAGCTGAGAGCTCTGGCTCCTCATCAGAAATGCAAGGCTGCTCTCAGATTGGACTGAAACAGTACCTCAAATAGGGGAAGAGCAAAACTAGCAGGATGCAGAGCCTAAAAAGCCTTCCATTTGGACATTCTGGGTTTTCTTTCCTAGCAGTGAAAGGAAAAAATAACATAAATCCCTGGTGTTGTCAGGTAAATAAAGGGAAAGCAAGCCCTGGTGTTATTTCAGCATACAGCTGTACCCAGGCACATCACTGCATCCACCTAACCCAAATGACTTTTGCCTCTCTCAAAAAGGAGGGTCTGAGTCACAGCCCCACTGCCACTGCTCACTTCTGAGTGATTTGGCCTCTTTCTCAACAGGCATAGCTGTGCAGAACCTCTAATTCACTGAAAATGAGCAATTCATTTGGAGAACTTTGTCCTAAACAATCAGATTGCCTACAGTTAATATTCTGCATCAGCTATCTCAACACACAAATAAGAGTATAAAATTTTGTTTACCTTGACATGTCTCCTGTCTATTCAAAGCCTCCAGATTCATCTCCATTTCTTCTTTCTCAAGTCTTTGCTCCTTCCTTCTGGATCCTGCAAGGAAGTGCATACTTTGAACAAGACCCAGAATTTAAGCAGATGATGGTTTCCAAATTACTGTATAAACCTAATGTGATCCAATACAGAGTTCTCCTTTATTACTAAGTTGCACTAGAGTGATTTTGATATTTAATGGCTTGAAAAGGAAAGTAGATTAATCAATAAAAATAGGCTTTTAGAAACAGACCTCTGTTTATCCATTTTCTTTGCACTGCAGAAAGTTGTCTGAGTCAATGGAATAACAAAG
This sequence comes from Muscicapa striata striata, assembly GCA_030060385.1. Taxonomy (NCBI): domain Eukaryota; kingdom Metazoa; phylum Chordata; class Aves; order Passeriformes; family Muscicapidae; genus Muscicapa; species Muscicapa striata. The sequence goes on along the minus strand of JAREIS010000028.1, from coordinate 897,931 downwards.
GCTTCCTCTTTGGTTCACATATTGGTACACATATTCTTGGGCACTTCTCTCTTCCTGTTTTTCACCTCTTTCTTCCTATTTTTGATTCCTTCCTGAGGCACAAATGTTGCTGCATGATATCATTACCTACATCATTCACAAATCCCTTTCAGAGCACAAGATATAACACCCAACATTAAAGCAGGAATTGCCCTGTCATTGGCTTTTCTCTTCCCAGAGGAGAAAAGAATAATTTTGAGTTCCCTGTTTTAGGGGAAGGTGTCCTGCTCATGGCAGGAGTGGTGGAATGAGACCATCTTTGAGGTCCTTCACCCCCAAACCATCCCCTGATTCTATAAGGAAGGAACAGAAGGCATAGGCAAAGATGATCAGAATAAGCAGGAAACATTTTCCCCTCAATAGCATTTAGAAGAAAAACCAAAATTGAATCAACAGTCTCTCAGATGAAGTCTGAGTAAAGAGCAATTATTTTGACCTGACTCAGACAGAAGAAAAAAGCAGCCCAAAAATAAACTTCTAATGCTATTTTTTGCTTCATCTGGATATGTGTCTGTAGTAGCTGGGTCAGTCTTTTCTGTATGGCTCTGATGGCATTATCACAGCTCTTGGGGCAGCTGAACTGCTTCCACAGACACTAAGGGCTCTTACTCCTAAACCTGAAAGTTGTCTGAATCAATCAACAACCAAATTGTTCCCAGATTGGCAGTCTGGTTGAAAAAAACAGAGACCTAAGGAATAAAAACACAAAAAATGGATTGAAATACTCGTTATGAATATTTTCCAAGTTGAAGTTTGTTTCATTTCCACATGAAAGTGTATTTCAGTTCTGAAAAGAGAGAAAGAGAGAGAAAGGAAAAAAGAAAGGAGAGAAGAAAGAGAAAAGAAAGAAGGAATGGTAGGAAGGGAAGGAAGGGAGGGAAGGGAAGGAAGGATTAAAACAGTGCATTAAGCCACTGAAAAGAAAGCCAGCAGATTGCTTTGGATAAAAAACAGCATTTTGTGGTGATTCAAATGATTATTTTTGTTGCTGTTTCTCTGCTTTAATACTGCTCTAGAAATCTTTACTTTTCAGTTCAATGTACACTGCAAATGTCTTGCAAGTGAATTACTAAGCTGAAAAATTTATTGCTTTTATGTTTCTCTCTCTTCCCCTTGTTGGTTCTGCTAAACCTCATCCTTTTTTCTTGTCAGTGGCTACTGTGAGCATGTTCAAAGGGGATGTACAATGGTGATCTATGAGCTTAAATTGCTTCTGAAGTTCACTCATAGCTCATTTTGCCCAGGAAAAATTCAGGAACAATAGCAGAGCAGATTCTAAGCAACTATTCCCCACACACTTGGACATATAAAAGTGTGTAGGCACCAGCTCTTCACTCTTCCCAGTAAAATGTTATCTGTGCTATATATCCCACTGCACAGTTATGAAGTATGTGGGTAATGGTAGATGGGAGCCTATTGTGGCAGCACTCTTGTTTATCTCATTTTCTATGATCAGCTTTTGTTATCTTCTTGTTTTACTTCTTTTAGTGAATACTGCACTCTTTATTGCTTTACCAGACACATTTTAATGTCTTTCTTTTCTTGCAGAAAACACATTCTGGGGAGCAGCTGACTTTAGAAACATAGTTTATACTCTATATACACTGATAATTGAAGATGCTTTATAAATTGTGAGCCTCATGGTACCAAACTTATCCTTGTAGCAGATAACTAAGAGGTGTATATATATGTATTAAACTGTGTTACATCATTAAAAAGTCTCAGAACATATATATCAACCCAGGAGAGAATGTATTAAAAATTATGTATTTACTTGCCAGGACACTCAGTACACTTACAGATTATTCTTCTCTTGTGCTGAAGGCTGCAATATGATAGTTCTCCACATTTGCCCTGTAAGCCAGATCTTCCAAGAATTCTTGCTGAATACAGGCAGAACTGTATCATTTGGAGAGCAAAAGCTGACTCAAAATCCACTGGATGTGCCTGCATGGTGCTGCTCTGGATCTGCCTTGGGCTGGAGTAAATCAGGGCACAGCTGGAGCACTTGGGGTGCACAGCTGGAGCATTTCAGGTGCACAGCTGGAGTGTGTCTTTCCGTTTGCTGTTGTCCACACAGAGCCCAGGATCTGTGCTGAGGCTCCAGCAGGAACTAAATGGGGTTCTCAGAGCCCTCTGGAAATTCAGGAGCCAGGAGGTTCAAGAGGGCAGCCCAGATCTGAGCTGGGCTAACACAGGTGAGTGCTGTCCTGACCTCCTGACTGCCCTCACCACCTGCTCACCAGGAGCATCAACACAACCTGACACTGAAAGTGTTAACTGACCTTGTCAGCTAAATGACAAAAATGGGTGTCAAACCTCAAATTTACCTTTGCACTTTTCTACCCTGCAGTAAATAAAATTATGAAGCACTGGGAATTGTATTCAAACTGGAATATATTTGAATTGAGCCATGTTAGGAATACACTGCTGGCATTATGCAAAGTGGAATATCACTGCCACCTTCTCTTTGAAAATGGGAGGGAGCTTATATTCAGTTTAATAATAACAAACAAACAAACAAAAACAAACCCTTATAGATTTTGTGGAAGAGAACTATAAAGCACACAAAAATTATGTCTCCAGCAGAGTAATGGAATTAGTGCACACAGGGGGCTTGATTGGAGGAGCTCACTTATTTGCATGATAATAAAGGGGATGTATTGCATAGGGGCACATAGGACTTTTTGGAACCCTGTTCAGCTTTATATAATGCCCATGTTTTCTATTTTATGTAAAAAAATTAATTTGAAATTCTTTGATTTGTTTACTGTTTCTAATTCTTGATGTATTTCCAATATGTTTTCCTCTTTGCTTTGTATCCAGAATTAATGTGTGCTTGGTTGGAGAAAATGATTTATTATGTTTTTAATATTGATTTTAATATGCTAAATCTAGAACATGAAAGGTGTCATGACAGCCTCATAATGTGATATACATGGAACTTTGTTTACCAAATGTCATGTGCATCTCAAAATCTACCTTCATGACACAAATTGTAGCTTATCCTCATCTGGATTCTGAAAAAGAAAAATATATAGTGAGGTATAAGAATGAGAAGTAAATGACAAATCTGGCAATTTTTTATTTTATCTTGCGAAATCCTGACTTCTTTATCATTCACTGCAAGACTCCTCTGATTATACTGTGCAAGAATTTCCTTATGTGAAATGTGATTGATGATGTGATTTTCACTATAAGCATATGATTACACTTATGTGTAGTTTAACAAAAATCTTCAATTCAGGTCTTACATTTGTTTCAGAGCATCCTAATATCCTCCTTTCCCAAACTGAGCAAATAATACTTTTCCAAATTGTTCCTAATGTGTAGCATTGAAAAAATAAAAGGTAAAATAGTATCACTGAAACCACATAGAAATTGTGCATTCTTTCACTGAATGCCTCAAAGACTTTCCAAAGACTTTTCAGCTTGAGAGAGAAATTTCACAGCAGTTATTTCAATATAATTTAAAACATTTGTTGAATTCCAAAACTTGTTATTTACTTAATTTGAATAAACCTTGAGCTGTGGAGTTTACCTTGCATAGTAATATGCAGAAAAACATGGTGTGATGTGGCAATTTATCAAAAATGTGTATTTATCAAAAAATCATATTTATCAGCTCTGTATTTACCAATTTAGAGACTGGACAATGTGTCTTGCAGTACAAACTGCACATCATAACTAAACAATGTGGACTAGAATTGATTCTTCTTGACAGTGTGCACTATAAATCAACAAATATGCTGCATGCCAAGTATATAATTAAAAAGTCATTTTAAAAAAAAGTTATATTTATCAGTTAAGGTTGCTGCTGTTAACAACACACACATTGCCAAGCCCTGTGCCAAGAGATACAAGGCACAGAGGTTGCTGCTTCACCAGCAGAAGTAATGCACCACCCACAAAATCCTTTTTTGCCAATAATGCTTTCTGTTCAAGAAAACTCCAATGTCACAAATAAAAATTAGTCTATAGAGAAATCCTTCACCAGGCAGGATTGTACAGGAATAGATTAAAAAAAAAATAAGACCTGGCTGGTGCCAATTACCAAAGGGAAGTGACCTGTCAGTTAGACAGCTCCTCCATCACAGCTGGAAGCATCCTATGCTTACCAAAGTTTCCCTTAGACATTTCAGAAGGAAAAATTAAAATATTCATGTCTTAAAAATAACAGGAGGGCTGCAACTGCTGCAAGGAAGTTCACCTGTGAGAGCCTCAACAAGACCAGTAAGGACAAGTGTAAGGAGCTCAGACTTTATTCTTCACTACTTAAGCTAGGATATGAAGTTTTAACCTTTAGGGAAAAAAAGTTCTATCTGTGATAAACTCAGTCTTAACTATCTGCTCTGGAGGAAGAAGTTTGATCATAAGGAGATTAAAGAGGCTTAACCTGACATGCTGGAACAACCCCCTGGGATCTCCAATCTTGTTATAAGCAGGAAGACAAAAGAGTTACATGGAACTAGAATTTCATTTTCAGTCTCTGGGATCTGGAAATGCTATTACACAAGATAGGTCTGAAGGTTACAACACACTGGTCACATTCCTTCCCTATTTCAAACTGTCCTTTTCAGAACAAGGATGAAGTGTCAGGGAGTTTTCTGCCCATAAAGTTTACCTTTAGTATCAGAAAATTCACTTAATATCACATATTGGTTTCCAAGCTACATCCCCAGTTATTCAGATTTCTATTCCACTTACTTTAAAATGCTGCAATAACATTCACAATAAATTGGTACAAAAGGGAACAAAGAGTTCAAAACTAAAATGTTTGACCAGTGCTCATTCATGGGAATCAAATATCTTGACAAAAGTTTTATGTTAATGTTAATGTTTATACTATACATATCTCCAGAAGATTATTATAATGACACTGTACCATTTAATGAACATGCTAGCATTTTTAATAAGTTTCTTATTGGTTTGAGAAACAGAGTAAAAAATAATATTGTCATCTGCCATTAGAAATCAGAAGATAACCCTGTTATTTAAAAGGCAAAATGCTGATATGATGCTGGTTCCCTGTTAATTGATGTTTACAGATGTGTTTTTGTTTGGCTGGGGCTGTCACACTTTATTCAGTTTAAGTTGAAGGAGATAAAAATCTATTCATGCTGATGAATTTTTAACATGGATTATATTCTGAGAAACACAGAATATAAGTTTTGATTTTTGTTACTGACTGCATGAGGGAGGTTTCTAACACTCTCTACATTTGTTTACTTCTGTGTAAAACACAGATTTCATGGGAAAATATGCATTTCAGATGTGCTCAAATAGTTCTTAACATGGAGCATCTAAACAACTTTCAGACAGTGAAGAAATAAAGAACACATTGAGAGAAGAGACAGATCAGGGGTAAAAGGATGTCAATATGTGCTTCAAAACTATCATAGAAGGATTGTAGCATTTATATAAAATATTGTTTTTTAAACTCCCTTCAAATATTCATCTCCAAATCTCTGCATAAGCTTTCAGTTGAGTCATTTTGTTGACAAGTTCCACCATGACTCCATCAATGGAGAGATTTAGGGAGATATTTAATGGAAAATTATCCCCACCAATTATAACCTGAAATAAACACACAATGGAAATCATCAAACTGCTGTTACTCAATAAACAATTCTCAGCAGTTAGCACCCAGGCAGTGAAATTTCTCTGCTTTTTCCAAATTTACTTGTTTATACATGCCTGTTTTAACCTCAAAAGCATTTAACAGCTCTCTTTTTTAGCTATTTGCTATTGGTTATATGTAATGTAATATGGACTGCTCATCTAAAGCAGAACATCTTTCTGATAGCTGTCACCAAGGAAACAAATAGGTATTAAAGCCAGGAACTCTCTTGAGATTGAAGTTTTGCACAAATCACATTTACATGTTTACAAAATTAAGTCTCCAAAGAAATTTTAGTGTGGGAAGAAAAATCTGGAGTTTCTATTGAAATTTTCTTAAGCCTCTTCATTGGCCATTAAGTCAAATTTTCTACAGGTCTAAAACCCATTTCCACATTTAAAAAACTCTGTCACATTCTGTAGAATTTTTTAGCTCTATCAAAAAGCATCAAAATTTATAAAGTTCTGGAAAAAATCCTTCCTTATCATTTTTCTAAATAGGACAAAGTAATGATTCAGGAAAAAAAAAAATCTTTTCCTAAAGTGAGAATAATAAAACAAAAAACAAAACAAAACAAAAATGCTCCTTTAATCTTTAATTTTCTTAAGTCTTCTGAAAAATATGCCCCTTCCAAGTCCTTAACACTAAACCATTTTCAGTGAAGTTATCATGTAAAGCAGAAAAATACTGGAACAGGAAAGGAATAAAATATGGCACAACTGTCACAGGAAAACTTCCCAATTCTTTCAGTTTTAGGAACTATTTAATAAATTTTTCTGCTGGATAAATGAGTAGAAAATGTAGAGACTGTTCCTGGATTAATCTTCCATTGAGGATAACCCAGACTAATCTCTCACTGAAGTATTTTGCTTCCACTTTCCCCCTGAGCCTCCAGTAAGATTAATGTGTGAGCACAGCACAGTAGCTTATTCAGCTTCACAACGATTCTGCTTGGTGGCAAATTATTAATATTTATAAAGAAACTGGTAGCAGAAGGCTCTGTGCTGGATTAGCTATCCAGGAACACATTTATAATTTGGGACTAGAGCACCTAGTTAGTTGAATACCCAATTTTTGAGTGCCCCAGCAGCCAAGACTAGAAACCAGTTGCAGCAGTTTCACAATTTCTGGCTTGTGTGCACCCACACCTCTGAAAACTCCACCAGTTTTGATATTTCTCATAAAATATTCTGAGGCTCAACTTGTGCCTCTTCCTTCAACATCTCCAGAGCATGACCTGGCAGCACCTTGGGTCTGTCACAGCCTCTCTGGCCACAGGGCATCACCTGAATCACACAGGTGAGACTTGTGCCCTGGCTCCTGTATTTCCTCTTTGCAAAGCAGCTTTTGCCTTCTGACTGAAGCCTCTGGGTCACATTGAGCATCCTGACCCATTTGCCATCAGAGAGATGAAAATCAGCTCCTGTTTTGCTCCACTTGGCTTCAGTGGGGCTCAGTGGATGAATTGATCCCTGAGTATTTATGACAGATCCTTAACAGGGAATGGGAAACATGTCAGAGCAAGGATCTAATTCTGCAGTCACTCTCTAACTAAGTGCATGAAGGGTCATGGCTAGATTAGTTTTCCAAGCTAAATTCTTTTATTGCTCTAAAGCAATAAATCTAAAGCAGAAACCAATGTCTAGTCTCTAGAAATAGATTTCTTTTCTGCTTTGCAATTCTCAGGAATCACTGCTGGAATGGTGAACTTTTCTAAATGTCACCTAAAAGGTTTGCTGATTTCTTTCATTTTTCCTGAATCCAATGTGTGTGTACCTTGCTATACCTAACCCTGCCTTGCCACTCTGTAGGAGCTCCTCTGTCCACACTTCTCTCCAGTACTGTCCCACACTTTTCTTTCCTTCCCTTGCTGCCTTCCAAAGATTAACCCATTTTTTTCATCAGGACCAAGCAATTAATAAATTTTATTAAGCAGTCAACAGTTCTAAAATTTGCAAATTTCAAAAGAATATTTTTTTTTCTCTTATGTTTACTGATTATATATGGATTTGAAAATTCCTTACTTTTTGAGATTTCTATTTCAGTAATTTTCTTTCTTTCATCTCCTTTTACTTTTTCTTAAAAATCTGCTTTCCTTCAGTGCTTGTGTCTCCTGTTTTTCCAATGGTATTTGCATAACAGTACCTTCAAGGACAAATACTTAAGATGTAACAGAACAAAGACTCCAAAAGCAGGGTGTCAACAATATATAAAGAGACACTATAAATAAACAACATATCTTTCTTGCTTTCCTTTTCCCTTCATTGATAAGTTGGAAACAGAATTGATTTCTAAGGATATTAGAAATTTTGTTCCAGTGGTGGGGAGGGAACAAGGCCTAGAAATTCTTTCTTTGTAACAGATCCTGAAAAAAAGAATGGAGGCCTCTAAAGGGTCTCCAGTGTAAAAAATGAAAGGAAAATTCAATTTTTTATACATTTTATCCTTACACTTCAACAAGACCTCTTGCCCATTTAAATGAAGGAAATGTTCATGTACATTTCTTTGGCATTTTGAGTGAATTTGATTCCTGTTTATCTCTCTCTTGAACAGAAGAGAGAAAATCAAAATTGAGAAACTAGGCCAAAGATGAGCATTTTAACACCCCTTTTTTCCTCTTAGCTGGGACTTTTAAAACAAAGCTAGAAAAATCACATGCCCAAGCTACACTGTAAGGACAGAATTGCAGAACAGAGTTTAGACAAACTCACAGGTGTTCCCCAACTGTGACTGGGAGCATCAAAAGCTCTCACAAGTTCCAGGTCTCTGGTTTTTTGTATAGGTTTAGTCATGTTTGCCCCACTCCTGAGGGTGCTGCAGTCCCTTGTCTCCTGGAGCTGCTGTTCCCACCAGCTGCTGTTTGCAGGAATTGTCTTCTGTAGGCTCTGCAAGAGCCAGGGTCCAGCTGTGTTTGTGCTGTGGCTCCCACTGCCCTGTCTGCAGGACAAGAACCTGCTGAACCACCCCAGAGAGAGATTTCATCTGTGTCTATGGCTGAGCAACTCACCCTGGCATCACTAGGATTGCATGAACAAACCCCATTGTCTGCAATCTGCCTCTGAACTTTCCATTTGTTTGGGTTTGGTATTTTGAAATTTAATTGTGGCCTTGCTGTTGATATCCTAAAATTTTAGTCCTTTCCCACTTCCTCTCTGTATTGCTGGATTTCAGCCAAGTTTCTCTTTACTCATTTCACATTCCTTCAAAGTCTGCCTCTCTCCAAGCCCCATCTATTGGCACTGCTGCATTCTCTGCAGGCTTTCATCAGCATGTTAAACCCTGTGATGGAAGAGAAGAACAAAGAGTCATTGTGCTAAAAGAAGGCTTTTGGTGATATATGTTTGAAATGGATCTTTGAAATCTCAGTCAGCTGAAATTGCATGTGTGAAACAGCCTGCCTTCCTGAGGTCATCAGCAAGGTGAACTGCTCTCATCACAACACAATAAAAATGCCATTGTTTTATGTATAGCAATTCTGGATACACTCTCCTTTGCAGTGAGCAATTTATCCAAGAATAAAGGGTAAGTGCTCACACTATACTTTTTATATGATCATTGCTGTTTGAGGAATCTTACCAGGCAAACTCTGTTAGAGCAGGTGAATGTGAAAAGGAAAAAAAAATAACATACAAGGAAGAGAGAACAGGACAATATATATGATTGGGGGGGAAAAAGAAGATAATAGAAAACCCATGACTGTCTTTTTCTTAACATCATTAGGGGAAGCTAAAATAGGTAAACCCTTTCATTAGTGAATTCTACCCCAATGTTATTTAAAATATGTATATAGACTTTTTTACTTTATACAACACAGTGTGGCAATGATTCCCCTGGCTTCCTACACTGCTTGTAAAACTGAGCCTGGACAAGTTCTAAAAGTGGTGTGTTTTTCAAATGTTCACAGGACATTTAAACAAACATCAGGAAGAATAAATCTAAGTCCCTGTAACACAGTATGAGTCTGTGCAAGCTTTGGAGTCAAATCACTATAAATTCTGTCTTTTAATAAAACATGTTACTTCTCTCATTTTTTGGAGCCAGAGGAACACTGAGATTAGGCAATTAGAGCCACTCACACTGAGCAACTCAATTACTCTAGATGCAATTTTATGAGCAGATTAAAATCTTTGACCACTTAATGATGATTGAGTATTTCATGCCACTTCCTATTAGCCAAAAGGGACCCTCTGAGCAATGGGAGTTTCTGTCATGGGGCCCTTGCCCTCCCAGGGTGGCATTTTCACACTGTTCCAACACAACCCTCACAGCACTGCAGTGGCACACACTCAGCAGCCACTCTGAAGGATCATAAATGGCAAAAAGGCAACTTATATAATGTGCTTCTTGAGGAAGTCCTTCTCCTCTATGCAGAAAAGTTTCTCTAATTTTTGACTGGAGGACTTGGCGCCTGGCTGCAGCCTGAGAACTGCATTAAACTAAAAAAGAAAAGATACAAAGAGACAATAAGGGCTGTTTGCATTGCCTTCTGATGTCAATGTCTCTACTGCAGGGTTTGGCCCTTTGGGACCTTACTAACACCTTCCTTAGTACCCTCCTGCTATTTCAGAAGTAAGACTTTTGTCTTCTTACTCAGTATACAGCAGGGTTATCAAGAGAAACAAAAAAATCTAGTCCCACCTCTTAAGAGGCCATCTATGGGTGTCTCTTAAAGCTTCAAACCATGGACTGTCTCTCACACAGAGCTATTGGCACAAGGAAAATCAGTTTTCGGGAGCAGGCAGACAAAAGAAGCACAGGAATGATTTCACAGAAATTCTTTGACACCTTGCTTGGTCTTCTTTTAGGAAAATATTTATAGATGACACTGTCTTATTTGGATTTTTTACTGTCACTTTAATTTACATGTAGATTTCCCTTTTGCTGAACGAGGCTGTCATCCAGCTTTGCTCTCAAAGGCCAAGGACTGCAGGACTGAGAAACATCTGGCCAAGGTTCACGTGTCCCTAGTGGAAATTTGCAGATCAGCTCCTGCAGAACAGATCCCTTTGGCAGATTCTGACTAATGGCCAAGAGCAGTTGGAGTACAAAAAACAAAGAGTTTTTAAAGCTGTGTTTAAAAACATGAATTCCTGAAAAATATGATTTGAAACTCCACTATGCATTTTATGAGTTTTAGCTGATGCACAATGTGGGCAGAATACAGCAGAGTCAAATTTACAGGGAAGGAAAAGGCCTTTAGAAAAATCCTATTCTAGGGTAAAACTACTGAAATGAATTCCTTTCAGATAAAAAAGCAACTTTTCAGTGTTGCCTTTGAGCTGCCTCAAAGCAGCTGTTTGCCCTGACTCATCCTTTTTAAATCAAGGCTGGCACGTAAGAAAGCAAGAACAGACATTTCTCCTTGTTTAGAGCAGATTTCTCTCTCTCCTTGCAACCCAACAACTTTCCTCCTTATAGATGAATAATTTTCCTCCCACTTTCCATGGTATTCTGTTCTCTCAGGTATAAATTATTTATATTTTTGTGCATTAAGAGGCAGAACTTGATCACTGACAGAGCAACAGCCAACAAGGAAGGAACAACACAAGTTCAATTGAAGGCTCTGCTACCAGTTGTGTGGGAAAAGGATGAATCCAACAGGTCTTAACTGCATAAACTGCCAATGAATCCATAAGTTCCAGAAACATAAAATATATTATTAATAAAGAAGAGCACATATTTTGAAAATAATGATCTATTTACCTACATGACCTCCTCATCTTCTTCAAGATTCAGGTTACAGCCAAGCTTTTCATACAGGTCATATTTTCCAGTTCTGCAGTTCAACAGAGATGAAGAAAAGGATTAATGGATTGGGGAAGGGGTGCTTATTATTAATTTTTATTTAAGTTCTCACACAAAAGTAAATTAAGAGTGAGATGTGCACCTATATGTGTGATATCACCCACATAAACTAATTCATGCCATTAACACCTGAGGCCAATTTCAACATCAAAGCACACAATCTGTTCCACACAGTGACACACAGAAATAAAGCCTAATCATTACAGATTTTCTTTTGGGAAGAGAAAATAAATTAAAACCTGATGATTACCTGATAATAAGCTCTGTTAGTTCCTCGTGAACATCCAGATGCAAAGAACACACATGAGCACACACACAGTGCCACCAGGCTGGAGTAATGTGGGGATTTGTTAAAATAGAAGATAAATACTGATTTAAACCATTACAGGGAACTGTGTCCCCCTTTACGGAACAGCTGCATATATCACAAAAAAAATCAGTTTTATCCAGTTAAAGGTCATAGAAGCTTCAACCTTTTTTATTTCCAGCTTAGAATTGTGCTGAATGGCCAGGTCTTTGTGTTTTTAAAACCATTTAAGATTTCTCTCAGCCTGTCATACACATAAAAAGCAAACCAGAGTCTGAAACCCTATATAAGGTCCTAATATTCAATGGAGGTTGATGATATTTGCTCAGTGACTTTCAGTAATTCATTATCCTGGTTCATACAATTAAATAGTCCACTAGAGCTAACCTGCATTATCTGGGTACTTCAAAACTCAGCAGAGCTATGAGGTGAATCAGATTTTTTTGACTTTTTAACCTTCTATCCTTTCTTTTTAGAAAAAAAATTAATCCTTCCATTTTAGCCAGTTTTACTAAGGAAGGAAAAGCCATTGTCAAGCTTCAGTAAAAAAGTGACAGAAAGAAAAAAGGTCTCCAGCAGGTTCCTACAAGCCTTGCAAAGGCAGGTGAATAGCTAGAGGAAAAAGATCCTAGAACTGCCCTGGCAGAGAAAAGCACACAGCATAAAATGACATAATATTCGATGCTGGAGAATCAGCATAGCAGGAAAAGAGCCAGAATGCCATGGCTGGACAACATGGAAATCTTCAGCTAAAGATTGCAAGTAAGGAAGATTGTAGAGTCTCATGAGCACCTGAGAAAAAAATTATCTTTGTTTTGTCTTCTGGTTCCAGGACTATTTTATATTTAACACCTAAAGACTTTTTGCCTGTAGATTTCATGTGGAAACCATACAGGAGAGCTGCTCAGAAAATCCACTCATCCTATTTTTTTCTTTGACTCCATCTAGTTACCAGGCATTTGGTGTTTTCCACAAACCTCCTGGAATATCCCATATTTCTTACCTTTCTCTGGCCACTGCAAACCCGTGCATGTGAACCACAGCACTGGCTGGAAGCCCTGAAATACAGAACTCCAAAAATTAATTCAGCAGACCTTTTATTATCTATCAGTGTAAACAAATAGAAGCTCTATCAGAAAGTATTGCCTTTCACTTTGACAACTAATAAGTCAATCAAAGTTGCATTAAAACCAGAACACCATTTCTGAATTCCTTCACAGGTGGCTTTCATGCTATAGTAACCATTATTGTCTCACTTTCTCTTAACCCACAAGTTATAAACACAAACAGAGATGAGAAAATTGCAATGTGTGACAAAATGGGGATTCTTTGGCTGAGTATTTTTGCAGTATAAATTATTATGCTCCTCTTTCTCTGCCTGTCTCTTTTTCTCTGCTTTTTCCCCCAAGAAGTCAATTCCCATAGTAATGCTCAGGGCAGAGTGCATCACTGCAGGGCCCAGATGGTTAACTATGGAAAACTGTTCTCCATCTGGTTCCTTAGAAATATCCTTAAGCAGATAAGCTTGCAGCTCTGAAACTGTTTTAAGTTTTCCATGCAGCTGCTGTCTTTAGAGGTACTTGCCCTGTGTCTGGCTTCAGTTTTAATTTAGGAGGAGGAGCAAAACTGTGATAAAGTCCCACAAAATTATCAAAATCACTTGGAAATGGGGAAAAAAAAGTAATCCTAAAAATTACTCCTTACAAGTGTCTTGGCTTTTATAATAAACATAACTCCTTTGAATTTTTACACCATTCAGTATTTCTTATTTTCCAGACCAAGGCAAATACTTGTTTCATTTAGCTGCATCCCCTTTAGTGAGAATATGGACTGTTTTAAACATCAAGTTGCTAGTGCATAGTAAAAGAGGCAATGCAAAAAAAACTGTGGTGATGTCAAGAATAGAGTAAAATCAGGGGCAAAACTTGCATCCAACTAGCAACTAGAAAGTCTCTCAGTGCAGCTGGAGGGAAAAAAAGAGATGACCTGGATGCTAATACATGTACAGATGGGATGCTTGAACTGCAAAGCAGGAAAAAATCCAATAGAAAATAGAAGAATATTTTTAAGAAGTCCTAAAATAAAACCAGAAAGAGCTTTTCTGCACTCAAGCTGCCAAACTCTTGAAGATGATCCAGTGAGACTGGATCTTCCCTCAGGCTGCAATGAGGTTTGGATCAGGCCACCACTTGGTGCTTAGAGAAAACAAACTATAAATTTGCTGGGAAATATTTTAGAAGGATGATGTTGGATGGTTTGATTCTGTGAGGATTTCACCTCTCTTTATCTACAAGGGTTATTAATGTTAATAGTCAGGAATTAGAATTGCTTTGTGCTGCTACTAGAAATGCTCCTTCATCCCACTGGGGTGACCATGAGCAGCCTGAGTGCAGTGCCAAGATCAGCTGGGTGATTTTATAATCCTGGGTGATATTATTATTATTATTATTATTATTATTATTATTATTATTATTATTATTATTATTATTATTATTATTATTATTTTTATTATTATTATTATTATCTGCAAAGCATTTAGCCCTCATCACTTGTGGAACAGAGCAGGAGGATTTGCAACCCAGAGCTGGTTTTGGCTGGAGCAGGGTAACTGTGCAGTGCTGCTTCCCAGCCAGCCTGCTGCCTGCTGCTCCAGCTGCCTCTCATAGGATAGTGCTGAGCTGGTTGCTTCTTCCAGGCTGGAACCTGAGCTTCAAGCCAGACTCAAATATTGAGTAGGCAAAACCAACAGCTGGTCTCTGCTCCCAGCCTTGGCCCAACACTTTGAGGGTGGTGTGGAGCATTCAAAATTAACTGGACTTTTTGTAAGTTTCTGAGGAAGTCAATAAAGAGATAATAAAGGAAATTCATGTTTTTAATTGGTTTATCACTCAAACTAAGCAGAATTTAACAGGATTTTTTAAAAAATAAATTTGTGAGTGTGGTCCTTCTCCCAGCCAAATAGCAGAGGGACAATACACAAGAAAGAGCTACTACATCCCAAAGGAGGAAAAAAACATGCTAAAATTGAGAAGTTAAGAGAATTATTCTATAATAACTGTCGGGATTAAAAAAAAATAAAATTAATGTCAGAATGCAAATAAATATATAATAGCTTCATGGGAAATGGTGAAGTGGCCACTGTGCTGAGGATGCAGTTTGAACAGACAGCTCAAGGCTGAAATACTGAACATAACAAAGGAACTAGAAATTAAATGGAATTAAGGGGTAAAAGAATAGAAAAAGCTCTCTGCTGCTGTTTCACATTGTCTTGGTCTCAGCTGGAGACTAACATTCCTCCTACTAACTCATACAGCACTTGTGCAATTCTCTCTCTTCCTCTTCACATTCCAGCTCTGGACTGAAATGGATGCTGTGGGATGTCTGGCTATCCAGTTGACCTAGAATAAAATCACCTTTAAAATATAACCTGGGATATTCAACTAGGCAAACATTTCACTTCAGTGTGGGCAGCCACTGAAAAGAATGCAAAAGGATATGAAAATGTGCCAAAAAAGGAAAGTCTTTAATAGCCTTTTGTTTCCTGCTCTGGGTGTTACATCAACACCAGTCACTTGCATTCTCAATTTTATCCATTTGCAATTCGTCCCACTCACACCAAATTAAAAGCAACAGAATTTTTTTAAAAACAGCAATATACCACCAGTATTATTTTGAATTTTTTTCTGCCTTTTTTTTAAGTAGCTGATGAACTATATCTGTTCATGGTTGATCTTTCAAGGCCTCTAATTTGTTTGAATTTCAAGGAAATGGAAAAAGTGATGTGAAAGCCTGAAGGACAGTAGCTTCTAGCACAGGCTTCTCTTTCCCATTCTGTAAATCTAATGATGCATGCCATCCTGAGCTATGAGAGATGAGCTGGACTGTCACCTCAGCTGTCAGAAACATGTGGCAGTTTCATTTAATCTGCAGCAAGTTTGACCACTTTTACCAAATTTCATTAGCACAAATTTGCAGATGATGCAGCTGACACAATTGAATTTCAGCTCCCAGCAGTTTCCCCATGGCTACAGAGGGATAGATGGTTGTGAAAATATACAAAAACCAAAGAGCAGGTTAACTACACAGTGTGAAAATTACTTAATCCCATTAGCAATTGACTATGAGCAAATCTTGGGGAGCACAGGTATCAAATGTGCACCAAAAAAATGAATAAATTTTTTTAAAGTATGTGAAAGCAGTAAACTGCCTTAGCAAAGGTTGGAAGAGAAACCTTAGGCATGAATTTGTCAGCTTCCCTGTGTCCTGCTAAGGGCACTGAATAAAGGGCCTTACCTGCATCTGCTTCCTGAGAGATCAAAGCCATTTCAGATTTAACTGAAACAACACACTTAAATGATACAAAAAAATTTAGCTAAGAGGTGCTGCCAATGTTTAGAGGCTCCCAGTGACATGCTTCTCCTAAGAGCTCTAAACCAAGACTACTTCAGTTATTTTCCATAGGTGCTTTTATGTGTCAAAAAATTCAGAACTTGTGTAGGATTCCCTGCCATGCTTATATACAAGTTATATACAGAAACATCAGGCTGAAAATAATGTAGATTTCAAAATATATATATATTTTTTTAACACAATACACTGCAAAGGTACAGGCAGGTGTGAGTCTGCTTGAGGTTATTTTGTGTAACTCACTTAGTCTCGTTCTATTTTTAAGTCCACACTTCAGCTCCTTGCAGCTGCAAGTTGTGTCTGAAACAGGAGAATAAATAAATCCCAAAGAACAGAGCTCATAACAGTCCATTAGCATAGATTCCTTTGTGCTCCTTGCTCCAGATGCACTAAAGAACAGCAAATCCCTTCAAGTGCTTCTCAGTGGCTCCATCAGTGAATCTTTGTATTATCATCACAGCAGTTAAGGCTGCATCTACATTGAGAGGGAATTGCATGCCAAGCTGGGAAAGTGAATTTGTGTCATATCAGCTCTTTACTGCCCTGTGTGGGTCCTCAAGACCGTGCTAAGGGCAGATTTGACATCCATTTGTTTTGGCAGCCTGTGCCCTTCTCCTCTCCCTCTCCTGACCACCCAGCTCCTTCCAACATCTCCCTTTAGGCATCCTGCTACAATTGTTTGTGACACTGTGGGAAGAACTGATCCAGAATAATAAAAGCCATTTTTACTAGGTTATTTTAAACCTGTTCTAATCCCCTGAGGTAGTCCAAGGCATGGATGCAAAAATACCTGTGCTAGCACAGCTGAGGAGGAGGTGAAGGAACAGAAACAGGCAGGCAGAATTAGCAATCTACCTCTCACCCTGCTTAATAAGTCAGCAATTTACAGCCAGCTTACCAAAAAATCTCAAAATCCTACATCTCCCAAAACAAAAACAAACAAACAAACAAACAAACAAACATCACCACCTCCCCCTCCCCCAAACATATCACAATTTTATTTCTGTTTTTTTAGAGATTGAAATGGGCTCACCAGCAGAAGCCCCCAGCCCCAGTGCAAGGGAAGAAGGTGGGAGTATTCAAACAGGTATGGAGAGCAGGAGGGACATGGAGGGAGTGACCATCTGATTGTAATTTGATTTTCTTCAGCCATGGCTGAAAAATGCCCCATTTGGTATTCATGTCATCAATTTGTTAAACAAGTGTTGGTTCAGGAAACAAATTTCTGTGATTCCACTCTTAGGATCCTGAGATATTCTAGTTTTCAGAAGTCTGGTAAGAAATGAGTTCCAGCTGGGCAGTCAGTCCCTCTCTTGGGGTGCAGGAGACTGACAGAAGTTAAGTGATTTCTGCAAGTTTTTCTATGGTACATATTTTCTGTTAAAAATCCTGATAAACTAGTACAATATTACTTATTATTTTTGAACAAATGTCACTCACTATGTGAACAATTTACACAGCATGTACCCCCATTGAAACAGAAAAGTTAAAACCAACACCAGTCAGAACTGAGCAAATATTTGCATTGAAATATTTTGCATAAGAAGACACTAAAGAAAAACCTTTTCCCACATCATTTAGAAGAATAAGCATTGTGCTGCCATCAATGTGAAACTTTTGTTTTTAATTAAAATTTCTTTCCAAAATCATACTGTGTGGGAAATAGAAAAGGTATAAAACTCTCAGAAAGTTGCATGAAAGCAAATATCAGAGTGAAGAAATGTAAGAAAATTGGGGATGTAAGGTCAGGAACCAACAATAGTTTTCTTTAAACAATAAAAAAATTTGCAAAAACTTAGATATAGAAAATGAGCAAGAGGTACTTGGGTTGCCCAAATTGTTCTGGACCAAAACAACAAGATTTGAAAATGTAAAATTGCTAGAAAAACAGAGTCTGAGTCCTCCCCAGCTTTAATGACATGGCAGGGAATGGTTCTGGCGCTGCAGAATGTGATTTGAAAGGGAGAATTCCTTTGGCAGGAGCTCAGATTTCACTGTTGTCAGTCCCAGGAAGCAGATGGCATGTCTTGGCTGAGAGGGTTCTCAGGAATCTTATTTCAGCATCCACTTGAGTGTAGCTGACAGCATCATCCACGTGGAACACACTCCCAAAACACAGGCTCTGACAGCCCAGTGAGATGGATCCCCAGGCACTGCAAGATCAGTGAGAAACAGGAGCACAGGAGCTCTGCCTGCCCTGTGCAGGGAGGAACTCTCCTCTTGTAGTTGCAAACTCTTTAGGATAATAGGCAAAGTGTTTCTACTGTCATTATTTCATATAAAAATGAAGGATATTATTTCATTATTGTTGTTTAGCAGTCTGAGAGTGTCAAAAGCAGGAAAAGAATGAAAATAGTCCTCATCTGTCATATCACCTTAGAGCAACAAAAGTAGTTTTAATAACTCCTGCTTCATGAGGGAAACAGAGATTGTACAGGGAAACTGTGTTGGATGTCTTTTGTTACTGTGAGCCCATTACATGGGTGACTTTAGGAGTGCAGTCCATGGTGCAAGTCAGCTCCATGGAAATGCTGAAAAGCCCCATGGAAGCCAATTCCCTGCTGCTTTTGAAAATGCCAGTAGATATCCACTTGGTACTTTAGGCACCTGAAAAAATAGTGGCCCTAGAATTCTCACCTACCATCATACACTGTGTGACAATGCCAGGAACTGAGCTCCAAATTTTTGAACACCAGGTCAGTGCCTGCAGCACAAAACATCCATCCTCACTCCATTAGTCTGACACAAAAAGATATTCTGGATGTCCTCTTACTCAGTAGAGGTCTGGTTAATACAGGTGTCACCAAGTGATGCAAACACTCATCAGAGAATCAAGTTCCCCTTATAAGCATTATGGACCATGTTAAAACCTGAGAGTAACTGTCCAAAATACTCTAGTCAGGGGTAAAAAAACCCAGAGAACTCACTATTTCACTCAAAAAATAGCAAGCAGCATAATCTTAAAATGGATTGATTCTCCTTGCCCATGATCATATGTTTGTTCTCTTGTCTGGCACAAACCATACATGCAAATCAGGAGACAGAGATCTCAGAACACTCACATGCAGACAAAAGGACACCTTGGGGTGGTTTGAAGTAAACAAGGCATAAACAGATATGCATATGGAGAGTCCAGACATCTGAATTCAATAAAGCCCTGTGCCCCAGTCATTAGTGCAGAGGTATCTCTTCCTTTTATTTACTATATAGGAGCTGAAAGAGTGATACACAACAGGGTGAGGCCATGAACTCACACTCAGTATCTGTGCTGAAGAACGAGCTCCAAGTATATAAAACACCTGTAGACTAATTGAAATCCTCAGCAGATAGAAAATAAATCACTTTACTGACAATATTTATCACTCCATTGGATCTAAACCCATTCATTCTCTTTCATTTCTTTGGCCACAACCAGACTGTAGGCATAAAATTGGCTTTTATGCAAATGAATGTTATTGCCATGAGACATTGAAATTACTGTGGCAGTACCATCCAAAAAGCCATAGGCACAGCATAGTTATGCTCTGCCTGTGTATATTTTAATTGCTGATTTTAGGACATTAGTGGATACCCCACTGAATGAAAAGAGAAAGAAAGAAATGCACAGAAATTCGAATGTGAAGAGGAAACCCCCACTGTATTTCATCAGTCTGCCACCTGCACCAACAGTAGTCTATAATAAAAAAGACAGATATGGGCACAGTTCTTATCAGGGTGATCTGAGGGGTATTAAGACAGACAGGGATACAAAGAGTTCATGGGCTAATTTCACAGGCTGCAGCCACTGCAGTGGTCTTATTAGGCAAGGTTGCACAGAAAAAAGAAAGGCAATAAATCTATATGAGTTTTCTTGCCCAAAAGAAAGCAGTAGCATGAAAGAAAAGTGCAAGAGCAAGATCCTCAGAAAAAATCAAAGTGTATTGACTGATACATCACTCACTGTGAACTGAATTAAAATGAAATTTGTATAAATAGCACATCTCAGCTATTAATGTGGCCGGTCATCTGCCCACCCCTTCTTTAAACAGCTGTTAACTCTATGAACCCAGAGGGTGGGAAAAAATATACAAGACCAAAATTAGATGCCTTGAGCCTTCTTTCTTTCTTGCAGAACTGCTGCAGATGATTTATTAGTGAATGGATCTCTGCCATCCATTTTGAAATTAAAAATCCCTTGGAGGCTCTGCAGCCCCCTCCATTACATTACCAGCATGTGCAGGTCACAAAGGTACAGCTGGAACAAGAATTGTGCTCCATCAGTCAAAAACTCTATTTTCTTCCCAAGTGCCAAAAGTCTTGAAGTGTGCAGTTTGAATCATCCTTAAATTCCCAGCATGTTTAAGCACTGTGCTAATAGGATAGCATTAAGGTATTAAAGGATACAGGTTAATCCCAGTGCTCTTGTGCCTTGGTCTCTTGGTGGCAGCTGGGGCTGGGAGTAAAGAAGTGATAAATTCAGACTCCATTAATGAGTGCTGAGGAGGGAGAGCCACAACTGAGATTTCAGAGCAACATTCTCCATTTCATTGCTTCAATTTCACTTTAGTTTATGGCTCCAGTTTCTGCAGGGTGAGTTTAAGTAGGCACAGGGTCTGGCCTCTTGTCTCAGCCTGGGTAAACAGGAGAGAGAGACTGCTTTTGTGTGTGTCATATCCCAAGGCTAAGTGCACTCTTCTGCAAAGCCACTGACAGAAATGAAGGGTAATAATGAAGCCTGGGAGAAACAGGAGAAAACTGGAGAGGAGAACAAAATAAATGGGCAGACTGACACACCTAAGCCCTACTCAAGTTCAGTATCCTCAGCTGGGTTCACTCCCACACAAATTATGTGCCCTTCTGGTTCCCCTGTTGGCATGTTGTGATCACCCTTGGGCAGAGAAGGTGTGTTGTACTTTTATGTCAGGAAAGAACAGAGTTCTTAGGCTTAAATAACTAAAGGGTCACTAAGGCTCTTCAGGCCTGGCTCATACTGTGTGTGGTGTTTATACACAGGCATATATTTTATAGCTGGAATGTAAAATGGATTTTAAAACAGCTTCAGAAACACAATCTGAGAGTCATGAGAATATAAATGCCCCTTGCCAGGTTCCCCAAAGTGCCAATGGGATGAGAGGGATTTTGTGTGGATTCAGAGATGGAATTTGCAGTGTGCCAAGCTGATGGCACATTTCTCTTCATCCTCTGGACGCTGACTCCAGCCTTCTGCTGCAGTTACCTGATGGGATTTGCCCCAGAGCACTGCATGCAGCTATCACACTGCAAAACAGATCAGCTCCTCTCCTTGAAATAACTCTGCAACTGGCCTAGGGAGTCAGAATCATAAACCTTGCACAACCTGGCTATTTCCCACCTAGCAGCTGTAGATCAGCCAGTTTATCCAAGGGGCTGCTAATTGAGAGGACAAACCTTTGGCTGGGATTAATTAGCACACCTCAGCCTGCAACGACTCAGGTCCCACCAGCAGGGAATATGAACATGTACATACCTCATAATTTTATTCAGACAGCTTTGTTCCTTACAGTGCTTGTCAGCTCTTAAATAATTAGAGTAAACTACTTCTACCTGATAGACCTTGTCAAATCTTAAATAATTGGGAGGAAAAAAAGACTGAATATTTTTTTTTTTTTCTATCTGTTGTTGACAGTGGTATCCTACATGCAGACTTTTGACTATACACTGATTGTGACCAAAGAAAAACCCATGGAGATGGATCTGCTTTTACACCTTAGAAAGAGAAGCTGAGAACAGACAGGGCTTCAGAGCCTGATGGATTTAAACACAAACTGTGCTACCCAAATTTTAATGGATATATATGCCATGGTTCTAGTTTAAGATATCGGCTTAGAAGAGGCTCAATTAAGAAAGGACTTAGTTTAAAGACTTTTATAGTTTGGCCAGAACAAAGTCTGGACTATTCTTCATCCAGGTCCTTTAAAGTCCATGAAACATCATTGAGCATCTTTTCTTTTTCTTTTTATTTTTTCTTTTTTTTTTCCCAAAAGGAAATGATTCATTGTTTTATTTTCTAACAAACAACAGCTGAGCTGCCATGTACAGAGACCTCAGTATGAGAAACCCATTCACATCAAGAGTAGAGGAAAAGAAATTGTATTAAATAATAGCATGTGGATATGCTTTTTCATGGACTGTTTCCAAACACAAATATGTTTTAAAACTAGTAAAACAACAGAACTTCTTTTTCCAGTTTCCTTTTCTTTAAATAATAAATTTGAAAAATAAGGAGATTAGACATATGACAGGCAGCACAGACACAATACTAAAAATGAAATAAGAACTAACTAAATAAATAAACAATTAAATGAAGAGGAATTTGCATGTAACAAAAAGCAGCCTTGCTCTTCAAAGAGGACTAGTTGCATTATTTCCATTTCAGCAAACTGCAAAATATTTGGGCAAGTTAAGAACAAATTAAGCAGTTGGAAGACACCAGCCATAATCAAGTGTGTGCAGACAGGGAGGCTTCATTTAAGTGGATGTTTGTTCATTAAATGGATATTAAAGCAGAAATCCTTCTCAAAGCACCCATTGCAGAACCAACTCTGTGTCCCATGGGAACTGCAATGTCTGGGTGCCAGAAATGTGTTTTACCTCTTGAGGGTGGGCAATGAATTTGCTCCATGGATGCAAAAGGAAACTGAGCTGCAGAATTGCAGTGATTCCCACAGATCCTGAACCATCCTCTCAGTTCCTCCTGTGTCTCAGGATTTTTAAGGTCTGAAAAATAACTCAATGAATATGAAAACTGAGGGCCAGTTGTGAATCTATCTATGTAGATAATGAGGGAATAAAGGAGCAGAAATCTTCATGAGAAATAAATAACTCTGAACCTCTGTCTGCTCCTTGGAGGGGCAGGGAGAAGGCAGAGTTTGCTCAGAAACAGGAGCTCAGCTGAGTTTCCCTAGGGAGCAACCAAATAAACTGAAAAGTGGCTATAATTTGATCTCTGCTCTGCTTCTGGGGAAAAGCAAATACAGGCTGCCCTTTGCTCAGAGCTGAACACAGACTGCCTGTCAATGCAGGGCCCTGGAGAACATTCTGGATGTGAGCAGCAAACATGAAGTCCAGTGCTTCCCAAGACTCTTGGCATAAACACTTCTAGGAAGCACACCTCATCCAAAGGCAACTAACAGATAGGGAGCAGCACAATGTATTAGTTCTCTGCCTGATCTGATCAAACATAAAGGATGCTTTTGGTCATGTGCACACGTGTGGGAGTGGGTGGATGAAAGAGAGGGTAGGCATGCATGGAAATGTGTCCAAGGATACACACATCCAAAATCCAGGGACGCTTCACTCCCCTATTATAGCTGTGCAGCAGAACAACCACAAGATTGATTGCAAGATCAATGCAATCAGCTAGGCAGTGAGAGCTGATTGTCTGGGAATTCTGAGTAAAGATTATCCATAATAGAATAAAGGGCTGCTGCCCAGTCAGGTACAAGCCACAGAATAAGTTAAATGTGCATTACAGGCTCCTCAACAGGCTGTCAACATGTGAGGATGAATGAGGAAAAAAATACTTATGCACTTTTAAGAGAAGTCTAATAAGTACTGTTTAAAATTTCCATCTGTAACACAAGTGGAAGAGTCATGCAAGTTTTGTATTTTTCATTTGTACCAGCTATCACTGGTAATACCTATCTGGTTGATTCTCCCACCTATCATTCTGTCCTTGCCATCAGTGTTTAACAAGGATATTCTCATTTAATTTCAGGATATGGGTTGTTTTCCTCAACAGAGGAATGAATCTACTGATGTTAATCTGGTGAGGGGTAGAACTGATAACTCTTGTCAGATTTCTAAATAGAACAGTGTAAGTGCAGAGGCCATTTTTTATTTACAGAAATATATCAACTGTGTGTGCATAGGCTAAAAATCTGTGAGTCGTTTACAAAGAGATAAATATCACCATTAAAAGTTAATTAACTTTGATTCTTCATGGTCATTATTGACATAGATCATTATATAGATGGTATTTTTTATCTTACAAGCATATCATGCATTGAGGTTGAAAATGGGGGTGAGATGAGGTTGAAAAGAGGAGGGGAGAGTCACAATTAGGGTTAATTAACCCTAAAGAATGCCTCCTCCCAGGTGACTGTTATCTTGATATGATGGAAGGCAGCTTGGATTATCTGAGTGGTGTTTTTCCTCAAACACAACTTGATCCCAGAGCCACCACAGCACAGAGCTGGGAAAGCCAAGGGGTCAGAAATACACGGTGTACAACAACAACAACAAACAACTCTCAACAAATACAGTCTGTAAAAATACATTAAATCTCATGTGGTGATGGATCACTGAGTCAGGTAGGAAGAACACAGAAATGCAAGAACAAATGCTACAAGGAAGTTGTGAGTCTTTGGGGGAATCAAGTGACCTGCAAAAGATCTAATTTTCAGCACCACATGTCCAATCTTACTTGACATCATAAATTCACAGGGCCTTGATCTCATACACACAGTGATACTGAAGGTAAGCAAGGCTGAAGTGGAAGGATGGTTTTCTACTCAACAAAAGAATTGCCTGCATGAGTCACTGAATGTCACTATAACACTTTGTTCTATAAGTACATTAAAAATTTTCCACTAGAGAAACTATCTTGATTCTTATAAAAAAATTCAAAATAGAAGACCCTAAAATCTGTTTGCAAATATGTAGAAAAATAATTCTTATTGTAAATTATATATAGTTTTATAATCTTTTTTATATGTTTCTTATTTGTTTCAGAAGTCATTTAAAATGAAGATGAAACCCTTGGGAGAGCACTCAAAAAAGAACACACTGATTACTGAGCCAAACATTCAGTGATTTCCACTTTTGGTACTTCTGTTGTTGGGCTGGGTCTGACCCTGCTCTGGTTCCACTCCTCTTTTCTTTCAGTTGAGATGCAACTACTGCTCCCTGCTCCTGGCTTTCAGTTCTTTTTACTTCCACTCCACTCCTCCAAATCATTGTTTTCAGCTGCCAGGCAAAAACCTCTAAGAGCAAAACCCTTCAGTCTTGAGATGCCTTGGCACTTAAGTGTGTATTTGTCCAAGCTCTAACAGTTGCATTTAGATTATATGAATCTGTAAAACATCCCCCAATATTTAGATGTTTGAGGCAATTCATGTATTCTCCTTTCTACAAAAATTCTGTATTTGAGATTAGACACCTCTCCCAGTGGAAATTTCATCAAGACCAATACATTAATGGGAAAAGTTTCAGCCCCAATGAACTGACATTTTTCTGATGAAAATCTTGCCCCAAACCTCTGAACTATCTCAACATGCAGCCTTGTGGTACCCAGGCAAGCACTGCCCAAGCTCTTTGCTTTAATTGTATACATTTTCATCAAACCCTGATGCCCCTCGTGGGTTTGTGCAATTTCTGAAATGTAGCTAAAACATTTACTATATATTTCTGTTCCTTGATTCCAAGTGAAATTATTTCATCACTTTATGTCTTCTTTTTCCTCCTAGCCCTGATGTATTTTGACATTCAGAGAATTACAGTTTAACCAAAACCCTTCAAATTGGAATTTAGCAGAAAATGAAAGAAAGTAAAAATATTTCAGTTGGAGGCTAATAGGTGGAATGAGGGCAGCAACTATTCAGCCATTCAAGTTAAACAAGGGGCTCATTACTGTCCTCTGTGACAACTGCCTAAATGCCAAATTTAAAGGTCCCATTATTTAAAGTTTCAAGGACTACAGTATTCATGTACTCTATAAGTTTTTGTTTTAAAGTAGCACTTTAAAGTTAAGATCAAAATCCTGTTCTGTGGTGTTCTCTAAGATGGGTCATTTTACTACTGTCACCCCAAACACCTTCTTAGAAAAGAGATTTCTCCTGCACTATAGTTTGAAACTCTTCCAGGGAGATTGAGCACAGCTCTGGAAAACTGTCTAAAAAATATTATATAGAAGGATAACCTGGAAAAGAGAAGCTGTGCATCCCATGTCTTGGCCTGAAGATACTTTAGAAAATAAAAATTATAAAACATGACATGATGTTGTGCTTGCCTTGTAAAAGGGACTGTATATAGCTGAAAAGAACTCAACTTATTTAGTAACCAAATGTATGGAGAGGCTCCCTACATTTGCCATGGGAGACAAATACCAGTGGGGAAGAGAAGCTACTCAGAACAAAGCTGACACAAGAAAAAACAAGTAATTATGTGACACAAATATATTTAGAATACTTTGTAAGTTTTCTAATGAATTAATGTTCTGTTAAGTGTGTTGTCTACTTTAATACTATGTGATTCTCTTTTCCCTTTACTGAGAGAATATACAGTTCCAAATATTTGCTTCATGTTTTTAATATTTAATCTAAATTTAGTAATCAAATGTCTATTTATCAGTCTGATTGCTCATGACTGGGAATTTTTAATAATTTCTTATCCATTAAAATTAACAGAATATTTTCATATTCATATTGGTGCCCTCAGCTTGCTTTAAAACTGTGTGGGCATCCTGAAGTGTTTTCACTGAAGTATTCAAGAAAACTCAGCTCAAGGATTCAGAGAACTTGAACTTTAGAAACATCACCAATTAAAGCAAATTGAATAATTCATTGTTTCTAAATAGAAAATAAAGTTTGAGTCACACAATTTCTCAGACAAGAAAGGAGGGATATGGAAGAGTTCTAGCACTGTAGGCAAGCTTTGTGTATGGATAGATGGGGTAATTTCAGTTGTCAGTTTAAGTCACCCAAACTCCATAACTTCATCAATATTTTTTTGAGGTTTTTATTTTTTTTTTTTAAACTTAAGAAAAAAATTGAATTGAAAGTTTAAATTCTTCCACATTTTATGAGCTGAAAACTGAGAACTGTGCCATTTGGACCAGCAGAAACCCTTTATTCAATTTAGTTGCAATTACATTTCCTATATTGCTCTTTTGATTGTAAATCAAGAATTAAAAATAAATTATTTTCAGTAGGAAAAAAAAAAAAAAGGACAAAATTTTCACTGGTAAATTAAATGTGTCCAGAGTTACTCCTTGCTATTGAAGCCAGTTCTCACAGACTGGACTCCATCCATGCTCTTAATCACTGTTAACATCCAAAGCCAGAGTAACCCCACACAAACTGCCTGCTGTTCATGCATTCTACATGTGCCAGCTACCAAACACTGCCTTGTTTAAGACTGCAAAAACGTAAGCAAAACCACATTTCAGAATTTTAACAGTCAATAGATTTCCAGTGATGAGGGACATGCCCATGTCCTTTAGAATTTGCAAATATGAGTGCTGTCAGAATTTCCCAAAGAATTTAAAACTTCATGTTCTTTCCAGTTTTCAAAGTCAAAAAATTAGTTAGTATGTCAAAAGTACTAACAGCTGTCATTGAAAAATTGATATTAATAAGACAGCATTTTAAAATAAGATTAGTCCTAAAGTCTCCAGCAGCTCTTGCAAAGAGACAGAAGACAGACACAGAGACCACAATTTCTCTGAAAATTCCTTGCCAAGTCTGTGACATAGCTAAAATTTCAAATTCAGTCTCCTGGACTCTATTCCAATGATTTCATAACAAATCTTTCTCAGGAGGAAAAACAGATCAAGAAAACACTGAAACACACAGATTGGCCTGGCATCTTTCACTGCTGCAAGAGTCAAAGCATTTTGGTTCATAGTGTGGAGCTGGAGTGGGCAAAATGCCTGGATTCCTAACAACTGTGAAAGTAGGAGTCTTTATTTATTTTGTGTAGGGGAATGTATGAATTTGCAATCTGGACTGCTTTGTGGTACCATGCTGAAATGTAATCAGTTTTCAATGTGCAGAGAGTCCCAGAATAACTTTCTAACAGCAACATTAGAAAAAGATACGTCTTTTTCTCCAGGCTGTTTGTACCTCCAACATGCAATTTTGCCATTAGTGAAGTGTGATGAAAATTAAGTCACTTGTACAGCTCACTCAATCAACCTTTTTTTTTCTTTGTTACTAACTCAGGGCTCAATTCAGGAATAAATTGGCTGCAGAATTCAAGCTGCTAAAAGCTTTTTGAGAGTCTTTAGCACTAACCACACGGCCTTCACCAGAGCTGTAATCTATAAATCTGAGAGGAAGGTCATGCTAAGATTTCAGAGCCATAACCCAAGCTCTTGCCTCAAAACATGTTTTCTACCATCATGTGGGTATTTGACATTGCAGGCAGGCAGGTTTCCAGCTGCCAGGGCTGGCACAGGCACTTAAGGAAGCACAGAGAAGAGGACCTATGAGCCTCCTAATATTTTCAGCTTCTCCATTTGGTAGCATCATTTGCTGATGGAGTTCAGAGGTGGGTTTGAGCAGAGACTACCCATAAAAGTGGATGTATTAGGACAGTCCAGTGGATATCCTGGTTCAGTAGACTCCAGCAGGAGCCAAAATCAGACAGCTAGGGAGGAAAAAAGAGAACCAACAGCAACACTTTCTTAGTTCAGTCCATCAGGCATGCTGTAGTCATTGATTACAAATGCTGTCCAAAACCTGTCCCCTTTTTCAACCAGATCCCTGTGAAATTAGAAGATTGACTGCCTGGGTTTTTATACTGGACATCTCAAGGAAAGCAAGCTCATGCACTGCCCTTTGAGCTCTTCATGACTGCTGTCCACATCTCCTGGGAGAGAACAGAACATACTGCATGTAAGCAGCTGGGGGAGGAGATATCTCAGATTACACCCAGATGTCTTTGGAACAGTGTGGAGCAGAGAATGCAGCCTGTGGTGCCCAGCAAGGGATTGCAGAGAGCAGGCCCAGGGTAGCACTGGACTGACCCAGTGGGTCTGAGCTCCTGAGTTTTAGGAAGATCCCAGTGCATTGTACAGAGAGCAATCCTACTGCTCACTGCATTGCTAAGGGAACAGCAAGGCAAACAGCTCTAGGTTTTGTGCTAAAAAGAGTGAATACACAGAATTTTTTTCTCCTAAGGTGAGATCTTAAAAGCTGCCATCAACCTGCAGTCAGACTCTGAGATCTCCCCAGTCAGACATGAAAAACTACATTAAGATTCTGCTGTACCTCCCAGTACGTGTTTCCTCTCCTGTCCAGAGAGCTCCATGTCCACTCCCAGCACAGGGATGCTTGTTCTGGGCACCTCTTGAGAACCCCACACAAAACGTGTCTTTCTCACACAAGAGCAACCTGCCCTCCCTCCAGCCCTGGCAGATACAGCATTTCACAGCTCTCTGAAGTGTTCTTTTCACTGCTAGCCTGCAGTCTGCAAATGTCAGTGCCTGTCTCAGAGCAAAACCCTGCCATCCTTATTGCTGCTGCTCTGAGCCATCACTTCTCCCCCAACACATCACCCTCTCCATCCCAGGAGGGGAAGGAGGGGCTGGGGGGATGTTTTTAAATGAGCAGGAGGGGATGGCAGCACCAGAGGGACTGCAGCCCATGGGGACACTGCCCAGATGTGGCACCAGCTGCCATGGCAGGCTCATTCATATCCTCACAATGTCATATCACTTGTCACATCACCCTTGTCACATCACCCTTGTGTTCATGCCCAGCTTGCCTTTCTTCCCTTTGCACCACTGCCACTTCTGCTCAAGCCAAGTGACCTTTGCTTGTAGCTTAGGCATCCCTTTGGAAGTACATTGTACCTGTGGCCCTTGGGAGCAGAGTCTTTCCACATCTAGCAGGAAAAAAGTGCAGAAAGCACCCAAAGGCAATAATAGGAAGCAATTAATTATGAAAGTGCTGTATTTAGAAGTCTTAAGCAAAATTTCCCAGCTATCTTCCCCATCATTTCCCTATGGAAAGGAAATGGGTTTGTCTGGATTTCTCTTCTGCTGTGCCATTTTACTGACTGCAGCAAATACATTTACCTGTTTTAGAATAGTGCAATACCTCAGTTCTTAAAACACAAGGAGACCTCACTCAGCTTGTTGCCAAATACAGTAAAGATGAGCACTTCTTGCACTGTACATATTTTTAGGCTAACCAACCACGAATTTTAAGCTGAATCACTTTGCTTGAAGGAAACCCTTTAAAGATTGCTAAAAGCAATGGCTTTTTGTTCTTTTCTGCATTGCCTGGATTTGGCTAAAAGGCTTTGCACAGCAAACTAGCCAAAAAATATTTCTTGACACAGCCAGCTTATAAGACACAGTGCAGCAAAGGTGCCAAAGAGACCAATGGGCTAAGATTTTTCAATTATAAAACTAGTTATTTCATCCAATTACTGAATATTTAGGGTCATTCTTTCCAGAGGACAGATTTCTAGCTCACTTATTGGCTTTGTGCATAAATAGAAACAGCATATGTAATTTATAATAGCAGCTTTACAAAGGGTTTGAAACAAGCAAGCATTAGGAAAAAAGCCAAAATCTAATTAATGGGTTTTGCAAACAGAGTTTTCCTATGGGCAGGTTTTTTTCCTGCAACAATTTTCTGCCAGTGGTTTGCTAGCTCATAACAAAAAAAAGGTTCATCAGTGGTTCAGATTTGATACAGCATAAGACTATTCAGTTGTGAGAACAAAAGAAATGAAAAATTGTGTAGGTGTTATTCCCACCTATATTTCCTGACTCTAAATATAGTGAGCTCTTTTGACTGAGAATTGATAATAAATTTTTTTCACAAAATAAATCAACTTATAGAAAAAGATTTTTTCCTACCAAAATGGAAACTTCAGTGACATTTATGTGTTTGAACATACATCCTTTTAAAATAAAAAAATAGAAAAGATATTGAAATATTCAAGAAGTCTCGTTGCAATGGTGAAACAAAATCATATTCTCTCACTTGATACAAAAACTTTTCCCTGCATGCTCAAGTAAAATTTAATTTTGTTTAAAAATATTTTAAAATTTCACATCTCATTTTGGTGAGATATTTTCCTTTTTCTTAAAATGTTTCACATTTTCCAGTCATTTCCATCACCACACTGTCTGTGTGATCAGTCAGGAAGTGAATCAGAACAGGCTACACTGGAAATTTTCTAGGCTCATTCCCTGCTGTTCCACTTATTACTATGGCACATCTGAGTAAGAACTTCCACAGAGGAGTTTAGTCAAGTTTGACTAATTGACTTTTAGAGTGCATCCAGTTCAAGTTTGTTGGGTTCACTCCCATGGATAAGCTCTATTTTAGTATCCTTCACTTTCTAGCCCAACATGATTTGTAATGTCACACATTATTAAATAGTTGGTGTGAAGCTGTCTTAAAATCACAGTGAATAACTCCAACAGTAGTGATGGCAAGTAAATATATCCTTTACTGCAAAGCTTCTAACTTGTGGGAGAATTGTGATATTAATTAGTTAATATTTCTAAATTTCAGATGAAAGAGGTTAGTAAAAAAAAAAAAAAAAAAAATTATTATTATTATTCCTCCTGTCTTTGCTGAAATATATTAACTCTATCAATATTACACAGAATCCAGCATAGTTGTAGTACTCAAATCTAAGGTGAATTTCTTTTCAATAAACAGCAGAACCACAGAGAGTGTAATCAGAGCTCTCAGCCAAGTGTTTGTACATCACCAAACCTGGACATGCATAAAGAGGAAACACAAGAGTGAAAGAATATTTTCAATTTGCCTCTTTCAAGGACATTATAAACAGGGCAAAGAGTATGAAAACCCCACAATTTTGCCTCTCCCTTTGCAGAACACAGTTAAAATGGGTTTACACACTTCACCCCTTGCCCAGATGAGCCAGACTTACAATTTTTCATCTATTTCAATAAGAGCCTCTTCAGCTTGAAAACACAGATTACCAAGGAATGGAACATCACTAAGCAGTCACCCTTCCTTTACTCAATTGCTACTTGAGGTTTCTTTTCTCTGAGGAAGAAATCATGCCAAAACATCCCAGAATAGCTGCTGCAGACAGACAGAGACAAGTAAACAAGGTCAGCTCTCTCCCTGGGCAGGTTTTCTCCGTGGAGGAAAGAGGTGCACCAAGGAGTGGGGCAGCTGCTGAGCCACTGGAGGGATGAAGTTAACCCTGTCCATCAGTGAGAGGGTTTTTCTTGTTATCATCCCCCTGTGCAGGATGTTACCACTGTCCATCAGAGGGTTTTTCTTGTTATCATCCCCTGTGCAGGATGTTACCACTGTCCATCAGAGGGTTTTTCTTGTTATCATCCCCCTGTGCAGGATGTTACCACTGTCCATCAGAGGGTTTTTCTTCTTATCATCTCCCAGTGCAGGATGTGAAGCTCCACAGGAGAATTAAACTCACCCACAGTGAGAACAATTGCAGCCCTGCTGTCAGGATGAGGGAGCCTGAGCAGGAGGAGACCTACACTGAAATAAAGGATAAATTAAATCCAAATTCAGATCACAGCTTTTCCTGAAGAATATGAAAATTCACCTGATACTGCTGGAGTGAGCTCTGGTTTCAAGGAACAAGGAAAATCAGAACCAGACATTCACAGTGAAATGAGGTTCCTACTACTAGGGATAGCAAAAGAGACTTCCAAAATGATAAAGTAACTGTGATTTCACTGGGAAAAAATTAATATGAAACTAGTCTAGAGCAGTTCAACCTCAAAAAATATAGCAACAGATTTGGTTTTGCTTGAACCTCACTGCAAATGAACAGAAATGCTTTTTGTTGTTTGAGAGGACAAATTATATCTTTATATTCTATATTTCTTAGTGCTATATAAGTTTCTTTTTTTTTTTTTTTTTTTTTGGTAAAACACATGCAATACATATAAAAAAAGCATTTAAAGGTGGACTTATTATTCTGATGTCACTGTAACATATTAAATCAATTTTTTAGCACAACTGATGTCAGATTCAAAAGATGGCATCCAATTTTGATGCCCTAAAGTTGTCAGAATTGACATGCAAAATACAGAGATTGATAAATATAGAAGTTTGTAATCAGAGATTGTTTTCAGTTTGGAAGAGAACAGAGGAGAAAATTTTTCTGCCAAAACAGAAAATGCAGATCTAAGACAAAGTTTTTTGATGAATATGTCTTAACTTCAGTGAATTATTTTGACTGATATATATTAACTCAATTTAAAAGACAATTCCTTTTTTCTTCTTTTGAGATTATATTGGGCTTTCAAATCTTTCAAGATTTTCAAGACACCAGATAATAAATGTACTTAGTGCTAAACTAAACATTCTCGTAGCTTCAAAACTATATTTAATTGCATTTTTTTAATATCAGCAGACTAAAAATCATTTTATATTCCCACAGCTGTAAATGAGTCGAGCACATCCTTTCTTCTAAGTGCCTGTATTGGTTATTCAACAACCCAGGAGAGCTCTGTGACCTCTGTATTGTTTCTGCAAAACAGATCAGAAAAAAATACCCAAGTATTCAACTTACTGTGGTGAGTCAGAGTCAGAGCAAAGCCAGAGCCCCACAATGAGCTGTTAGAACTTGGAGCCACCTTCCTGCTCTGCCACTGCAATTACAGAGGCACTCCAGGCCACCCAGCTCAGCCTGCTTTGGGTTTCAAGGACCACATGGAGATTTCATTCTTTTCCTTCTCAAGTTTCTCCTTTCAAGTTTGTCACCTCATTTCATGATGCTCTTCAGGCAGCCAGAATGACACCACCCCTGGTGTAGTGGCACCAAGGCAGGTCAAGAGCAGCTGCCAGACTACTCAGCCTGGAGAGCAGATGTCAGACTTGTGCTGCTAATTCAGAATAAAGCCATTCACTCCAGTGCAGCATCACTCCAGTTTCCATTTGCTGTGGAATGGTATTTCCTCATTTTCATCCTGAGCTAAACTGTAACCCATAGGACTTTCCAAGCCTGAATTTTCTACAATGAAAACAAGACCCTTTCTGTTATTCACCAAATGAAAAAAAAATAGAAAAAAAAAAAAAAAATGAAATGAAATGAAATGAAATGAAATGAAATGAAATGAAATGAAATGAAATGAAATGCTAAGACACTTTAGAGATCCAGATTATTTGGTTATGTCTTTCTGGCTGCATGAATTCATCTGAGGAAACAAATACATATAAAGATGCCACTTCAAATTTCTTCTCAGAAGGATATTTTCTTGTTTGGATGAGCCAGAATGTCACATCACATTACTGAGTAGCACAACCCCATGTTCCTAATCCACAAAAGTCTGTCGCCTTGCTCAAAACCAAAAGTGGCATAAACCCATTTATAATTTAAGTAAGTTGCTGGCAGTTCCTAAAATGGCTTTCCTGGAGAATAATGAGATAGGCCAGTGGGGTAAGAAACATGATAAGTGACTCACAACAGAAGACATAATGAATAGTTGCTCTGTCCCTGGCAAGGGACTGTGGTACCAGAGAACCCTGTCATGAACTGTCTTTTATGGCAAGTCATAAATTAAAACATTTTTATTGTGAAAGCTTCTGTCACTGCAAGAAGGAAGAACAATATAGCTCCACATTTCTTTCCAGGATTGCAAATCAAGGCCAAAATATCTCCTAATGTAAATTATGCCATACATTCATTTCAGCTGAGTTTTATCCATGTTTATAATCAGAAAAAGTCATAAACTGCTTCTGTTCTAATTTAATTGGAGTATTGATTCCTCAAAATTGTTATGTTACATTGAATTTTAGTTACCACTGTCACTCTGTAAAAGACAATCTGGCACAAAAAGCTGACTCTGTGTATAAGTCAATGAGAATAGACAGGAGGATAGGTATTAGGGAGATTAAAAAAATGCTATTTGAATTTATAATGCCAGAGAAGTATCTGTCTTCTAGTGTAATCACCACAGATGATCAGTAGAAATTACAACAATCTATTGCAGCCAGCACAAATAGAAATCTAGCAATGGCTCCAAGAGAAAATATTAATTTTTAAATTTTTAAATTATTTTTTCTCTTTTGCTGCTCATAACTTAAGAGGAATTAAAGATCTAATTTAGATTAACTTTGCTGCTAATAGCAGCAAGTGGCCATCAGGACAGCCAAAGTGTTTGCCACTTTTACAGAGCTGTGCCAACATTAGGCATAGACTAACAGTGTTGGAGGCTGCCCACGTGCTGCAGCCTGGAGCAAAAATATGCTCAAAATGTAGCTTATATGGTCTTTCCATATATTCTTTCTTTCCTGTCAAAGTGCTTTTTTTCAGAAGCATATGCACACATGTATATATTTATGTGCACAGAGATGTCTCTATATACGCTTTTGGAACTGGTCCAGGGTTCAATTCCCTAGGGACTGATTTCCTTGCATTTCTTGTTGTTTTGCCCCATTCCAGGTACCATTAACACCTCTTGGATTTATTTCTTTCAGACAAATTATGCTCCAGGCTGGGTTTTTTGAACCTTACACTGTCCTACAGCCCTGCCATAAAACCTGCAGAGCCCGGCCACCACAGCTGCTCACTGTTCTTTAATCAGCACCAAGGACAGCCACACCAGGGGCTCATTTGTATTTAATTAAAACTGTTGGAAAAACAGGGCCTAGAGGATGCACTAAGTATTCTGATCATCCTAAAAAACTGTAATTGTGAGGTGGGAGGAATGCAAACCAGGGTGGGAACAGAGTTTAGCTTGTGGTATCAGTGGGTATGTGCTTGGCACACAGGTCTGTGCTTCTGTGGCACTGAACTGACTGGGCCAGTGCTCCTCTGGAAACCCTGCAAGTATCTTTGCAAGATCTACCCCGAGGTGTTTTGAACCCTGAACCCAAGAACCAAGGTGTTTTGTCTCCCAGCTGTGCTGAGAGCAGTGAAGGCTGGAGCAGGCTTGCTCAGACCATGGCATTGCAGACACATCTGGCACCTCCACACCTATCCACACACATCCACACACACCTATCCACACACACCTACACATCCTGTCTGCAAGGGCTAAGAAACAAACTGGCAGCTGGTCCTTGAGCTGAGAGCACATTGATATTAAAATAAAATAAATCAAATTCTTGTGACTGATACTTTGATTTTGAAGCACTTCTTTCTATACACAAACATGCTTCTGATAGATAGAAGTGAAGAGTCTTCACTCTATCAAGTGAAGACAACTTAGGTAGCATTTTCTCATAGACAAACATTCTCACAAGAGCCCTTATTTAGGCAGAGGAAACTGGGAGTACAAGTTCATTCTCCCCCCAGTGAAATTCCATTGAATGCTGTGAACTCTTTGCCCTCAGTAGGAGATGCTCACACCCATACACTTTCTGTGAGCCAGACTGTGATTTCTAGTTTCATATCACTAATCAGATATTTCCCTCTTGCATTCATCTAATTATTCCATATTAATAAACCTTGACTTTTAGACAGAAGCTCTGTGAGGTGCATTCTCAACATGATGCACACAAAAATCCCCATGGCATCTTCAACAGTAGGGCACACGTGGAGAATTGATTATAGCCTTAGGTTTTTAGCCATTGCTACCTTACTTTTAGATTTTTCCTCTGGTGATTTCTTGAGTGCCAACACAGCTACTGCTGTTCCTGTCTTTGCTGAAAACCTTCCTAGGAACACTATTAAAAATGTTCAATTTATGCAAAATAGAAATTTAATCTAGAAAATGCAGATTTGAAACACCACATGGTGGAAGAAATCACCTCAAAGTACAGCCAAAGAGGTGACAAAAGCAGGTCACAGAAATCTGGTTTCCTAGGGAGCTCCTGCACATTAGAGAAATGTAAGCAGCTACTGGCAGCTCCAAACTGCACACATTAAATGTGCCTACAAAGGATTTTGACAGGTCTCTACAAATCTGGGACTTTCTGTGCCTGTAGTACATTTCCAGTTTCATGGCAAGACAGAAGTAAGAAGCAGAATGGTTTCTGTGCAATGGTTCCATATTGAATGAACATTCCTTTGGACAAATATTCATTTATTCTGAGGTCACTTGCAAATCTCCCAACAGACTAAAAATATTTTATTATACTTACTACCTTTTCACCTTTTTTTCCCTCTAACAATTGGATATTACAACCCAGTATGACTATGCTGCTGGTATATTTGAATTCTGCAGCAGAATTCAAGGTTAGCTCAGGAATACTGAGCTCACAAAAAAACATGTTCTGCCTTAAGTTATTTCAATTACTAAGGATGGGAAAGGTAACATTGTGAAAATTTTTATAAGGTTAGAGAGTGAATACCCCTTCACTGTTTTGGTCTGGGTATTATGCCTCAATAAAATACATGGTAATAAACAGTCCCTTCAGTTACTCAGATGAAATAAAGTAATCCATCCATGGCATGATTTTATGAGTCTAGCTACAGGAAGTTATGGATATAAAATAAGAGCTAAGAGATTTGCATAGTCCTCAGCAAATGTACAAAATGACTTTATAAAATGTAATGTGTATGTAGTACACAAATTATGTGTGTTCACACACAAGCACACGAGACAAGAGATGAATTTTCTGAAAGCGATGAAAGTTGAAAGTTTAGTTAAATGTTTGATTTTTAGAAAGTGCTGATAAGACACTTGCAGGAAATTGGGAGTGTTAGAGTGATCATCCACAAATTGAAGATTGTGGGGAGAAATTTGGAATAATCATAGCTAAATGAAAATATCAAGTTGTTCTTGTATGCAGAATGCTCTTCATCTGCAGCAATACAGAAACCCTTGGACTTTTCCTCAGTGCAAGACTTTCTAGCTACTAGATCAGTGCCATACCACATGTCACTCTGTCCTTTAATTATAACTGGAAGGCAAGAAAATGTCAATGTTTGCAGCTTCTGAGAGACAGATGCAATTCAATAATTCACACTGGTGCAATTGTGCATCACGGTTGGCTGCTGCTTTATAGGATCTTAGAGAACTTTGCTGGAAAGTCTGTAATAAAATGATCATTGCTTTAAAACAAATTTCAACCTGTTCTCCTAGATAAAGAAAATATCTTTCTCTGTTAAGAAAACATGTAAGGTTTGCTTATCTTTTATCAGCAATTCCATGTATTTGAGTTTATCTGCTTGTTTTCTACTTAAACTGTCCATTTCTAATCAAGCATGTGTTCTGTGCATTTTAGGCACCTGTTCCTTTTTGTTTCCCCTGCAATGTTCATTATTGCCCATGACAGATCCTTTCCTAGGACTGCTAAGCAAAGCAGAAGGCTACTCCAGAGCAGCATTGCTCTCCCTGGGCAATTTAGACAAGATCAATATTCATTAACATTGGTAATTCACCACACAAGGGGACAGTGACTCAAAATAAGCCTCTCAAAGAAAGACACAGGGAAATATTACCACATGAATAAGACACCACCAGGTATTTTCTACACACTCTGTCCAGCTGTCCTCTGCCCCTGCCTCTTCTCCTTTGGCTGGAAGTGTCCCTGAGCCTCTGCTGAATTCTTTATTCCTTCTGTGACCTGAACTTCTGCCTGGTGCACTTCCATGCTGGGCACACTCCCTACCTTGTCAGATTCAGTTTCTGATAGAAATCCCATGGCTGCAATGATTTCTTTCATCTCTTCCTTCACCAGTATTGCATAAGAGAATCAATCCCTGGAATATCTCTAAGCTGTGACATTCCCTGTCCATGGAAACAGGTGAAATATTTAGTGAGGCTGTGATCCTGCTGCAACTTTATGCTGCAACCTGCTTTGGTACAAACCAGTATAAACCTCTGAAAAATTCCTTTAGCTTTTCTTCAGCTTGAAGAACACAGGCTTATTGGGTTTTTATTTGTTTTTTTGGTTTTTTTTTAAGTACATGAACAAATTTAGAACAAAATCAAAAAGCATCCTAATTTATCTGTCTCTATCCAACATTTTTCCATTTTTCTTGAGTTTCTTATGTCCTACAGCACCTGGCTATGTGAAGATAAAACATGTTAAATGAAGTTTTAAAATGTGGAAAAATGTCAGTGTAACTGGATTCCTCTATACTGGTATGTGCACAAGTGTAAATCTTCTTGACTGTATTTTTCCTTTAAGCAATGATATTGAGAAAAATATTTATTTAGGAATACTACTTTTTTGTGAAAACCTTGAAAAAAGAATAATAGAAACTATCTGAATTTGAATTGTTTCCTTTTGAAGTATTTCAGTTTGCATTTAAGAGTATGGAGGCTTTTCATTCCTTGATTGCAATAAAATTTTAAGAACTTAGAATACATACTATAATTTTATTCTTTTTTATGCAAAACTCCCTCTAAGAACAAGGTTTTTACTAAATACTTAAATCTATCTATATTTACTGCAGGTGGAATGATGATTAAAAATATTGGGAGTTTTTACCCATAAATCTTTAAAAAAAATTCAAATAAGTCTAACAATCACATCTATTTCTTTTGTGAAAGAAGTAACAGATGAAGATAGATGAAGCCGTTACATTTCAAAAATCTTATTATATATTTCAAAAAAAGTCATTACATATTAATCATTAAGCAACAGTCTTAACTCAGTAACTCCAATGGCTTCACTGGAGCTAAGGTGAGATATGGGATTCAAAAACATTCAATTCTGATAATTTTTTTAGTTATTTATACCTTGTTTTACATCCCATGAGTTGGGTATTTCTCATGGGTTTGAGGAACACTTGATCTGTTAGATTGTTGTTTTTTCTTTCCTTATCTTTAACTTCTGATTCCTGATACCATTTAAAATAATAACAAAGCCATAGTGAGATGACAACAATAAGAATTTAGAACAACAGAGGTGTTACTTGATACTAAGAAAAGCACAAATCAGAGACCATCTACAAAAAACAAATTGCTGGGATGCACCCAGTCTTTCTTACTAATGGCTTTCCAAGCTAAATTTAATTAAAACAATGAAGGTTTCAACAGAAAGAATTAAAAGGAATTAAGAAATATAAAATGTTAAGGCCAAAAGGCAATTAATCATTATGACATCCTACCAACCCTCAAGATGAAGAATATGACCACAAAAGTGAACATTCCCAAGAAATTCAGCTGTAGATGGAGGTTTGCTCCAGTTCCTCCTGCTACAACAATCTATGGAGCTGAGCTTTGCTTCAGCCTGGGCACTTCTGAAAGATTCCACCCCCTTTGCTCTGTGACTCTCATTCCCTTTCTGATGGGGTCATAATTTCACAGCATTTTCTCACTATCCTACTGGGAGAAATGCTGCAGCAAAATTTATGGGTTTTGTTTGTTTTTCTCTTTTGTTTTCAATTGAAAATACTGTTTCTACATCACCAACTTGTTGGCAAGTTTCATTTTTTAACCCTGAAGTGTTTCCTGCTACCATCAGGAACCCAGAACTGCAGCATGCCAGTTTCAGGTTGGCTTCACCTCATCTTTCCTTTTTCATTGAACAATGTTTCTTTGAAGTGACTTGACTTTTTTTTTTTGGCTGGTTTTGCTTCTATGGAGTTTAATATCAAACCACATTTCTCTGTTTGGTGCTCTGGTTTTGGAACACCCAAAAGATTTACAAAGGTGAAAACTACAATATGTGAGAAATGCTGAAAACTAGTAATTTGGATTTGAAAATGAAAATACAGGTTTAATGAGAGAGCCAAAGAGTTATTCCTTTTTCCCCCAAAATCCTCTCAGAGATTGATCAGCATATTTTGTATTTCTGAATAATATTTTTCCACTGAGTTAATCTTTAAAAGTACTGACCAACACAAAATGTGTGAAAACTTTTTCTTCATTCTCTGATTCTTTCTTATATTCTTAGATCATAATTGTGTTTTAAATTTTCTTTTCTTATCCTTCTACAGTCATCACCAAGAAGTTTACAGCTCATGACAGCATCTATTTCATGTTGTAGCCATTTGTTAAACTCCTTCAAGATTGATTATCACCCTTTTTGCTGATGGGCTTGCTTGCCAGTTTTAATATGCTTCTTCATTCCTCCAAGGTAACTGCATGTCTTTTTGGCAGATCACTTTAAAATGAACTGATAATGACTTTAATGTGTTGATAATTTGATAATGCAGCCCTTAAAATTATATTCTAGCTGCTTGCAGTTTGCTGATTGGCCACATCATTTAGCAGGAGAAGTTAATTGTGAAAGACTTGCAATTTTACATAGGCAAATGTCACAAATTTCATGTATTAGCATGGAGTTCATCTGGAGGAAGTCCCCTGAAGTTAAACCAGATTTATCCAAATAAAAACTGAGAAAACTGATATGTATGTATGGGTAAAAAAATGACTAAAAAGTCACAGACAGTTTTCATCCACTCCAAAGGCTGTCAGATAATTAAAATTAAAAACAAAAATATTTTCATCATAAAAATTATATATTATATAATATATACAGGTATTATATATACATTCATCTATTTTATGTATATATTTTATATATTATAAAATTATATATATTATTCACCATACAAAGCATACCTATTCTTTTTTGTTTTAAAACACTTATTTTCTGCAACAGAACAAGAGCATCTTTGCATGGAGTGGTGTTACCAGCAGCTTCTGATCAAGGTATCAATATCTCAAAACCTAAGTACTTTAGTCAAGCATCCTAATTCAGACAGTATTTTCAGTTTATATGAAGACCTTACTATTACAGCAAATACTGAATATCCCAAATACTGAATACCCCAAAGCAAATACTGTATTATATTTTCATTGATTTAATAATGTTGCTGCTCTATTCTCTGTAGACAATTTTTAGGCTTGCCCTCATCTTTGTGCTGACCCTGGGTACAGTGAGCAAACACAACTCCCTGCCCTCTGGGCCATGTCTTGTATCCATGCCCTGAGCCCCACACATGGCTGAGCAATGCTATTCAGCTAGTGATGGGTTACCCCACTGGGATAACCTGCTTGAATGTCACCACTGGGAAATGACAAACCTACTTTTATTTCCTTTAAGAGAATTTAAATTTCCTTAATCTCAAAAACTTTAGAGTACACCCAACAGATGCTACTTGTCACGGAACTTGATACAAGTTTGGAAAGGGGAAAGGGACAAAACCAGGTGGGACAGTTTGCCAAAACTTGAAAACTTTTGCATTTCAGTAAATCTTTCAATACTATCTCTCATAGTGCCCTTCTGGTCAAAATGCCCACAAACAGCTGGATAAACACATTATGGGATGGGTGAGAAATTGGCTCATGGGTTGGGCACAAGGGGCTAGAGCCTCACTGAGCTCAAGAAGTGTTTGGACAATACCCTGGGGCACATGGTGTGACCCTTGGGGTCTCCTGTGCAGGGCTGGGGGTTGGACTCCATGATCCTTGTGGGTCCTTTCCAACCCAGCTTATTCTGTGATTCAGTGAACTGCAAAACAACTGCATTTTAAACAGTTGGTTCCAAATCACCTGTTAAAAATGCATTTAAAAATGTACCCACAGAACTGTCTTTGAGTACAATAGATTTAGTAAGGAAAAAATGAAGCACAAGTTAGATTCTCAGCTGATGCTAAATCAGCAGGACTTAACATCAGTAGAATATAAAGCTCCAAATATAATTTTCATTGGCAGTGGAATGTGTATATATGGAGCTTGGACTAACAATGGAGGTTTCAGATTAAACAGATGTTTGAAGTGCTGACTCAACATACAGCTCCATTAAGTAAATTATAGTGAATTATTTTTACTGCATAAATTACAAGTGGCTGACACTTACATGTGTAACTATACACATTGATCAGCAGCAGAATGGGAAATACAAGTGTATTTGGAAGACTGCAAGGTGTACATATTGGAAATACCTTCACAGACATGCTTTTAAGTGACTGCTCAGGAACTCTGGGACTGAGCAGCACACGTTTGAATTCAAACTTTCCATCCTACTGAACCAAGGACAGCTTCATCCCATTCCCTCAGGTGCTGTCCCTGGTCACCACAGAGAAGGGGGATCAGTGCCTGCCCCTCTGCTTCCCCTCATGAGGAAGCTCCTTACACCCTTCCAAACCCAGCCTCTGCTGCTGGAGGTAGAACAGGATATTTCTATATCCTCTTGCTTGATGTATTTACTATTTAATATTATTTCACTTAAAAATTAATGAAAATAGTTCACTACAACTACTTATGAATTTACCGTTCTCTATCATTTCAGCATTAGGATAATGAGAGTTGCAATAGCTTCTCATTTAGAGGACTGGAGGAAATGTGTCTGGCTAATTTAAAGGCAGAACTCCAAGTTTAAATTGCAGGAAAGGGCTGGAGTATGTCACCCAGAACTCTCTTCAGGCTTTGTGTCCTTTCTTCACAAAGCTGTTATAAAAATAATGAATTCTTAATGGTCGGATATTTTGACACTTTCTAATCTTAAATTGTAAATGGAGAATCTAAAATTTTATTCCATTTCTTCATAAAAATGATCTTTACATACAAAAAGGAAATAACAACCTCTGATATGCTTTGCACCAAGTTATAGAAGAAAATATTCATCAGCACCAACATAATTAGGATTTTACTCCTTTCTGTTTCTAGCTGACCATTACAAGTTCCAAACACTGTATCTTAATGAGATACCATATCATCTTTCCTGACTGTAAAACTAGAACACTTCAAGGCTTTTCACTTTATTATCCTCTTTTGCCCTCATTTTCTACATAAACCTCCCGCTTCACCATGTCTGAATACTTCTGGATCCTTTTTCAGCAGCCCTTTGTGCCTTTCTGACATTTCATAGTTCACACTCTTCTCAGACTTTGGGCAATATTGTCTTATCTCTTTGGTGAAAAGGAGAGTGACACAGGGATAGGATCTCAGTGCAGGAGAAATAGATGTATTCAATTACAGTCTCCTGCATTACCCCTACCAAACTCTTCAGACAGACCTTGGAGGCTGCAGGGTGTGCATAAGTGAGCTAATGTGGGGGGGGGCTCATACAAACTTTCTAAGAGTTTAGAATAATCTAGAAAACCTCCCTGTTTTTGTTCTCTCCTGTTCTTTGCTGAGCTGCTGTGAGCTGCTCCATATCACCTTTTCCTGACTTCATGCTTGGCTTGCATCTGGCTGCCATATGTTTGTATTGTTATTGCTCTATCCTTTTATTGTAGACTGCAAATCCTGATGGATATCAATCTACAATACAGGCACTCCCTTACACAAAAAGAACTTTTAAAGTAATTGTAAAAAATGTAAAGAGGTGAAACATCTAGGAAATGATATAGCTAAATACAGTATTATAGTAAGAGATCAAAGAGAATCAAACAAAACAGTAGGTTGGTTACATTATTGCCTACTTTTTTCTAACTAAAAAAAGAACTCAATTCATATTTTAGTTAAATGATGAAGAACTGTCATAAACAGCTTCTTGAACTGAGGTAGTTTAGCTAAGATTATTTAGTCTTCAGCAGAATAGGGAAAGAACCATTAATAAACAAGAATTAATATTAAGCTGTATTGATTTTCCACATGTAAGATTATTCTTACTTGGGTGAATGTTCCCAGAAACTTTAGTCTGTGTAACTCTTCTCAGCCTGGAGGTTGAGATGGAGAAAGGTGAAGGCACATCTTAAAAACTCTGTGAGGCTACTCTCCTCAACCACACCAGCCTGAGCTAGAATTAGTACTTTTACTTTTAGAACTTTACTTTTACCACTTTTATTTCATAACATATAAATATTTGCTGATATTCAGAATACTGATGGG
The DNA here is from genome assembly GCA_030060385.1 of Muscicapa striata striata. NCBI lineage: Eukaryota > Metazoa > Chordata > Aves > Passeriformes > Muscicapidae > Muscicapa > Muscicapa striata. Next base: position 853,357 of record JAREIS010000028.1, on the reverse strand, counting down.
GTGACAAGACAGCACATTTCTTGTATGAGCTCCACTAGAAATCATCTGAGCTAAGAGGCTCTTCATGAGGCTTAGGGTATGATCAGCAGCAACTACTTAGGCAGATGTAGAAGTGCTCTAGCAGTATTCTATACTTGGGAGATCTATTGATTTTGGCAGAGATTTTAAATAATGGATGAGTTGAACATGAGGTCCCTGAGGGAAAAATGTATCCTGCAAACATGAACAAGTATATCATTCACTTTTGCTTTGAAAAATTCAATTGTCAGTACATGATTTTCACAGTCAGGTGAGCACCAGGAGAAAACCTGTCTTGCAGAGATGCTTGTTTTTGAGTTAACATTGCAATGTAAAAGCTCCTAGAGTCAGGAGAAAGCTGATATCCCAAACTGCTGGGGGATAAAGGGTGGGTGGGAGTGGTGACCGTGGTCACAGACCACTCTGAGCAATCGGAGCATCGCTCCACCGTGGGGGCTGCTTGAACAACATTGCTCTTGTTTCTGCCTCTTCCCCCTGGCTCCATGATTAACTAAGGACTGCAGTTTGATATTTTCAGTGTTCCAGGCACATTAATCGGTTTGCAAAGTTTGTGCAATCCCTCACTGTGACAGCTCTGCCTCGCTGAGCTCTGGAGCATCACCAGGGCAATGCACCAGATAAACTTCAGAACTTTGCAGAACATGCTGGGGAAAAAGGACATGGAGTGGATGGAGGATGCTGTGAAACACTAAACAGCCTCAGCACCACAGTGGTTCTCAGCTGTTATGCTCTGAAAAAAAGAGAGACTGCTGGTCAGACAGGCAGGGTGAGTCAAGAATGAATCATTTTGTGATGTTCCATGTCCTTCACCGCTCACTTGGGCATGACACAGAACATGGAGAACTTGAGTAAACTTCTGATTTAGTGTTGTCTGCATGCTTCTCTCTGGTGTTTCATTCCAGTTACAGTACTAGAAATTTTCATTTCCCCATATATTTCTCTCACATCTACCAAGTGTATGAAGTGTATGTAAGACCACAAAGGATTAATCACAATACAGCAAGTGGCCAAAGAATAATGAAAAAACTGTACATGTTTGGAGATAAAGTGACACAGAGGAGGTATAATGATGCTACTCACTAATACACACACTTATGATTGGATATTAAATATTTGAGTAACAAAGAGAGCTCAACAGAAGCTGGTTTCCAACAACAGTCTTTAAAAGAAAAAGAAACAAATCACAATTTCAGGGCAATAAAATTTTCAATAAATCTGTACTAGATATGATGTCTAGAATATTTGGAAAGAGAAAGAAAAAGGATTAACTGTGGAGGAAGGACAGCAGAATAAGCAGAACAGTTTTAATTTTTTCCAAACTAGTGCTTTGGCATTTTGCTGTAAAAAATCAATTTAAGTTCAAAATCACCAGCATTAAAAAAAAAAAAAAAAAAAAAAAAAAAAAAAAAAAAAAAGTTAAAACTAACAAACAAAAAAACCCAAACCCCAACCTGCAGAAGAAAGAAAAAAAAATACCAGACAGTTGGAAGAAATAATTGTGATTGGCATGAAAGGAATTCCCTCTACTTTCTCCTTCACATTATGTAAGGAATTGTAAAGTAAGAAAATGAAGCTGGTATAACCAAAGCAGTTGCAAAATCTGTATTTAGCAACTTGAGGCAGACTCAGAAGTTAGTGCTCTTATCTTTCAGGCATTAATAAGTGATGACTGTTGCAGGGGGACTTGCCTGTTCATATATTTCTCTCACATTCATTGGCCCCTCTGGAGAAGGGCTGTGCTGTACTTTGGAATAAAGTTCAGCTCTCCCTGCTGAATTCCCATCAGCAGAGGCTGAGCTGTGAGCATGACTCCTGCACTCCAATTACTTAATAAAGCTGGCAGCTGCTGTTCTGGGAGCATGAGCACTCTCCTTAAATATTGCATAAAAAATAGTAGCACGAATACTCAGGAGAAGAAGGGGAAACAAGCAGCAGTTCCAGTGACATTGAAGAGAACCCAAGTCCACTTCTACCTGCTGGAGAGCTGGCCTAGGAGCACTGCTGGTTTAGGGAACAAAATGCAACAGAAGCCAATGCCCTAATTAAGAATTAGGATGCCCTAAAAGTGATCCTGCCTTCTGAGGAGTTTGCTGAGATTGGAAAAGCAGAGCTTCCACTCATGACTAATAATCAGTGTGGAATGGGTTTCCTTGCTGGGCATTTAACAAAACAGACACACAACAGCTGCTTTGCTCCCAAATCTTATCAACTGGTGCCTCTCCCCTGCTCTTATGGCAGGATAGATGTGGTTGTGCTCTCCCCATCATTTCTGTGTCATTTTTACCACTCCAGCGAAAAAAACCCACAAACCAACATACATTACAACAGAGCAGTGATAGTATTTACTTTGCTAAATGGAGCTCAAGAAAGAATATATATCAATTCCTTTTATTCTGGGGCTGGATTGAGCTGCTGGAGTCAACTCTTTGTCTAAAAGGGACCACTCCAGGATTAGCTGGAAGAAATTCAGATTTTTTTCGCCCTCACTAAAAGGATGCAGCAGCCAAGCAGAAGTGGAACAGTCAGGCTTCTTTCCTATTATCCCCCTGTCTGGTGGTCCAACAAAGACTGGAACAATTTTGTCTAACACAAACAGTCAGTAGGACGTTTGAAATTCCCATTTAGAGCAATTTCAGACTGCAAGTCCATTATGTTTCTGTGAGACTCACGCTCTTAAATTACTAAGGATTTAAAAAGAAATCAGCTTGCTGCCATATCCCAATGTAAACTCAGAAGAGCCATAATTGTCCTTTCATCATCTCTGCAAGTGAAACATTTTCCTTTCTTTTATTGAATTCTGCAGTTCACAGTAACAGAGTAAAAGTTTTCTCTAACCTGAACTAATGAACAGTAAATTGTTAAAAGCATGCAAACATAATTCAGAGAAGTAGAAAAACTCAGCTGTAATTCGTTAGATTTCCAAAGTCGATTTCTCTGCATGATGTTCCTCAGCTCTCTTTACACAAAATATGCTCATTTTCAAGAATTAAAGCAAAAAAAGAAAAAAGAAGAGATAATTTTGTTTCATCATATGAAGTGTAAAACAGCAGTTAGGCCAAAGGAAAGAGGCCTAGAATGTGGAAGAAAAAAAATTATTATTTCTATTTAATTATATTTCATACACATCTTCTCTCACAAAAATATTTTCTCTTTTAACTTCCCCAAAGGCACTATTTAATATGGTTCCATAAAGCTTATTAAAAAACCTGGTAATATTAAAAAATTGAATTAAACCCATCAAGACACCCCGTAGAAAAATTATGACAAATTATGTTAATTTTGGTCTACTGTTCCTCTACTGCTGAACAAGAGTCATGTGTTTGCAATGGGAAACTTAACATTAAATTGTGAAAAAAAAGGTAAGCCTGCTAAAATTTTCCCTCAGGTTATGATTTACCCTCCAGCAATATTTTCTATTTCTTTAATTTGCATCCTACATCTAATTATAAATATTAAAACAGTGTGCCCAGGCTCCCATGGAAAAGATGAGTTGTGGTCACAGGCTCATTGGATACTCAGGTATTATTGCTTTTATCTGTTGTAGGCTCTCCTGATTTTTAAACAAGGTACCTCCTATTGAAGACACTTGAACTTCATATTGGCAAACATTTCCCCCTTTCCCAGTCTCCATTTTTGGAGTGAAAAATTGTCATAACCTGCATTTGACAAGTGTTCATCTAAACAAGCACTTTTAGTGTTTAGTGTTAAAATCTGGGTCATTGGTAAAGATTAAATAAAAGGGAATTTGATTCTCATAAGCCACATTTTACCATCAGAGCCTTGGAGACCCTTGAAATAAAATCCAGAGCAAAGAACCTGAAGCTGATAACTGCTCTTTAAATTTCTGAATGTAACCAGTAGTTTACAATATGTACTAAGGAGAAACATTTTGCAAGAAATTACATTTGGTTTGGTTCAATGTAATTAGCCAAATAAATGGCGATTATGTGAAAATAATGGTTATATAAAATTAATGGATTTCACACAATACTTTGATAACAGTTTGCAAAGCAGGGTAAGGCTTGGTCTTACTAGAGAACAGTCACGGTTTTGTTTACAGAGTTATGACCTTGGTGCCTCCATTACTGGGGAGAGAACCTGAAGATTAATCCCAAACTCTTCAGTTCTACTCTGACCAAGGACCCTCAAATCATATCTGGCAGCCCAACTCAAATGTAAGAAACTACCCTTCAGGATTAAACTGATCAATTTTCCCACATTTGTAATTATGTGAAGCACATTACCTTGCTCAAGGCTCACTGTAGTATATTAATATCTTGTTTATGCACACAACATTTCCTTATGCAAAAGCCACTGGTGGGGAAATTGTATCTGATAAAACAGACACTTCTTAAAGAGTAAACCTCCAGGGACTAGTGCTTAATGGACCATATGGAAAGAGGAGTACACCCAAATTGATAGGGGAGATTCTGTTCAGCTCATTTGTAATTTACTTAACAAACACAAAGACTTATGTATCTCTCAGACATTTGCTTGTAAATAAGGTCACCTCAAGAGCACATATTTTGCATTGGTAAATATAAGTTTAAGCTACATTTAAAGAGAAAATTCTAAGTTGCAGACTTAGAAACTGAAATAAAAGCTGTGAATTTTGCCATATGCAAATATGTTCTGCCTAAAATATTTACACTAAATATGAGAATAAAGGGAATGAGCAGCAGACACTGCAGTGATCAGTTTCCTTTCTGTTTTAAACAAACTTTTCCATAGTGGAATACAAGCCATAAGAAGCTAGCTTTTCTCTGAGAAGGTGCTGTTGTAGAGATAAGAGATCTCCTGCACCAAATGACACAACACTCATCTTTGGAGCTTCAGAGGTCAGCAAGAGATAAGGCAGCCTTTAGAGAGAGGTGCTGCTGCTGCTTCACAAAGCAATAACAACACATTCATAACCAGGTGCATCCTCACCATAAATTTTCTGTTATCTCCAACCTTCCAGTCGAAGAAATCATCTCGTAGGGAGTTTCAACTAGTCTGAGCTTCCCTGTTATTCATTCCACACAGAAAAGACTTGCAACATAATCTCCTGGACATACAAGCACCAACACTTTATGATCATTAATGTCTATTTGCTACAATATCAAAGCTCGTGTCATCTCTGAACTTGGCTCAGAAAATCATTTTCCCAGAGCTTGCTCTTCCACAGAAAGCTCTGAAATCAGACCTGTTTACAGAGGAGCTGTGCTCCCTTAGAGCAAGCAAACTTTAGCAAATGCAAACCATGAAGGAGATAAAAGGTGGCAATATGGTGCAAAAATTCAAATTTTATGCTTGCAAGGGTTGTGCAGAACAGGCTGCTGTTTCAATCAGTTTTGCACTTGCCTCTGTCTATCTTTTGCACATAAATACAGGGATGCCAATAAATTTCAGTCTCCTTTCAATATTCAGCTGGCCCCTTGTGTTCTCTGTGGCTGTTGTGCTGCTCCAATCCATTATCCCAGCCTCATTCTACCTGGGTCAGCTCAGGAACTCCAGCAGCATTGAGCAGCTGACAATGCCTGCAAGGAGCTTGTACTGCTTTATTTACTGAGATGCATTTTTCTGTTTCAGCATTAGATCCACATCATTTAACCAAGCAAAAAAAAGCAGAAGACACCAGATGCTTTGTTGTGCTAGTAAGTAATTATCAAAGAACATGACAGACATGTAATTTCTGAGGGTACCAGGAAAGATTTAAGGAGTTGAATAAGGTTAAGATTAAGAATTCATTAAATTCTGAAGAAACAATTAATTTGCTTTTTGTAGGAATGTCATAACCTACTCCTAAAGGCAGAACATCAAATGACAGCATTGCTGAGGAGGCTGACCAGTCCAAACCTCTGCTCAGAGCTGGGGCAGCTGCAGCAAGTTCCTCAGGACTGTGACCTGAAGGCAATTTGTCTTTCCCACTTTTCCCTCCTGGAAATTTCCCCTTTCATTTCCAAGCCTCTCCATTCTGGACAGCAGTCTGCCTGCTCTCCTTCTTGCATGTTTTCCTTCCTCACTGACAAACTTTGAACTAGGACAACTTCTAAACATTAAACACAGGCTTAAGCTCTATTCCTAGTAAGGAATTTGTATTGAAATGTGCCCTTAAACAAGGTAAATACAGCTAAATTCAGATCTTGGCAGTTGGCAGTCAATATTTAGCAGCTTTGATGTCAGATGTAGCTAGGAAGTTACCATCTCCTGAGGCTTCCAGCCAGCATGGAGATAATCTGAATTCCTCCCAGGAGATGCTCAGAAACACCATGAGATTTATTGTCAATAATGGGGATTAGATGGGACACTGGTTGCAAGATCATGTTCACTGTAACTATGTCAGATACAACAAACCCACACACAAACTATTAATAAGTCATTGAAACCCTCTTTGATCTTCTGCTGTTGATCTCATTCTGCTCAGATTACTTCAGATGGATAAATTTACTGCAGCATGTATAATTTAACCCGAAAAATATTCCAGAGGGTGTTAAAAAAAAAAAAAAAAAAAAGTGAGTCTTTTGAAGATTTGGAAAGTTGCTGAGGAAGGAAGGAAGGAAGGAAGGAAGGAAGGAAGGAAGGAAGGAAGGAAGGAAGGAAGGAAGGAAGGAAGGAAGGAAGGAAGGAAGGAAGGAAGGAAGGAAGGAAGGAAGGAAGGAAGGAAGGAAGGAAGGAAGGAAGGAAGGAAGGAAGGAAGGAAGGAAGGAAGGAAGGAAGGAAGGAAGGAAGGAAGGAAGGAAGGAAGGAAGGAAGGAAGGAAGGAAGGAAGGAAGGAAGGAAGGGAAAAATTTTTATGTGATATATTATATTATACAGTCTGCAAATGACTGATCAAGGTGTCATTCAGTGTTACTGCCCAATTTTTGCATTTACTAAACAAAATAGTGGAGCCAGAGACGATCATTGGGTCTCTATCTTTTTCTATAATTTAATTTTTGTAAAACCTAGGTGGTAGCTCAAGCACAGGTTACAGCAAAATTCAGCTTTTCCTTCTCTGCCCCCCAGCAGTACCAGCAGTGCTGTTACACAGTGACTCTGGGTACTTCACAAATGCACAGGAGCTAATTTCAGAGTTGATCCTTCAGGCTTAATGTCCCTGGAGTTCTCTCTGGACAAGTCATTTCTCCTTTATAAGGTTTTTTGTTTATTGCCTGACAAAGAACCTGGTCTTGTTGACACTGCTGATAATTTATAGCAGTGAGAATATCTCAGCAGGAGCTTGTCTCACCTGTTTTTCCCCACAGTGGTGATTCACTCACTGGTGGGCTGCTATATAAACACTGAACTGAAGGAAGAACAGCAATGTTCACTTCACTTCTGTCTCTCCACTGCTACAGCATCATAGTTACTCCTCCTTTACCAGTGCTTTACATTTTTCCTACATTCTACATCTCCAAAAAGGCTCAGAAATGTTAAATAAATCATGTTGCAATCTCTGTGACACAGGAGTGCGTTTGAGAGATGAACAGAAATTTTTAGGTAATCTTTTCCAGAGAAAGATCTACTAAAAATTAAAACCATTATAAAATTTCTAAGAAAAGTGTATCTAAAGTACACTTTCCAAAAAATCTTCCAAATCCCCACTTTTAATTCATATTCTCAATGAACAGTCTAACTTTTGTTTGATTTTTTAAAATACTCAGAAACTTTTTGAGGTGCTGTACTCTAAAAAAAAAAAAACTTAGAGAAAATGGAAAAATGTAAACATGAAAAAGTTACTTGGCACATAACTTGTATATGTATGTACTTTGATTCTTCCATGTCTAAAGATTTTGTGTAGTTCTAGAGAATTGAAATGTTTCTTTAAAAAAAAAGAACAAACAAACAAACAAACAAAAAACCCCAACCTTTGGAAACAATTTCAAAATATCATAAATTCCTGTCATAAGGGAAAACATTTCCCTCAAAATAATATTACATTATCTCACTCTGCAGATAGGAAACAGATAATAATGAAATGACTTTTCAGTCAAATGACTTCCACACAAATTTGGTGACATACCCTCCAGTAAAGCTCCAGGTAAAGGACTCTTTTAAGGTTTAAGACTTTAAATCTAGATTGGAGGATCTGAGTGATTTGACAGATTTGTGGATTAAAATCATTTCTGAATGCAAGGATCACAGCCTTGTTTTGCAAAAATGAAGGTTTAAAATTCATTGACTCATGGAATGGTTTGTGTTGGAAGGGACTTTTAAAGATCCTCTTGTTCCAACTCCCTCTCCATGGGACAGCTTTCACTAGACCAGGGGTTACCTCCCTACTTTCAAGAAAGAAAATTGTTCCTGGGACTCTCCTGTGTTCCAGGGTATTTGAGCAAGCAGAAGGAGAGAACAAAGGAGAAGAGAGGTGCCTCAGCAGGGCTGCCTCACTTAGGATGCACCCAGCACAAAACCTATTTCTGTAGAGCAGTGAGCACAGAGCAGCTTGGGAAATCACACAGGAAACTGCTCCTGAATATCTCCATCCACTTTAGGATGCTTTAGGAGGGTTAATCAGGTATTATGGGATGGACCCAAATAAGTCAATTTCACAGTTATACAAAACTAGAGACAGTAATAAATGTAGTTTAAATAAGTGCATTAAATCAACTCGCTCGATGAGAAGACTGCACTGAATAATTTCAACACTGAGGTTTTGTCTGAGACAAAACTTGCATATCTCCATTTCTGCATGCACCTGCAATGACTAAGGCTCCTGCACTTTGTTATTTCTGACATTTAAAATCATGTTCACTTCACTGCAGATTTGAATTGCACAGTATATTAAAAATATTAAATAAATAAAATAACATGCATTTTGTGCTAATGACCACTCTATAAATTCTCTTCAGGTGAAAAAGAGTTTATATGTTCTGGTTTAACTCAGTTGTAAATTCTTTTCCCATAAATACCCAGTGGAGTCACATTTCCTGTAGGCATTTACAAAGTAAAAGGAATGCATGCCAGCTGAAATTGAGATGAATGATACTTATGACACTGTCTGTACACAATACATTATTTGCAATATAAAACTAATCCAACTAATGTTGCTATGAAAGGGATAATGTTCAGCTAGTTTTGGAATCTCAGGAAGGGTAAGGCAAGCCTGCATACTCCTTTAAAGGGAAGCAAATGTGCTGAGATCATGCCAAGAGGTGCTGTTTGCCAGAGCAGACAGAGTCCCCTGTTGGGACAAGGGACCTATAAGGATGCAAACAGTGATTATAGGGCAAATTCTGCCCTTCAATTCCCCTTTTGGACACCCTGATGGCACAAGAGCCTCCTCTGGCACAGCTGATGTGCCCACCAAATCACATCTGGGTGTTGGCATTACAAATATCAGGCCTATTGATTTCAACATTAAGAGGAGATGAGGAAAAGCCTAAATTCTCAGACCAAAACTTTTTTTGATCCTTTATTTTTGGTGATTAAAACCTTACTTAGAAATGGGTTGCTAATTTACTCCTTGTTATGAGGTCCCATACAAAATGAAATATTGAGGATTATCCAAAAGGAAGAATAGATCTCATTGATTTAAAATTTAAAAGGGAAATACAGATTTTAAATCTTAAAGCAGATTCTCAAGAATTAATGAATACTGGTACAATTAGAAGCCTCCATTTCCCCTCAAAAACTGTATCAACTTTGTGCCACCTTGCAGCTGCCTTGAGAAGACAAAGGCACTGATATATGGGAAGCACGTGGCACAGCACTGAAAAGGCCATGAGGAAATAAAAAAAGTCTGAATTTACAAAGAGAATTAGAAGATCAGTAAATAAGTCATGGTGATGCACATTGAATAATGAGAATAAAAGGAAACATTGAATAGCTACTCATTTAGTGAGACACATTCATCCAGAGCACTGAGCGAGGCAGGAGCCCCATGGAGAAAGCAGTGTGTGATCAGGTAATTAAAGTCTGTATCATAATGCATGCACTCAAGGAAGCCAAATTAAACTTGCACAGAGCTAGCAGTGAAACGCTTCCCAACTTTTACGCTTTTGACTTTGTAACCTTTGCGCTCTTTTAATGGCAATTTTTGTTTTGTCTCTTTTAACAGAGTCATTGGTACACATTAACCATGGAAAACTTGTATTGCTCTTAATGATCTAATGTTTCGTGTAGCTTAGCTGCAGCTTTCCAAACACTGTGGAAATGGGGCTGGGCTGTGCAGAAAATCAGCTACAGGCTCAGCAAAAAGAAGCTGCTCCTTAAAACTGAAAAAAAAAAATCATTAAACCACTGACTCACAAAAACCTATATACACATGCACAAAAAGATATTGCACTTTTCCAGTAAGTTCTTACCCAGCTTGATTTCCTGAAGAGGTATAATTTCTGTGATTATGATGTGTGTCCATCTAACTCTCTGTTTGTTCAGTCCCTGCCCTTCCAAACAATTCTGAATCTATTTGTAAATCCTAGAACAGATATAGAAAAAAAAAATAAATAAAGGTGACAACGATAACTAGTTTTTACAGATTTTATGAAAATTGATGACTAAGAAGAGGTAAGACACTAAGTCAATGGCCTGCATAAAATTCAGCCAAAAGAAAGGCAAGCAGAACTTGGCCATTATGCACTCTGTTTTACAGAATAAATAATGGGGATGTACACTGGGATATGTGAACAGGAACATGAAAATAAATAAATTATAAATTTTTTCTTAGTAAGTGCTGTGTGTCCCTCACATTTATTGCACTTCTCTATGGACTCAGAATCTGAAAGAACCAGGTGGCCAGGCCTGGACTGAAGTCATCCCCCCAGTCCCTTTTTCTTTGTTTGGGGTGAGATCAGGACTATAGTTCACAAACTGGAAAACCTGGATGCAGAGCCTTAGGAGTAGATTTCATCTTCTCATGGCATTTCACCACTTCCAGTCTTTGCCATTTATTTTCTTACGTGTTGTCTACAACATTTCCAACTTTTTTCCTGTCATTCCCTCCTTCACTTATTACCTTTTGTTACTCCTCCATGGATATAAGGCAGCTTTTCATATTTACAGCCTCTGAGATAATATAAGCTGATTCACATCTTCAAGTCCCATCTTACCTCTCTTTCTTAAATTTCAAACAGCTTCCCACAGAAAAGCATATTTTAATATCATGTACAAAGGAAGTTTGCAGTTTAGAAACTGCTTGGTGCTGTGCTGAGCACACAGCCAGAAGTTATGATAATAAAAATGTGACACATCTAAGTGAGCATGTTTCTAGATATCCCATTGGAGGATATCCATCCTCCATCCCCTTCCATAACTTCATTTCCAGATTGTAGCTACTGCTCACTTGGGTGGAACTTGGCCAAATCTTTCCAGGATAAAATGTATAGAGTAAGCAGTACATGCCAAAAGCCAAACCTTAGTCCTTGCTATTTCAATCTTCAACAAAATATACAATCATTTTAAGACTCACCACAAAAAATTAAACCAAATAAACAAAAACACTAACCAAACCAAACCAAACAACCCAAAACAAAAAGGACAACTCAGAAACTCTTCAGAAACCTGATAGCCCTAATTTAACACAAAAAAATTTTTCAATGATATCTCTGTCAGTCACGGAGTAGAATCCCACTAGATGATTTTCTGCTAAAATTGTTACAATTTTTTAATGGGAAACTGTTAGTTCTGAAAGAAATTTTATAAGCACAGCTGAACTCAGCCCCAATTCTTTGCTTTGAGCAGAGAAGATTAAAATAACATTTTTCTGTTCTTTGTAGAACAAGAAGCAGTTTTTAGTGGTGCAGTTGACAGGAGATATCATGACAAGATCTTGAAATAATCCTTTCTGCTACTAGTTGAATTTAAAGTCCCTGATGTCAAGTAAGACATTAATGAGTTCTGAATCTCACCTCAGATGTGCAAAGGGATTTGATTAAAAAATAGTATTATATGCTGGCAAAAAAAGAAATTAACACTTGGATATGTTTTCTGTGAGAGCTTGTGCCAAATCCAAAAAAGTTAAAAATAGAAAAAAAAAGAGCATTGATTCAGAATCGGTAAAGTAAAATATCAGTAAGCTATATGGGAACCAAAATTAAAATGAATATACAAATAGGGAAAATACATTATATAAAATGGATAATTATTATAAATATTTAAATTAAGACATTATTTAAACAAAATGTGATTAGAAACTTCCATTAAGGTAATTGAAATCAAAACCTCAGTCCTCTGCACAATAGAAATAGTGACCAAATACTATGTATCAAAGCTTGCTCTATTTTAATTTAGCTTATGTATCATGTACAATGAGAAATGAGAAAGGGTTATCTATAAATGGAAAAGAAAAATAAGATAAGAACAAGAAATACAATAACAAGAATAAAAAATAACAAAACAAACCAAATTTGAGCTAAGATAAAAGAGAAATGAGTGATGAATAATAAATCTGGTCTCATTATATATCAAAAAAGGACAAATATCAGCAGATTCTAGTTGAGTGAAATGATTAATAACAAACTCAAGTCACAGATACTCTGACAGAATATAAATAGTTCAAATTGTCTGGCAATGAGTTGTCACAAATACACAAATGTGTGCCCTGGTGGTAGAGATAAACTAGAGACAAATGCTCCATTCTCAGTAACACATGGCTGCTGCTTGTCCCCATTAATTCCCTGTCATTGTTCTTATTCCCTTACTAGGGGCATGATTAGCAGGAATAAGAGACTCCAGGCTTACAGGGGTTTGGTTGAGACAGAATTATCAGGCATTATTGTAACAAAGGAAAAAGCTCTCTTCAGCTCATCCCATTTGATCTCATAATTAGGGACTCTGATGCTCTGGGTCTGAGAAGTTTCCATAGGGTTCAGGTGCCAAACAATCCCCAAAGGAGCTTTGGGCATCCCCCAGGGCCATCCATCTCCATGGTCAGCTGAGACAGTCCTCACCATCTCCAGCTCAATAAGGAGGGGAAAAAAACCCACAATAAAGGATCCTACCTCTGAGGAGCTGAGACAATTTTTAATTTTTTTTCCTTACATTTCTATTGATAGTTCCCACTGTTGCACAAAGGTTAACAAATTCTTGCAATAGGGGCAGTATGCTCTAATATAAAAACAGTGGGCAGTCCTGCCCCACAGTGAAATAGCTTACTGTTAGGGACAGAGACCGATGGAATAGAAATCTATAAGAACAAACAAGTAAAATGCACAAAAATATGTGTATCAGCTAATACTGATGGGAAAGGGGGAGGAAAAATAAAAGCCTGAATGTCCAGGTCCCATTTGGAAGTTGCAGTAATATTTTCCCACCCACTAGTCCTAATAAACTTGAGAAACCATTACCTAATATAACAAAAATCCTCATTGATTAATAAATCTTCACAACACAGTATCATAGAAAATGCTAAAGTCTATCTCATCTATTGCAGACCACCAGTGAGTTAAGGTACAACTGTGTCACACCTTAGATATGGTGCATAAATAGCTCTTAAAGACCTCCAACACTGAGCTCTCCAGAACCTTCCTACACTACAGTGCTTCAGTACTCTTATTATTGGAGTTTTCCCCATGTTTAAGAAAATAAATTTTTCAAGCACGAATTTGAGTCTGTTGCTGCTGCAGTCTGTTGCTTCCTTTTTCTGATCACCTTCTAAGTCCTTGGAGGATATTATCACATACTCTGACATTTTCTCATCATTAAGATCACCAGCCACAATTAATGTTTATATGATGCATTTTGAGGTCATTTTTTTTAACATGTCAGTCTTTTTGGTTCCCTAGACTACAACTAGTACACATTTTATTGGGTGTGAGGTGCTAAAAACAGATACGAAGGTTCAATAGACTTTTCCAAAACTTATTTTTTACTTTTACAACTGATTCTCCTACAGATGACCACATGTACATAAGTGCACATATATTTGTGTAGATAAAGAGCATATCCCAGACAAGAATAAAACCTGGAAAACTAAGGATTAACTTGCACCTTTAGAAGGTCTATGCCAATTTAGGCTATGTTCTTTCTACATCTGAGAAATACAAAACACTTTAAAGGTCATAATTATGACATGCACCATCATGAATTATTATATACACCATAGAGACAGATGTTTATTCTCTATCAACCAGATGAGGAGAGCAATAAGTTATCAGACTGGAAAGGCTAATTTTTTTTTTTTTTTTTTTTTTTTTTTTCTGAGGCAGGCTAGCTCTCAGTTCAACAACCTCCTCATTTACATAAGTGCAGTAGCTGTCAGTTCATTAGCAGGCTGTTAATAACACAGGGGTGGGGAGAAGGGTTGCAAAATCTCAGTGAAACATAAGAGACTTAAGCTTCTGGTTGCAAATTTATGTTAAACTTGACAACATTCAAAGTCACAGGTCAAAAATTATCCTGATGAGGAGTCAGAGTTCACCTACCTTACACTTAGAATAGTCTCACATGAATTAGCTCAACCAAATCAATGCAGATTTATAATTAATGTTTACAGAATATGCTTCTAAAGCAGAATAAAATCCCTCAGAATAGCCCACTTTAACACTGCATATACCACCTGTGTCTCTTTGGGGGCACCTGAACTGACATTGGGGATTTACAGCTGATGTTTGGTGTAGGAAATCTGAGGTCAACATGAGCATTAATTCCCTTTGGCCACCAGGTGTTATAATAAAGCCCAAACCCACAGTTCAGGCATTGCCACCCAGCTTGCCTTGACAAAGTGCTGAGGAGGAGCCCCAGGGCAGCTAGAAGTTGTAGTAGTCAGATGATGGGCCTGAAAGATCTTAAAACTAAAATTGCACAGGGGATGTGAACCTCAGGGTATCCCCTGTATCAGCTTGTTGGAATTCACTGCTTCAAAGGTCAGTGCTACTGGCAGAGCCCAGCAGTTGTCAAAATTCCACCTACATGTATAGGAACATTCCTGAGTGGTTTTCAGACAGGATTGTGATGGGCTTGGGAAGATAAAACAGATACTCAAGGTGTTTGTTGTTTTTTTTTTTCAAAATGGACAAGGACTCTCAAAAATTGAGAGCATGTTACTTTGGCTTAAATATAAGAATCCAGAACCTCCTAATCAGTCAGGGGCTTCCAGTGAACAAATTTTCAACATGCTTTTTTCTAATGATATTTCCCAAAATTCTCTAGAGCAGAATGTGCTGCCTCAGGATGATACAAACCATGTGCAAGAGATATATTTGTTATATTACTTATTACTCAATATGAGCCCAAGAACAGCGGAAGGAAATCCCAGCATGAGGTCTCTCATCATCTGAAGGGTGTGAACTTTGACATACTTTATTTGAAATCCAGCTGCTATTGTCATCTAAAATCTATAAATGCTAATTTCTTTTGTGATTATTTCAATATTGTGTACAACAGTGATAATTACAATAGGCACATTTTTCTTTTCTGGGGAAAAACAAAGGCTTACAAGGTCCTTATATTATGACCCTCAAGGCAGTGTCTGACCAGTCAGTTCCAGTAACAAATGTGTTAGAAATGGAAGGTTTTTATTGTGGACAAATTTGGCAGAATTCAATCCTGCAATTTATCTTTGTCAGGTGCTCACGAGTACAAAAGCACCCAGTCAAACCAGAACAAGAAGGTCATAGGAAGAAAAATAAGATTTCTTCCTCAAAAAGGCTCTAGTATGACTGCCCTCCTTCCAGGCAGTCAATCCCAGGCTACCACAGAATCAGCTGGCAATTAGTAAGAGTTTTCTGAATAAATGGAACTGACAGCACATGAATTCCCACTCCAGAATTCCTCTTTAATGCTTACCATTCTCTGCTTTGGGGCAGAGATCCCTAAAACTATTTTTTCCCCCCAAACAAAATATATTTTGAAAGGCAGAAACCTCTTATGAGATTAATTCCTTTCCCTTGCTCATCCATTCCCAGTCCTTGTCATACCAGTATCTCCCAGCTGCATTACTAAAATTATATTTGTAAATAGATCTAGTAATGGCTTTAGTAAATCAGAGCCTTTGGCTGAGAAACCATCAGCTGTACATTTAAATAACTCATATTTCATTCAGGTCCTACAGACTTGCCCTGTCCCTTTGCTGGATGTTTTCTCAAACAATCAGTGTCCTACCACACCACACCAAGTAATCCTCAGCATCCAATGATACTCTGGCACAGTGAGGGATGTGCTGGCTGCATTAGGAACAAGACATATTTGCCAAAATAATTTGCCTAGATTCTTGCCTAAACATCATGCCAGTTAACTTTGAAACAGAGGGGGAAAAAAAAAAGAAAGGAAAGAGACTTAATTTTCCCTCCATGCCAGAAGAGAAGGCTCACATTAAAGCTTTGGGAGAAACATGAAGAGAGAATCTGTTTTGAGGCTCACAACTTCAGTTAAAGGTAACCTGGACACTGGCACTAATGTACACTCTCAGAATCTTAATTGACACTTCATTCCTGGATGAGAAAACACAAACCAAATCCCTCACTCTTAGATGTAAATGGTGCCTGAATAAAGCACACGTGTCCTGCTCCACTCAGGAGCTGTGATGCTGAAAGCAGCAGTCAGAGCTGAGCTACTCTGGCCCAAGAGCTCACTGAAGTACTCCTCCCTCCCTCTCTGCACCTTTTTAAACTATTTTGCCACCAGAACCAGCATTTTTGACAATTTTTACTTTGCAGGAATCATTTAACAAAGTGAAACATCACAGTGTGCTATTACCTTACATCCCTAAATTGTAGGTTTTAATGGATTTTTTTTCTGTTTCTGAGCACACTAGTTTTGGGAAAACATAGAAAAGGTCTAAAAGGGTCAGTAAAATTGGCCCCTTTGCAACGTAATATGTCATTCCATCTAAAATGTTTCAAGCACCAGACTGATATTTACTGCTCTTCATCAAACTGTCACAGCCCAGAAAGTGATTCTCCAGTATAGGAGCCAATTAGAAATAGCACATGATGGGAAGTATCTTTTGGTGCCTTTTAATTTCCTAAAGTGCTAGAACAAACCTGAGAATTTCCAGAGAGGGAACATATCAGCATGATACTTGAAGTTTCATTACTTTTTTCATCATTCTACAGAGAACTGTTTGGCTGCAACTGTGTTGACTACCAGCACAAAACTACCCAGTACTAAGGTTAGGTTTGGTTCTTTTGAACAGCCTTGCAATGCTGCACAATAAAAGAAACCCAAGTTATCAGCACATTAGTTTTGAAGCTGGGTAATTCGTTCACATGGAATATTTACTATATTGCTGCCCTCAAACCATCACAAACCAAGTAAAACCTTGTGCAACTGCAGATGTGTCATTATAAACCCCCACATTTCTGAATTCTAGAGATGGAAATGGAACACTGATATTCAGAGGATTCATTTTGATGCACAGAGAGATGTTAAAACCATTTCTCTCTTCTATGGTGGCAGCTTGACTCACACAGTGCTATAGGTATGGTGCAGCACAGAGTAGCAATGGGTATTTCTTCTTCTTCTTCTTCTCTGCTCTGTTGCATTTATTACCACTCTGTGCAGTAGTTTATTTTTTGTGAAAATGAGTGTATCAAAGAGTGAAGTCACTCTCTGTCCACCAGATCAAATTTACAGGGCAAAAACCCCTGCTGATATCTAATGAATCCAAATTCACTCTACACTGAAGCTGAACACCATCCTTTGAGACTTTGGAGTTTTTTTTGTAAAGACAAATCTTTACAATCACTGCTGTAATTAACATTTTGCCTTCATCTACAGCACTGTTAACTGCCCTGGTTCCTCATTGAGCAGCTCAGATGCCTTGGACTGTGGAAGAAGTAAAAGCCACAACAGCCAAGGTAAAAAAATCTTGTGTGTAAATCAAAGCTGGAAGGTTGAATCCAAACTGAGCCTCTAGTCACAAGCAACTCCATGCAAGTAGTTTCCCTTTACCAGCCCAGTTTCCAAGTTTTGATCACACCCTTTCCAGGAATTCCAAGGAATTTAAACTATCTAAGTTTGGTAATTTATTTTTAGCATTTCTATTACAACATAAGTTCTTCAATGTATGAAACCCTTTAATGGCATTCTGAAGATGTTGAGACTGTACTCATACATAGAAATGAATCATAACTTGATAGTCAGAGCAAATATGCTAAAAGTGATGAGAATATATTGGATTATCTACTGGAGCACCTGAGAACTCAGATGGCAGGTCACCAGTTATTATTTGGCATAACTCAGACAAACACCAAGAAACAAACAATAAGGATTTATGAAGGACTGGCCTCATTTCTCTGCCTGGAAGTTATGGTGCAGTTGAATTTGCTAAAACCAGTCTTTTGGGGAGCAGTTAAACTCCCTTGAAGGCAGATTTTTGACACGTACACAACTGGGGGCAGCAGTGCTGGAGACTCTCTCTGCATTTTGAAGGTCCAGTGGTTTGGACATGGAAATAAATCTCTGTGAGGCATTGGTAAGCAACGGAAGGGCTCAGAGGAAAGTTGAAAGTGTGGGAGATGAATTCCCATAAAAATCAACATTTGAAAATATTCTGTTTCCTTCAACAAAGGGAAATAGGAGACATTGCAAGTTTTCAAGAATGTAATACTCTGCATGATTTATGAGCATATGCAATAAAAATAGGGCAAAAAGGCTAACTACAATGGCAGTTTAATGATCCAAATGAAAATAAAATTAATTTTAACCAGTGGGAAGCTTTCACACAAGAAGAAAACATGAACAGAGTAGAATCTATAGAAATCCAGCTGGATCTGGCATGGCAACAAATCCTGGCAGCAGGAATAACATTCAGCAAATCAGGTATCTCTGATAGGAAAGGATTTGGAAAGAAGACAGACCAGGATAAGGACAACATTAAATGCACATTTTTGGAGCCCTGATCAGATAAGGCTCAGACTAACAGAAAGCAGCTGGCAAGAACATAAGAAACAATCAGTGGTGTTGCAGGGGTAGGGCAGATTTCTGCTTAAAGGTTTATTTGCTTTGCAGCAGTGAGCAGTAGCTGGTCATATCAATAAATTGATGTCAAAAAATATAGAAGATTAATCCTGGTGTCATTTTTTTTCAAGCAGACTATTCAAATTTTAAACCTTCTACAATTAGGACCAATATCCAAATACTGAGTCATATTTTCAGATATGTAAGGTGAGTAATATAGAATCATAGAATTATTAGGTTGAAAATGACCTCAAAGACTATCAAATCCAAACTTTAACCACAATCATATTCAACACATGTTCACAATATGTAATTATTCAAGCCTGAAATGCTGTCCCTGTTTAAGAGAGAACTCACAAATTTGAGATCTCAAGGCTGGACACCAATACAAGATTTTGAAGTGGAAGTAGTTTCACCCTCAGCATGGGCTAAAAGGCACCTTCCCCATCGCAGATGGGAGAAGCACATTCACATTTCTGGCAGATGTTTTTATGATCAATTGAAGAAAGAGGAGTTTCCTGCCATGATTCCTAAGAATGCTGCCTGAAAAGAAAGTATTTTGTGTGTGTTTAGGGTGATTATACTTATTTTTGGAGTGTCTCTTTCAAACACTTGACAGTATTCTTGGCATTGAGGCAGAATTTAAAGTAGTGGCTCAAAAGCTTTACCTACATCCATTGTTTAACATAGCATCAACTTGACAGAGAGTTTCTTTTGTAAGGGAAAGCAATTTCCTCAATGCAGCCTGAGCACAATGGACACCAGTGGGGCTGGCACTGACATCTGCTGGCACTGCCCAGTGAGAAAGCAGCCACAGAATTCATTTAACAAAAAAACACCCTAACTTTTAAATGCTGTTTTACAAATTCTTACCTCTCCCTTCTCTCAGTATGGGGTTTCTTTTGGTGAACAGAGATTTACATTTATTTATCTATAGGAGAAACAAAATTGCATATGCCCACAGAATAATGACCCTTTGAATCTGGCTCTGGAAAACTCTTTTCAAAACTCAGACACAGTGCAAGAAACACAAAGCACTACATCTTCTTTATCTTGATGGTAACGGTTTGGCTTTCTAAATATTGCATGCATTAGTTTTTAAACGTATCAAATCAGTTATTAAAACTTAGAGATAGCAAATCTCTTAAGTTTTTATGCTGTGCCTATGCACGTGAGTATGACACATCCAGTCTGAAAAGGACATGGAGTCACAGAATGATTTGGGTTGGAAGGGACCTAAAGCTCATCTTGCACTAGACCAGGTTGCACAAAACTCCATCCAACCTGGCTTTGAACATGCCCAGGGATGGAGAAAGGGTGTGTGTGTGTGCAAAGGGATGCTGGGAAGCAGGACACCTGCACTGCAGCCTGAGAGCAGGAGGGTGCACCTTCTCTTATAAAAGTAAAACCAACCCACGAGTCCTCATGCTTTGGTTCCATCATCCTTGGCACTGGGGAATGTCAGGACTAAATCTGCTGAAGCTTTGAGGCAGATCCAGACACAATCAATGAACACCAAGCTTTGGCATAAATACTGAACAACAGCAGCACAGATAAATGCTGAGAGAGTAGGCTAAGAGCTTGTAAGATTACAAGGATAATTCTTCATTGCCTCAGAAGCTCAGCTCATTAGTACCTGGAAACCTTTAAAAGACACTTCAGAACAGAGCTGATGTGTGTACAATTTCTGGCTTGTATCACCTAGCAAAAATGTATATAAAAATTATCTTTAGATTGTATCTACTGTCAGAACCTGGAAAGAGGAAAAAACATTTTAAAGGTCTGAAGCATTATCAAATTGGATTTAAGTTAGATAATCAGACTTTAAAGGCAAAGAGTTTTATATTTCATTATAAAGCACTCAGCAACACCATCAAATGCAGAACTAGGTTCTGTTAAAATATCTTGCATAGTTTGAAAAAGAAAACAAAAATCTCAGTTTCTCATCAGGGCAGAGGAGACAGAGCCATGCCTGGGAGAAGTCCTGCCTCAGACTGGCACTATGAAAAGCAACACTGACTGACCCACTTGTGCCATTTCCAGTAATTAAGTAATACATCTGTCCTTCAAATGGGGCACAGTAATAACAGTAAATCAGGAGTAGAGAGGCATGGCTTTGCTAGAGGTGTCAGTCTGCAGGCTCATTATAGCACTGAATTCTTGTACCTTTAAAGGAGAGAGCAATTAGGGCCATTGCAGGGTGCTGCAGACAGAGGAACAGATACATCCAGAGCATCCCTCCAGGAACTGGTTTCCCAAACTTGGCTACATAATTCATTATTTGAGATATAATGATATAACAGTGGGACAGCAATGCCAACTCTCTGTGCCAGTGAGGAACTGCAGGCACAGAAGGGGCAGTGCTCCTTGGAATGAAATACCCTCAACAGGAATTCTGGATAATAAATCGAAGCAGATACACCCATTATTATTTACATCACGTTACTCCTTCAGCAACCAGCCAAGATTCACTGTCTTTACTCAGCATAAGCACCTCTCACACTACAGACCTTGGCAATTTAAGCAGGTCAAGAGAACTGTAGGAACATTTCAGCAAGAAATAATTTACTCCTTTGAAAACTCTTTAAACACAGCTGGAAATTTTAATGAATTCAAGTCAGATCTGTCAGAGCCTGAATCAGATAAATATTTCAAACATTTTAAAAGGATATATAGCATTTTCAGAACCTGTTTCAATACATGGCTTGAAAAAAGGCTATTTCAGTTTGAAATTTGTTTAAATTGTTATAATGGGCTTTAAAATTTCCAAAATAACAATAACTTATCTTTTTCTGCTTAAATAGTTTGGGTCAGCTGAAAGGAATCTAGGTATTCCAATTGCAGAGATTTGGGGTTTTTAATGTGGGAAAAAATTATTTTTAGAAATAGATTTAATTGTGTTGTAGGGGAAGAAGCATCAGAAAACAGAACTGCCTCCCCTCTGACTCTATTAAACTCTATATGCCACTGAATAAAAAAGAAAAAAAAACCCCAGCTTTTTAAAGATTTATTTTCTTGCTTGAAGGCTGCCCATAAAATTTTCATCCTGCCTGAATTTTTATATGAAAATACCTTGAAGACCAGGAGCATTGGTATTTATCTATCAATTACCAGAGAACTTGGAGGCAAAGCCAGGTTCTCTGGAAAGGCAAGTAGACACAATCTCTGGAGTCTCTTCTTTGATGAACAGTGAAAAATTCCTTTCAATATGAGATTTTGTTCCATTTTCCTTCTCCTGTGCTTTCTCTAAGAACTTTGGAAAAATCAGAGTGTGAGCCAAAAGAAACACATAAGCAGATATAGCTAATTTTAGCCACTTAGTTATACTGACTCATTGCTGAAACTCTGAGGTTGTTTGAATTTTGTAAGAAAGAAAGCATTAGGAAATAATGGCTATTAAAGAAATTTAGATACAGGAGAAAAGTGATCCTACATCTTGAGTTTAGCCTGGAAAAGGCTCTGAAATCTTGTCAGACCAGCTCTCTCCATCAGCATACATAAAGTGACAATACTGAGTGTAAGAGTGTGAAGTAAATCTTAGAAAACCTTAAATCAGACAGAATCTGCACTTTCCTCCTTAATTTATGATTAAAACAATACTTTGTTTTTTAAAAACAATAAGATGGAGAAAGTAAAAATTAAGATAAGAGAAAGTTAATGAGAAAGTATAATGGGAAGCAAAATGTGAAAATTTTGGCTTGTGTGTGGAGCTAAGATTTAACTAAGCAATATATGAACTTTACCTTTCTTTCCATCCCCTAAATAACTTGGAATTGGCAAATCCCATTGCATATCACACCAGGAACAAGGGGGCCAAGGGAGCCTTTTCTCTCATGGAATAGGGATGTCTGAGATTAAAGCTGAAGCTGCTAAAAGGAGCTCACCATTTTCTCACATCCAAAATGCTTTTTAAAACAGGTTAAGAACCAAGAGGCAGAGAATATTTCCTGGGACACATTCAGGCATCTCAATGTTCAGATTAAATGAAATTCGCTTTGCTCAACACACTGCCTCAGTCTGGATCTGTCACAGACTAAAAGGAACACACTACATCCCACATACCCATTATGGAGGAGATGAAGGACTTTTCCCTGATTCTGGCAATAAAACACTGTCAGACAGGGCAACACTGGGGCTGGTGCATACATGACACAGCAAGAATGGCCCAGATGCATTTCTAAAAGTTCTTGCAGAGTACCAATTACCCCTCACACCACAGAATTAACAGCAAGGATCTGAGACTGGAAGAGATCATTCCAGAATTCAGACTTCATCCTTTTCTGGGATCAATTGACCTTCAGACTCATAACTTAGTATCCACTCAACCAGTTCAATATCCATCTCACTGTAAATCCAGCTGTGACATGTGTAATTTCTTTTTTACTACAACACACTGTCATAGTCATCCTTATCATCAGGAAAAGTGATGTACAGCTTATTGTAGGGCTAAAAAAATCCAAAGATTACTTTACAGAAATATCAGAGCATGAAAGAGATATAAGATTGCTTTGCTTAAGCTTTAAGAATGGCAGACAACAATAACAATAAAAGAGGGGAAAAACCCCTCCTCTCATGGCATTTTCTCAAGAGACACTTGAAATACTGGAACTC
Organism: Muscicapa striata striata; assembly: GCA_030060385.1. Classification (NCBI taxonomy): domain Eukaryota; kingdom Metazoa; phylum Chordata; class Aves; order Passeriformes; family Muscicapidae; genus Muscicapa; species Muscicapa striata. The sequence continues at coordinate 829,906 of JAREIS010000028.1, read as the reverse complement.
TGCTATCATACTTATCTGAGACAGACCAAATACTGATGTGTAAAATTCTCTGTAGTTCCGAGGTTAAAAGGCCCCTGCAGGATGACACCAGCTGTATGGAGGTCCCACCATAGCTAATATTACCCATTCCACCAGGGATAAATATGGAATTCACTCAAGTACACACTGATTGCTGTAGATAGTTTAGCTTTGGATAAGTGCTAAGCAGCAGTACAATATCAGCTAGTCCACACCTGCCACGAATACTGAAGCTGAAAACTGAAACAACTCAGAGAAAGAGGCAAAGAGAGGAATAGCTGCAGCCTCTCTGAAAAGCTGTGTTTTACTACAAATGCAACTCCAGGAGAGAATTAAAAGAGTGAAGTCCTTTGACCAGTCTACATAGGGAGTTTAGGCAATTCAGTGTTTCTTCCTGGAGTTCTGTAAAATTCAGTTAGGCAGGTCTCGGGTCAAGTCCCTGGAGAATTGTGGTGTCTTGTTAGTTCCATTTGTTACAACATTAGGAAGAAGTCCATTGTAGCTTTTTGCAGAGAAACTCCTAACAAGTCAGTTTTGGAAGTAAAATTTTTGGCGTAACACGAATTTTTGAAGGTCAAGCTGTATGGATACAGTAGAAATGTTCAGAGTTGAGATTTTTCTTTTCAAACTTTTGCAGACTTTTTCAAGACAAGGAAGCAGTTTCTGAAATTCATCAGAGCCTCTACTACAAACTTCTGCTGATCATCTTTGAAGTTTGGAAATTAGCAACTGTTTTGCTGAATTTAAGAGCAGTAGATTTGCTTCCTCTTCTACTCATTCTTTCTAGATATCTCAAAAAACAAACAAACAAACAAATAAAAAACAAAAAAACAAAACCCAACCAAACAACCAAAAACAACCCACAGTTTTTAGCCAATTGAATTTGCAAATCCCAATTGATAGTATGAGCTAGTAGATGGCAGGAAAGGCATGGAGGAAACAGCAGTGTTCCTTACATACAGCTCTAACAACAATGAGATCAGATTCTTTCTGCTCATCAGCAATGAGCCAGATGCTGAATAGTGTAAAATCCATCACACCCTGCTGAATAAAACCTTCACTGAAAGGGTGGAGGAAAGATTAGAGGAGTTTTTATTATGGAGTTTATGCTATGATAATTCTTCATTCCTCAGATTGAAGAGCACAATCCTGGCTGCTTCATTTGCATGATCAGACATCCAGGTTTAAACCCAATAATAAAATAATCTGCTTCAATGGGATTATTTGCACAAGTGAGGGTTTGCAGAACAAGAGCTTAAGCAGCCCACCCATGTGGTGTTCACTGGGAATTTCCTTCAGGGAAATCAGAGAGAGGCTTTTTGCAAGTGCTGTGCAATTTCATTTGAGAGGTTGGGTCAGACACTCAGCAGATGCAATTCAAAGCAGTATTGTTGGTATTAGCTATTCTCTAAGGTGTCTTCCCTGTAAAGATTTGACCTGCAGAACCAGCTGTATATTAGCATTATCTTTTTATGCTTCCACAACAGATAGGCTTAATAAGTGGCCATCTCTTTTTAGAATGTTCTTGCCAAGAGACAAAACAGAAATACTGTCTGCAATAATACCAAGGTCAAAATGTACTGCTAAGAAACAGAAGAGCATTTCACCAGAGAATGGAATGGATGTTAAATATTTTAAGAATCTGCTGCTTAAATAAAAAGTAACCTCCTGTGCATTAAAAATACATTTATTGATCCTATTCAGGATTCAACAGAAATACTTCCAGCAGAAGAAAACTTAAAAGGACTTTTTAGCTGCCAAAATGAGAATGTTTATAGGACTGTCTTTGGTAAATGTAGCAGAAATCATAAGACATACTTAATAAAAGAGTTTGAGTCCCTCTCCTCCCTTCAATAATTAACTTAAATTACAGTTTAAGCATTGACAGTGCAAGGAGAGCATTTAAAGAGTGAGATAAGAAGAAAAAAGGTGCATCACTTCAGACATCCTAGCTAATATATGCAGATAAAACTGTTAAACAAATAAATTAAAAAGGACCCCCACTGTCAGCACTTGACAGAAATAGAAATCATGTTCTTTACTCTCAGTATCTTTCTCCTCTTTCCCTCAGTGAATCAGAAACTGACACTGGCAAAACAACTTCTGAAAAACTTTGAAATCTCAAAGAAAAAGAACCTGGGTTTATTTCTGTTAATATGGAGTCAGGAATAGATACAGAGTCTGGAATAAATTCACCCCAAACTATCCTCATATCCCTCAAATAAACCCTATAATATCGAGCACTGACCCTCCTCAGCACATCACATTTGCAACATTTATTTCATGTCTTTTCATCTTTGAAGTTCTGGTTTGTAACTTCCACAAGACACAAAGAGACAGCCCAGTTTTGGAAGGAATGAAGAACTCTGCTCTTTGTACTACTGAAAAAATAACTGCAATGATTTATTCAGTACCAGGCATAGAATCTGCACTGAAAATGTGAGTCCTTCATAAACATTTTACCTGTTCCTATCAGTACCTGTTCAGATTGGCAGAGTTCAGAGAAGTCTTTCAAGGTTTTTATCATCAAGGTCTCATCTGACTTTGGAGCATATTTCCTCTGAAATTATTGATGGTACATAAAGGACACAGAGTAACATCAACCTATGATATGCTAAACTCTGAAAAATATCATTCTGAAGATGCCACAATTTCCAACATAAAGTAGAGCTTTGTAATAGGGTTCCCTCTCTCCATAAGGTAAGAAAATTTGGAAGGCACATTTTTAATAGGTATGGACCATCCAAACTCCACAAAATATGGATGGGACGTGAGGAACTCTGTTTTTATTTAATGCACATGTATGGAAACCCCTCTGGTACCTTCAAAGGTCAAATCAGTACATGTCCTTTATTTATGCTTCCTCTCTCTCTTGCTTTTGGGTGTATATATATATATATATATACACACACACACATGTGTTCCCCAGTTAGAAAATGGAAGTGCAAATCCAAAGTGAAATGGATACTGATTCCAAATGAACTATGAAAAAGAGTTGCTTTTCTTTATGGACACCCTCAAACTGGGGGGGCTCTATAGGCACAGGGGATCACAAGCCACAGAGCTGAGACCTGATGTCTGATGTTTGAAGGAGAATAGCTGAAAGAAGGTCTTGACATGTAACTGGAAACCAGGCTGGGCTCCTGATTTTCTGAAACAATTTAATCTGCCAAGGATTATTCCCTCACTAATGGGAATAAGGCTTTTTGAAGCCTGATGCCTGGATTAATATGCTTGGGTCAATAACTCTGGGTAGGGGATGCTGCTGGCACAGGCCAAGAGCCATCAGATCATTCTGTACATGCACATGCACATGTACATGTAGCAATATCTGCCCTCTGTGTTCTGGAGCACTGAAAATCCTGGGAAGAATGGGCCAGCTGAGCAGCACCAGGCTCAGCTGCCAGCACTGCCTGTTATTAACTAATTAGCAACATGGTTCAAACTGCTCCTTCCAAAATTTTTTCCTCATGTGAATATTACAAATCCAAATGTTATGAAATATTAAACTGGGAAATTACAGTCAAATTTCTATTCTTTAATATTATATCCCATACAATCAAGAACTACTGTGCTATATGAGACTAAATTAGTTTTTAAGATTTAGCATCAACTGATTTCTTCCACAGATGGAATTTGTGGGAGTCCCTGCATGAGTCTCTCTTGTACATCCCTATTGATAATCCACATTCAGTTTGGCACATTCAAAGTGGATTACTCATCACCACCATGACAGATTTCAATGATACTTTGTGAAAGCTATTAGTTTTAAAACTGGTTTTGATTTCTTGTAACTTACTGCATTAATTCATTAATTAATTCCTTTAATTGATGTGTGAGTATATCACAGAAACACACAAACGTTTTTTGAAAATAAACATAAAAAGAGACAAAAATATGACAAACATATTTTAGCTAATTAAATTCAAAAAGGAACCACAGAGTATTTCTAACCCTCCTCATCCTTTATAGTTCCTAACTTCTCTATGTAAAAAAGTGATGTAGAAACCACATAATAATTGCTAAAGCAACTCATTAAAATGCGGAACTATGTGAAAGGGAAGCATGGAAAATATTCCTGACATCTCCAGGCAAGGTAAAGTTTTCTAAAGAAATAAGTTTGCAGATCAATCCCACAGCTAAAAGACTGGCATAAATTAGCATGCTTGTGTCAAGGATTTGAAACAAATGAACCTATCTTTTAGCAACCAAAGCTAAAAATATGGAACAGTTGCTTTTGCTTTCAGCAGGACAAGTGCTTTGCATAAAATGAAATATTCATAAAACAACGTGGTTATAAAAATAGGTAGTTTATCACTGCAATCATAAACACCAGGGCCCAGGAGCTGTATCCATGTCATAGGGAAGGTAAGGTGCATTCTGCTGCTGTCCCCAGGACATCCTGACATGTCCTGCAAAGCCCTTCAGGTAAGCAGGACTTGTGCTGCCTGCCTGCTTGTCAGCAGACAGAAAAATAAAGTGGAAAAAACAGAAGGAAGCCTTTTAATTAATTATCTTGTTTCTCAAAAGCTCTCTCAAAATGTCTCTTTCTAGTTTCTGGATATGCTTGCTTCACCACTGGTCAAGTGGATTTAACATTCACCTAAATATGGGAATTGCTCTGGTTTGAGCTCTCTATGAGTGCCCTAGAAAAGTGTGAATTGGATGAGCAAGAGGCCAGAGGAAACCCAAGTTGATTTCCCACTGCCCAGCACAGTGCAGCTCAGAGCAGGAATTTGCAGAAAGAGGAAGATTTGGCCATTTTAATTGATTGGCAGCTTTAGGAAGGTTTCAAATGTGGGAACTCATCTGGAACCATTCATATATTTTGCTTGTTGTCAAAACTGGGATTAAAGTCAGATCTTAGAGGAGTGAGGGAAGGGTGTAGGGTAGGGCATTAATCCACTGCCAGCAAAACCTCAAGACAAAGCTTGAAATAGAGTTTCATTTATGAAACTTCTTACATTATTTTCTTTCCTCTTATACAAAAGGTAATGCACTAGAGGGGTGTTTGTGGTATAATATGCATATGTGAGCAGAAATAATGGCTTCACATATTTAAACTGAAAAGAAGAAAACACTTGGCTGTTTCACTTGGCTGAAAGAGAGTAAGGGATAGAGGGAGGAACACGGCACTCACTAAGGTAAAATAAAGTATTTAACATGTTTCATATTAATTGAATTGTTGTACTTAAAGTCTCCAGCTCAAGTACAAAAGATACAAATCTTTTTTTAATTTACCAGGTTTATGAATTTTGCAATGTAGCCTGGAAAGGCAGGAAGAAGTAAAGGGTGGGTAAAATCACAGTGTTCCCAGATCAAATTATTAAGACTAATTGTAGGAACAAAAAAACCCTATAAATGTAAAATTAAAATATAATTATAGAAAAGTAATAACAACTACAAGACCTGTGGAAAATATGTGGGAAACAACTGAGGCATTCTAAACCAGTTACACCAGAATGTTTCCTTTGCTTCATAGGCTCAGGGTTTAGACCTAATGGCTTTTCAAAGGTTTTACTAACAAATTTCCTTTAACAGGTAAATGATAGAAATGAGGTTCATTAAGATTCCAAGGAAAAGTTCCAAGCACTCATAAGTGCATACAAAACCTTCAAACATTGCTTTGAAGTGTTGCACTTCATGCTGATGGCTCACCATCCTATAAGCTGAAATAAACCTCTGGGAAAGAAGGAATCACATCCCAAATCTCCAAAATCAAAGATGACTACCAGGGTCCTGTTACTCAGAAGAGTGAGAATTTTGGCTCCTCTGGGCTATTTCAGAATTCACATGATTGCTGGGAGGGCAGGATGAAGTTTATAACTGCCTTTTCTTAAAAGACTGGTTTCTGCTGAAAACATTCACCCTGAGTTTTAAGCTATGAAATGCCAAATATTTTACTGATTTATATTTAGATAACACAAAGATACTGTCTGTGATTTGATCTATGAGATAAAATAGTTTTGCTTTTTGTAACAGCAAATATTTCTTGTCCATAAATCAGTTTTTCTGACCAAAGGTCAGAAAAGGGTATAAAAAGGGACTAATGAAACTGTTTTTGAAAGTTCATTTTCTATAGGCAATGAGAAAGGAAGAGATTTTTTAGTTTTGTTAAAAGGATCTGTAACAATCTGCTTATTGTTTTTTTGTTTTACTTTGTTCCAACAGCCATCATTCTCACAGAGAATTTCAGAGCATTAAAGCTACTTAAATATCAGGGGAAATGAGTCATTAAATCAACTCATTATTCAACAAATAAACACTAAGCCCTTGAGTTTTCAGTCCTATACTCTTTCCAGTGTCACATTTGATATTACTATCAGCAACTTGAATTCACATATCTTTTACTACTGTAAAGCAGCATAAACTTCATTGCATCTAAATATTAATTTGACAAACACTTGTTAATGCTACTGAATAAATGTCTATGACTTTTAAACCTTTCCTTTGAATAACTGTAAGTTCAAAAAGATTTTAAAATGCAGTCTCCTCTTTATTGTGTGCAAAATAACAGACAAAACCAAAAGGCTGAAAAAACACAGGAAATCTAACTTCAAAAATAAAATTGCTGAAGGTATCTATCATATTCTTAAAAATTCCTGTGAAAATTGTCCTCTTCAGTTTAAAAGACCTAAAAATTTACTAATATGCTGTGTAATTTGTCAACTATTGAAAACAGTGATAGAAGAAATCAAATACTGTACAGAGAGGGCCTCTTCCATGGGAGCACAGTGACAGAAATGAGGAGTCAAGGAAAATTAATGCCTTTAAAAATGTGTTACACTCCATTTTTTGCTGGCCTCAGTAATTTAATGGAGTAGAACAACAGACACATGGCTTAGATTTTTTCAGTGAGGCTCCCAGGAGACAAATGAAATGGAGGTGTTTCCTGGCACCTCTGCAGGGGATGCCCAAAAGGGGAACCCATAACACTGATGATTGTGCCAAAATGCTGCTGGATTTCAAAGTGATGGAGGTTTCAGGGCAGCTTTGAAGCTTTACAAAGGTTATGGAGAAAAAATTTGTCTTTCATAAGCCAGTGTGAGGACTTACTACTACAGAGCTTGCTTTTTATCATCCATAACAAAAAACTACCCCATTTCTGTGTATTTCAGAGTCTGATCAGTGTTGACACCATTAAAATCACCACATTATGCAAGGACAGTGAACTTGTCCTCACCTACCCCAGCATGAAATGCCCTCCTCCTCCACAGTCTGCTGTGCCTCACACACTGCTAAGATACATCTAATTACAGTAATAAAAGCCTCCACCTGTTTCCTCTGCTTATCTGGGTGGAAAAAGGAAGACAGACATGGACTGAACTTAAGTGAATTAAAATTAACCTAATAGTCACAGTGATTTAAGCAATGGCAGGTGGTCTGGCTGCCTCTTTCTACACTTTCCTACTGGAAGTGGGCAAATAGCCTGCCAGGTTTGTGTTCTGCTTCTAACAAGTATTTTTAAAGCTGTTTACTCATTCAGAGAAAGGAAAATTAAGGTCACTGCTAATAGAAATGGGAAAGGGGTTTCAAAAGCACTCAGCACAGAAGTGAGCTCTGATCCCATTCAGTGTACTGGAGATGCTTTCATTAATTTCTACAAGGCCAATGCAAAACATCTTGGAAAACCTTAGGGAAGAATCTCTTATATTTTTAAAAGTATTGACTAGTTGTTTGCCCTTTTCACCTACCACACTGCCCCTCATAGATTCCCTCTTCAACAAGATTCTTTAAAAAATCAAAGATTACAAAGAAGACTTGAAACATATCCTGAGGGCATCAAGAGGGAGAAAAGCATTTTCCTATCAGCAGTGTTATTTCTATAGCATTAAACTTAAGAGCTACAAAATATTGCAGATTCCTGGCTGAAAGGTCAGCAGGGACAGCCTGTGAAGACCTGATGTTCAATTTAAGAAGTTTTTACTTTGACTGAAGCATGGTATCTAATTTTTATCAGAAAATTAACATCAAGCAGCAGAAGACTGCATTTACTAATTGCTTTTTAACAAATCATGCCTCTGGGGAGGGCACAAACAGCAGTTCTGCCATGGACACTCCTTGGTTTTGGTAGAAATTGAGCTATGTTCGGATGAAGTGACCTGTGCTGGGTGTTCCCATGTCTGGAGCCATGGGTGACCCAGGCTGGGACAGGAACACCTGAGGGGCTGCTGTGCCTACACCTGAAAGGTCCATCCTGCTGAGACCAAGGGGGGAATTGGCCATCAACCATTTTTAGTTTTTTACCAGCCAGGTATAAAAAGTATATCTAGAAAAAGTGGAGCAGCACCCTGCACTCCAAACTGTGCCACACTGTTTGTGTTTCTCATATGGAAAAACACTCGTGCCACACAAGCATTCAAGTCTGAATCTAAATCAAGGACATAAATCAAGGCAAAGACTTTTATTTAAAATAAAAATAAAATCCATTTCAGAGTTTCCCTTTCTCTTTCAGGAATCTGTACTGAGTAGTATTTGTACCCTGTCTTAGCTGCATATCACAGCAGTGGTAGCAATTCTTACCCTCCTCTGAAAGGGACAGGTTTTTGTGCCAGGGCTGCAGTCTCACTAAAGTAGGGGGGAAAGCCTCTGCATGCCAGAAGGTAGAACAGAAATATTTGACTCACTGAGATCAAACTTTGGAACAGCAATACATTAGTTGGGATAAAAAACTGCCTCAGATCAGAGTAGTCCCTGTCCCAGAAAAGTAAATATACATTTGGTTCAGCAGTTTTATTAAAAAAATGGTATTGTCCATATAGTTAACTAGTATATTTTAGCAAGTGCATGTAGTTAAATTCATTTTACTTTTGAAATAAATGTTTTTTTCATATTTTGTCCCAGTTGAAAAAATAAGCTGCAACCTGAACATTTGTCTTGATTTTTTTCCCTTTCTTTTAACTATTTTTCTCTGTATAAGACTATTTCAGATAAAGAAATAAAAATCATGGAATGGGATGCTCCAGACACTCCCCTTTTCTCTGTGAGTTGTTTCTCCTCTTTAAACCATAGTCTTCAGAGTTTATTAAATTGTAATCTTTCAACCTACATTAAGAGGAATTTTTACTTCCTAACAATGCCAGCACTGAGTAATGAAATTTAGGGAGATAGTGTTTAGTGCTGTGATAACATACAGGAGCAAGGAAAGTTGTATATAAGCACATTAGAAGGATTTTATTAGAAGTTTTGGAGGAAAAAAATCTATATCTGTTCTGTATTTAGCCCAGAATGTCAGCTAATATTTTCAGGGCACTTTTGCACTGTGAAGTATAAAAAAGCACTAAGGAAAGCAATCTTATCCACTGCAGCATCCAGGGAACAGAAAACATATGGATAATGCATCTGTATCAACATGTCACTGATTCAGAAGTAGCTACTAAGTTTAGGTGTTTATATTCATGTCTTCCTTAAAAACACTGGCTTTGGAGATATTTGCTATTTAATCCACGTTTTATAAATACAGCTAAAACATAGGTCATAGTGAAGCTTTCAGGATAAATATATGCAATTAGAAAAAGGCAGGCAGAAGGAACCTGAAAGTCATTACAGATAAATAAAACCTCGTCAGTCCTTGGGGGGTAGAGGTCGGTATTAATTAAGAGAACTAAAAAAATCTTGGAGTCTGACAAATGACAGTAATTTAGGTAATAAGACAAGCAGTAAGGAACACAGCCAAAAATAATTTTAAACTTGAGAATGGGACAGAGCAGACAGTGCATGCTGCTGAAAAATGAATTTCTAAGCAGCTTTTTTGTGATTATTTTCTAAATGATTAAAATATATATCAAGACTGTGAAAATGGACATCATCCTGTTCTCTGTTCAGTTTTTCAATGATGGTAAAGGCACTGAGGTGCTGCAGAGAAGGAAATGGAGCTGGAGGAGGGTCTGATGGGGAGAGCTGCATTCTTGATAATTTCAGCTCATGATCACTTCCCAAACATTCTAACACTGATAATTCTAGAACACTTTTGAAGTTCACAGTTCTGTTCCTTGCTAACACTTACTTTAGATTCTCAGATCTCATGCCAGTTCTTCTATAAGAACATAAAACCAGCAGATAAACTTTTTTCTCATCACCAGTTAACACCTTTTCACTTTCTGGAAGCTTATTTTAAAAGTTTATTTCATTAAATCTTTGAGGTCTTCTCAGGGTTATTAAGGACTCTGATGTCTAAATGCAATGCTGAATGTGCCATTACTTTCCTCCATTTTATTCTGATCTATCTTTCTAAATGTTAATTCCAAAACTGGTGACATTTCCCCCTGAACTGGGAATAAGTCTAATATGTCCTTATTCATTTCTGTTAACACTGTTTCATTTAATGACTGAGTATTCCAACCTTTGGTATGTTTGACTGTAGATTGATAGAAAAATGACCTAGCTCATTTTGGACAGAAGTCACCAATTTTTTTTGCTATTTCATAAAAATAAAATTAGGAGACTAACATAAAAATCCAATTAATTACTCTGCTAACTGTGAAGGTTCATTTTTAAATATTTAAAACCATAACAAATAACAGAAATGTTTCTCCTTGTTTTTATGTAACTATGTAGATAGTAACTGTAAGCATCCAAACAGCTGAAGATCAGAGGATCCCTAACCACAACAACATTAAATTTCTGACTGTGGTCATAATGTATTTTGAGTAAATTTCTGCAGTAGTATCCATCTGCAAAGGTAGAAGGAAAGCTAAAGGTCTTTGGGAATTCATCATCTGTCCTTTTTTGATGGAAAGTGTCAGGCAGTTTTTGATGGAAAATGTCAGGCAGAGAAAATATCAGAATCTAGAAAACACATCAAAGAACACAGGGTAAAAAAATTACTGCAGCCATACTCTTTGATGCTGAAAAGCCTTTGATACATCTATGATAGAGTACAGGAAAGATGACCTAGCTACAGGTTTTCTAACTGGAAATGAAGTCCTTTAATAATTTCTCAACGTTATCTTTGTAATAAATATATAAACATTGCAGCCCAGAAATACCTCTGCTGTTTGTTGGGAATACCTTTATTTGAGAAACAAACTTGCCAAAGTGTGTTAGATTGGCTTTTAAGAGAGAAATTTTGGGTAACTATGGCACAAAATCTCCTGACTATCAGCTATACTGGATTGTTTCCACATAAATATCCACTGTTTAGCAAGAGCTCCTGTCCTTGGAGAGATGCAGACTCCCACAGAATAACAAATGGACTACCCAATATTCTCCTAATGATATCTAGAAAGTAATTTGTGTGGAGATTATTTCTACTGTAAAGTTGACTGCTGAAAGAGTGTGCTGCACTCCTGAGAGTGAATAACTTTCCTTGTTATTTACTGAAACTTGTGGACCTCAGTGATGAAACTTTAATTAAATAATGTCCTAAATGGATTCTTCTGTTTGACCTTACTTGGTTTCATAGGCTCAGTTTGCACAAGGGATTCCACCAGTGGTTTACTCAATTTGAATCTCATATAGTTCTATTCTGCTGTAATGCTTTTTTAAGGAGTGCTGGTATTTGCACAACAGCATCTGTTTTCTTTCCACTGTATTGTGGATTTATTGGTACAGGTTTGCAACTTCCAATGCAAGAGACAGAGATTGGATTTAATCCTCACAAAGACCTTGCTGTGGTTCTTTGCTGTTTACCTCAGCACCAAGTTGCTGTTCAAGTACAAATTATCTTAGGTTATCCTCATTATTAGAAAATAGGTGATAAAATTTGTCTGTGAAAATTGCTCAGCAGTAAAGAACCTCCTGTAAAATGATTTTAGAAGTCCATTTGAAATACAGAATCAAAGAGAGCAGATCAGGAGTATGGATGCACAGACCAGTAGAGGAACAAGGTGTTCAGTGGTGTGTACACACCCAGCAGGGAGCTCACTGCAAATACTGAGGGAAAAATAACTCAGACGCACTAAATAAGAAAACCATGATCTGTGTTAACCAAATTAATTTTAATTATCAACTGAAAAATATATTTTATGTAATTTATGATGCTGTCTTTTTGCACTAATTAAGCTTCCATAATAAAAATAGATCTATAGACTACTTGTCCAAGCACTTTTATCCAGATTTTAAAAGAACTTTACGTGCTTACTACCCTGTTGAGAACAAATCTATCAAGTACTTAGTATTTCAAAATCTATTGTGTTTGCCACCTCAAGCTTGATTAATTACTTAGGGGTTTTTTATTGCAAAAGAAAACTGAAAACACTTTTTCTGTTCTGCAAAGCATTAGTACACTATTTTTTCTGGTTTAGAATCTGTCCCCATGAAGAAAAAAATGGGGAGTAACCATATTCGGCAAAAATAGGATGACTATTGTCCTTGCAACATCACAATTCATATTACTAGTATTCAAAAATTAATTTTTCAAGGCTTGAAATTACATTTTTAAATAGAACAAGGAAAAAAATATCATTTTTTTGCAGCAGGATTTGAATGGAGCTCATTAAAACATCTCTTGACAGGTTATAGTAAGTGCTACAATTATGTCTAATTTTGGTTTAGTACAATATGTTAATTTTAAATAGTTTAAGAGATTGTATCTCTTCTGGCCATTTTCTCCCTGCTTTGAAAGTGCACTTCACTCCAGCAGTAATCATAATTTCATATTGGAACTAACTGCATTTCTTTAACTCTCATATTGCAAAGAACAATTTAATAGACACATTGGCCTTACTCTGCTGAAGCCCCTAAGTTTTTTTGAATATTTAATATCAACATGAGGACAGATAGGAGAGACCTGGACTGTACCAAAACATATTGAGCAAGATTCTCTCTCTCCTTGGAAAGCAGTGATGAAATTCCTACAGCATTCATGGCAGGAGAACTGGGAGCCAGGATTAAACATACAGACTGTTCTACATCATTTTTTTCTAGGAGAAAAATTATTTTCCACTGGAGAGAATTTGTAAACAAGGAAGCCACCCTTGTGCTCTTTTTGGGAAGATTTTTTTTTCCCCCTGTGTGCAAAAATCTGCAACAGGGTACCTAACAGATCCAACTGGAAGAGAGATCAGGACAAATATTAACCTTTGAACTGAATAGGAAAAAAAGCCCCGTCTGATGATTCAGAGGGAGTCATGTGCACTTTGGGTTAATGCAAAAGGCAGTGCTTCAACCTACATTTTCATTTAAAGGGAAAAGAGTAATGAATTTAATTTTCTCTTTTGAAAGGTGCTTTAAAACATAAATAATATAAAGCAATGTCTGCCTGGGTTGAAAATTGAGAGATGAGAGTTTCAGCTGCAAAATAACCTCTAACACCCAATTCTGAGTTCCTAAGATGAAGTCATTTACATTCACTTAGTTGTGTGTGAAACCAGGAGTGGTGAACCTTCCCTCCTGCACAAATTACACATCACAGTCTGCAGACAGCCAAGAACTATGAGGGCAGATGTTGGCAGGAAAAGGTGAAAAAAGGCCACTGAAAGTTCACTGGACTCCTAGTCCATTGGGAAAGTTTTGTTGGGTTTTTTGTTGTTGTTGTTCAATATAGAAAGTGTAATATATCAATGTGGGTATATCCTAGACCAAGAATTTTAGGCAAAAGAAGAAAATAAAAAATGAGAGCAGCCCTAAAAGAGTTGGAGGGGAAGCTCAAGATCAAACAGAACAATCACCACATGTCAGTAAGAAGATGGAAGGCTCAGTACTCATCATCTGAGGGTTTAGTTTCAGAACAAAAATCATCTCACACACACCCTCCTGTTTTTTGGTCCTGCTATCTTCTGGCTCAAGAAGGAGCAGAGAAAAGCCAGTTATAACTACTTTTTTCCCAAAATTATGGAAGAAAATCCTAAAAATCCAACATCCTAAGGAATTCCTGCTGAATGAAAAAGTGCAAACCATAGAGAGAGATGACTTTTTCTTGCAGAGCTGGATGTCTGAGCCACCTTGCTGCTGGAACAGCAGAGGCTTTGTCTCCCCTGAGAGGTGGGAGGTCAAATCATTTAATGAAGAGATTTCTAAGTCTTTAAATATCAGACATACTGAAAATAGTCAGCAAATGAAACATGATAGCAGTACCAATAATAATAATACTCCATGAATTTTGAATAGACACTCTTGTACATCAATAAATAATCATATTACACATTCCATTTGAACATTTCCAAATTAATAAAAGGCATTAACTTGACTGTCAAGCACTAAAATAAGGACATTTGTTTGCTGGAAGATTTCTTCACTGTGAATAAACATCCCTCTGTCAGATTCCCACATAAGTACTGATAACAAGATTTCCACTAATAGTTGCAACAGATGGGCCAGGATTTTCCTATGAAAATTTAATAAATTACAGTATTAAATAAAATTCCTTCTGCTACCCTGGATTTTTTTTTCCCAAAATTTTAATATAAAATACTGTGTAATATATTTGATTTCTTAAATAAAGCATAGCAGCCAGAACAGGAAATTTTGGGAGCAGTAGAAATGGTAATTTATCCTCAGAAAGCATCCAAAATTGCCATTTCCACTTGACCTCCATTTTGCTGACTGAGGAGAGCAGTCAGTTCTCACTGAGCACTGACAATGGAGCTCAAGGCTAAAGTGCAGGAACTTTTAATGACTGCTCAGTCATTTAATTATCTTCCTTTGTGCTTTCCTTGCATGTTGGTAATAAGCAAAGAAGCCAGTGCTGTATTGAGTTTTAACAACTATTTTGGCAAAAGCTAATTAAGTTTCTTTCCTTTCTCAAAGCTACAGTACTGATGGTTTTCCAGCTAAAAGCACTAGATTTCTGATGTCATCCTGATATTAATAAATTTATACCCAAAAGCCTCAGCTGAGTTGTCAGTTTAGCAAAAGTTATGTTATAAGCTCAGTGATGGTAGGCAAGATATTTCTGAATAAAGGATTCATTTTAAGAAGCACCTGGTGTAGGGAGCAGCAGTAGACACAATGCAGAAGGAGCAACACATCCCCAGTGAGGTGAGCTCTGGGCTGCAGATCTCCCTTCCACCTCTATCCCTTGACATGCCTGAGTTTAAACATTCCCAATTTAAACTAAAACAGTATTTTTGCATCGCATTTTTGCCCCAAAAAATAAAAGATTTCTAGTCTTCATAACACATTTCCATAACAGATTTTGCAGTAGGGCTGAAGACCAACTCTCAGTTTAAATTACTAATAAATGCCACTTAAAACTGGGACACGTTTTATTTCCGCTCTTGTACATCAAAAACTTTCTAAATTTTCCCCTCAGTGAATATGTGTGACCTTCTTCATGAGTAGCTTCAAGAGATCAAAATCAACATCTAAATATTACAATAGCTTAGAATTAGAATTTTTCCTCTTACAACACTGGATTCCCCCAAGTGCACTCAGTTTCAGATCTGCATTTTCTTACAGCACATGACATTGAGGAGGTCTCTTTACCTAGAGATTCCTCCAGGCAAGTATCTAGATATGCTGACACAGCCCTTTTATGCCTGGCACCAGAATAAAACCTCCTCTGGTACAGAGGAGGCACAGGCAGAAGTTCAGAGAGTGGTTTGTGTTAGTCTGGGGTGCTCAGGAACATGTAAATATCTAAATAGCCTCAACAAAAACAGCCTGCCAAATCAGTCTGATGTACTGATACCAGCAGGATTGCAGAGATTTACAGACATTGCAAACCTGGGACAGAAAAAGAAAAGAGCAGACAGATAAATCCTTTAGATCCCAGCCATCAATATATTGGATACTGACATGACAAAAACATATTCTCAACTTATCACCAGAGATTGCTAGACCTGAAGAATTAAATAATCCTAAAATACTGGATTTGTTTACATCTGACCTGAAGGAAGACTTCTAAGCTCTATGTGGTGTGTGAGATGCAGTCATATTTGATACATGATTCACTTCAGGCCATATTGTTTCAATTATCTGATGATACAAAGGTGGCTGTTGATGAGGTATCTGGCAAAAACTCCACATCAGTGCTACTGCCACACTTAACTAACAGATGTTTAAAATGAAAGGCTGACAGTTTTTATGTGATGATTTAATCTTTTTAGTTGCCAACTGCAGCTTAATTTAATTTTAATCAAGAGTAATAACCACCCATAATTGCTATTATAGTAAGGCTCCATTTCTACCCAAAGCCTGAACCAAAAATTGACAAAGATTTTGCCTGCAGATTCTAACCTAAAATCTTTCTGATCTGAAATATGCTTCCAAATACATTAACTTTGAAGTACTTCCAAACAATATAGATACATATATAAATATGAATGAAACAATATAGATATGAATGAAAAGGCAAAAATCACTTATCAGTGGAAACTACTGTACAAAAAGGAAGTGAGTATGTGCTCCAAGAGAGGATGAGAAAATATAAATCCCATTTCATCTGTATTGAGGACAGTAGAGAGCAGTCAGTGTCCAGGGTGCAGCCACATGATCCCCATGTCTTTGAAGGTTTCCCAAAAGAAGTTCAGGTGTTACCCCTTTAGTGCTGTGCACTTTCAGCCATGGTGTGTCAGCCTTTGACCCAGAACCTGTCTCACAGAGCAGGAGCTCACACAGATTGCTTTGCCCCACAGGTGTGTGCCCAGCACTCCCCACCCAACCTGTGGCTCCAGCAAGGTAGGTCACAACAAGCACACAGCCTGTTCAGAGCAGGATGTAAGTGAGAAATATTGAACATTTTACATAGGTACAGTTTCTGCATGTGTGTTTTCTTACCTCTGTCCTTTTAGCCCTTACAAAGTAAAACCTTCAGCAGAGAGAGGGGCAACTAAAGAATGAATTATACAAAAAATATCTCTCTTCTAACCAAGAATCATGTGAGTAGCTTGGAGGAAGCCAAGTGTAGGTAAGCCAAATTGATTCACCACATTCACTGGACCCAGCAGTGTAGTCTCAGGGCCACATCCAGGAATTACACCAGAAAAAGGGATGAGGAAAACAGATTAAAGACAGAGAGTTCATTGCAAGATTTCTTGCACTTCTCTCCTGCTCAGAGGCAGTTATATGACCAAGCCTGTTCTGGGAGCTGGCCTGGCTCCAGTGATCACTGCTGCTGACAGCAGACCTGATGTTTCATGTCATGCAAAACGAGCATGGGATTTCAAACTTTCTAGTTTTCAAGAGCAGGCACACTTCAAATCAAAACAGACAACTCCTGCAAGCAAATACATCTCAGCTCATTTCATCAGCAGCCAGCAGAGGCCAAGGCAGGCAGACCACACATGGGTAATTTTTCCCTTGATGAACCTGCTATGGCTCATCAGAGAGGATCAGAACATCATCTACTCATCAGAGAATCTAATGGGTGGGAAACCAGGTGGCAACTGAGAGAAGTCAAATCTTCCTCCATCAGATGCCAGCCAAGCTTGGTGCCACCAGTTTGTCCTCATGAGGTGACAATCTGACTCTCTGATTGTGCAGTTGCTGTAGCTGAGATTATGGCACCTGCCTGACCTCACTACCCCAGGCTTATTAAAATCTTGCAGTTAATTTCAAGATGGCAGATTGGCTGTCTCACAGAAAATAACTGTCATGAGCTTTAAAATTTCTAGCTATAACTGTAAGTGAGCATCTCAGGTCATTTTCACACCTTCAGACATCTGTATTCTCATGACAGTTTTATTCAGTTATTTTTCAGCTGCCTTGTACATTCAATTTGCATACTGTATTACACAAGCTACATAAAGAAGTACAAATCCTTCTCTCCATAGAAATAATTGGTCTGAACCTTAAGAGACTGTGCAACATTTCATTCTAACATGGATAGAGTGGTTGGAAGAGAGCCAGGCAAGGTGGCTGTCCAGGAAAAATGAAATGAGGAAAACAAAAAAATACTATTACCTCCTAAGTTGTTTTGGGATTTTTTTTTTTTTTTTTTTTTTTTTTTTTTTTTTTTTTTTTTGTTTTTTTTTAATATAAACTAGGCTTCCCTATGTTTTTAATTTTTTCTCCTTTATACTTTGAAAGAGAGGCAGAGGTTATGAAGAAATCTGATGGATAGGAAACAAAAACTGTCATTAGAACCCAGAAAAGTTGGCTCCAGATACACAGAAGAGACCAGACCTAGGGAGCTCTCCCTTGGTCTCATTCCTAACTTCACACATTTTCAGTGCAACATGGCTGTGCTGGCAGGTCAAATAATCCAGAGCACTGATGTTAAAATGTCTTTAAACATCACTGGCAGCACATTTTCTCTGAAAAATGCCTGTTTGAGTAGTTCAGAACCATATGAGAATGTACAGGTTTTGATGGAACTTGTATCCAGAAATTATTTCTTGGCTCCACATTACAACTTCTTGCCAAAATTAAGAAGACATCCCTTTTACAAAGCTGTATGCCAGAGCAAGTACTTGTGATGTGGAGCACCAACAGTCACATGTCCTGAAGGAAGCAGAACTGAGCTCCAGATGGAAAGCACATTGTAAAAAATCTGTCCTTATCAGAGATGTCTCAAAAGGAAATGTAGTTTTGTAGTCAGTTGCTTATTTTGTAGTCAGTTACAGAGTGGAGGAAGAGGCTAAAAGGGAGCTTTTATCCTTCTGGTATCAAACCACACTGAAACCACACTGCCCCAAATGTTCAGGCAGAACAACCATCAGTACTGACTGCAGTGTGGTGGGGGGTGATGAGAAATAATTCTTTGCTGTGAGACAGGTCAGAGTACAGCAGCAATATTTGATGTTCTGATAAAGCAGGAGCACAGACTGAAGACACAAGTTTGAGGCTGAGTGAATATGGTGAAATTTCAAGATACCACTGGTTAGTTACAAGCATCTGAGAGTGCAAACTGAAGGAGCCATGGCAACAACACAAGGGATCACTGCAGGAACCACCTACCGAAACTCAGCTGCTGTGAGCACAGGAGGGACACTGGCAGGACTCTAAGGCAAGCCTCAAGATTTTTCAGGTCAGTGAAAAAAGATATCAAAGAGAGAAAATTATTGAAAAAAGGTGGTTTCAATGGAAGACACATTCCTTCTCTCAGTGAAAAAGAACCATGTGAAAACATCTCTAAAGAGAAATATTGCTGATACTGTTGAGTTCATAAGAGTAACTGTGAATAATAGGTCCCTTTCCTCTAGAAAAATAGAATAAGGCACAGAAGCTGTTCCTCATTACACTATAAATTTCTGATGTTAATGGCCAGTTTTCATTACATTCTTGATGGGTAACACTTGCTTGTTTCTCATTCAAATTACATCAAAGAAAATGAGTTTTAAAAAATTATTTCTGTCTTTCTAAATGCAAAGCATATTTTCAATACCAGTGTATATTTAATTACAGAACTTTGTAAAAATCTTGAATATTTGTAATTCATTCCTGCAGTTAGGAAGTAGAATCACATTTATCACCAATCAGTGCACCAGTTGCACACAAAAACTTACATTCAGTATTTGATCTTTTGACAAACACAATAGGTGTTAGTACCTTTGCCAGAAGACAACTTCAAAAAGCTGTTTAAGTTCTCAGTTTAGAGTTCCTGTTCATTCCTTCTACAAGAATGTGCAGTATTGCTGCAATAGATCACCAGGGCTGCTTTTCTCTGATGTATTGTTACAATATATCATAGGAACGGTGTCTGGCAGGAACATGAATTTCAGACACGAGCCTACTTTATATGTTTTATTTGAGGACACTTAAGGAAAATCAATGTGGAGTTCAAGAGCTGGCACTGGAGCTTAAGGAATTCAGGAGAATTCCCTTAAAATGCTAGAGGCATCACAGAGTTTAGGAAACTATGAACTATGAAGGATGAGATGGACTACCCCCTACTCCCTTTTTTTTGGTGAGTGGAATACCTAAAATTTTGGCTGGATAAATTCTTCTAACTTCTAGCCCATCGCTGGGATCACTCTGAGAGTTGAAATCTTCCCTTATTGTCAGAGTCTTGCTGTTTCCTTCCCCAAAATTATTATAAATGAAGTCCTGAATTTTTAGAGGCAAAACCAGTTGGTGGGTTTTCTGTACACACTCATATACAATGTATGGAATCCTTTACACCTGCTGACTTAACAAAGAAATTATAAGTAAAGCATGTTTTATTTTACAGCTACAGATAACACTGTTGACCCTCCCTGGGTCACAGCACAGAAGCCTCTGGTGTGGAAGGATTTGAAATGGACTGACCATAGACTTGGCATCAGCTCCATGTTCAACCCCAAGCTTACAAATATAATGATGATGACCAAAATAATATATAAATAGAGAACTGTGGGGCAAAACTGGCCATCAGAGTGACAGTGCACTTTACCTCACACAGTTACCAGGCCACGTTTGTTTGGAAAGCAATGACATATGAGCCTTTCCATTAACAAATAAGCCTGGCAGGCCCATGCTCTTGAAATGTGTTTTCTGTCCATCATGAAGGGTTTCACAGAGCAAGGTGACCAGAATTTTGGGATGGGAATATTCCTGCTATCCAGCCAGTCTGACTTGGTGTTTGCCACTCCATCTGTGCAGAGAACAGAGCTGAGCCCATTTTAGGAGTGGCATCATTCAGGAGCCACAGTAAACCCTTCTATTTTGTGATTCTGTCTGCATGGATTTTCAAGGGATTCATAAAGTTTAAGGCCAGGAGAACCATTAGATCATCACACTCAATCTCCAGTACACCACAGGCTATTACATCCAGTTACTCCTCTATTAAGCTCAATAAAGCATAACCATCTTTTTCCTAAAGGACCAGTCTTCATTTCAGGTATCAAGAGATAGACAATCTACTGTTTTCCCTGCTGTTTCTTTATATACTAAAGGCTAATCATCATCATACTTAAAACTATTTGTACTAGTTGTCATTTGAATTCCTCTAGATCAGTTTTCAGGCAGGACTCTCCCCTGCTCGTTTTAGTGAGATTAAAGGTTCTTTTTCTATCCCCTGTCTTCTCCACATGAAAATACTGCTCTGCAATCAAATCATCTTCACTTCCTGAGATGCTGAACAGATTTGAATTCTTTAAGCTTTTCACAGCAGTATATTTTTTAGTTCCTAAATACTCTTCTGAGGTTCTTTCTGTACCAATGTAAGTGGTTCAGAAGTTTATAAAATATTGATACTTAAAATATACAAAGTACTGCTTCATCTGTCTGAGCAATGCTGGATAATCAGGTAAAAATAATTTCCTAAATCCATACACTGTACTCTTCCTAATATCCCCAAAGACATTTATTTGTGTATGTATATTTATTTCTTTTGCAGACAGACATGTCACATAAGGACCTCATGCTGAGTTGCCTCCTGATTCTGAGCCCTGAAATTACTCATTCAAACAACATCTTAGCATTTCTGCTTTCCTTTAGAGTAAACCAAATAAAAGCAGCTTTCTACAGAGCACTTTAAAATTCAAATTTCCACATTAGGGAAAAAAAAAAAAAAAAAAAAGACAAGGTTCTGACAAAAACTGTAGCAAGAGAGAGCCTGGCCCTTCATCCTTTGCACACATCAGTCTCTACCATACAGCACATTTTCATAGGGCTGTGGATGACAGCTAAATTTGATATAGGTTTGCTCAAAATTCAGCTCAAACTGATGGACTTTTCTTTATTTCAGTTTTCAGGCTTTGTCTCCCAGCACACTGAAGGTGGAGGAGGCAGTACTGACAGCAGAGGTACCCACCAGGGAGGTTCCTGTGGTGAGCTCCAGGACTCCATCTATTGCCCAATACAGCTCCTGCCTGATTTCTTACTTCACTTGATGTTTTATCAGCTTCAGCTGCAGTTCCCCACTCACTCTGGAGTATTCATAGATATGTGTATAAAATCTCAGATCTCTGAACCTGTGACTTTTGTGAAGCTCTCTTGTCTGAAAGGGAAGGAGAAGATCTGACCTTGCAGCCTTGCCATGTCCCTGTGCTGCTTGTGCCAGGAACCCTCTGAAAAGGCAGGAGATAAGAATAATCAGGGGGAAATGTCTGCTGTGTTATTGGAGCAGCCAGGCTGTTCAGGGGCAGCCTGGTTATCTCTGTGTCTTTTCTCAGGCAGCTGCTGGTTCCTGCTCTGTGCAGCAGCTCCTGACACATTTCCCCTGCTGAGCTGCCCCATGTTCACACCAGCACTGGTGCAAGCACAGCTGCTGGTTTTGGAGAGAGTCTGTGCAAGGATCCTGTCCTTCTCCCTGAGGTGGAGATGGAAAAGGATGGCTCACACTTCACACACTGCACGTCAAACAAGTAAACTTCCTTTGTGGGGAAAACTGTGACAAGACTATCAGCCAGTATCACCAAATCAGCATTTAAACTCTGTGTTTAAAAACTGATCTCTCTTTAATTCTCTACATGCTGCCTTCCATCACAGGAAAATCAGAATATTGGGAAGAAAGTGTCTGCATCTCCCCACCCACTTGGGCTGGGCAGGGCAGTGATGCAGAGCAGAAAGGCACCAGCATGGAGTTGTCATTTCACAGAAAGAGATGGCAGCAACAATCCTGCTTCTGCACCAGAGATCTGAGAGGTGGAATCTCTGAAAAACATCAGCAGCAGTTTAGAGTTCTCATTTCTCTTCCTCTGACAACGAGTCTTGATAGAAAAAATAAATCTGGATCTAAGTCACTTGGTTCCAGGATTTACAGCAAATGAAGGCAAATTATCAGAACTACAGTGCTCTGTAATGCCTTAAACCTTCCTGATTCATACCAGCCTTGTATAAATATCAACCCCAAATAAAAGATACTACCTTTATATGAAATGCTATTTCTGTTTTGTTGTATCCCTGGCAGTCCAAAATTATATTAGTACACTGCATTTACAAAATTCAGCAGCTGCCCCAGAGCTCAATAGACTGTCACCAAAGCAACAGTGCATTGATGTTAAAAGCAACCATTCCACACATGTTCTTGGTTTTACCCTTCTGGCTTGTACTGAATGCACCAACTCAATTACATGAATTCATCATACCACCCTGAATAGAGAAGGTTCTCAGGAAAATCAATCACTGCTATCAGGCTCTCAGTGAGCCCAGAGAGTAAGAGAGTGGCTGGAGCCAGAGACAGCCTCCAGGGAGACAGGTATGTGCTTTCTGATCTCCAAAAAGGTGCCACATCCCCACACACAACCCTTGGAAAATGAAGTAGAACATGTCCCAAAATAAAGCCCTGACAGAGATAATGAGATACTCAAATTTCATACATAAGGGCAGCAAATTCAATGCAGGCCCTGGAGCAGGATGGGTGGTACCTGCAGAGAGAGAGTGGGGTGATGATGGCTGAAAGGTGGGACTGCCTATGTGACCATCTAATTGTCACCAGGAGAAAAAATTAAATATTCACTCAGCAGCATCTAGCCACCATGTCATACAATAATTCTAATGTTTTTTCAAACAATTCCAATACTAAATGATCAGTTAACACCTGCGAGAAATGTTTGGTACCAAGACTTCAAAATGTCTGTTATTTCCTGATACTCTGCACACAATGTTATGTTGAAATATTTTCCTCCTACACCATGGCAATGGGAAAAGAGGAGGTGGAAAGGGTTATAACTTCTGTTTTGTCCAAAGCTTGATGAAATAATACAGGATAATAAAACCAAATTGGGTAAATTAAATTATTTATCAAAGAATCTGGTTCTTTCTAACAAAAAACACCAGAAAAATAGAAAAAGAGAAAAATAGAGAAGTACTACTCCTATCAGAGACCCAAACCTCGTGAGGATCTACTTCCAGCCGAGAAACTAAAAACAGACACAGAAGCCCATATTGAAGTGTTTACATTTAGAAGACTTCAGGAGAGCTGGAAACCAAAAGACGGGGGACAAAAAACAAAATAGAGACCTAGAAGCTGATCCTGAGTCTGATAACTGGGGATCCTGAATCTATTAACTGGAAATGCAAAGGATGGGAGAGTTTTCTAACCCAATTTCTTCCCCTTCCTGAGCTTACACACTGTTCTACAGGCCAGGGCAGCATGCAGGGAAGCAAACATGCTCTATGACTCTGTCTGTGATTTCTCTTTAGCCCCTCTTGCTGCCAAGTGAAGAATGAGAGCACTCAGCCAAGCAGATCCCTGGTGTAGCCCCTGTTACACACTCACCAATGAGAGAACTGTTTCCTGTGTAACTAATATTCTGTGTTTACTTAAAAACGCATAAAACACACGGTTAATTTTGTTAATTACTCCCCATTGTCAACAGAAGTACTTGAGGCAAGCACCAATATTACTGACATTTCTCTTCCCTCCTTTCCTTCACACAGTGGAGAATATTTCTTCACAACTCTTGCTAGAAAAATGCATAGAGTGGTTCCTGGCTATGTTAGGATAGAAATCTTGAGCCAGATTTTTAAAAATATGTCCTTCTTCAGATGTTATTTTGTAAGTAGGAAATAACTTATATCACAGTATAAATAAAGACATTTTAAAAACAAAAATTATTTTACCTGTTCCTTGTCTTCTAGACATCATTGCACTCTTCTATAGAGGGGAAAGGAGAAGAAAAACTAACCCAAGAAGGAAAAAGGTGAGAGATGTAGTGATGAAGAATGCACACTTTTCTTTCAACATGTCAGTAGTGTGCCAGGGAATCACACTGAAATACATGTTGTGAATACAACAGTAACCTTGTGTGAAATGCAGGGAAACAAGCAAACACAAATTACAAAAAATGGTACCCTAACCTTTACCAAATGGATGCTAAACCAGTACATAGACAAAACACATAATATAGATACATGCCCTTTTTTTCTAAATATCATGGCAATACAATGAAATTACTCAGGCACATCCAATGCCTTAGCCTTTTCCTATCTCTAATATTACAAAACTGTAGGCTACTTCTCCTTGTATAAAATATAACATTCAGATTAACAAACACTTTCCCCCTCCTTTCTTCTTCACTCTGTTTCTGCAGGATGCCTTAAACAATAGATTTTTTTAAAAAGATCCCCAGAAATATTAATTCAATTCCTCCTGACTGGAACAGGTTACAAAGACATCTGAGTAATCCCAGTTTCTGGTAAACCAACCATGCACTTATATTTTCTATGAAAACCAAGAGATGGAACCTCCAATAGAATCTTTTGGATATATTTCTGTAACCCATCACAGCTTTGGATAAAAGAAAGAGGCAGAATGACTGCTAGATGTAGAATGTAAAATTAACATGATTTTTACATATTATCTGATTCTAAATTCTAATAAGGCATTTCTAGATGTGGTACATGTTCAGCTCTCATCCAGGTGCTGCATTCTGCATAGCTTAGGTGGGTGTCCATATAGAGAATACATTTCCCAGACATTTAGGGGAGTGTGGTGAGGACTCCCTTGGTGGGGAACAGCACACAAACACCAGGAATCAATGTCCTTCAGCAGGCTGAATCCTTGGGCTCAGATTATAAAAGGAATCCACATACCATAGTTCTTAAATTCAAAAATTGTGTGTAAATACTCTTATCCAATTTTAAAACTACAAGTCTCAGTATAAACTTAAGAGATTAAGAATTCATCTAGAGTAAAAATCAAACAAGATCAGACCTGACTACACAGCTCTGCAAAACAGCTTTAGAGGGATAATTTTCAAAAAGAGTGTTTTTAAAAAGCATTTTTAGTCTTTTAGCTGTAATGTCTCTCATTTCAAACAGGATGTATTAATTTGATCCAGGCTGTAGAAATTCTCAGAGCTATAAAACTGATGAATGGATGTGTGTTTGTGTGAGTGATGATGCTTACCTGATCGCACACAGAACTAAGGACACACAGAACTTCCTGAATGACCTCCACAGTGAAAAGCAAGGTTCTTTCAGCCTTTTAGAGAGTAGGAATTATAACAAATTTTAATCATAGATGCTCTAATAAATACCTGTTCCCTAATAATCATATAATGGATTGGATTCTGTGTTAGTGACATCTAAAGGGCTTTATTTTGGGGGGAGGGTAGGGGCCCATGTGAAATATTCAAACTGAACAGCAAAACTTGGAACCACATTTTCTGTGACTGATTTACATTTCTCTGTCATTAAGATCCCAGAAGCACTTGGCTGTTTGTTGGTGGCAAGACCTTTGACTCTGAAATTTCAATGGGATATCACTCCAAAGGCTCTCTGTTCAAAAATCTATTTTAATTGCCATATTACAGCCCAGCAAATTCTGCTTTCATATTTTAACTGTGCGTGGTGGAGAACTTCAACAGCAAGATGTGATCTACAGACTTCAACTGAGTCTATGTCTGCTATGTCTAAGACTTATTTCCTACTCTGCTTTTTACTGCACTCCATACATGTGAACCTGGCAATACTGGCAAAGTTTGCTTTCCTTTATTATTATTATTATTAGAGACTGTCCTATTTATGTCTAAATATTTAATTTCTCTTGGTCTACAAGTTTGCCTAACCACAAATGTCAGGTGAAGATGATGTTCTTTGCCCTTTCCCAGGCAGAGCTGCTCCAGCCCAAGCACTGGATGGACCAAGAGGCACCTGAGGGAAATTATTTGGGAATAAAAGGGGGTTTACAACCTGTATACACAAAGAATGTGTTCTCTTCACTGGCAGAGAATGTTAGTATGTCAGTGACCTTAAAGCTGAAAAGGGAAATATTTTCATTATCACTGTTCAGACACTGTCCAGCCTCTGCATCTCCTCCTTGGCCACAGCATAAATACTTTGTTTTTCTTCTATCAATAAAATCCCCAGTTCTTTCTTTACTTTTGCTACTGCTCTGTGTAGATAAGCAGGGTTGTCCTTGCAGTTACACAGGTCTATTTGTGAAGATTTAATTTAGTTGGGTTTTTTTCATTACTCTTTCTTTACTGATTTGTAAAACTCATCAGATTCAGTTTTTACTTTATCCTTTGATATTTTTTGAAGCTTTTCAAAGTCATACGTGAGCTGGAAAGAAGTTAAAGGATTAAACACCTCCCACACAGAAGATTCACCAGGCTTTGACTTTGCTTGGTTGAAATGCAACAGTAACAGAGCAAAGAGAGTAGATTTTGTATTTTAGCAGTTCTAGAAGAAAATAGGAGGGTGCTAATAATGTTTTGATAAAAGGCTGTTATTTTAAGACAGTCACATGATTTTGGACACACCTCTCACTTTTTTTTAACCCTGCAACCACCCAGAGAAAGGAGGATATCAAATACACTCTGCACATTTTACTGCAACTACATGTCTTTTTTCATACAAAGTGTGTTTCTATGGACATAGCAGTGATTCTGTGTTTCTATATGATATATTAATCAATACAAGATTACACACCCATGTCTGTATAAGCCATGGGCACACACCCACACTGCCCTTCCATACATATCAATACCAAGCAGAGAATACACTCCAGGATAACTCAATCAAAAATCCTGCCTGAGAGACCTGAAAGCATTTTCTCATGGCTGAGAGATGAGTTTGTTTCCTGAAGGCTTTTCCCCCTTTCCATGTTGGAAAAACAATATTAGAAAGCATTTTGCTAACAATCCAGGCTGGTTTCCCAACATTTCTTCTGCTGATCTTTGATTTTAGCACCCAGCAGAAGACAGGGAACATAACATCTTCAGGTTTTATGTGAGCTTCACACTTCTATTTGTATTTTTACGAGAACATTCATTTCTGGAGACCCAGCTCAGTTTTCTTGCTCAGTCAAATATTTTTCTGTCTTGCCAGTTTTATTATCATATCATGGCTCCTTGCCTTAGGTATAATCAATCATTCCTGCCTGCAGTTTCATTTCAGATTTGCCAATAACACATGACAGGCATTTTGCTTTTAGACATTGCCTATTTTTTTAATGGAGATTAATTTTTAAAATAAGATGCAGTTTTAGTGTCAAGATAATTAAATTTTTGTAAGAGATACTATCTTTCTTTCTGCTGCATCAGCTCCCCTGAACTCATACCTTTAGCTCTGCCACTAGCTACTCAAATAAAATCAATAGGTTCTGAAGTCCAGCAGAGAGAACTTTTTCCATTAATAAAATAACTTTATTAACTCTGAGAACCATAAATTGCTGAAACACATTTTTTTAAATTGCCTCATCTACATAAGAATCAACAGCAGTGTTTGTAAAGTGACTCTATTGTCAAAGACATATTTGATAAATCTCTGCTGCATATTTTGCAGTATCAAAGGGTTTCTTTTTGTTTGCTTCTGCCAGCTTTGTTTAGTAGAGCCAAATTTGGAGCAGCCAACTTAATGAATTCAACTTATGCCTGACTTCCCTGTGCAATTTAGGATTATTTCAAGGTGTTGAGGCTTTGTGATGTCTTTCAGCTCTCAGCTGATACTGGGAAAAGAGGGGGAAAAAGAGGATGGCTATCTTGTCATTAAACCCTTTTTCATATGTCTGGCTAATTTTTTTTTTTTTCTGTTGCATCAGATTTTTAATGAAGAAATACAAAACTTACTCTGTTTCTAACTGTTCCTTGGCTCAAGTACAAAACTACAAGAGAGTCCAGGAATTATAAAGGAGTTTGCTTGTTTTTATCCCCTTGGCACAGAGGAGGAATCAAATTCCCCCACTGGTAGGAAAGCAATTTTACCATGATAAAACCAAGGTACACTCACTGGGCTAACTTTTATCACGGTGCTGTTTCTATTTTTAGTGGCTCTCATTCCAGAAGGACCTGGAGCAAGGAACATTCCACAGCTGCTATTTGTCGCTGTTGTGCTGCTCACTGGCTCCCACCCAGACAGACTGCTATTGATTTCAGCAAACTTTGCTTTTGACAGTTAGAATTAGGCAATTTTCCTACTATGGGAAAGAGGAAAAAGAAGAATTGGTCCCTTGTTGCTCTCATGGGTTGCCTTTGCTGCCTTCAGCATCAACCAAGTAGCTGCAAGCATCCAGTGCAAAATCTGATCTCAGGAGCTGAAAGGCTCCCACCAACATCCACCTGCCTTGGGCCAGACTCTCAGTGGTTCAAGCTCACATATTTTATTCCAATGACATCAAAATGCACCTGGCCTCAGTTTAGAGAAGGAGCTTTACACCCCCAATTTATCCTTTATTGCACCCCATGGTAATGAAGAGATGTTTTGGGATGGTAATGAGCAGTCAGCCTTTGGCTCCAAAGCTTGGGCACTGCTGTTCCTTTCAGAGCAAGGGCAAGTGATTAATCTTTTTTCCCCTGGAAAGACTCTCTGAAGTTTACCTGTTCTCTCAAGCTCACCTACTGGTCAGCCTGGTTCTAATCTATTATTTTTAGCCTGACTCAAGTTTGCATTTTAAACAAGGAGAATAAAGCTTCTTATCATAGCAGACCATGATGATATGATCAAAAGAAGTCAGATAAAACTTACATCAAAAATTTCAGGTTGTCCTTGAAATAAAGAGATTTTTTTTTTCAGTTTATTCTTTTTATTTTCCATTTTCATTACAGTTTTTTTTCTTTACTTCCATTTTTTGAGACTGGAGGATTAGTTTGAATAGTTTATATGCTGATGTAAATTTTAAAAAGCGTTAAAGACAGGGATAAAATTGAACTTGTACAAGAGGGAAAAAAAACCCCAAAAACCAAAATCTGCTAAAACCCTCCTGTATTTGTTACTTTCAATGATGGGGGGAAACAAAAGGCAAATATTTTTGAAAAGGCTATAGGAGTGTTAATTAAATGTCCATCTGAACCAAAGCTCTAAAA
Organism: Muscicapa striata striata; assembly: GCA_030060385.1. Taxonomy (NCBI): domain Eukaryota; kingdom Metazoa; phylum Chordata; class Aves; order Passeriformes; family Muscicapidae; genus Muscicapa; species Muscicapa striata. Next base: position 800,393 of record JAREIS010000028.1, on the reverse strand, counting down.
CTTGAGAGGCAAGTTCAGGATAGCACTTGCCAGTGGTATAACATGATTGTCCACAGAGTTCTGAACTTGATGGAATGTACTGTAGGCTGTGGTGAAAATATGGACAAAATAGCAATATTTCAATAATTTTCCACTGCAAACACCTAATGTGAATTATCTTTCACAGATGAGAAGTGCAGTCTATTCAAAATTTAACAAGACTGTGAGATTAAACCAATTCAAAGAATGTATCTTCTACTTATCATTTAGCACAAAAACATGTTTTATTGAGCATTTTGAAAATGTGTGGTGAAAGATAAAAAAAATACAGATTATTCTGGAAGTTAGTAAAAAATTTAGAAAGGTGTAATAATATAGCCAAACTCTGTTACAAAGCTATACATTGTTCACATGGGTTTTTTTCACAGGTATTCAGCCAGAATTGCTATAGAATAAATGTCATTAAATAGAATTAGAAATTAGCAAAAAAGAAGTTCCTCATTGTTGCCTTAAAAAAAAAAACAAAAGAGATGAAGGGTTTTCTAGAACTGCTACCCTGTTTTACTAGGTAGTATAATGAGATTTTAATCATTGACTAGAATATATTAGAGAGAAAAGGAGAAATATTTCATGGCCTAAACTTGATTTCATGGAATCAGAAGAGGAGCTGTGCTGTGCCCAATCTCTAATGCAATTTTACAGGACTGAGATTGCAAAGGACTTTTCTTTCTGTCTTGCATTCAATAGTTATGTCTAGGGATAATTTCCATTTCCAAATGCATTTTTTCCTGTTATTCAGAAGGTATCAATAGATCACATGATCTTTCTATTATCCATTTTCAAATTCACAGAGAGAGGCAAAGAAAATTCTTCTTGGTGAAACAGAGAAAAGATGCCTTGATAGCAAGCCTAGGGATGTATTTTAGACATCTCCTATATGCAGCAGCAAGAGCTGTGACAAATTTTCTTCTAAAACCACTTTTGCAAGTATTAGAGGCAGTAATTTTCAGATTAGTTGTTTGGACAGAGAATTCCTGGAAACACATAGCACTGAGAAAAGTTTAACAAAGAGATCACTGATAGAAAATCCAAAGCTGAAATGAAATGAGGAAGCAGTTGCATCTCAGCACAGGCAACATCATCCAAAAAACTTAAGAGAGCCCTCACTGACACTGACAGCTCTCTGGGAAAGGAATGCTATGAGTAAGCCAAGCAATACAATTTTTTTGATAAAAAATATGGGTTTAGGGCAATCAGCAGTGCCCTCGCTGTCAAATTTGTCAGCATTTCTTGACAACACCAATCATGACTTGCTACTGATTCATCTCAGACCTGACAAAAGAAGAAAGAATTGAACTGACCCTTCCTTTGGGGAGATCATGACCCAGAGGGTTCCAGGCATTATTTAGGATGTGCAAGATGCACAGAATGTATAGGATTTCTCTTGAAATCTGGCTTTTTTTTCCATTGCACTCAGCTCATGAGGAGGAAAGCTGCTCACAGATATCTGTGTGCAGGGCTGGGTTAGTCCTGCAGAACCAGAAACAATTCTGTGTATTCTTGAGCACCATCTACTGGTGCCTCTTCCTTTAATAAGCCAAATTCCTACTGAGCACCCGGTGCAAGGCTCAGCACTTCCAATTTGACTTTTGTGCCACACCTCATTAAGACACTGAAAATAATTCTCATTAATTGCCTTAACCTTGGGCCAAACCCTCTGTTCCAGCCATCAAGGGAAATAAAATCATCTTTGCAAGATTTTTCTTTTTAATCCTCTTTGAAAAGCTCCTCATATTCAGAAATCTGCCACTTTCTCTTTAAGATCTTAAACATTGTGATTTTTCGATGCATTTTCTTTGGTGCTGCAGTAATGGATCTAAATTTGTTTAGATTACACTTGTCATTTGTATACATCTATTATTTACTGAGTATTTGACTGATTCAATGCTCTTTGCAGAATCTCTCCTAATGTTTATGAGTTCTGGACCCCAGCACCTCATTACATCAATTCTTGAGGGAAAATGTGATCCAGTAAACAAACAAAAATAAAGCATCACAAGGCACATATTCAAAATATACCACTAAAAAAATCCTTGAGCTTTTGCTCTGTCAGACAATGAAACATTTTTTGTCATTGTAGCTAAAACTTGGTCCAGGAACAAACCCAGCTTCTTAATTGAATAAGACAATTTCTTCAGCTATAAAGAATCTTGGCTGCAGCAGAGAGTAATTTCAGTGAACACAGAAGGAGTTGCTGAAATTGCTGCTCCCTTTTGTTTATGTTATAGGGTTACTGTGTTTAAGGCACAGGCAATTAGCTGCTGTGCTGTGCTCCTTTTGGGAGCATCCAAGGTCAAGATCCTGCTAATGGGAACTGACACCTTCCTGCCCCTAGAGAATGCAAGAGCAGGCAGCACAAAGTACCACTTTTTAAAATAACCTGTTGTAATATTGCACAAATTACCCCCTAAAGCCAGTAACTATGCAAATTCCCTGTGTTTGTGCTTAAAGATTAAGTTTGGAAAGAGCTATAGGAATGCAAAAACTAAAAATTATTCTTCATAAAACCATTACTATTGAATATTAAAATTGTGAGACAAAATATATTTAATCCAGAAGCAACACTAAAGGTGAATTTGAATAACAGCCTTACTATTTGGTTTATTTCTCTCTTAAGACATCATTTAAAGAAACAATGAAAATAAAATATGGGGTAATATACTGGCATTTTTAAAAACTGTATTCCTCCAGAGATGTAAAATCTGAAAATGTGCATACTGAACAGTAAATTACAGACTCTTGTCTTTAGTATTATCTGCTGATAGACATGAAATAATCCAGTGTTTTAAAAGATTTTTTGGTTTTCTGGAGTTTCTTCGAAGTAGTCCTGCTAGAAAATTGGAGATATCCACACTGTCTCTGTGCATGTAAAATGGATATTTACAGAATAACCATGTTTGCAGAAGCAAGGAAGCCTTACACAGGAGAATATAAAGCTATTCAGGCATAGTAAAGACAAGATATGTAAAAAAAATATGTATTTCTTTATTCTGCTAGGTAGTTTTGTTTGCCATCCAGATGTAACACAGCATTTTCCTTGCACAGCCTGTGCTCACAGGTGCAGCTCTCCAGGTGCACAGAGGTACCAATATGCCACAATTCAGCTCTCTGGCAGGGAACTCTGACTTAGAGGGGGATGGATCACAAAAACCAGCAGCCACACAGACAGATGGAGTGGGGAGTTTAGGCAACCTGAAGTGCTGCAGGTTTTGGAGGCAATGAGGAGAACAACTAAAGCCTCCACACCAAGTTCTGTGCCTGTGTGGGCAAAGCTGTGTGTTCCAGAAAACCCCAAGAACCATCTTTAGGCTAAGGACATTTCTCTTCCTGTCTGCTGCCCTTGAGATAATCTCTTCCAGACCTTGAACCTTGCACACCTAATTTTCATGAAGATAACTGACATAATTTTCCATCTCACCATCATGGCTCTGAGTCCCCACCTCTGCTGCAGACAGCCACAATTAGCTCAGGTGTCCTGACTCTTTCTGTGCCTGCAATTCTCTCCTGGGACTAGAGGTAATGATGACAAATGACCAGACAGCCTTAAAAAAACAAAGAACATTCATTCAACACCAAAACATTTAAGAGAAAGCAGGATTTAGCACCCAGGATGTGCTTTTAGCTTTCCCAGCTGGTGTCTGTGTCTGCTTGCAGCCTGTCCCAGGCTGGCTGTGAATGTGGCAGCTGCTGGCAGCTGGCCACAGCCACTGGCACTTCGTTATCTCTTCAGTCAGAGGAGTGGGACTCTTCCATCTTCCTCAGTGACAGATATAGACTCCAGGACCTGAGTCATTTCCCTGCTGCTGCTCCTGAGCCTGCCAGTGCACACTGATGTGGAATTTCCTGCAGAGCTCTGCACCTCAATGACCCCCAGGTTGTTTCTCTCCCTCTTTGCCCTCACCACACGGAGTGAGTGCTGCCAGGGAGGGCCAGACAGAATAAACCCTTTCACAAAAATTCCATATCTGTCCCAAGAGGTTTCCCACCTATTTCTATTTTCTAAATTTCTATTCTTTTTCCAATAATTTCTACATTTGATAAGAGTCTGTTACAATGTTTTACATGCTCAAATGTATTCAAGGGGCATTCTCACACATCAGCAACTTCAGTTTCTCTCAAATACTCTTGCTATCAAATCTAACCCCAGTTCCCTGCCTATTGCTATCTGTAACAAAATTGAAACCACATTTACATATTTCAGACAAATAAAACCATCAAAGCTACAGCAAACGGAGAGATTTCAGTAGACTGAAAAATAACTACAGTAAGTATTTTGGAGAAATACATTGAAATGCTAAATTTTCATTAAAGGTGCACAAGATTAGATTAGACAAAATTAGTGGTCATTCTAGGTACCTATGTTTCTGGTGACCAACTTGACAATATTCTTTGGAAAATACTGAACTCTCATTTGCTGGAAAAAAGTTTATTTAAAGGTGCTGTGGTATCAGGCTCTGCTTCCCCAGCTCCTCCTCAAATCACCACTTCTGCAACTAAAAATGTTTTCATAGAAGTAAAGCAAAACTGGAATATCCTACTTTTAAAAACATTTTGTGACATTGTTACAATGACAAGTTGCAACCAATCCCAAGACAAAGCCTCTACTGAAAGCCTAAACTGGTAATTCAGGATATGTTTTCTATGAAGGGCTTCAGCTCTGCTGGGTTTCATCCTCTCAAATTTTGTGCAGAGAGGAGCATGTGACCCATGACATGCTGTCTCTACATCTCTAAATTTTAAATATAAAAGAAATAAAAATGTGGTTATATATTTTACAGGAAAAAGCCTTTTAAACTTACATGAAACACCCAGCAGGTATCTGCAGAGTGTAGTATGAAGAAGCTATAATTGAAAAATACCTGATGAGATATTTCATGAATAAGTACTGATTGGCTGTAGCTCCTTGTCCATTACAGAAGAAAGACACTTCAAGGACATTGTCATTGTCATATCCTGACTCCCTAAATGCTGATGAAATATTTTTTTCCTCTTGTAATCCAAACAGCAGTTCTGTATCAGTCTCACTGAACTTAAGTTTTCCCTCCTGACAGTAATTTTGTTGTGAAAGCCCTCTCAGAAGGCTCTTGAGAGGTCAGCCTTCAACTTTCTCCACATCTTTGGGTCAAGTCCTTCTTAAGCCTGACTGTCATCATGAGAAGTTTTTGTCACAAAGAAGGGGAATTGCTACTCCAGATCCTCACAAGCCATAATGTATTGTTAATTACTCAGCTTCTGTAATCTATTTGTGATGACCAAGATATATAACCCAGGTATTTTGTCATTACTATCCAGAGCTGAATTAAATTCAATTTCTAAAATAGCTTTCCAGAATTATTGTAAACAACATGGAACATCAATGTTCCAGGAAAATTTTCTGTACACAAAGTACAAAGATTGCACAGGTTTTATTAGAAAACTATTTAGGGAGAGTAAAGCTTCTTTTTGCAAATATGTGTGTTCAATATCATCTTTCCAAAACAGTCCACAGAAAGGTTGTCTAAATAATCACAGACTGTGACTGCCACATCATTAATCTCAATCTTATTTTCTACATGACTTCTGGAGAAGAAGAATTTTTGTTGCTCTACCAGAGAGATGAGTGAATAGATCACAGAAAAAACCAAATGACAGAAGTCTGCCCTAAATCTACCCACAGTTTCTAGGCTACAACTATTACAGATGTCCATGATAACCTATAGCAGCTATTCAGTTTGTGAGAAAATGATGTATTAGCTATCCCATTTTCAACTCTGACCTTTCTATTAGGAGTTATCAAAATCTTTTACAGTCATTAATTATATTGTGTGCCATTTTGTGAAATGAGCTTTTTTTTTCCTGTCAGAGGGAAGGGACTGATCTCACCAGAAATCATCCTGTGGCATTTCTAAGCAGGCCTGTCTAGGGGGATGGTGAGAAGGAGGAGATCTCCCTACTAAGTGTTTCAAACCATCACCTCTTGGAGAGCCCAAGTGCCTCCCAGATGTCTCTCAGGAGCATTTTGAGTTCTTCCATGAAACAGCAAACCAGAGTTGGAAAACATTCTGCTCTGCCCCTGCTCAGTGCTGTTTGCAGTCAGCCATCTGTACCTGACCCCCACGCTTCCTCTGCAGATTATGGGTGACTCTAAACAGCTGCTGCTACTTTTACATATTTTAGAGCAGCATAAAACAAGTAGAGGATGCATTCAGAGCTATTTCCAGAACTCCTATGTATGCACATGCACCTCCTGCCTTAACTGTAGGTGTGGAAAAAAGGCACATTATCGTATCAGTACCTCACAGTTTTCCTCAATGCCCTGAGCTTTCCCATTGTTTTTGTTCATGCCCCACAGATGGGCTCTGTGCCACTGAGAACCCAGATGGTCCAAATCAAAAAGAAAACTTGGGATAGTGAAGAAATTGATGCAAATTTTCAGGATATTTGCACTAGAAATTCAAACTTTTTAGGTGCTTTTCCTCACTGACTAAAATAGTTCACAGTTGGGCTTCCTGAAAGATAAATAAATACTTGGACAAACCATCAAGACAGAAAATCAGAAAGATGAATCAAGTCTTGAGGAAAAGATTTCTCTCTTTGACATGGAAAAAATAAATGACAATGATGCAGGGCAGAGGAGAAGGAGCATGGGCTGGCACTGGAGATCTCATGTCTATAAACAACTCACTGGTGGTTAAAGACCTGGAGCCAGAAGAAGAGATTTTGGAAGTAAAAGGGAACAGAGAAGTAGCCAACATTTGTACAAAGAACCAGGTACAGTAAGTCCATTTGAAAATCACATAGGGCTGCAGAACAATGAAGAAAGAAAAAGGTGGAAAAGTGCAATAGCAAACAATAAAATTATCCCAAATGGATCCTGGCATGAGGAAGAAGAAAGCACAAAAATCACCATGGTTCTTCATCTGAACTGTAAAATTTTCAACTATTTTTATGATTAATCCTATAAACAAGGTAAGTTCCTTTGCAGTGCTGAAAGGTACAGTAAGGACCCCAACACACAGGTTTTGTTCAGTCCCCTTCACTTGTATTTATTCATTTGTTTTAGTCCCAAATTCAGGTTAACTGAATTCTGAAACAGCACTGATGAAGTCTAAAGTGAGCTGAAAAAGACAGACTTGCTTCTGGCAACAAAGAGGATTGAGCTTAAGGAAATAAAAGTAAAACACAACCAACTCCAAACCTCTAGAGCTACAACCTGAATTCTGAATCCAAAACGCCCACTACCAGTGTAAGAATTCAGTTCATGTCTCTCTTTCTCATGCCTCTATCCCTGATATTTATTTACCAAAAATGGCTGGTCAGTATGTAGCACTCAGAACAGGCACTTCCCTGGGTTAAGAATGAGAGGATAATCAGCTAGGAGCTTGTAGGAAAAGAGAATAAACACATTCCTCTCCAGAGCAGAAATCTTCTTCTGTGGCTTTCAATTCAACCTTTTTTTTTTTTTTTTTTTTTTTTTTTTTAATTTTCTCATTATTTCAAAAATAATTTTAAAACCAGAATTAAGTACTCAGATTCACTTAATTAAATAGTCCTTTAATTATCCAAGACCTGGCTGCCTTCGTTAAACAAGTACAGATATAAAACTCTAATACTTGCTCTCCTTTGCTCTGAAGATAATTGATCAGCTAGATTAAGATGCTGTCACTGCATGCAGGAGAAACCAAATTAAAACAAAATAAAACCAAATGAAGACATAAACATTTCTGTACTGGCTATTTTGAAGGCCAGCAGACAAGGCAGTAAGAGAAATTAAGACAAACATTAAATGCCTCTTGATCACAACAGCAGTCCAAAGCCTTACTGATGAACTCCATCTCTTTTCACTTGTCTGTTTGCAGTGGGAGTGGGAATTGTTCTGCCCTTATGCCTCAAAACAAGGTGATGTGAATTGTGATCATATTTTTTTGATATACATTTAAATTAGAACAGTAGTAGTTAACAATGTCTAAATGAAAGGACAGTTAATTTGTGCAATGGGAATAAATTATCTTAAGAAGTGAATGACAGTAAATGAGGAGAGGACACAAAACACCTTTGCTTTGCTCACACAAGACTCAGTACAGAGGGAACTCACACTCCAGCAGAGAGGCAACAAACCTGGCCTGGATCAAGGAGCAGAGGTAGCACAGCTTGTCCTTGTGCAGAGTTTTGGGATGCACAGCTGGGGAACAGCTCCAGATCTCATTTACAGGAATGTTGCTTCTCTGCATACCCCACTCAAAATTAGATTTTTATACCAGTGAAACTGTAGAACTCAGTTCAATAAAGGAATCACTTCTGTTATTATCAGTTTAGCAGAATAGCAAGGGAGTGAGGGGTTTTTAAAAATTTATTTATAAAACCATATTTTTAATTATCTTTGGCAGCTAATTACATTATTTCTAATTTTGTAACAGTATTACTAATTATAGAGTGTAAAATATCAAGAGAGAAAATTTTTATTCCAGAAAACTTGTCAATTTTAACAAGCTTCAACTTTAAAGTTTTATTCTCACTTCATGAAATTTAATTTTTCTTTTCTTTGCTGGCCAGTATCCTTTTTCCTCTTTCTCAGGGCACAATCATGTTCAGACCTCCTGGATACAAATCTTGGTACTTGAGCTACTCCCATGCACATCTTTGTGCTCAAAAATACACAGATGTGAGAGGATGACTGTGAGGTTATATTAGTTTTAAATTAAATCATCTTCCTTTTCTATAACATCTTGCATTGAAGGTTTCCTACAGCAGCACAATATTATACCCTACACAATCTAACTTGCAAAAGGAAATACATTTGTTGTTTATTACTTGCACACAAGACAGACCCAGCTAAATTGCTCTGAACTTTCACTGCAAACATTTCTGAAAGCTGTGAATGAAGGAGTTGAAGGGAAAAAACTATTCTCTGTTAAAATTCTTGTACAGGGTAGGATGCAACATGACCCCCTGAATTTGTCTGAAAATGCAGCTCATTCATCTCTAGGCAAACATTAATGAAAATAAAGGCTACAGGTCCTTGGAAGAGCCACCCAATATTTGCTCAGCAGTGACAGACACAGTATTATCCAGCAGGTCTTCAACATTTCCTCTATATTTTGGAAAAGCTGAAGAGGAAAGATAGTTTTATAAATAATACTCCTCTGGGTCTTTTTCACAAATCTCATCTCCAGAGTTTCCAAAAGCCTTTCAGACAAATACTCTGCAGAAAGAGATGTAAATATGAGCTGTGTATAATTCAAAACATCCCATTTTAGGGGATTTGTCACCAAAAGGCACTGTAAGTAAAATTAGGGTTTACTTTTGCCATTATAAAACCTAATTTAATATAAAAATATAAGTATTATACTTGATCAGTGCCAAATAATTATGCACAGGCACTTCTAGGGGATGTACTTTGATTACACTCTACTTTATCTCAACAAATAACCATGTTAAAGCACCTTTTTTTTTGTGTTGACTACCCATGAGCCTCCAAGTGCTTTACAAGAGCCATGAGTGTACCTACTCTTTTCTCATTGAAGAGAGGCACAATTGTTATTATTCTGAGTTATTACAGCTGCAAAGAAAATAAGCCAGATACTTCAACTCCCACTCTTCCTCTCCAAACATTGCTCACTGCAGTGCTCACAGATGAGACTTTTTATGTTCTATATGACAAAACAAAGTTTAGAAAAGCAAACTGCTGTCAGAAGACTCAAACTTGTGTGTGACAGCACCTTGAATACGATGAGCTTCAATTATTTATGAAGGTGGAAAGCTTGATTTGCCAAGACCATCTTTTCCACTGTGTTATTCTCCTGAAATCTGAAATCCTGTCCTGGTCATGGCTGGGGTAGAGTTAATGTTCTCTGTGGTAGCTGGGATGGGGCTGGGTTTGGGATTTTTGCTGGAAGCAGAGTGCAGAACACAGGGATATTTCCTTGCTGCTGAGCAGAGCTTACACAGAGCCAAGGGCTTTTCTGCCTCTCACCACCTGTGAGGAGGCCAGGGGGGTACAAGGCAGGACAGCTGATCCCACCATATCCCATCATATCCCATCATATCCCATCCCATCCATCATGCCCAACACACAGAGCTGTGGGAAGGAGGAAGGAGACACTTTCTGAATGATGGAGTTTTTCTTCCCACATAACAGTAACAGGTGATAAACCCCACATTTCCTGGGTATGGCTATTCCTGCCTGCCCTTGGGAAATGCTCTCACAAGTCTCCTCACTTTTGACTTTCCAATTCTCTTTCCTATCCCACTGTGAGGAAGTGAGCCAGTGGCTGCATGGGGCAGAGCAGCAGGCTGAGGTTAGCCAAGACAAACTGGTAATTAACTACAAATTAACTGGGGAGAGGTCATAATACTGAAAATATTTTCAAGTAGAAAAATACCTTTCTGAGAGCACAATTAAAGCCTAGCTCTGAAGGTTTAACAATTACTTCCATTTATGCATATCCTGATTTTATGGGAATTTGCCCTTTCTATGAAAGCTAATTTTGTTCATAGCTTTGTTCATAGAAAGGTTGTTCTGGCAGAACTATTCTGAGAGATTGAATCCCTTTGAAGCATCCAGATTAAAACAGGTTCATTCCAGCAAAGTCAATTTGCTTTTCTGGCTTCAGAGTGTGTGGGATCCAACCAGCACAGAGTGTGCTGCCTCTGCCACTGCAATCCTCCAAACCAGCTCACAGTGCACATTTTAAACAGCTCTTAAAAAATATAGTGCAGATTTTCATCAGAGAGAAACTGAAGGAGGTCTAAGGTGGTTTACCTATGTGGAAAACTTTTAATTAAATATCTGCTGCATGTCTTCTTTTGCTGACAAGGATAGACAAACTTTGCTCAAGTACCCATTCAGTCAATGAATTTTTGTTTTAAAGTGTGTGCTTAGCAAAAGCCCAAAGCCTGAATATTTGACAATAGCCAATGCTGTTATGTGATTTGATATTTGTGTGCAGATGTTAATGCGTAGCCCACTATAAACATTACTCTAGTTTTAAGAGGATGTTTGCAAAAAAAAAAAAAAAAGTTGCAATTTTGCAACCCAAAAGACTATTACACCTTAAGAGCTTCCTGTCAACAAATTTAAGGATATTCAACCTCCATCTCCAGAGTTCTCCTCTTATCCATGCAGGCTAAGGTAAAAAAATTTCTAGGCTGTCCTTGCCTTAGCTGGATTGGAGAAAGCCCTTCAGAAAAATCAGATTTCAAATTCCACATGACTTGACCTCAGCCCTCAACCTTGCAGCAACTCTTGGGACAGTGTCAGCTCTGTACACAGCTAATCTGTGCTGTGTGTTCATCTGAGACTTCAACAGAAAGTTAAGAAAATGCTAAGAAAGAAAATATTCATTAATTAATTAGCTGCACATTGAAAGTGCCTGGTGAGGCTTCCATAAACTGCTCTGTGAGTAGGGAGTAACTTGGAGCCTCAGAGTCTGGTGATCTAAAGGGTCATGAGTAGGCAGAAGTCAAACACTGCCTGCACAGGCTCTTCCTCAGGGGTGTTATTAAATAATACCTTCCCTTCAGAGAAATTTTAGATAGAAAAATTACAGTAAGGAATAATCCAAGAGGATAGTTTTAGGGTTTTTAAAATTTCATAGAACTCTGAGTTTTTTGGGGGCTTTTTATGTGCCTTTTTAATTTTTAAAGACTAAATGTACCAGAGTAAAACTGCAATAATACATTGTACAAATGCAATGGGTGAAAACACAGTCAGAGTAGGCAATTAATAACAGAGAAGCATTGGAAACAGATTATTCCCCAGTGCACACCTGCTGTATAATTGAAGTTACAGTCAGTAGTGAAATTCATAGGAATGGGTATGATCCTGTTATTCAACCTGTTTTCTATCCTATAGGATTCAAATATAGGCAATCCTGCACTACACACCTGCACATGAACTACTTACCCACCTTCTTTTCAGAGACTACCAGTGATCCTAGTGGATAGCTCATGTCATCACAATAAAAGAAAACCAGGGAGACTTTGCCTCCACTCTCTCTCTAGATTTAGAGAAACCTTGCCTGTATTTATGCAACTAAAATTACAACATTCTGTGATTTCTGCTCATACTGCTAACATCACCAACAGGTGAGCAGCTACTTAAATGTTGCCTCTCTGGCTGAGCTGGTTGCTACTGAGATGGAGACAAAAAATCCTGCTGGATAAGCAGCTGAAATTTATTTCTGATGTCTTTATCAAGCCTTGCAGCAACCATTGCTGTTCCTGTTCCCAGTGGATTCTGTTTGCTGAAGATGCACTAAGGACAGTGGATAGTATTTCAATTACCAAGTAGTTGCTAATTGCATCTCACCTCACCTGATTTAACACAAATGGATCAACCCTTCCAAAAGACTTCATCCAGGACCTCTTTTCAGATTACATGCAATCCCTACAAGGGTTGATGTCCTCAGCCATGTCTATAGTCAAGCACTTCAGACACTGAACTTCTCCCTGAATGGCCTTGACAGCTGCTCTGAGATTTACAGCTGCCTTGAGCTTGAAGTTATTGAGCAATTTAGTGCTGCACTAATTGGCATAACAGTCTCATCACCTTCTCCTACACAAAAAAAAAGCTATTCAGTCTTAGGCCTAGTTCTAAAATAAGTAAAATTACAGGTAAGCTGGGTAATTTTTATTCACAGGCATCACAGAAAATTCTTTAGTGCAACAAAGTTCCTTTTCTGCTCCAAGCTAATTTTACCCAGGCTTAATTTTACCTCAATGCTCCACAGATCACAACATGAAGCCAGCAAGCAGGAATTCCTAGGTGAAGACAAAGACTGCATCCCTGGGGTACTTCTGAACATCACTGAACCATCAACTTCATTCTTTATGTTAGAGTTTTTTGTAAGTCCTCTACTTAACAGTATGAATAAGGCAGTGTCATAAGTGCTCAAAAAATTAAGGCAAGGAGGGAACATAGAGGTAGGATACATCTCCAAAGAGGGAGAAAAAAAAAATCAGTGTTTCCATAGAATTACATGTAAAAAAGTATTTTAGCTAAAATACAGCCAGATAGGCTCTATTCAAAACTTACTGGGTTATTACAAAGCAAAAGAAGCACGAGGCAAGGTACTTTAAATGCATGAAACCTTGATGTAAGCCATAAATCATGGACAAGATGTAGGAGACAAAAATCAACAGCATAGCCATTGGGAGCAAAAATGCAAGCAGGGTGACACCTGAATGATTCAGGTTTCAGATACTGAGCAGTGTCAGTGCAAGCCTGGGTGAGCTCTGTGCTGTGCTCCTCAGCCACCTCTCCCAGCTGAGGGTGCTGGCAGGGCTCTGCTCCCTTCCCAGTGTGGGTTTTAACTGCTCAGCAGTGCTTGACAGCCCTGCCCCATGGCACAGAGCTCCTCTCCATCCCCTCCTGGCAAACCTCTGCAGGACACCATTCCCCAGATCTCTCCCAGCCAGAAGCACAGGGGCACAATGCCAAATTTCAGTGCTGTGAATCAGCACATCAGCTCAGACCAGCAGGATGAATTTGTTAATCTCTGTGGTGCTGTATCCTGGCTTGCCACTCTTCCTCCCAAGGGATCCCAGCAATATTGCTCAACATTTAGGTTTGACATAGAAAGACCTGGACTATTGCAATAAAAAGGCAAATACTAAACCTCTGCATTTCCTGATGAGTATAATTCTGCCTAGCTGTATGGAAGTTTGGGGTACACCAGTGGGAACCCCCTGTGGGAATTAAACATGGCATCGTCTGCTCTGGCACCTACAAAAAATAACAAGTCAACAACACAAGCAACCTGTTTCAGGAAAGAGTAAAGAGCTGAAGCAGCTATTTTGGCTTACAGTTTGGGAATATAATGTCTTAATTCTGCCTAAATCCTGCCTTAGGCATGGAACTGTTTTCCAGATCTAGCCCTTAGGACTTGTAAAGGGTAATGACAAATGCTATATGTTACAATTGTAAGTGATGTGCAGTCTCATATGCCATACATACTATTCCCTTATGCTACTCCATTTTCACACCTAACAGAAACATTACAGATTTACAGCTGACTAAGAACGGTAACAGATCAGAATCTGATCCAGGCAAGACACAGAACTGTCACTGAGGATCACACAAGCAGAGTTTCTGTGAAAACCTTCACTGTGTGATGTACCTGGTAAATCACTGATGAGAGGAAATATGGAGCCATTCCTTCTAAAATATATATTATCTTCCTATTAGAGATAGCTCTAAACCTCACTTTTATCTCTGAAAGTCCCTGACCTCTGGCAAGTCTCAGATTCCAAATTTAGAACAGCATCTGAATTTTGCAGCTGGTCTTTCCATTCATAATGAGCCAAGCCAAAACTGAATAGATCCAAATTAGAGGGGAGTACCAAACTCTGGACTCACATCTGAGTTGTGCAGCAGAAGCCTCTTTCAAATGCTCATCATGTACATGTAGCCATGATGTACAATAATTCATTAAAATCACACAGATCTTTTTTTCACAGTAAACCCAGGTAATCCCTCACCAAACAGTTGTTAGTTATATTAAGCACAGGTTGCCACACGTATTGATGTTAACACAAATTAAGCAGCCTAAAGCCTGGTGTACCAGACACTTGTGATTGATAGGAGGGTGGGGATCAGATCTGTAACAAACAAGATCAACTGGAAGTGAATAAAAGAAAAGCCATCACTCCTCTATAAGTCTGCCATCTGCTTTGCCAATTCTCTTTAAAAAAACAACCCAAAAAAATACATAAAATTAATCTCTAGAGAAAAGCCCAAAGTTCAGTTGCTCCTCCCATTTCTATTTGCAGCTTTCTTCTCCTAATGTCAACTCCATCTGTCTTCCACAGGAACTTAATGTCTTTTGAATTGTCTATTTAATCACTTGCAAGTTTGTCCCCTAGTTTGGCTGTACTGTGCCCTTCATCTGTCAGCTTAGTGCTCAGCACACAGGGCTCCCTCCCTCCCCCACCCAAGGATCTTGTCCCTCCTTTTCAGTATATTCTATTTTATCAGGTCACTCTTCTGTTGTTCTGAGGTTAATTTTTTACCACCACACATGACCCATTTCTGCTTTGTAAGCATGTGAATCCCCCATTGCTCTCTCTCCTTTTCCATCCCTACTTTAAAGAGAATTCTCTTTGTCTACTGCTTTAGGATGTCTTAGAGCCTGCTCTGGCATCTTTATGCCTATAAGAAGTGTGATTTTTCTACTTGGAGCAGAGAAGGACTTAAGATTACAAGGGGTGTCTCTTCCAGTGGCAGCAGCTTGTTTAGTTCAGGGCTGTTGTTTCACAGTGATTTACTTGATTTTTTTTTTTTAAGAATCATTTTGCATTATGCATTTCTGATGAATTATCAAGAAGCACATTCAAACTCCATTCACTCACTCATATTATGAATGAATGCTAACATATAGAGCATTATTTTCCTTTATACATGGACATAAACAGGAATCCTAAACAAGTACTATTATTCCTCTTCTAATTATGCATCTGTGTTTGAAGGGAAGTACATAGCTATTCAATCCAAATGTAAATCTTCATGGCTGGAACACCCTTGGTATTTCTTTCTGGCTGCTACAGCAGTCTACCCACAGTACTGCATTTTCCAGGTACCACAGAGAAAAATCAACCAAACATTATCAGACATAAGCAAGCTTGCTTTGTTTTTTCTTACCTCCTTCATTATCCTCAGGTCTTACACTCGGTTTCAGTGTGTTTCCACTTTAGGAGAAGGCAACATTTCTACCAATAGTCAATTAGAGGTGTCAGTCAAGTTGAAACAGGTCCCACTGTATTCTGGAGATAACCCCTCCAGAGCCCTGCCTAGAGTGATGCTTTTGCAAGTGTGGGAATCTGTGCCACTGGAGGATGCAGCCCAGGTTTGGCTATGTTTTAATCTGAGCCCAGAGCATTCTGGACCAAGGTTTGAAGATTTTTTTCAGATATATTCAGTAAAGCTCAGGTATATTTTGCAATGTTCTGCCTCTGTGTAAACAGATATGTGGTGTTGCCTTCCAATGTCAAACCTTAAGGAAGCTGATAGAGCTACGAAAAATATAAGCTACAGCTGAAACAACAGTTCTAAATCCCCCTATGATCAGAATCACTCTCCAGAAATATTAATGTACTGTCCAGTTTCTGTGTTGGCTGCATCTAGGAGCAAGTTTCATATGAAGTTTTGATTCAATGAATTTCCATTTGCTTATGCTGTAATATTTACCCCCTTTATTAGAATAATTGTCCCACTGCTGAATGAAAATAAACTTTTGCATTAGAACCTAAATATGTTTTGCTTTTGCTAAAATATGCTTATGTTATCAAGGTAGCAAGGGGGACACCTCCATTCTTTGCAGCTCACAGGTCTGGATCATAACATGGTTCCCTGAGGGTGTGTAATGGACATCAGAAAGATAATCCCACTGCATTCCTGTAAAGTGAGCCATGGCCATCTCCAGTTATTGGCATTGCTGGAGAGCACAGCCAGAGAAAACACACTGACCCATCCATTTTTCTATTTTCCATTAGTTATCCATTACACATGTACTACTGAAGAGAAATATCCCTAATTTATTGGAAAAGTGACAGCTTTAACAGCTACAGGAAAGCCCATGATGGTGAATGACATGATCCTAAAGCATCCCAAGGCTGCATCATGTATTCTCCTGGAGAAAATGGGGAAAATGTTCAGATCCAAACGTTCCCTCAGCTGAGAAGAAAAGCATAAAAGTTTCTTAGACTTCCAGGCACTAACCATATCCAGAGAAGCAAGTTAATAATGTTTCTGAAAGAGTTTGCACACACATGAAGGACTGACTTCAATGGACTCCATGGAATGAACAGTAGATCATCACAAAAAGAAAAATGCCAAATAAAAAAGCAAAACAGAACAAAACCTGACAGATTCAAAACCTTGTGCACACATTAGATTCTAAGCCATTCTTCTTTCAGTCAATATTAATTTTTCTCACAATAGCTAATTCCAAAAGGAACCTATTCAAATTCAATATTTGCCTTTTTCTCCCAACTCTTTCCCCCATACTGTTTCTTCCAGAGAATCCACAATGTTGAATCTGTCATTACATTCATTTCCATGGCAACAAATGGGATACCATAAAGAGTGTTTTAATCCAAGGACAGAGTGGTAGATAAAAGTTAGATTCTGAAACAGAGAATTCTTGCTCAATATCAAAGGTAATTACAACAGGACTATAAAAGATTACTTGTTGAGCTAATTTTCTTTTATACACACAGAAGAAAAGTTGCTTCTCTTCACAAAGGACATTTTCAACTTTAAGTGCCGAACTCTCAGAATAATTTTTATGGGTAGAGGTGATTTAATATGCTAATGTTTATCTCATTTTTCTTGATTATACTACATGTATCTTTTTTTCTAATCAGCTGATAAGCTAGTTTATATTAAAATATTGAGTAGAAGATGCTATGCTTGATTATCCACAGTGGCATCTGCTTATTTTGGTAGGCTGTGGGGAAACACAGTTTATGAGAGCAGAAAAAGGCACATTTATAGGGACATCCAGGCTGATGGATTCCAAAACCCTTAACAAACCAGAATGCATTAAAAAAAAAAAAAATTAAATTCTTGATGGTATCCTGATTCATCCTTCAAGGTTTTCAAGTCCCATGGGATGCTCCTAAAATAGGACACAGTCTGAAGAAATGCAGCCCCTCATCACCATCTTTGTGCAGTTCTGCACCTCAACCAGCCTTTGCTGCATCCAGACCCTCCTGTGGATCTGGAAATAACAAATTGCAGAATATACCATTTTCTATCACTGGAAGAAGCAAAACTTTTGCAAAAAAGGTTGTTAATAATCAAGAAAAAAATAAAGCACAGACATATTTCTCCTAACAATTCCAAATTAGCCAGAGACTGCAAATGTAGTTTACTCAGGAGGTATGCTGCAATCACAGCTCACAGGCTTCTGTCAAGCTATCTACTATCAGGAAAAGAAAATAAAGTCTAAAACAGCATTAAGAGAACACTAATGTTGGGGCACAAACTGAGGTAAGGGATAAAAGGAACACATAAAAGCAAATATTATACAATTTTTTTCTAGGGTTTAGGCACACCAGGATGCCCACTTAAACCCTTTCTTAATGTGACCTGCTGGAGAACCAGAGTGCACATGGCAAAATTCTGTCCTACCAGGTGCTTCCTTTGATGGTGCTTTTTACCTCAGCCCTCGTGTCCTCCTAACCACAGGCTTTGTATTTCAAAATTCACTTTTCTATAAACATCACAGAAAAGTTAAAGAAGTATTGAGTGAGTATTCAAGGTAAGATTTGAACCTAACTTTGAAGTTTTGAGGGGATGAAAGAGACTGGTGGAAGTTTCCTAAAAAAGCTCATTGGAAATTTGATTTAACTGGAAAATAACTGACATTTCAGAAAAATGTATAAAACAGCCTTCTTAAGAAATCCTCCAGTAAGATAAAACTTGTCTAGTCACACAATGTCTCACCACTCACTGAGCAATAAAAGCAGAAATGACAACCACATGAAATTATATTACCTGGAGTAGCTTGAAGTCTGTTCAGAAATTCAGTTTTATGCTCTCACCAAAGCATTTCATCTTCCAAATTACATATGCATTTTAAACTTTTGTCTCTGTTCTTGCTTTGGTTATAATAGAATTGAGTTGGGGTCTCTTTTGTGTCTGTGTTTTGGATTTTTGCTGGAGATAATGTTGATAAACCAAAGACTGCTATCCCAGAACAGTATTACGGATAAATTAATAAATTTTAATACTATAATTATCAATTGCCAATAAAAGCAATGCCATTTCTCAGAATAATATGTCTCTTTCCTGATTTAAATCACACTTCCAAGGGGCCTTTTGCATATAGTTGTTGGGGTTTTTTTCATTTAGTCAAGTATTTTCTAATGTGCTTAATCCTGATGGATAAAAAAATTATGTATAGAGCTTGAACCAGAACCAATATCCCTAGGAAAAAAATCCATCCAGAGGACTGTGTGCTCCTTTTCATATTAAGAAAATCACTTCAGTCAAAGAAACTGAAAAATTAACAGTGGGGCAGAGAGGGGGAAATGTGCTTTTTTTGAGTGAATTTGAATGTCCCATTGTAATCATGACTTTGTCAGTTTTTGTCTGACCATAGGGAAAAAATCCAAACCCCAACTTATTTCAAATGACCTCTTCTGCCTTTTCTAGCAATGCCATTTTAATTGTATAAAGTCACACATCTGAGCCTCCAGGGAAATATACACTGTCCAGTTCCTCTGTGTGTCTTGCTAGAAAAAAAGTAATCAGTGCTGGTATGGTGTTAATCCTTTGAGATGACATATTAAATATTTTGTCCATCCAGATACAAAAATAATCCTAACATGTTGATAGTTACTCCAAATTGCTTTTTCTTGACTCTAGCATGTAGCCCACCAAGTGATCCTTAACTTCTCCACACAGGACTCACAGAGAAGCCTAGAGAAGCACATTTCTCTAGAAATGTTTCCTAGAAATGCTTTTTTATTACTGCTAAAAATCCTAAAGCAAATCACACTGTTTATTGCCAGGAAACTCATGGGGAGATGTTTGAATGCCTTTATTTCAACAAATGGAATACATATATATTCCTTGTGTTCTTTCATTTAGATCTCTGTGATAGTTTATCTTCTTTGCTTGCTTTTTAAATCATTTACAGCCTGTGAGAAAAATAGGAACAGTCCTTTATAAAGAGGCATGTGAAAAGCCAGCTCTGTGGTGCTTCTTGCACCCTAAATGTTACATTTGCACATAGTTAGCAACAAGACATTTAAAGAATAGTGCAATAGTAGTTTTCATTCAGCTGTCACCGAGAGGAACAAGAAACACCCCTACCAAAAATTAAGGCTTATTTCATGTCTGCTTCATGCCTGAGTGTCACTGTTATAACTCAACTAAAATCTCCAGTTTTCTACTGCCATTAACTGGCAGAGCTTTTCCTGGCTAACTAGAAAGACATAATGAAGACATAATACATGTGCTAAAATTTGGGGATTTCTTTTGGAACCTGAGGGCAAATATCTGAGTTCTTGGCACAAACCAAGGAACCAGGGTAAGCCTCAGCCTGAAGCACTCAAAGAGTGACCACTTCATTGCCCAGCACACTATGGAGACTCTGACACCTCCAGATCTTCATACCTGGACTTCACCCTTAGGATGCTTTTTTGATCTTTTTATCAAATAGTTTACTCAGTCACTATCTATGGTGGGAAAAAAACCTCCAACAAATCAAAAAGTACTGCAATATGAGCTTTGCTTAATGCTACACGAGCTCAGGACTTGCTATATGCATACACAAAATATAT
This sequence comes from Muscicapa striata striata, assembly GCA_030060385.1. Taxonomy (NCBI): domain Eukaryota; kingdom Metazoa; phylum Chordata; class Aves; order Passeriformes; family Muscicapidae; genus Muscicapa; species Muscicapa striata. The sequence continues at coordinate 780,083 of JAREIS010000028.1, read as the reverse complement.
GGGAACCATTGTCCTTAAAAAGTGCAAGGACAATGTGACCCTTTAATGCCTACCAGTCGTTTCTCTGTGTTTTTGAAAGCCAGACATGGCACTTTGGGCTGGAAAGGATATACTGGAAGGATGTCTTTCTCCATCAGAAGCAAGAACTCACAGTAGAAATACAAGCACAGGCTTCAAAGGGAAGTTGATAATACCAACAGGCAGGAAACAGTAATATTTTTATGCCCAAACTCAACAGCATGTTATAACATAGTCTGGGAGTCCCAGTTTATCCTCTGACCTTCTTTTCCAGTTCTTTAGCATAATCACAATAAAAGTAACAGCAGCAACAGGCAAAGAATGTCTTTTATCTGAAATTTCCAGATGGAACTGTTGCTAAAAAACCCATGAACCTTGGAATCTGTTTATTCTATGGAATAAAGGTTTGTTGTATCAATATCCACAATTGCAAGAAAGCCATTAAAAATTAACAAACTCCTACCCTTAAACATCATGCATATATATATGTTTAACAGCCTAGGAATAATAGCTCTGAGGCTACACATGGCTGAACATTTAATCTAGAGAGCCTTTGTTTCCTCTTGTCAGAATAAGCTCAGGTTTTGTTATTGAAGAGGTAGGAAACAAGATTAATGGTCCCATGGCTGTGAGTTATTTTTAGCTTGTTTCTCTCTCTACATTGTATTGTTTGCTTGTGTAGTGTAAAGCAAATGAGACTTCATATGAAATACACTTGGTTACCATATTTGTCTGGTCATTAATTTCACTATGAAGGATAATGTACATCAATAATCATTTACCTCTATAAAGTCTCAAGTTGCAGATTTTTGCTGAGATATTCAAAATGATGTAGAGGAATTGTTGTTATCCTCATTAATTTTAATACAAGATATCTGTCTAAATCATGCATCTATATCCCAAGATTGTTTTGTAATCTAAACCCATTTTTCTTAATGACACAATTTTGCTTATTATGTAAAAATGAAGCATGATTTGGCTATTTAACATCTTCTTAACTTTATATTACTATAGAAGATAAAAGACAATAGAACTTTATCTGCATATGACCTGGGAAAACACAGCATGAGTGTTCTTTGTCAGTGCTTTGTCACAGTGTAGGCAAAAAAACCTTGATGATTTCTATTTAAAGGTCATTATATTTTGAGAGACCAACAGTGCCACTGATCAAAACATCAGAGATGATTTAGTTTCAAAGTTATCACTGAATAATTAATTTACTTAAAACTCAGACAAAATAAATATGCAAAACAGCAAGATGATATTTGACAGCTCCTACATTCCTTTTAATATTTAATGCTTCTGTGGGTAGATTGGCAAGAAAATCTAATTGAATTAGCAACATCATAATTTGAAACATGAATATCTAAGTTTCAGTGGATGGTCACTGTAAATGGTGAAGTAATTCAATGGGTCAGATTCAAATCTAGTCAATATACCATCCTACACACAAAATTCCAAACTGGAAAATATAAAAGCATGAGGGAAAATACCTGATAGCCATATAATTTTGAAACATCAGAACAAATAATATATTTGAGTATAATTTCATGATTCTTCCAGGAAAAAAAAAAAAAAAAAAAAAGGAAAAAGAAAAATATTTAATACTTTTGCTTTAGCTTTAAAAGTGATTTGTGGGTACATCTTGGCAAGCTTTTACACTATGAGATCATTTCATGCCTAACCATCAACAGGGAGGAATTAATATTTGAAGCAGCTCAGGAAACTGGCACTGCAGATGTTTTGGGGAGGCATTAGGGGTAATCAAGGACTGATCAGGCAGTGAACAAGGGATGCTTTCCATCCAGAGCACCATGAAGAAGCCATAACAGAGAGTCAGAGAAAGGCATGGAGTGGAATTGACCCTTACAGACCATTTAGCTCCAAGCTCTCTACCAAAAGTAGGGGTGCCACCCTCTAGCTCAGGCTGTGTCAGGTCTTGGACACAAGTGTGAGCACTGATCCAGCTCACTTTTCACTCATCATGTTGCAGACTACCTCAGCTTCTTTCATTAAAGACCTTCTCAGCTTAAAGCTCTTAACTGGTGAAGAAACTCTCCAGACAGCCTCTCTCCTGTGTCTCTGAGCAGCAGCAGGGACAGCTGCTGTAACACAATGAATTCTTGTCAAGGTAATCAGGGCATTAACGTGGTGGGTGGTAATATCTGAACTGGAAATATGTCCAAAAAGTCAATAAAGCATGTGATCTGACTGCCTTTGGAGAGAACAGAGTGGGGGAAAAGACCATTGTGTATCAAAATATTTTGTTCCTTTTCAAGACAGTCCTGGGTAGATGAAAGCTGAAGGATGTTCCCACACTAAGTCCATTGACAAAATACAGGAGATAAGATAAAGACCAGGAGACGAAAGCAAGTACTTAAAGAGCTTTTTCATCCCTATAATTAACAAGAGAGCCAAGTGTCCAGGATATGGTGCACCTGATCTGTGATCACCCCTGCATCCCACAGGGCACATGTAGGGGAAGCTCTCAGCTTCAGAAGCTGTGCTGGGAGGCAACCTAAATGTCACAAATCACATCAGAAAGAGAAGCTGAGAATCACAGGGTAAACTCACCCTGCTGCATGTGTGTGCTTCAGCTGAGCCATTACCCAAATGTCAGGAGCTGAGTGGTTCAGTTACAGCAGTGAAGCCTTAAAAGAGGACCTAGAAGGGAGAAAAAAAATCAGAAGCACTATTAGAAAAAAATATGTAACTTCTCTCCTTTTCTTGCATGGTGGCTTGCAGGACTTGATCCAAAGCCCACTGAAGCCAAATAAATAGTGCACTGAAATCAAACTGAGAGGCTGATCAAATTACTTCCTGATGAAGTAATATCTTGATTTATAAACCCTCCATTTCTGGACAGGCTCACAAACACTGTCATTGGGTGGGTTGTTCTGTATCACCACTTTCTAAACAGTAATAGATAGGACAGAAAGGCAATATCCCTCTGGTAAAACCATACAGAAAATTGACTAAATAATATTACAATATTATTACAGTTATTGACTAACATTATTACAGTTACGGTCCAGCAGCTGAATTATCAAACTGGGGTATTTAAATTTAGGCACTTAAATATGAATCTAAACATGTAACAGCAGACTGGTACTGGTCTAAGCCATCACAATTCAGGTAACTGAGACCATTTATTGCTGCCCAATGCTTGATTTGCTGAGCAACAGTATCTGAAGTTAAATGTGACCAGCAGCAAATGGGGGTCCCAGGCAGCTGAAAACCTTAGCTGACAGCAGTTTCTGAATTAGTTTTCATTGCTACACTGTACAAAAGCTAAATATTTGCTCTAATTCTTATTGAGAGAAGAATAAACAAGGATTTTTTAGGATTTTTTTTCTTAAGTCCCAAGTGGAGCCTACTATACCCATGGCTGGGGATGCTCCTCCAAAAAGTTGTTTCTCAGACTTCAAAAAGCCAGGGCAAGATTTGGCTGCAGCACAAGTGCAGTGGACCTTGGTTCCTGAGCATTTTGTACTGACAGAGCAACACCAGGACATGAAAATGAAACCAAATTGTGCCACCCTAACTGTGGTACTTCCCAAGAGTCCAGGTGTGCATTTTCTTCTCTTCAAACACTTGTTCCTGAAAAGGCTTGAGTGATCCTACCTAACACATCACAGGCAACAAACTCAAAACAGCTGTTGGAAGAGTATGAGGGACTACTATTAGTATTAGCCAAGTTTTGAGGGTTAATTTTCTCTAAGATTAAGGGAAGAACTTAAAGAGTTGTACTTGAAGGATTGCACCCAAAGTACTCTTGAGAAAGAATTATAAGGGAAGATGTGATCAGAACTGTGACATCCTTCATTTTAAGTTTGCTGGGAAGAAATGGAAATATAGAGGATGACAACTCTGGCACTTTGGGGTATGATTATCAAGCTCACTTGTTTCACTTGGACCTTTTGGATGAGGTCCAGGCAAAACTAGTGAGCAATCAAACTTTATCAAGGACATCATGAGACAGTTAAAACCCCCAAGATTCATTGTAGTCCCACTGAGTCATGAGCTGTAACATTTTCACAGATTTCAGTTGAAGATGAGAGAGGATCATGGCTATGTTTAAATCAATGGACCCAGAAACACTTCCAGGATATTAAATATTGGTCTGTGCCCTTGAACACCATGGCTCCATTACTGAGAGAGATTTTTGCATGTAACAGCCATCCTTCTCTGATTTCCACTGAAAAGGAGCCCAGCCCACAGAGCAGTCTCTTTTGTCCATGTCCTTGGTCTGGAACAGCCAACCCAGGGAGATAACACAGCCAAGTCAGCCAGAGGCAGCACATCTGTCATCCCAAATTCCCAAATTCCAATGAGAACCTAGCAGAGCAGTTTAAACAGATCAATACACAATATTGAACTATTGTGTATTAATTTGATTTTCTCACAGCAATTGATTTTTTTTCATTAAAAGTGACTTCATGAGTAAATACTTTACAAAATAGAGGAGAAAGTTTCATAGGAATGAAAAAACCAAAGCCAGTCCATGCACATGGATGGTAATGTTTTGAAAACTTCATTTGCACAGGAAGTTTTAATTTCTCTGGTGAATCAGTTCCCGAATAAGATAAACATCTTTTTTAAGGTATAGCTCACATACACCTCTTTCATATTTCTGAAGAAATGGCTATAGGAAACATTTTGTCCAAATTAGAGATGAACTTATATTAGATCATATCTTAATCCACTTGAAGCTTCTACATTGTTTTTGCTGTCTGCAAAAACAAAATTGTGACCTCTCCCTCTCCAGTGCTACAGTGCAACCTAAACCTGGTCCCTTTCCATAGGGCTCAGCAGGGCTGCAGAACCACATTTCTGCCATGGTTCCTGCCATAGGCTCTGCTCTTCCAGTTTCTGGGAAAGCCCTGCTTGGGCAATAAAGGCACATCAACACTCAAAGGGCCTTTAGGGTTAAATCCTTAAATCCTGTAAGACTGGATATTCCTATGCAAACAAAGTAATTCCATGGTCAGAACAGAGATCATGATACACTGGAGATCAGCCACAAGTACATTAGATATTTCTTCAATTTCCCATTGGAATGAATCTGTATAACATAAACTTTGAAATATCAATATAAATATTATCTCTTAATAACCTCAGGGTAAGAATCAGACCTATTCTCTTGCCTTACTTAAAAAGTGACCTTAACATCTGTACCTACAGCACAGCATAATTGTTTTGATTTTCTCTGAAGCTGCATGATTACAAAAATGTACAATGTATTGGTTTTACTTATTTTATAAGGAGCTTCTTTTCACAGTGTATTCTTTCACTTAACTGCACAGACAGAGCACTGTTGGGTAAAAAGAGATTAAATGTTTTCATCAATAGGTAGGAAGGATGAAAGGAAAATAAATGGGTTTTGAATTAACATGAAAATGAGTTGAAAGGGGTTTTTGTGTTTTATGAAAAGATTCTGTAAGCCATACAGCATTCCTCAAAATGTTCCACATGTTTGGTATCTTTGCTGTGTTTGAAAAAGTAGATACCTCCTCAAAATGGAATTAAGAGGCTGTAACCACTCATGGGAGCCTCACTCTGCCTGCTAAGCTCATTCTCAGAAAGTGACTCTGAATGATCTGGTTAAGCACATATTTAAGGACAAGCTAGAAGAAAAAAAAAAAAAAAAAAGGATTCAACCCATCCAGAGGGGAATTTAAATTTTCCAAGCACTGGAGCCAGCAAAGCTGCTGAAATGTGAGATAACATTCAACAGAGGATGCCTCTATCAGGATATGACTCTGAATGTGACTTTCATTGTTGCTTGTTTTCCACAAAAGAGCTGGGCACAAGGTCAGGGACATGACAATCCCACAAAGGGAAGGTAGGTCTAGGCCTAAATGCTAGGCTGGATGTTAAAAGCAGAGAAAAATCTAAAATTATCCAAAGAGGGATACAGGTGGTGGCAGATACTATGGAACATGGAGAAAAAGAACCAATTTAAAATTTGCTCGTGTGCATGAAGAATAAAAATCCAAAAGTCCCAGAGCAGCAGCTTCTGCATTAGATTCTCTGCCAAAAGCAAGCAAAGGGATTTGAAATTCTTCACTATGATATAAATATTTGCAGGATCTACATGCAAATTGTACCATCACCTACTTGAACAGATTGCTGTAGATATGGTAAATGACACCACTGATGTATTGGGTCCCATGCTCCAGTGCCAGGAGGACAATTTAAAGTAATTTGGGAGAAAAAACATCTAAGAGACTGCCAGCTAGGAGTCCTGCACATATGTTTGTCTTCTGCTTTTCCCTTATCTCTGAACCTCCTGACTGAGGATGCACTGGGCCCCCTTGGAGCACCCCACATCCATGAGATCTCACAAAATCCTTCCATGCTGAAGCAAAGTGTGTTTGGCTTACATTTTCCATTGTGGTCAGGGGTGCATGTGGGACTAGCCCACCCTATCTGAATTCCTTTGCAGCTACAGCTAAAGGTGAAACATCAAAAATTCTATCCTATGACATCACTGGCAATGCAAAAATGAGGTTGTATTTATACTTTGTTTTTTTTTTTCTTTTGGACTCTAGCACAAATGTACAGTGTGGCACTGTATAATCTGACATACCCACCATTATGCAAGATTTATTAATTTAAATCCTATGTTTTCCCAGCCTTTCTCTATGCTCCTTTCTTTGCATCCAATAACACATTAAGAATAGATACTATTTCTTTTTTATATGATAACAAAGCAGTTTGCACAAGAAAGCCTTGTTTATTATCTGGCTGTGCAGTTCTAGCACAATGCAAACCAAAAAGTAATAAAACCTAATAATAATAGTAATGAAAATAACAACAGAATATTGCCAACAGAAAAGTAGACATGGTAGAAAAACAAAGCAGGCATCCTTGGCTACACAAATACAAAATTAATGTGCAAATACATTCATAAATTAAAGCATTGAATTCTGCTTGCTGTTTTTTCTGAAGCTGCTTTATTCTTTCTTTTTTCTGTGTTGTACTGAATTATAGCCCAGTCTTATGAGAATTCCATGTAGAAATGTTCGTTTAACTTGCAAGTTTCATGAGTTTTAGCACAAGGAGTCACTGGAACTGCTATACTTATTATGCAACACTTTTTTTTTTTTTCTTCATTAAAAATATTGATAATCTGAATATAAATAAAGGAAAACATAATACAATTACATTGTGTTTAGTAAATAGTGAATAGGGAAAAAAGAATAGTTTGTTAATCCATCCTTGACTGAAATAATTTTAAAAATATCTAGGAATAACAATCAGAATTAAGAAAAATCAGAAACCCGGTGTAACTTATTTCCAGAACCTAAAAGGGCTAAATTCACCAGGGCACCTTTTCAGATCCACAGTTTTGTTGAGTCTGCCAGATCTCTGGCAGTTTCACCAGCTGACTCTGCTTTGTAGTAAGATCCAAACCCCCCCTTTCTACTCTTGAGCTAACCATCATTTTCACAAACTTAAATTGCAGCCTGTGCTGTGTATGGAAGGCTCCTACTTCACATGGACAGAAGTTGAAATTGTAAAGTCATCAAACACAGTGCACTTTAGCAATGCAATGCCAGCTCAGAAGCCCCTGTGCTAAACACCTGACCCACTGTGAAAATGCACAGTATTCAGCAGCCTTTAAAATTTTCCATTTGTTGCCCACAGTGAAGAAAGGAGGAGGTGAAGTGCTTCATACAGACTGTAGGATATTTTAAAAACCACACTGAGACAATGTATTTGAACTCCTTTAAAGGCCTTTTGATAATGTTCCAGAAAGGCACCCTGGGGCTTCCTCACCTGTTGATCAATGCACCCCCCTTCCACAGTGATATTTAATAGCTCCCCAATGGCACCAGGAGGAAGTTCTAAATATATCCACCCAGAAGAATGCTCTGAAGAACTAGGACCCACAGCTTCCTTTACTTTCACACAGAAAACTATGATGAACATTGGGGTTTGCTCGTTGAGCAAAATCTGAGCAGGAGTGGAAGCCTAAAGATGGGTCACTACCATGAAGGGCACTACAGTGCTATTGGGCATGTGAGGTTAAACCCATAAACTATGAACAGCTGCTAGCAAAAATGGCTTTAAACTACACTGGATTACACCATCAATTTGGAGGAAATAGTTGGTTTGGAAAAAAAGCCCTAAGAATTTCAGTTAACTGCTTGCACAGTGGGCTATAAAGTGACCTGCAGAGTCTCAGCAAGAGCATATTGGAATAAATGAAGAGTGAATCATTTTCGTGAATGAAAAGCCGAAAGCCCCCTCAGTGAAGAGAAAAAAAGAAAAATTGGGGGGAAAATAAAGAAGATCATCAGCTAAATCTCTTTTCTGTAATATTTAGGACAGAAAAGGAAACATGTTGATCAAAAATAACATACATTTCAGGTTCTCAAGAAATGCTTGAGTTCTGCATGGAAATGCATTTACATAAATACTCAAGCTGTAAACATCCACAGTAATCATGCAAATATGCTTTTTCAGAATCTTCAGGCTAGAAAAAAATTGTATGACTCACGCTCCTGACCAGGTGAAGTTGCAGCTCCCTATTCAGAGACCAGGAATGATCCAGCCTAAGAGAATCAGCCCTGGAGAGTGACCAGGAGTTTACAAACAGACACGATTCAGGAAAATCTGTTACCAAGCAAGCAAAGTGCCAAAGTCAGAAAGAGCAGTACAACATAGAAAGTTTAGAAAGAAAAGGTGAGTACCCACCACAAGATGTGCTACAGAGAATGTTTCTGACACTTCCAGAAGGAATACTTCTGCAAGTGTTTATCAACATCAAATATTTCCAGCTCATCCCCTGCAACACTCAGTGCCCAGTGCTCAACAAACACCTCATGGGCATCACTGAACAGCAAACAAGATCAAAAGGCTCAGGCAAGTTAAAAAACACTGTCTAGTCTAGTAGAGAGTAAGAAAATATTTCCTTTGTGAGTTTTTAAGTCAAACAGGATGGAACTAAGGCAGCTAGAAGGAACATGCTAGAGCATGCTAGGAAAGAGCTTCATAGAAGGAACACAGATACATAGAAGGAACTACAGAGCAAAACCTAAACCTGTCTGATTGCAGAAGAGTTTGTTATAAGGGTGGCAAAGAAAGAGCAAATTTCACAGGTGGTGGGAAAGATAGGGAAGGAAAATTTAGTTGGGCTGTTGATGGAAAAGTTGGAAAATGACAGGGGACCAAATTACAATCTGTAATAAACAACTGTTATCCTGCATTTTCCCAGTTGCCACCGGCAGACTTTCTGTGCTCGAGCAGGAAAAAGTGCATTGGATGGAACAGAGGAGGGTGCAGAGGAAAGAGGGATTGTAGGAGAAACAACCACTGAAAAATTCCTTATCTAATACTGCAAACTGAGTTTAAATGGGGAACACAGATCTCCAGGATGACAAAAGTACACCAAAATGTATTTTAAGAAATTGGAACATCCAGAAATGCCTTCATAGTGTGCAGCTTTTCCTCCAGAAGTTTTTAAAGATAATTTGTCACTTTTTATAAATGTCAAGTAAACTTTGTTTTGTCTGCAACATCTTTGAATTTATTGCCAAAACTGTCATAGAAACAGCACTAGCAGTTTGATCCAAAGGTCACCAAAGTCAGTGGGAAGAGCAGCATTTTTTTCATAGGGATTTGGATGAAACAAAAACAAACCCTGTACATATTTCAATATAGAATAAATAAAATTCAACAGAGAATTACAAGAACAAAGACAGGGGAAAATTACATTTGCTGGGTTACTTTTTCTCTGCCCTTACAACAGCTGTTTTCAGAAGAGAAAGAAAGGCAAATTCCCTTTCAGTGCAGCCTATTTAAGTACAGCAAAGATTACACCCTCCATAATCCTATGCCTCTCCTTTATTAAATAGTCCTGCTTTGAGCTACTTCTGTGCTTCTCTTGGGATGGCATGGAGCATATAATTGGATCCACTTCATATGGAGAAAAGAGCCTGTTAACCAGCAGTTGCAACAGCAGATGCTTGTTCACTCGTGAAAAAAAAGACAGAAAGTTTCCATCAATCATTTAAAACTCTAAACATACAGACTGGGTTTGCTCTCAGCAGCTTTGCTGTGCATGCAATTTTTCCCTTTCTAAACCCAGTACCCAGGCTTTCAAAAAATAATTCCTTGCTCTTAAATAATGGTGTGACTGTTAATGAAAAACACAAAAGCCCTCCCTGGCAGTTGGCAGTGCTGCCTTTGCTGTCTGTCACTGCAGGAACTGTATCTCAGAACAGGTTGGGACAATGCCCCATCCAAATGAAAGCCCTTGGTGATGTATTCACCAAGATGGAACTGTCCAAAAAGAAGAGATGAGGTCAAAATCCAGCCAGCTTTTATTTGACTATGCAAAGGGGAAAAGGACTTCCAAAGAGAGAAGGTATTAAACATGGTGTAGCACATCTCACTTTTGGCAGTGATACAGGTGATCTGAGTAAACTGGGGCAAAGTCATGATCCTGATCAAAGACTGCTGCCCTCTGCAACAGACAAAAATCCCTTGAATCACACATGCAGCCCTCTGCTCTCACATGGCCACGATGCACAGGGCTAATAATGAATTTCAGGGCAAAAATCACTTGCAAAGGTTACTCCTCTGCCTAAGGACTTTCGAAAGAGCACCATAGTTATGCTCATCAGCTTTTTCCCTCCTTTCTCCCAGCTTCTCTGCCTTTATTAATCCACAAGGCTTCTTTACACCCTAGATAAGGAATTAAATCAGAATTAAACATGTTTACATGATAGATAGATTGCTTAAAAGAGGCAACCTCCTACCCAAAGCACCTCTTCCATCAGAATTAGGTGCACCAGAGCACTGCAGATCCAGGAGCTGGGATGTCCCCTCTGAGCAGCAGGTTCATGACTTTGCTGAGCAGCCAGTTAACATGGGCTGCAGGTGACCACATGCACACCTGCAAACCCCTGAAGCCAGGAAGCTGAAATGCTTAAAATTACCCCAAATTACACAGATGATGAGAGATTTGGTGCACTGTATTGAGGTAACAGGCATGAAAACACGCAAATAATCTTAAAACATAAAGGTGTGGCTTTATTTTTAGAAACCACGTTTTTCCTATTTCCATATGTTACATAAAGGATTTAGACTTCAGAGCCAGAGCTTTTCCTGTTGCCCACAAGAATGACATTAGCTGCTTTGTCTTTGGGGCTTTCTGCACGTGGGGAAAACAAATGGGATTTGGGAAACAGTGATATTTTCTTGAAACAGCTTGTTCCTCTGGTATTATGCAAAGCCTGTGCAAGACTGCAGGCGACCAAAGCAGCCACCAAGGGACAGCAGACAATCAAAGCAAGTGCACTTTTAGTATCCAAGATATAAAATTCAGCTGAAGTATGAAAATGGCTACATTAGCCTTACAATTTCATCTAGCATTCAAATGATTTTTGAGTTGTTTGGAAAAGTCTGTGTTTTATTTTTTTTTTTCTTTTTTTTTTTCCCTGATGAAATTAGGTGGAAGGAGTAATTTTCATAGGAAGGAACAATGCACCCAGGAAAAAGATCAAATTTGAACCTTCCATCTCATCCTTCCCTATATCCTCCCAATAAAGATGGCAGATTTCAGAAAGGCAGGAGTTTAGCAGAACTATCAGGGCTGATTTCATCTTTTTGTTTCATGTAACTACAAAGTAAATTCTCAAATTTCAAAATAAATCAAAACAAAATGAAGAGAACAAGAGGTCTGTAAGTCACTAAGAGGAGTTCAACTCTTCCTCTCAGCTTTTTCTTCTTGCTTGTCTGGTATTGTGTGAAATCTCCTGTGAAGGCAAAAACAAGAGCATATTTGTATCCCATGATGTGGGGGAGCATCTAACTCTGACAAAGAGGGGGCTGCTGCCAGGAACCTGCAGCAATGAGCAATCTTGCTGTGCTCAGAGCAAACCCAGGTCCTCACAATCTCCCCAAGAACAGGGCACTCACAAGCCCCTGCATCCCAGCAGAGTGCAGCAATCTGCAAACACACACACAGACAAACTTGCTCTGGGACTGGACACACTCACAGCAACCTGGAGTTCATATTTACAGTGATTAATATTAAAGTAGCTTTTTTTAAAAGCCATTTTCTACCCAAACCAGGTTTTTTTTTTTTTTTTTTTTTGGTTTTTTTTTTTTTTTTTTTTTGTTTTTTTTTTTTGTTTTTTTGCCTTGATGAAGGGGATTCTTTTAAACTTCAGCACTGCTGTTATCAGCACTGGGATACAAGGTGAGTGAAGCTCCCTGACATCACCCCAGAGCAGCCAGCTGCTGTGGGTGCTGCTGGATAAGGCAGCAGAGGAGTCCCCATGGAGCTGGAGCTCCTTTGCAGGTTGGGGTTAATGCCAGGTGGGTGTCCTGGGAGCAGAGGAGCTGGCTCAGTCCTGGCAGGTTTCCTGGCATCCTGCATCCCTACTGCACAGCAGGGCTCAAATATGATATGAGAGCATGGCTGGAGGGCTTGGCAAACAAATTCAGGCCATTTAGAGTGGGGGTGGCTCAGGACTGCCAGAAAGCACCGAGCAGAGCCAAGGGGACCCCACAGCATCTCCCTGCACAGGTCTGGGATGATCCAAGCCAGCCAAGCCCTGCAGGTCAGGCAATGCAAGGAGTGATGGCTCTGATTGTATTTGCCACTTCCCAGCAACCATTAGATGAAGGGATGAATTCAACAAATGCAGAAGGCACTTTAGTGCTGAATAATTTACAAAGTATCTTCAGACAGACACGGAGATACCCAGAGAGTTTGTGGAGTCTCATTTTCTGGAAATATTCCAAACCCACCTGGATGAAATCCCTTGCAACCCACATTAGCAGGAGGGTTGGGTTCATTAACTCCAGAGGTTCCTTCCAACCCCAACCATTCTGTGACTGAGAATTCTGCTGTGAGGGAGAACCAAGATAACTCCAGCCCTTCCCCCCAATAAATCTATTTTTTCTCACTGACTCTGCTATTCAATCCATTTCTGTCCACCTGCCAAAAGAAACAAGAGACCCAGAAGCACAAGATAAATCATAATAAATCGACTATTTCCCCAATACCCTAATTTACACTTTTATTTTGCTCCAGTAAGGAAATAATGAGACAAAGAAACATAACCTCATTTATAAAACTTGCTTGCCAAGAGGAGGGGGTTCTGTTTCTTCCAGCAACCTGGAGTTAGCATAACAACACTAGAGAGATTAAATTCAGACACATTTTTATGATGCATTGCTTCCTATTTATTGCAGAATACACAATGGTGTCCAAAAGAGAAATAAGAATGCAACTGCATGAATCCTCCTACAATTTTAACAAGTTTTGACTGGCAAAGCACAACAAGCCTGTCAATACAAGTCCAAGTTTGCTTTGTGCCAGCAGTACACAGGTCCCAGAGTGAGAGATGCCAAAACTAAAGAGGAGCTGCAAAAAGAGGAAAGAAAAGTGGAGAGGAGACTCTCTGGGTTGCTTTATGTCTCTTATTATAATATAGATTTGATGGGTATTTTGACACCTTAAACATCCTGTGCCAAATCAGTTACACTAAATGTCCTCTCTCACATCCAAAATCGTAATTTTAAACTAAAAATAATGAACATGAACAATACATAACAAAAATAGGCAGTAATGCTCCCATGTATTCACATCACATAAATATTGAACTGATTATTAGGTTGCAATTTCTAACAGTAAGAAGGAGAAGAAAAATTAAGAAAAATGTAATATTTTCCACATAGATTTACTTTTCATATGTTGAGTTATGTGAACTGATCACTGGAGGAATAGAATTGTGATCTCTAAGTTTGACATTAAAACAGTAGATGTTTTGAAATATAAAAAAAGTGACTTTTAAAAAGAAAATACAAACAATAAAAGCATCAAATGTATCAGTGAGCTTTCTTACTTAAAAAAAAAAAAAAATTATGCATGGTTGATGTTTATATGCCACTATTTTTTTTCCTTCAGCAGTTAGAAGTTTGAAAAATTAAAGTTGCCATTGTTTTTTTAGAAGCATCTGCTGAGTTAGGAATGCCTTTTCTAGTGATGCCAAACAATCCTAAGTAACCTAGGTATTTCTGAGAACCATAGTATAAACCACACTATGCTGAAATGAGTCTTTCCCTGATGGAGAAGTTTTGATTGGAATCCTGGTTCCAGTGCTGTTTCTTGCAACATGTAGTCATTTACTTCAGGAAAAGTCCCATTAAAACCTAGAGCACGCAAATTCACAGCTAAACCTTCTGCTACTGAGTAGTTGCTTTCAAAGCCAAAGGTCTTCTAATTTTTTTAAGTTTTGAAAGAAAAAGATTTTGTTTACCTTTCTTAATGTTCATCCTGTTTCAATGAGAAGTATAAATAATAGTGCTATAAAGACAGTTCATTTTCCTCTTTCCCCAGTGACCTTTTCCACAGATTGATTTAGAAGAGAAAACACCTCTGGCTCCAGCTTTCAGTACATTCACCCTGAGAACCACTGTTAACAACAGCCTCAGGTGTGTCCCAGGGTGACACAGTGAAGCTCTCCACAGGGAAACTGGGACACTGGCACAGCTGGGCAGCTCTATCTCAATATGGAGACATAACACAGAATCATAAAATGTTTTGGGTTAGAAGCGACTTTTAAAGTTCTACTGGTCCAAGCCCTGCCATGGGCAGGGACATCTTCCACTAATCCAGAGCCCCATCCAACCTGGCCTTGAGCATTTTCAGGGATGGAGCATCCACAGCTTCTCTAGGAAAGCTGTTCCAGTGCCTCACCACATTCACAGAAAATAATTTTTTTCTAAAATCTAACCTAAGCTGCCCACTTTGCAGTTTAAAACCCTTGCCCTTGCTGTATCACTACTGGTAAAAGTATTTTCCCGTCTTTTTTATAAACCCTTAAAATATATTAAAAGGTCACCATAAAGCTTCCCAGAGCCTCCTCATCTCCAGAAACGACACATCTTTCAGAAACTAACATTTTTATGACATTCCTTTACAGTGAATGATTAATCTTGAAGGTTTCATCTGAAACGCTGTTGCAGATTTTGGTGATTACACAAGATTTGCAATAAGCAAGAACTCTAAAGAAACAGCACTAACGTGTGAGGCAGCAAACACAAGGGCAGGCACACATCTTGGTAATAGTGCAGTGATACTCCAGGAAGGGAAGCAGGATCCATTTTCCAACAAATCTTTGGTCTAGTTTCTTTATAAGAGGCATCTTTCTCATAGTAAGAATTACCTTGAAATGTAATTGTGGGAATTTTTTAAATCAAGTTTTCTAATTCTGGAACTCAGCACAAGGGGTTTCTTTTAATTATTTCTCAATAGTCAAATGCCAGCTTTTCCTTGGAAGGTCAGTCCCGCAAAAATATGAAAAAAAAATTACAAAGAATGCAAACATTAAAATATTAACAATATAAAACATTAATCTGTGAACCATTTTAGGGATCACAAGTGTTCTAGGCCCCTCAAACAAGTATTTCTGCAAAATTTGGATGGGGATTCTATTGTTACACACCTCCAGATTGGGAGGAAAAGGTGCAATAGCATGACTTGAAACACATGGTTATTCAATTTTACTGGTAGGCACAAGTAATATCTTTTAGGTCACAGGCATGGAAATCTCCCACTATAAGTTGCTTTATAATTGCAGACTCCAAAGGCAATTAATATGTCTGTAATTGGAGGATGCTCTTTCATCCCAGTGATCAAGCAGGAGAATATAGCTCACACTACCATCAGGCCTGTCTTGTTTTACTGGCTGGTAAAATATTAGTTCTATTAAAGTTGGCAGGTTAAGGCTGGAGGCTTAAACTCTTCAAAGGTACCTGCATGTTTTTCAATTACCTGAGTGTTAACAGGAGACCACAGAGGACCCAGACAACCCCTGAGGCACCCAAATGTCTTTGGATGTGCAGCTTTGTGCCTAATAATCCCAAAGTGATTTTGTTAGAAATGCACAGAATGGTTGCCCCCAGCCTTGTGGATCCAGCTCTGCTGGGCCCTCTGCAAATGCTGGGGTGTTTTAGAGTTTTAGAGTGTGTTACTGAGCCAAAGTGCCTCTGTGGGTGTCAGTCTTTAGAGCCTGCAGCAGCAGCTCAGCTTTAACTCCTATTTAAAATAAACAGGAATCTAATCCCTGGTGTCAACTGCCCTCGCATCAGGAATTTAGAGGGAAGCTTCAGCCTCACTGCCTTGTAATGACCTACATTGAAATGGTTCTCAGAGGAATAATTCAATTAATTCAGACAGCTATCAGCTGGATCCTTCTTCTCACCTCTTTTTGGCACTATCTATTTTATTGCCATTTTTCTTATCTTACTAAACAGCAGCAAAAAAAATCCTACAAAGTATTTCTTAGATGAGGCTAAGTGACTGAACTTCAATAAAATTATTTTGGGTAATGTCTTGAGCTTGAGGAATTCCTCTTTTTAGTACTAATTATATTTTTCCTTAAAGAACATGAAACAGAGCACAGGAAAATGTACAGAGTGACTTTTTATCTGTTAATAAGCCAAAATGCAGAAAAACCAAAAGAATTTAATTTGTAGGTTAAGGAAGTACAAGAATAGAAAGGCAAAACCTGTTACTCATTTCAAGAGAGATTTTATTTTCCTCTACAAAATGCAGTGCAGTAGGCACTGTTTAGAGATTGCTTTTCCATTACATTCCAGTGCTGAGGCTATAATCTAGCATTACACAAAATTGCAGAAAACTGAGCAGATCCCACTGTGGGATCTCAGGCTGTCCCAGTGCTGCACCCAAGGCACAGAGAAGTCAGGAATGTGTGAAGAAAAACCAGAGGCTGGGACACAGCTATGTAATTTCAAATTTAAAAAAAATATATATTCTTATTATAATTTATTATAAATTATATTGATAGCTCTTGATTCACTCTTATTCCCAAGGCCAGAATTTTTCTGATTTCTGTTAAAACAGTGGAACAGCTAGGACAGCAAGCTTGCATGCAGCTCCAGTCTTATTTCCTTGGATGTCACCCTAAGATATGCCTTGAGAACATTTCACAAATCACCTCTAATGTGGATCATGTAACTGCCAGCAACATTTGAATTAAAGATATGGCTGTTGCTTGGAGGAGCTGAAGAAGCTGCAGTCTGCAGGATTTTTTTATTGTTAAGAACTGGAGAACCAGCAGATAGACAAAGACAGGATCCTTCCCTCTTATCCATTTTGTGGATTTGTTTCCTGACAAAGTTAATTATTAAGTAAGAGTGCATTGAGAGGTGCAGATACATCCTGCAAATGGCCATCAGTCACAAGCAGATGGTGACACACCCCAGAAGAAGGGGAGTTCTGGCTCCTTTTATGCTGGGACAACATCCCCTCATTAAGGAGTCAGTCATTTCATAGCATTCTTAACCTGACCTTGCACACTGCTTGTTAATCCAGGTTTTGCAGATGTGAGATTTCAGCTGGTTCCAGACCTCCATGTGCCCTCTGGAAGTGCAATGAGTGCACAAACCTGTGCACATTCTGCATGTACCTGTGCACATATGATTAGATGGGTCCTGCACTTGGTGTCAAAATGATAGGGAAAACTTGAATACAGTGAAAAAAATTATTGTGGTAAGTGTTTTAAAGAGTTACTGTCTACAGTAACTGTCTACATGTCATCATCATGTAATAAGTGTTGATTTGGAGGCTTTCCCTCTATTTGAAGGAAAGCATTGAAAATTTTATCTGAAATAAATCCATTTGCATTCACAAACCACATCTACTGCAGATTGAGCAAGTGGCTCAATCAAGCAAGTGGAATTAGAAAAAATATTATTCAAAATATAAATTCATAATTTTTACAGCTATAGGAAAAAAAGACTACTTGGAGCCCCTTCTCATATCAAGATCCATAATTCCATCTAAATGATGACTTCCTAGGCATTTCCCTGCCTCCAAATTCGCTAAGCAAGGTTCAACTTTAACTCTTCATTTTCTAACTTTTTAAAGTGCTGTTCATTTTTATATTTCTGTCACTGCTTTTGTGGTGTGGCAGTTACTTTGTTATTTAATGCAAAGCAAAACTCTTTGAAAACCAGAGAGGATTCATAAATCTTGGAAAGAAGAACTGCTGAAATACAAGATATCAATTTCCTGCCAAAGAAAGAGAAATAAGTGTTCTCCACCATTCCATGCAAATTGTGCCTCCCTAAACTGACATGCAAGAATAAATTCCTGGCTTCAGCCTCTACAACATCCTCTGAACAGCCATTGTGAAAGTATTTTACAGAATAACAGCCCAGCTGGCTGGTTAGCTGATATGTTTTATTACTTCTATAAGAAAAACGATGCACCAGAAAACAAAAAAAGAGGAAAAAATGCTGTTGAAGAGTAGGGTACATACTGTCATGGAAAATTTAAAGTAGCAATTTTATGGTAAAGTTAAAACTTTTATTCTGGATTCAAAAGTTGTCTATAGTTTTGACAGTGGAGTTAGAATTGACACACAGAGCTTCTGGTGCTTACATATTCCAATGCATTAAAAGTTAATAATGTGGATGAACACCACTATGGGTTATGTCATTGCATTTTAAGCTGAATTTAAAAGTTATTAAGAGGGGTTTTGTTTTCTTTTACAACACTTACTTTGCACAGGATGTTTTATTTATAACGAAAATGAGAATAGAGAATTGCTCAAAAATTGTCTACACTGTGCTGGGCTTTGAAGCAAAATTCTCATGATGAAGTCTAATACAGAGAAAGAGTCCAAAGAGCTCTCTTCCCATAGCTCAGTCTCTCCCACACATTAGTTACAGGAATCAAGCCTCTGATACAGCAGTCTGCATGCTGACAGACTGTCTTTGAAATGTGTGACAGAGAAAAGCTGATGTGTGAGATGAGGAAAACAAGAGTGAAGAAAATAAGCCCCTTTAGATGACTTGTGAATGCTGAAAAATATTTCAGAGAGGTGATTGAGTCAGTATTAGATCTGAAAATGGTTTCTTAAAAACTGAAAGGGAAATTGCTCCATTTACTCAAAAAGCATAAATACTGTAAAGATGGTATTTACCTGATCTGTTCCCTGCATGAAACTGCTCTTATCTGCTTCCTTTAACACACAGAGAAGACTCAGCTTATTTCAACTATTTTTTTCACCTGATGTTAGCTTTAACTGTCAACACAGAAAACAGGGTTGGGTTCTCTATTTTTCTGGTGCTATTCTATCCCAGCAAGAACACAGTTTATTTCCCCATCATGCCTACTAACAAGTGAGCATTCCATTAAAAGAGATCATTTATTTATCCAGCCTTTTGGAAATATTTTTTTCTCCAATGATGCACTAGACAAGACATTAGCATTCTCTAGTTCCTGCAGTTCATGTCTGGAATTTGGGAGGACTGTTGCCTGAATATTGTCTGCAATGCTCAGTGAAAACTTCTGTCATCTGAAAGAAAGGAGTTGACAAGTTCTACACACCCACTCCTTTCCTGAATAATGAATTGGAAGTTTGGAATTTAATAAGTAAAATAAACTCTTAGAAGCATTTGGGGGAATGAAAGTCAGTGAATGATCAGTGTTCTGGTAAAGCAACACAGCATAGACCAGGTTAGGAAATCTAATATGAGAGAGAGAATCCAAGAGGAAAAGGTAGTTTGGAAGAACTACAAGCTGCCCCCTGAATATTGGGAGGACATGATAATTTAACTGACGACAAATGGACAATAAATGGTTAGGGAAAAAAAATTACACTTCAAAATGTAATTACACAATTAATCCTTGGCTTTGTGCTCCTGAGTCCAACATTACCACAAAATCCTAAGCATTCTCTTTTAAATCTTTTCATGCTCAGTGAGAAATAAGGGCATATAAACAAGTAACAGTATTGCATTGAACTTCATAGGCTTTGAACCCTGGTCCAAATACAGATGTTATGTATCTTTTTGGTCATTTACAAAAGAGGAAATATGGAGAGGTGATTTCTAGTTTTGGGAATAGCCTAATACACAATCCTCACATAGCTTCATTTTTAATCCCTCACTGAGTAGTTACTATCCCTTATTTAATAGAGGTGTTTTTACTATTCATGCTCTTAACTGCAGCTACTCTAATTTAGTGGCTACCCTTGTTTAGGAGTCTCACCTTTAGCATAAGCTTCAGATTAAAGTAATTACATTTAATACAAACTGCCCACTTCTGAGGCTGTCCTTGATTTAGAGCTTCAAGGAGAAGTACTTAAATATAATAGAAGCCATGGCCTGCAAATGAAGTCCAGAACAGAGATTAGTTCATACACCCAGTCTAACACTATTTATAAGTGCAGTGTGTCAGTGAGATAGAATAGTTCCCGGAAAAGACTATGCTTCATGTTGGAAGAAAACCTCATTCAGAGCTGAACAAAAGGACCACAATTCCAGTGCACCACACTGCTTTTCTTTAGACACAGAAACAGTCCTTGTAATCATCCTTGCATAAAACTCAATGTTTGTTTTTAAAATCTATATCAACTCATTTGCTGGATGTGTCTGTCTCTGAAAGCAATTTCCTGTATGGCTGCAAGGTGACATTTATTGTCTGTTTTGTCTGTCTGTGAAAGGGAAATTCCTGTTAACACCTCATTCTGCCCATTTGCACCAGTAAGGCAGAAGCTGTTCTTCCTATGGATTAGCAATTAATTCCCTACATTTAGGGTGGGACAATATCCTAGAAATCATTCCAACCACCTCTGTCAATAATGGACTATAATGGGCACTCTCATCAACAAACAACCCCAAGGTCACCAGAGGTGGTGTTTTAGTTACTGATTAAAATGGATATATTTTACTTCACAAAAACATTGATCCCAAGGTCAAACCCAGCTAAAGGGGCTGCAACCAGTGATGGTCACCCTGGAAGAATCCCACTAACAGGCACAGCTTGTCCATGCAAGCCAGCACAGCTCTCCCCATATCCTCAGGGTGGGTTCTGGAAACAACCACCAGCCCAAAGCTGATGTCCTCCACAAGTTACATTCCAAAGTAGCCATAGAGCTGCCCAGCTTTGATTCCAGTGAAGACAGAAGGAGGTTTTCCTGCCATCTCAGAATTCATTGCAAAGGCCAACACATCAGGCTCCTTTTGCCTCTTCCACTGGTCAGAAATGTAATTCAGGACTACTCTCATTCTTCTGTTGCTGAGGAGGGCAACACTTTTTCAATCTCATTTCAACCTTCTCAGAGTTTCCCCAAGGTACATAGATTAGGACAAAGAATTATAACAAATTTTAACAAGCATAATTCAATTACATACAGTAATATGCAATTACAACATAATGGAAGCATATTAAATTATAACATAAGCATATTATAATGTTACATGCTGTTCTTGTGATGATTATATTAAGCCATACATGCCAGACATAGCAATGAATGTTTACCTTGCACATGAATGAAAACTGTGACAATCAGCTGTTTGATTGATGATTAAATTCTGTCTTCCCCCTTCTATTGAAAAAATTAAATCATCCAGACTGAATTTATCTATGCCTATAAGTAATGCAAATGCTACATGGAAAGAGTTGCAATAAAATACTGTAAACATCCCACTCAGCTTTTCAACTGCTCTCAGTATTTTCATTTGTAATCCAGTGTTACCTACTTGGCAGACAACAGTCCACATCTCATCTCTGCTATGATCCCTTCAAGGGTGTGCTTGAGACTGCTTAAGGACATCTAATTGTCTAATTTCTTGAGCTCTACTAAAAAAAAAAACAAAATAATTGTTTTCTGCCTAAAACTACAGTTTTCATACTGCTGTATTTTAAAAACAATAAACAGTGCTGGAAACACAGTGTCTGACAGAGATGGGCAACATACAGGAGTGGTGCCCACTCTCAAATCATATGGCTCTTGCCCTGTGATCAGTGAAATTGTGAATGTATTTTACAACAATAAACTAAGTACATATCTTTCAAAACAAGTCTTTTAATGCCCTTAAATTAGCAGGTTTACAAGTTTAATCTCAAGTGAAATTACAGAAATTAAATTATTTTAGACTGAACTCATTGAATTCCAGTCAACAACAACAACAAAAATTTACATTATCTGACAGAAACTTTGAGTGCAAATGGTTTCAGCATCAAGCAAAAATCCTCTGTCAATGAAGTGACTAAATTTTACAGTCATTCTTACTGATGACTTCTTGAAGCATTAAAAACATTGATTTAGATGTGGGAGAAGTAGACAGGAATCTATTATAAGGCAGGAAATGCCTTGACTATGAAAATCAATGCAGCTGGCAAACAGGAGGATAGAAAAATGTGGAAAAAATACAATAATCTTTGAAGTGGCAATGAAGGAAAATGTGAAATAGGGCTCCCAAACACATGGGCTGAACAAGGAATCTTCACCATAAGAATAAAGCAGCAAAAAGGCATTAATTGATTTTTATTGGAACCAGCACAATAAATAAAATCAGATGATTATGAGCTTTTATAGCTAGTCCATTTTTTAAGCTTACCACAAAATTCCTGTATACCACGCTATGGCCAGAATTTTAGCTGACTATGCAGACTAAACACATTTACCAAAACCTTACAATGTCTGCTCTTTTATAGAGGATTTTTGTCTGTTCTGACCCAAAGAACAGGTGCACCATAAACATGGCTTTGCCAGGTGATGGTGCTGGGAAAAGACGCTACATCACCAATACACTTAGCAAAACAAACTGTAAAGTATGTCCTAACAAGAAGTGGCTTGAACTTCCATATAATTAATGTCTTTCAGACAAATACTTCTTTTTTCTTTACAAAACACTAAAAGTTTTATGTCATATTTTAAAATGACCATAAAGTACCTCATAAAAATAAAGACGATCTCAGGCTGTAAGATTCAGACTCTAATCAGAGTCATTAGTGTTATAAAAGTGTTAGAGAATAAGATTATAGTCTGCAGTAAAAACAGAAGTTATCCACATTTCAAAACTGTGCATATACTCTTACATTCAAAACACACCAAAGATGGAGGTTACACTGGGAATTCTATTGTTAGATAATATTTTTAATTGTACATTAAAAGAAGAAATAAACATATGCATTTCATGTGTAAAAAGTATACTACATTCAATTCCATATCTGCTTCAGCTAACTAATTCTCCATCAGATCCCAGACTGTGACCACACTCTAATTTGTTCTCATGGTGGCTTTCCTCTTCCAAACAACTGAAAATGGCAACAGATGAGCTTCTGTTACTCAAAAATAACATTTTCCTTCATTGCATTTGTGTCCTGACATGTTCTTTTCCCTGCAGCTTGAGAAGGATCAAATTTTGCCACTTGACTTGCATGTTTTCCTTAGGGGAGAGAGAAACACAGCCACTGCAATTCACCCTTAATGGCAA
This sequence comes from Muscicapa striata striata, assembly GCA_030060385.1. Taxonomy (NCBI): domain Eukaryota; kingdom Metazoa; phylum Chordata; class Aves; order Passeriformes; family Muscicapidae; genus Muscicapa; species Muscicapa striata. Next base: position 756,782 of record JAREIS010000028.1, on the reverse strand, counting down.
AATAAGTGGCAATGATCATGGCTGATGTCCTGATTGTACAACCTTTACACCATTATTTGGCTGAATTCTGGTCAGTAGGGCTGGGCTTTCATTTCCTTATGCCAAACATTATGTGGAACTGCAAGTGCCATCTTTAGGCTTTAATGCACAGGGTAACAACCCAAGTGCTCTAATCTTAAAATTTCCGTGGAATAAGTGTAAACCAGCATATTTCACTGTTTCCTTCAGGAGATGACAGCCTGTCTCTGCCTTTTATAAATACACTTGCAGGGAATATTGAGTAAAAATAAGATTCAGAGTTTACCTTTCAGTTTTCCCCAAAGCTCATCAGAGAGACAGTTATCTATAAGTCTACCAATCCCTTTGTGTCTGAAGGTGCCAAATCCAAATACAACCCATCCAACCCATCTTTGATAATTACTGTGCAGGGATTTAGTAGAACATCTGTCATTATGGCAGCTCAGTATTTGGGTGTGTTATATCCCTAGTGGCTAGATGGCTTTTTTTTCCACTCTATCTCATTCTAGTATTTCTTCCACCTAAAAGATTTCAAATCATACTAGCTGACTGCTGTGTTTAATAGGCATCCTCAATACATTAAAACATTGTTCCACGTGAAATGTGCTGTTAAGTATTACCTTGGTTAGTAATTTAATTTAATAGGATAGTGACAACACATTGACATTGTGCAGGTTTGTGACCTAATGATTTATGAGACAAGTAACATTTGCAGACACATTGATTTTGGTAACTGTGCAATGAATACAACTGAAAAACAATTTTCCTCCTTTTTTTAACATCTTTTTTTCCTCCTCTCCCAATATTACTCTATACTTGGAATGGTCCCTTTTAAAGCTCATTGATGGTTTGAAAAAAATTGCAGGTCATGGCATTATTTTTCAAGCCTTCAACACTTGAGGAGGCCTCTGCATCCCAACAAGTGCCAATTAATGTGTTCCACATCACTGGCCCTTGCAAGTGAGACAATAAAATGCACTGACTGTAGTAAACCAATTTAAACTATGGTGAGATTTCCATGCCTTGACACTCAGAGAAAATAAGGACAGCAATCCCATCCCATGCAGGGTGCTCCCCTGTACCAGCTGGCTGACACAGGTGGACACGTGCCAGAGATGGCCCAGTTCTCTCAGACTGAATCTACTGGGAGTATCTGGTAGAAATCAGGATCCCTCAGTGCTCGTAGGAGAAATAGATTATTGTGCTGCTGCACAGCCACAGCAGCCTCAGTTATCTCAGCAGGAAAATCAGACAGTGTGAGTGGAGAGGAGTTAGGACATGCTATGGGAGACTATTATCTACAAACAGAACAGGTGATAGTAGAAATTGCCACATTTTTTGTACTTTTTTCCCTAGCAGCTGTTGGAACAAAGCACATCAGTTTTATGGCAAGGGAGGGAGTGCACAAATGTTTACCATCAAAAATGTGCTGCAATAAAAGGGGAAAGGCTGTGTGTTACAGCCAGTAACCAATGGCAGAGAGCAGAGAAGGTGTCTGCAATAGCACTGATGCCCATGTTCAGCTCCTTTTGCAGATCAGAAGCTACTGGAGAGTCACCAAGCCCAGGTGCAGCTCCAGCAGAGGACACCTTACCTGCTGCTGCTCAGCAATGGCCCTGATGCAGGCAGAGAGAGGGACCCACCCAGCTCCTGAGGAGAGGGATGCTGCAGCAGACACATCAGGGGTTAGACAAGCACTGTCCTCCTCAGGGGTGTGTAACTGAACTCATCCACAGACAGGAGCCAGAGAACATCAATTAGCACTGGCACAGTACTGCCAAACAGGGAGCATCTTCCTCCACTCCACATTCAGTGAGAAAAATCACATGCTGCTCAGACAGACTCGTAAACTAAAGCTGAAGGCCAGAGTTTACACCATGCTAAGTAAGACCACAATACTGCAAAGTCTACCTTAAATCTAAAAGATCTCCTGTTCTTTCAAAATTTATCCCAGTTTCAATCTTTGGAGCTGATCCACATTTTTCAAAGGACTAATGGAAGGACTATCCATCCTCTCCCAGCTCCTGTCCTCATTATGACACTCTCATGTGTAGCCCAGCAAATCCTGTTCATCTGCTGTTAGCAACTCAGCTCTGTCACTCAGTTCAACCTGCTTCAATTTATGTCATACCACCTCATGGTTATATCCACTTCACATTTATTTTAAGCTATGTTCTCTTCCTCATTAAATATCTTTTATAGCTTCAGTCAGACATGGATATTTTATAGCTATGACAGCATTTCAATATGGCTTTAAATATAGCTTTGTCCACTTTGCAAACTCCATCAGGTTACTTGAACCCTTACCCTTTTTAATTTCTTCTCTAAGTAACATAGTTCTAAAGTGGGAGAAAAAAGTTTGGGGGTTTTTAGGGATGTGTTTTCCTATATATTTGTACATTGTCAAATTGCTGCATCTTACTTGCACAATGCTCCTGGGAGGATTTCTAGCTGGCTCAGTACTGCCTCAATCAAAAACAGCAGAGCTGGCTCTGGCAGAGTCCTGATGAGAAGCAGAACACAATGGATGGCACCCAGTAAGTGCAGTGCTGTGTCCCATTATTTGAGTCAGCTCATTCAGAGCTACCAGGAGTATCTTTACATAGAGCACATTGCCCTGTGTAGGTATAGCATAAAAGACACTTTAATGTGAATGTGTGAGACAGGATTAATGATGGAGGCGATTTAAGAGAGGAAAGAAATCAAGGAGCCATAGGAAAAAGGAGAGACAATGCCAGAGAAGGCTTTTCAATTCACTGTTCTGTTATGGCAAACTTTCTTGTTAAAACCAGAAAAAAAATAAATAATAAAAGTAGGAAGTTACTGAGAACTTCCTGCTGCAAAAGCATAGGACCAGCAGAACCATCAATTCCTACCATCACCAATGTGAATTTGACACAGGATTTATAAGCTTATTTTCTTTTGGCTAAAGAATAAGAGTTTATGCAAAATGTGCCTATTCAGTACCTCAGGCTAATACCCTTATTCCTCTTCTATCATTAAATTAGGTTTTAAAATAAAATAATTTTCAGGCTTTTGTCAAGGTGTTGAAGGATTCAAATCTGTGTGACACTGATCCTTCCATGTCTGTGAATGGGAGGATTATCCACATTAGGAGAGATCTGCAGAGGTCACAACTGTTAAACTGCTATTCAGTTCAGGTTATTTCAGTAAAAACTGAAAGAACTTAAAAACTTTTCTTTTAATAATACATGAATTTGAATAAAAGAAGTTGGCAAGGTTATCTGCTTCCAGCTCTACCAAACATCGCAGCCTTTCACAATTTTGAGGGTTTGGAGATCAGGACTCCATTTGCTTCTCTGTCACAGACTCCCCATGTCACCCAGAGCACCTTTCACTTACAGGCAAGTCTAATTAGGTACTCAAAAATTAAGTGGTGCAATCTGGAATTTGGACAGAGTCACCAAGTGCCAACAGGGAAGGAGACACCTCCAAACATTGCTGAACCCACAGCAGGCTGGAGTAGAAGTGCTGTAGAAAGCTCTACTACATTGGCTTCATGCCTGGAATACTCTCCACAGGCTGAAGACACCAGGATTAAAATTTTCTCCTCCACCCTGTGGCTCTGAAGCCCTGATCTCTTCCTTAAACTAGCAGGCTCTGTACATTAAGTGGGTTTTACCTCTTTTACACACTCCTCCTCTGGCCCTGAAATGTGACTACCAGTTTGTACATGGCACAACTTCTGTAAACAGCACTGAAGAATCATGAAAGAATGAGAATGATGAGAAGAAATTAATGTTATAAATTACCAAAAGGAAATTATATATTGGACTTGTAACTAAGAAAAAGATTGTACAGACAGTCCCATATTTGCCAGGAGAGAATAAATACATGGGTTTTATTCCAAGTGCCATAAGTTCCCATCACATTCATGCAAACAAGATATTAAATGCATTTGCATAAAAACCACCAGATGCTCCCATCCACCACTGTAGTTAGAGGGGAATAAAGCAGGCAGTGGGAGAACAGTACACCCCTCTCAAATGAGCTTTTCTAAATTACACACAATTCTTAAATGCTTGCTAACTTCCTGGTACTGCAATTATCACGGCAGTGACAGCAATAACCCAATCAAATGTAGGGAAAATTAGAAATCTAAGCATTTTCAATTATGTTTTTTTCACTCTGGAATCCTCTACTCCAGGAAAATCTTTCCAATTTTCAGACTTGTCAGTCCTACCTACTGAAAATCTCCCAATATTCAGGGGGAAATCCTGTATTTACTACTTAGCTGTGAGACACTGTGCCTGCTGAACATCCCAGGAGGTCTCTCACTTGCCTTCATTCTTCTTCATATCCCTGCATGGACTAAAGATGCTCAGAATGATGGAGAAGGTAAATGCTAAACTCAACATACAGATTCACACAGAAGCATCTGCTTGGTCAAAATTAGTTCTAAGAAGCTGATTTTGCTTTGTGAAGCCCACCTTGACGGGTACTTTATGATTTTCTACGTTAGCACCACTTCAACTCCTTGCTAGAGCTTTCCATTCCAGAAAAACAACTCCTATATTTGCTCTTGAGATTGTGGTTTCCTCAGACCATGTGCAAGATGATCACCCAGAGACACTGCAGATATCTCTTTACAGAAACAGTGCTGGACCTTATGGCACATCTCTTTATTGATTCATGGTTTGAAGTACTTCTAAAATAGTTTTGAGTTCACACCAAACTGAAGTATTGTGCAATTCTACAACTTTATTTAAGGGCTACATCACAAAATTGCCAGCTAAAATTACATAAATGGTAAGACCAACAACTGTGTTCTGGGAAAAAATGCAGAAAATAATTAGGAAACAAACTTCTCTTAGAAGTCTGAGCTAGACTAATGGAAAAGTGAGAGCTAAAAACAAAAAAAAAAAAAAAAAGCAAATCAAATCAATTACAAATCCAATACATTTAAATGGAAAATATTAATTTCTGCATTCAGTGCTAAGTAATTGAAATGCTTTCTGAACTTGGTTGTTTTCAAAATTACTTGGAAATGAAGATGAGTGCTCCTTCCTAACTGCAGTTTGTTCTTAAATCACAAGTAAAACTGTAGTATTAGATATAGAGTAACATGAGACACGACTGGCTAAGCTGTGCTCTAAATGTCACAAAAAACTTCATATGACATTAAATGACTGTAATTAATCAATATACTGAATTTATAGTACAGTGAACATAGCTTAGCAAGAATTGATCCAGCACCAGGTGTGTATGTAAAATCCAAATACAGGTTTAATAAATTAGACCACCTTGCTAATTTTTACTTTAGAGGCTCATTTATAATCCTAATGTCTCAAACGTGCATCACCACACATCTTGAAAAGCCTGTTCTTGTCAATTTGTTTTGCTAAAGTATATCTGCATGGCATGTACCAGAATGCTTCCATTTTTTATTAGTGAAATAAGTATACCCATAGAAAATTAAGACAAATTAACTGTGTCAGTTTTGTAGACCAAAACACAACAGTTTCCCACAGATTATTTCACAGAGCAGGGCAAGACCCAGGCTGGGGCAGGCAGGAGCTTGGGAGGGAGCCCAGCAGCAGGAACAAAAGCCAACTTCATTCAGCCCAGGGAGCCATGGCACCCTTCCCACTCACCTGGTGGGGTGAGAGGAGCTTCTCCAGAGAACAATTCCAATTGAGAGCTGTTTCCTAATCACCTGTCTCTCCCCATTGCCCAGAGTCTAGAAAGGTAAATTCTGTAGTGCAGCTACCTCCAACGGTGGCTAATGGACTAAGATATCTGCTGAGACTCTTTAAGAGCCTGACTCTCCTTTATTCCTGTGATATCAGGAAGCTCCAACAGCCCCAGACAATACAGTGTTCCTACTGAGTATATTTAAATTATGATGCTAATTTAAGACATTCAACACTGTGGGCAAACAGTGGGCTGGGGGGGGTGCCACACAAATCTGCTCTACTACTCTTTTGCCATCTGTTGCATTGTCACCACACTTCCAGTGACAGAGGAAGAGCTCAGATAGGAGTTTCAGAGTAGATGTCCAAGCAACAAGTCTCTAAAACCTCTGAGATTATTTGGTTCTACAACATGATGCTATTTGCACTCAAGGGCAAAGACAGCCTGGCATCCCATCTCAGTTATTCCTTTGGGGATTTGGTTTAGCAAAATGTCAGAAGGCAAAGCAAGCAGCTGGATGTCTAGCCTAAGTTCAGCTCTGTATGCAGAAATTAATAGGAACATTATAGTAGAGGTATGAAAATGGGATACTCAAAAGTGGATTTTAACTAGAAAAGGATATATAAACTCTGTTCCTGTAGAGCTTGGAGCTGAAATCAGACATTAGCCTCTACAACTACTGCAGAAAATCTGCCTTGAGGGAAATTGTGAGAAGTTGTTAAATATGAGCTGCCTGCCAGTTCTAGCTGTGGGATCACCTCACTTCCCATGATGGCTGGCAAAGGGCAAGGCTAGAAAACTGCAGAGACACAGAAAATCTTGGTAGAAAAGCTGTTCTCTGGGTCAGACACTAATTTCCTGTAAATGAGGAATAACTCCAGAAACCAGCTAAATGCAAAGGGTTTAATCAGTCAGAATCTTTGGCTTAAAACTCATCTTTTTCAGAAAGCACTGATCAACAAAGGTCTTCAGGAAGGCCAGGTAGAAAAACCGACAAAGAAATACAACTATTTATCCCAAGTATTACTTTATCCTCAACTGCAGCAAACCACCACAACTGAAAAAGTGAGAAATTCCATGTGTGAATACTTTTATTCTGGATTCTCAGAATTATTTATCAAAAGTATCTGTTATCTGACAAATCAGAATGCATTATTAACCAGAAACTGATGACACTGAAGAGGTGTGTGAGTTTATCCACAAGTCTAGGAACAGATTCTTCCAACACTTTCATTGCAGTAATGTATTTTGTTTTTTATCACAGACTGACAACAAATGTAATCTCATCTGTTCTATTTGTCTTTCAGTCTCTTTATCAGCTGTCAGCTTTTTTCTTGGTATTTTGAAGTAAACTATAAAGGTTGTTGTTTGGGTTTTTTTAATATTTTAAAAGAATATGAAGTACCTCCCCATATTTTGTTTCTCCATCGCCTCTGCCTCCACCTAAACAAATAGTTTGAAAACAAATAAAGCAACCTACAAATAGCTGCTAAGTTACATTTGAGTTAACTCTTTGACAATATGTGTTAAACCCCAGTTACTAAGGAATATTTTATGCTGAGATGTGTTCAGATGTGATGAAAAGATTCCTAATGCATCTGAGTGGAAGAAGATTGTCCCATTTTATACCAGAGCAAGTGGCCAGGATGATTTCTTAGTGTTGAGAGTGGCCCTGTAACTCAGGAGCCCTGCAAAGATCTTACAAGTGCTGGTTACTGAGAGCAGCACCAGTGACAGGACCCAAGGGAATGGCCTGAAGTTGAGTCAGGGGAGGTTTAAGGTGGATATTAGAGAAGTTCTTTTGCCCAGAGGGTGGTTGGGCACTGGGACAGGCTCTCCAGGGCAGTGGTCTCAGTCTGTATTTGGTCAATGCTCTCAGGCACATGCTGTGACTCAGGGTGTCCTGTGCAGGGCCAGGACATGAACTCTGGGATCCTTCTGAGTCCCTACCAACTCAGCCTATTCTGTTTTCCTAGGATTCTCTGATTACAGAGCACCACAAATGTGGTGCAGGGAATTCCCTGTGGTGCAGGGAATGCAGGACTTTTAAACCAGAGTCATTGTTGTGCTGCAATTGCTTATTCTGTGTCTTTTGGGCAAGGAATAATCTTGCAGTATTGCAAAGGAAGAAAGAGAATGTTATACACTGATGTTCTTTGTTTCAGCCTTGTTCCTTTACTGTCAGGCCAGAAGGGTCTGACGGTGGTGCTGGTTCTTTGGGTGCCAGCAAGGGTGGCATTTTGTAAAGGACACACAGTCAGCAAAAAACTTCTGCAGAATTTAAATTATTCTTCTTTGTCCTAGTTCATCTGTTGCTTCTTTGGTTCCTTGATGCCACAGAAGAATGCCCAGATAATGCAGCCATGATTGCAACATAGAAATGCAAATTTAAAATCAGAGAATAAGGTCTACATAACACAGCAGGCTGGTCTAAAGGCTTTTAATCTGGTGGCCTTGGATCAAATCCTTAGTGCAGAGAATCACTCAGCAATACTGCAGGTGTTTCATCCAATTCTGGACCTGACATTCCAATAAGGAACTACATGGTTCAGCACACTACTGCTCCTTTGAGCCACTGGAGGCTTTGACAGATTTCAAAAGGAAGGTCCAGAGTTTACACCAGAAAGGCAATACTTGCTAAAATACTTATGTAGTCCACTCCATTAAACAGGAAAACTTGATGTTTCACTGAATGCAACAGCAGATAAAAGCTGAAGACTGACATAAGTGAGACTATTCAGAGAGACCTCATGCAGCATTGTGCTCAATTCATGAATATTTCTTGTGTTCCATATAAAAAATTACATTTATCCTTAGTTTTAAACCCAGATCTGTACCTTTGCAGAGCAGATTTTTTTCATGATTACATGCCATTCTGACTGCTTTAGGTGCCTGCAACCCTCTCAATTAGAGAAAGATTCAAAATCTTTTATGAAAATCCTCAAAAGACCTTGACAGCAGGGTAACATTATTACCTCAATTCCAACATTTGTGGATAATGCAAGGTACAGGCAGATCAATGTGTTAAGGCTGAACAGATGAATTCAAGACCTTCAGGTAGGACTCTTCTGAGACATCAAGCAGAAAAATCAGAAATCCAGGTACATGAGGAAACATCAATAGAATGAAGGTTTCTTAAGCTTAGAAAGAGATTTGGTTATACATATGAAACTTTAAGAAGAATGAAGTACTGGAAGAGACTGCCTGAATCCTAAAGGCTTTTAAAGAGAGAACAAGGAGACACTGGTCTAGGGAGGCCAATGAATTGGAAGACGAATTTTTTTTTCCCTTTTGTGCAAGGGTGAACCTATTGACCTTGGGATGGGCTCACTGACTTAAGCTGGAAACCTCCCTGAGCCTTCAGAGTTATCTGAGCCCAGATCTAGGTGATGCAACCCATGAAGGATGATCTCAGAGAGAGCTCAACACATCCCAAAGTCATCCTTCTAAACTCAGCACAGCCTGCTACAGCAGTTGCTGGGTGGGTAAGCCCAGACCCAACCCCTGCAGCCTTTTATAACTGAACCAGAGATGGGGACCACTGCTGTGGGCAGGTAATTCAGATAGACACTGTGATGGTGCCAGACAGCACATTTTTAAAACAGCAGATGCACTAGGCTTGCTTTAAAATTAAGAAATAGCAGTTGTTACAGATCTGAGCCCCAACATGCACAGCAACTGCAGACACCACTGAATTCTTCTGGAGTTATAATAAGCTCACTGCATCTGTAAAATAGGCATTTACATGTCTGGCCACTGTGGTGATTATTGTTGCTATTAAAAGAGAATGCAGAAAATCTAAATAAAACACAGAATGCTGCTGTTGATCATTCACTTATTTCTTTCCTGGAGCAGCCTGCTGTACTGCTAAGAAAAAATAAAATACAATTATGCGTTACAGCATAACACTTAATTAGCTCTACAAGAAGACATTAAGCAACACACCAGATGCTAATGAAATCCTGAAAGTCCATTTTGTAATGAAGCACATATGTACTAACATATTTTAATATCAAACTGGTTTAGGAATTACAAAAAGAAAGTGGAAGTTATAACCTCAAGACTGCACATAAACACACAAGAAGTATTATTTGGAGTAGGATTTATAGTTTAAACAAAATATCTCTATCAAAAATTTAAAAATCCACACACCCAGTGCATTCATCAGAGTAAAACAACTGTGACAGCTGGCAGCACTATTGGTAAGTTCCCTGAAGATAAAAAGCAGTACCAAGTCAGAAATTGTTGGTAGTCTGAAGGTAGCCTATGAAAGCCTCAAAGAAAAATATGTGTAACCCATTAGATGAAAAGTGACTGAAGATCTCCAAAAGGGGAGAGATGATCAAAGGATTAAGCCAGGAAAATTATCTATTTAAAGTCCTTTAAAGATACGAGTGTGATGCTCTTAAGGCTTCTTTTTCTGCCCAAATGTAAAATATCTCTCCAAGGACCCAGTTCAAAGATAATCAAAGTCACTGAGAACCATAAATTCTGAATAATCCTGAGGATGTCTGTAATTACTGTCACTGCATTGTCCTTGTAGAGGACAAGAGAGAGCAGCAGGTGGCCTCCAGCTCCCCAGCAAGCCCAGAGCAGGGATTTGAGCCAAGCCACGTCTTGTCCCAAATTATCCCTGAATTCTGGACCTGCCAACAGTAAATGAAGCCTCTCTTGCTTCCCCTGCCCTTGCACAGAAAGTTGCAAAGTGGTGCTTCTGGTCATAATAAACAGAGAAATTCAAAGGCAAGATTTCTGATGCCCTCACTTTCTATCAAGTAGGGTTATTTTGCTGGAGTAACAGGAGTTTTGTTTGTCTTCAAGCTGCTGTGGTACTGGAGGACAGGGTACCCAGTAGAGCCACATGCCTGTAGGGTTGGGAGCAGCCAAGTGGCCATTCCTGGATTGCTGGGGATGGATTTACAAAAGAGGGTGTTTCATGCTTCTATCAAAAACTGGAGTTCCATCCAAAGTGAATGGAAATGGAGCAATTAAGAATTAGCCTGTGTTTGAAAATCTGATCCTTTAACTGTTGAAGCAGTATTTTACAACATAGATATCTCTGTTGCTGTGTTGTGGCTCTGCACAGCTGTGTTCATATTCTGACTGTGATAAGGTAAAGAAAAAGAAATGAAAAAATAAAAAAAAACCAAAACCAACCCAGAAATAAACCATAAATAAAATATCAGACTGTATTTTACAGCAACCATCCAGAACACTCTACCTAATCCCTGTTATATTACAGACACTAACACAGTAAATATTTTTAAGGACTGAATAATTCAGCAACTCTAGCATCTGAATAGATGCTTAGCAGCACAATGGTTGTTTCTTTCTACAGTTTGAAAACACCCAGTTCCAAACTCTTTGAGGCAATCAGAAGAAACTGCAATGGAAACTCATTCCATGACCACTGTTCAGAATGTTACTGCCCACAGCTGGATTACTGCAGCAACTGGACAGCTCCCAGGTCTCTACAGAATGCTGAATAGTTTTTACACCTACTATCCAATAAAATATGCTTTTTTCTAGCATAGGTGGAACATAAAAATTCATCTAATAGCTTTATATGAAGCTGAATGAGTGAAAAGCAAAAGAGAACAAAATGGATGAGATACATTTTTTTAAAACATGGGGACAACTAAACCCAGATAATTCTTCCTCATTTTTACATGAGCAGTTGTATCTGTGTTATCATTATGCAGCTCTCCTCTTAAGGTATTGATTTTTCTTTCCTGCTAATGAACTAGGCACTCTGACAAATGTAAACATCCCAGTGTCCAGTAATTTCACTTAGAAACACTTACAGAAATATTCTGCAGTAGTCACAAAATGCTTGTTTTGTCACTTGTTAATGCCCAGTGCATAAATGTATATAATTGCTCAAGTGCCTCATGAACCACCAATACCTGGTTGAAGAACTTGGATAAATTGTTTGCCTTATTCTGCACTCTCATTCTCAGCACAAGCTGGAAACATGCCAAAGGAATAAACTGCCCAACAGATGTTAATTGTGCACTAGACCACACTGCATGACTCCACATCCTACACAATTTTAAATATTGCAATTAGTCAGAGATACAAGGGCAGGCTCTCCAGACAGCCTTTCACACCTTAAAAAATTCTTTTGGGAAATGTGCAAGGAAGCAAGACAAAGTTAAGAGCTTAATGTAAAACACACAAACAATAGTGATGCTGCCAAAGAGCCCTCCCAGATCTTCCATGTTTTATACCAGGAAAAACAGAGGGAAGTTCAGAAAAATGCAAGTAAAGAGGATTTGGGAATGAGGATGATGAGGACTGGCAGTGAGTGAACAAACTCAGGAAAACCAAAAGGCAGAGGGAGGTTTGTGCTCCACAGCAGCACTGTTGTGCAGGGACCCTCTGTGGGCCTCTGGCTACAAGGGGGTGAAGGTCTGGAAATATAAGGTATGCATAATAGGATCATGATCTTAGTTTAGATAGCATTTTGATTTCTCACCTTTATTGTCTTTTAAAAAGCCCCAATTATAAGATTGAAAAATCTGAAAGAATTTTTTAGGCTAAAATATTTCTTTTTGAGCCTTGTTCTGGTTGTCAAGTAAACACAAACTTTAAAGATAAAGCTTTTTCCAGAGCTGCTCTTTTGATGAGAAAATAAATTAGATATCTTTTAGAGATTGCTATCCAAGTATAATAGGATAGGTTTACAAAATATATTTTATTTCCCCCCAAATGGAAATCATATTTTAAAGGAGATCTGAATGTGTAACTTCTAAGCAGAATCAAAGGAGTTTATCAACATACAAGTCTTTTATTGTCTGACAGGCATGGAAACTTCGGCTGAGTAGAGATTGATTTGATGCCAGCTTGCTGCAATTAGAAAGTAATTAGCATTCTTTCAAACTGAGGACCAGAAGAATGGACTAAGGATGACATTCAGTTCAGAGAATAAGGAAGAAAATTTGTGTCTCCTGCTTTTGAATAAGCAATGATAAAATTTGGAAATCAGTGACTGTACTGTAAACTCCATCTGCTGCCTCTAAGGCTAAGCCCAAAACATACAAACAGAGAACTTGTAAACTGGTGAACACAGTCTTTTGACTCTGACAAAGAAGTATGCAAGTAGGTTTTTATGATTAACCACCATTTTTTCTTGCTCTTTTAAGATGTTGCCCTATCGTTCTCTGGCTAAGAAATCTCAGTTCACTTATGCACTAAGGATGGCAACACTGTGAACACAGCCAGCCCTCTTATCCTGTAAGTTCTAGTTTAATTCTTTGTAGGGAGAGCTTTTTCTTCTGGTGTTCTTTTTCCCACTTCAATATCTGTGCAAATATATGAAACAGCCTTGAACACGTGGCAAAAGATTCAGCACCTTCACAAAACACCACAAATCATTCAATACAGCTTACTGAATTAATTCTTTTCACACAAATACCAATGTTAGCTTTTATCAAGAGCTAGTCCTGCAACCAACAGCAGTAAATCCAGAATAAATGCTCTACTCAACACTGTTCCTTCCATTTTGCTGACTCTCATGCTGTTAGGAATCTTGCTGGGAATTAAAGAAACCAAGTACACAAAATATTTTAATTTTTCAAGAAGAGCCATTCCATTCTGGAATAATACAAAAATGCAAACCAGTGATTTCTCATGTACCTTTTTGTTGCAAGTTTTGTGTTTTTATGCCTAAACTTGGAAAGAAGGGAGAGATGAAGATGAGGCTTTGCTGATTCTCCATTTGAAGTAGTAACTACTTGGCCACCCTTTCAGCATTGTCTTTGAACAATCATTTCCTGGAAGAAGGGGAATAAAGAGAATGAATTATAGAATGCAGTGCAGGAGAAATTGATCTAAAGAAGGTCAGGATACAGGAAAATTATACTCATTTTTCTCTTTTACTTCTCTGTAATGTCATGTTTCCTAATAATGATACCAACAAACAGGCTTTCAATGGAAATAGGCATGTGAAGACTTCTGACATCACCAGTGAGCATGGGACTCACCACTATTCCATGTCCATCATTAACAATTCTAAATTGCCAGTGAAATAGAAACACAAATATTTAACAAAACCTCTCAAACAGCAGAAATAAGTGAGAAGAATAGAGAGCTGAAGGGAGGAGACAAGGCATTTGTTTCCTGGCTAGAACTCAGTTTACAGAGAGGATTAAATTTATTTTGTTAATTATAACCTTGATAGTTTTGAATTATATGCAGCAGTGTAGAAAGGCAATCATGAGAGAGTTGGTGTATGAGCCACTGCTAATGCTCAGCAACAACCTCAGTAGACAAGATGAAGGTGAAAGCAAACGGTGAAACTGAACAAGTTCCTATTTCTTCACTTTAAGGACTGAAAGAAGAAAAACTTTAAGCTGTAAAGAAAACATAACATCACCAGAAGTGAAAGTTTTAAAAAGCCATTTGCCAGGGCTACACTTGGTCTGACAGACTTCACAAACAGTAAATGCTGTCATACAAATGACAAAGAAAACCCTAAAAAATTCCAGAAGCCACCACCAAACACCATCCTCCCCCCACCAAAATAATTAAACAGCAAATAAAACAGTCTGGGGGAAAAAAAAAAAACAACCCTCTTATTATTTCTGAAAACTGATAGTCTGGCAAGAACCAAAACCATTATCTCATTAAAAAAAAACCTAAAAACTAAAAAAAAAAAAAAAAAAAAAAAAAAAAAAAAAAAAAAAAAAAAAAAAAACTTAGAAAAGAGAGAGAGAGAAGAAGAGATAATAACTTAGGAGGCTACTTAGCTTTTATTTCACCCAGGAGCATGTTTATAATGTCATGTCAAGATGAGCTTTCTGGCTAAAACTTGGTCAGGATTTGTATCTCCAAAGTTAATGCCATTGCCCTTCAAGGGTGACGAGTTCCTTGGTAAACAATTACAATTAACCATAAAGCAAATTACACGGAACCCTCAGTTGTAGCTCACTGTCAGGGGGTGTACTGCAACCTCAGCAGTCCTCCATGCAAACACCCTCTTGGGAGAGCTCTGGTAGAAGATGGATATACCAGAAATCTGTAGAAATCCCTCATTAATGAGGGAAACTGGGGACTACAGTCTGGGGATTAGCATGAATAAGATGGAGAAATAAGATACACGTTTGTAAATATATTAATATAATTTCTGGAGCATGATGCCATAAAAAGCTATGAATTTATCATGTCTAGTTGGCTTCAAATCAAGGCAGAAGACCTCTGTAGAATATACACCATGATGAAGCTGAAATAAGTGGTTCCAACATAAGATAAAGTTCCACGGCCTCTACTACACAATGTCAGGGTAAGCAATTAAATATCTCAATTTCTCCTTAAAATCTATGGTTTCATACTAAGAATAATTTCTGAAGCAATGGAATGAAAGAAAAACATAACTTTTGTACATTGATGAGGATAAAAGGCTCTTTTTTCACTTTTCATACTCACCAAAGCAAGGAGACTTATTGTCTAAACTAACCTTTGAATAAAAACAGAAGGTCCTTTTTAAAGTCAATGCCCATTCCCGATAACAATTAGACAGTTAGAAAATAATGCTCCACAACTAATGTTTTAAAAATAAACAAAATTCTCATGTGTTGTTACAATAACTGAGGGACTTAATTATTTTCAGGTTTCCTCCACCAAGAAAAATATCTGCTGCAGGTTTTAAGCTTTTTTTTCCTTAAATATTGAAACAGCCAGAACCTATGTTGAAAGCAGAGACTTTTTGGGTGGGAATGAGAGGAACTGCAGGAGCAGAGAGAAAGGGAATGAAGACAACAGCTTGGAAGCAGCTTCCACATCCTTAGAAACACAGCTGACATGACAGAGAAAGATTTAGCATTCAATACAGTTTGAAAGCAGCCAAGAAATACAAGAGATTCATGTATTTCATGCATTACTCTCCTTGTGTTCAGAAAAACAGAAGGTTTTGCATTTTTTTAATTAAATGAGGTTGCACATGAGAAACACCCAACTCCCTTACCAGCATAACAGAAACAAAGACCCAGAGATTTTGACTAATTATCCATATCAAATGAAGACAGAGGATAATACAGCTGTAAGTTTAATAATTGGCTATTGCAATAAGACTGACATCGCTGAATGTCCTTGGGATCACCATTTCTTTTGGCAATAAAGCATTCAGAATGGTTATGGTGAACTTACAAATGTTTATTAACATAACAGCTCATTCTGGTTCCATAACAGGCAGGATGTGCATAATGGTGCTACATGCATTATTCATACTGTGCAAGACCAAAATTATTCCTTGCTTCAGTCTTGTGGATTCATAATTTAAGATGAAGAGAGAGCCTCTCTCTTACAGCAGAGATGTTTATGCTGCTCTTGCTTAGGTTCATTTGGGTCTCGCACAGACACAAAGCAGAGAATGTGATTTAACATATCAATCAATGTGAAAAATTGTTAACAGCATTTCCAAGTGCCCTGATAATCTCAGAATTAAAAGCAACACCACAGCCCCTTTTCTCATGCAAAAGATTGTGTTTTAAACATAGCAGCTGGAAAATAATGTTATATAAAATAGCAGATAAATAAATTGAGAGCAGGAGCACAAAGCAGTGGGTGTAGCAGCCAGAAACCTTTTATTTCCTCCAGGTCCTCTGTTGCTCTGGTAGCTCTAAAATTGGAAACAAACTGGTTTAAACTCCTTCTGTGAGCTTAGAGAACTTAAAGAACAAGGACTTGTTGTGAATGACATTTCAACCCTGTAACAGTGTCTGCCTGAACATCAAAGTTAATAAAGGAAGTGTTGGCAGGTCCCTACCTACAAAATGCTACAATACAATTGAAATGTCATGTGTGGCCAGCCCTGCCTCAACAGCTCCCACCTCCTGCCCAAAGGAAGATGTGACAATTGCCTTCTCAGTAGCTTTTCTATCTTTACACAGGGCACCACAAAATAAATTTCAATACGGACAGTACTGAAATACTGCTTGTGTACCAGGACTCTTTATCAGTTCAGAGTCTTCTGAAGTATTATAGAAAAACAAATATTATTCTTATACATATATATTGATTTCATGTTAATTCAGTTTTGGATCAAGCATACCATTCAGGAATTTCACACAGAAATTATCCAAGGCATACAGCTGAAAAAAGGCCTTCAGAAACCTGGTCAGATATGTCGTATTATTTCATTCTAGTATTTTCAGATATAATATTGGTTGGGGGAAAAAAACATTTTAAAAATAAATTGTATCAGTCTGAAACAATTAACGTGTGAAGCCAGAGCAACAGATTGCAGAAATTTAAAGAAAAGCATGAGAAACAGAACATGAATGTAGTGACCATAACCACAGCATCCCACATGGTGGTCCAAGATCAAGGCTATTCCTGATCCAGATGAAATAAAAACAGAGCAGGATATTTAAAAAAAAAACCCAAAACAGTGAAATTGTCTAACATGTTCTTAAATCTCTTACCACTTTTGGCCTAACAATTTCCACTATGAAAGTCTTATGAAATCTAATTCTCAGGAATTTTTTAAGATATTTAATAATTCACTAATTTGTCTGGGAATATTAGGTATACACTAGATGGGAACTGGCAGCCCCCATGCCCTACAGGGTGCTGCTTTTAAGCAATCAAAGCAATTGCTAGTGCAGATGTGGCACACAAAGCCCCCCACGTTTCCCTTGGTGGCTGCAGCCCATCCCCTGAGGCTGCAATTCCCTGCAGTGTTTGCTTCCAGGAGGCACAAATCAGGTGCCACTTAGAAACCTCTGTGAAGCAGCACCTCAAGTCCCTAAACCACCTCACAAAATGTGCTGTTTGTATGTCCCCCTCCACTTATGAAATTTGCTCTTCAGCCATTCACTCTGACAGGTGTTCTGATGTATAAACAGACCCATAAATTATGTCTGAAACCACTTTGGTGTCTGACAACAAGCAGGGAGGAAGGATGACACCTAAGCAGGAAAGTGATGAAAAATGACACAAAAGATGACCTTGTTCTGCCCTTGAAGGTGGCACAGAGGTGCTCAGAGATGCTGCCCTGCCTGAGGCAAAGGGAATGGATCTGCCCTGGCTTGACCAAGGCAGAGCAACCCCATGTGCAGCCAAATCCATCATCAGTTCCCACTCTGTCACAGACTCTCTGTTGACAAGTCTCTTCATGTCCCCTTTCTAAAAGAAGCCTTTAAACACTTTATTTTGTTTCCATCAAGCAGAGTGAGCAGCTTGTATCTACCCACAAAACATTGCCATGATGCCCATTAAATATCAAGCCCAAGCCAGAGAAGAAGTGGTGAATCCTTTGCATTACAATAACCAGAACACATCTGCCCCACACTTCTATTTTACTGCACAGTTTACTCAATGTTTCAATTTTTGGAGCACAGCAGTGGCATTTTTCCAAGTCCAAATCCAATTAGTCTTTTCATTATATGACTGCAATGTAGAGTATTAAAAAAAAAAAAAATTGATTGTGTTTGGTGTCATTTATTTAATCTGAGTGTAAGTAAAACTGCTTATTTGATCATTTATCTAGGAGAGAATGCCATAACAGTTTTACTGATCACACAATTTGATTTTATTTTCATTTGTTATTAGAGACCTCAAACAGTGGAACAAAAAAAAGTATATTTACAACTTCCAGTTAGGAACTGAATTTCCCACCTGAGTCAACAAACCACCCTGAGTGACACAGTGTGGGTGTGGAGTCAAGGCTACACTGGAATATATACACATGTTTAAATAGAAAGGTATTAAAACTTTGTCAGCAACACAATCAATAACCACTGTGGTGCCTGAGGGGAAAAAAAAGCCAAACTCCAGAATACCAAAGGGAATTTTAGCAGAGAATGATGGCAGAGCTGCTGTTCAAGCCCTCAACATAGCACATTTGACCACCATAATAAAACTGAGATGATGCAAGTGGACATTAATGAATACAAGATGACAAATATTATCTAAAAAAAAAAAAATTATCAGCATTTTTTATTTATTTTGGCTCACAAGCATTTCTAAGCTAAGATTTTTTTATCTTGTTTTCTCCTGATAATTTTTTTTGCACAGGAGTTCTGTTTTAACTGTTAAAACCTACCACTTCCTCAGCTCTTCAGGATAAGAGAAGTTTTGAACAAAATGTGCATGGTATAAAGAATTAACTTAGGTAAAGCTACCATAGAACTAGACCTATTTTTTTGCAGCTTAATGTCTGATAAATAACACAGACAAATTGCCCTCACTTTTAAGGAAACCGAGGGCCCAATTTGTAAATTTTCAAATGAGGAGCAAAACACACTCAGAAAAAATACAGTGATCTGTATTTTAGTGTAGCAATATTTCACAATTTAAATAAATTTTCTCTAAAAAGAAAAAAAAAAATCTTCCTGAGGAGAATTGCCTCTCCCATAAGCTATTCTCCATAACATAACCACAAAGAAATTGAGATCTATAAATCTGACCCTTCAGCCCTACAGCAGTGAAATTCTTCTCTCTCCAGTATCATCTGCAGTGTTGGAGAATAGTTTGTTTGGCACATATGCTCTCTGAGTGTGAAGTCATTCCAGTGAAATGAAAGACAGTCTGGTGTAGCTCATTCATTAATTTTCACAGCAGTTGGTGCCCTGTTGGCATTTCAAATTAACGTAAGGAAAAGTTCAAGAGATTTAACTTCATTTCAAATCATGTCTACTATGATTTTCAAGAAACGTTACAAATAGATTAAATTGCATTAGTAAAAGCTAATTGCAGAGCAAAAGAGAAGATTATTAAATGCTAAGTACCAAAGTAATTTCAGGGTAACATAATTTTACCAGCTGAATCATCCCCTGCATGAAAGCTCACACTCAAGGAGCTGCAGCAGTGACTGAGTCACAGTGCAGGGCTGAAGTCCCTGAAGATGCTGGTCTGTGAGTGTTAAATGACAACTTGGAATGAAAGGATTTCATTGCTGTTCGTTGCACAGCTCCAAGCCCTTCTCTGCAATTGGATCCAAGGTCTAAATAAACCAGTTCTGATGTGTATAATGAACTCTTCAGGGCTGCAGATAAACTGCAGGGCC
Organism: Muscicapa striata striata; assembly: GCA_030060385.1. Lineage (NCBI taxonomy): Eukaryota > Metazoa > Chordata > Aves > Passeriformes > Muscicapidae > Muscicapa > Muscicapa striata. Next base: position 737,101 of record JAREIS010000028.1, on the reverse strand, counting down.
TTAAGAACATGCAGAGCTCTAATGATGGGGCTGGGGTTTCCTGGCACTTGCCTTTGGCCACTCATTTCAAAACTCCCAATAACATTCTCTGTACTAAACTAATCTGATCTGACCATGAAATAGGGAACTTACATTAAACCCCCTGCAATCTCAAGTGTAATTGCAGCTCCTTATTTATTTCTGCACTGGTTGGTTTTGCTGTTCGTCCTTTAAGGTCACAGAAAACTCAGGAAATACATCAATTCAAGGAAAAAGGCCATTTGTTGATGGAGAGAATTAAAACACATTTTTCCCCCCTGAATAACTGAATATCCAATGCATTTTATGCTTTGCTTCCTTCCTGCTGGGTGGGGAATTTCTGTGTGAAAACAGTCTACTTCCAATGAAAAATCCAGTAACTCAAAAAGAAATTAAGATAATAACACTGGGGAAAAATGAAAACCATAGCCTCAAATTACCTGATTACAAATCAGGGAGCCATTAATGAAGTTGGATAAAAGCTGATGAAAGGACCGAGGTGCAATCACCTAATTTAGATATTAGCAGCACAAATAGCTGCATTTAAGCATCTCTCTTCTATATAATGGAGAGAAATAGGTCCTCAATGCTATGGGTTCTGCTTCTCTGTGAAGGAATCAGAAGTGCTTATTTTTCTCCTTGCCTGTTTATTTTCCCAGTGCCCAGAGTCCAGAAGATATCAAAAGTCAGGTGAGGTTGAATCCCACTCCCTGGCTTCATGTTGAGAGGCCAAAATGAGGCACTGGCACCTCAAGAGACTGCACTAAAGGGATATTTTGAGGCTGAAGGAAAAGTATGAAACTCATCAAATTACCAAAATTAATTTACTTAAGGACAGGCAATACATTGCAGTGGTACCACATCACTCAGGTCCACAAGTGACAAACAGACAAATTTTCACAGGAATAGGGTATTTAACTGAAATTGTTCTTATTTTTTTTCTCTTAATAAACCACATTATTTCATGCTGGAACAGCAGCAGGAGCTGCTGAGACCAGGTGAATTCCAAGCTGAGTCAGAAGCAGAAACAACACGTCCAATGGCACTTCATAAATACTGCTTGCAACAGGTGTGTGTGAAAACATCACAAGGAAGCAATTTTATGCTTGCTACATTCAAAGTGTAGGAGGAACACTGTGAGCACATTTCTGAGCTCAGTAGACATAGAAAGACTGCTTTGGTTTGTTTTCAAAGTAGAAGCTGAATAAACAGAATCATTATAATAATTCTGTGTTTGCTATGACTGTAGACCCAAGGAATGAAGTCATGGGATAAAAAATAAAAATATGTGCATTGTAGACTACTGAATAAGTGAGCTAAAGAATAAGGCTAGGAAGGAAAAAATACAAGATCAGTCTTTGGGACTGAGGATAGCCAACTGCTGCCTGACATTTCAGCATTGCAGTGAAATTCTGCTCCTTTGGAAAAGCCTCTGTTTGTCAGCTGAAATATCAGAAATATTTTCCAGTTGCTTTTAAAAAGATTTCAAAATAATTAAAAAATTGAGTATAAATATCAGACTAAAAGCTTGAAAATGCACTATGTGATTCAGTATGTGCATGATGTATTAATTACATATATAATGCTGAGAGACAAAACATTGCTGGCAGTAACTTAGTCCCAGTTCAGGAAAGGAACTTGGGAATTACCATATTCAGAGAGAAAGAGAGAGTGAATCATATCTCCCAGAGTTTGTTTTCTAAAAGCAATGGAAAGAAATTACAGGGGGATAAAGAGATTTTTTAAGTGCAATTATCTACAAATAAATTGATTAATTCACCAAGGGCTTTTGTCTCTATCAGCAAACAAATAAGCAAACAAATAAAGAAACAAAAAAAAAAAAAAAAAACAAAAAAATCCAGTAGCAATAGCCTAGATAGCCTAGGAAATGCTGTGGCATTTGGACAATTTCACAAGTGTTTCAGTTTAAAGAGCTTTTCATCAGAAGATGTCCTTCTGCAGCTCTGACAACTATTTACATTTGTATTAGTGAACAAAGCTGAGACAGTGCACAGTTAATGTGATAAACAACTCACCTCACTTCCACACAATCCCCAGTGTGCTTTCTTATCACCCTGACTGACTTACAGATGGCAGAGCATTGCTCATGTGATGTTGTCTGTTCCTTTTATCAAATATCCAGAAACTATACACAGAAGATAACAGGATATATTTTCTTCCCTGTTTCTTGGAAAAATATCTGTGTTCATTAAATGGAGACCAGATCTTTGTAGGCAACTAATTCAAACACATCACATTTGCTCTTCATTGCAGTGACTCTGAAAAGGTGAATAGAGGCACTTCACCCTCAAAAATTGCCAAATACCTGTGTCCAACTCAAATTTACCAGAAGAGTTTAGAGATAGATGACTTGGGGACAATCAGTGGTTTTTTTTGGTTTTTTTTTTTTTTACTACATGCCCCAAACATGCTCTTAATGTAAAACAACAGCAGGCAACATACTCAAGGATTAATTTTACTTTTTTCCAAGATAACTGGAATATTTTTCCACCTACTCCCTCATTCTTTGCAGTATGCAAGAAAGCTTGCCATAATCATACAGATCAGCATAGCTTATATTTATTGTCTAATTATGAAAAAGTAATAATAAAAATGAAAAATGGCAATATAGATTTTCAGTCATATAATTCCAATGTTCCACTTTGCTAAAATGATGTAAAACACCTACCCTTATTAGCCAGGAATATGCTGAAGCAGTGTTTAAATAAAGACAATACCCACAGCCAGGCAGAAAGCAAAAATGCTACAGACATATTTTACAGTCTCCAATTAGGTGTTCTGCTGCAAATAAGACATGAAAAATACAGTTTTCTAATCTTCATAACTTTATACAATGCACAAGGATCTCAGATTAGCACTCATTCTATATCATCAATTTCAGAGCAGTGTTTTGAGACCTCCAAATAAAAGCTCAACCCATGACTGGACAAAAAGGATTTTTTTTTTTTTTTCTCCTAGATTTGCTATATATCTTCCTTTGTGGTGAAAAGATGCAATTCTCTGCCTTCAGAGGTTCATGAAATACTGTTTACATGACCTAAGGACCAAAACATTCCTTGTTGTTATGGGAAATTGTAGTATCTAAGATGCTACAGTCATTTGATAAACTAAGCATCACAAACCACTGTGTTTAAATTACAGCACATTTTGGCACTTTGACAGAGAAAACTACGTACATAAAAATCAAATTAAACCAGCAGATATTAAGGTAGCATAGAGGCTGGGACTTTAATTAACTTTCCTGAAAGTCAGACTACTCAAAACATTGGAGATCCTCAGACGGCTGAGCATGGAAGGAGCAGAGAAAATGAGGCAGAGATAAGAGACACTGTAAAATTATCTAAGTCAAGGTGACAGTAGTACTAGTACAGCCACTGCCTTGGGAGAGGGGCTTGCTCAAAGCAGGAAGGGGTGGAAGTGACTCTCAGACATGCTGGGAATGCAGTTCCCCTGATTTAACACCACACAGCAGAAGAACAAGGGAACTACCATATTCTTGTTATACTGGGGAGAAAAAGGAGACTGGGCAGGCACTGGAAGCTTGAGGAGCAGCCTCCAGGAACCTGGAAACACAGCAAAGGAGGCAAGGCAGCTGACACTTTTACAAGCAGGGAGTAAAATGGCTTTTACAAATCTTTTTATTACTGTGGCTGTGATGGCAGCTGCTTTCCTCAGCAGCCATCTCTCAAAAAAAACCATCTCTTCATTTACTTTTAGTGCACCTGTGTTCCTTCAGTGCCACTTTCTATAGACAAGGAAATAACTGCAGAAAACTCCTCTCTTTTTCTGACATGTCCTATCACAGATCTCATTCTGTCTAAAAAGTGTTTCTGAAGGCTGCTTAACCTGACAACTTCTGGATTTAAAGAGGAAGGCAGAAAAAATTTCCAAATCATTCTGCTGAGCCAGAGAAGTGTTATGGAAAGGGATATGATAAACATATTGTAAAAATAAGTTTCTCAAAAAAAAAAAAAAATCTGGAGATGGAGTCCCAGCCTTCTTTCCCTCTCCCTTTAAAATTTTAAATTAATGCTCTGACTTTATATAATCTTATTTTTCTCCTCTCTGACTGGCCTGTCTTGTATTTTAGGTTCAGAAGCTCTTTGAGGTGTCCCAAGCACATGATCCCACATGACTAAGCTGTCTGTGGATACAGGTGATGTATAGGTGTTTGGGAGTCTCTTTTCATCATCTTTACTGCTAGCCTAACTAAAATTACTTGAAAACAATTATCACACATCAGACCTTTCATGTTCCTTTTCACCATAATTTTAGCAGCAGCACACGTAGCACGAACGTCTGGAGAATTTAAAGCTCACATTCCTTCTCCTCTTTACGGTTTAAGTCTTAATTTAGCAGCAGAGATTGTTTATCAATATTTTAGCCTCAGATTTGCTACACTAAAAAGGAGGGGGGATGTGAGCAGATGGCAGTGGCAAGCTGCATGCCCTGAGTGGATAAAACACAAATATGCCTCTTGATCAACCACTGAACCAACTCTCTTACAAATTTATGTGCTGAGGAAGGCCAAGCTCAGGCTCTGTGATGAGAACTGACTCAATTTAATTTGTCTTTCTACACTCTCCAGACTATTTCATAAGCAAAACAAAGGCATGAGTTACACTGCATCATGTGTAGACACATTTGAATGAGATGCATTCATTTCCTGTGAAGTTAGTTTGACCTTGTGCCCGCATAAGTCAAAACAGAAAAGTCCCAACAGCTTAAAATAAAAAATAAAAGAAATACCACCAGAGTCAAACATACCAGAAACACTCTCACTGACAAGCAGCCCTTCCAGAAGTCCTTTTAGTTTACAACATCATAAACTCTTATTAGCATCTCTAGTGAAAATGACAGCAATGAAAGCAGACCAGGAGCATGATCTCTTCCCTCAGCCTCTTTCAGCATCAGAGAATTTGGCTTTGATACACAGAGGTGTCACCCAGGACACGTTTTTCTGGTGTGGTGCAGCTACCATGAGAGCCTACTGTGTTTAAACTGCTCCTCAAAAGAGCTTGACCAGGCAGCAGAGAATAATTGTGTTAAAATTCCCCAACAAAGGTGAAGAGAGGGGTCAGGCTGTTTTGGAGCACTCCTTCACCTTGTTGTCAGTGGAGTAAAAAGATAAGTGCAGCCAAGAGAAGGTTTTAGCACATCCAGGATTCCCTGGTGTCTCCAGTATTTAAGCCACAATTTCACTTCTCTGTAGGTGTTTTAAAGCACATTTTGAGGTAAAACAGCTCTTGGGAGGCTCTTTTCCAGGCCAAGGACAAATAGCTGCTACTGGCCTCACACCTGGGCAGTGGCTGTCCCAAGGGCTCTCTTTGCAGATAACAGGCTACTATTGTGACTTTGATGCATCTTCAAATCTCCGATTTTTTTCATTTATGGACAAGTATGAAGAATCAAATTGGTTTTCAGGTGTACCATTCAGCCAGAAATCTCACTAAGAGAAGTCCTCCAAGTCAAGAATATGGCAACTACAATATTGATCCCTGCCTAAGCTATAACTATCTGCCTCATGAATAATTTTATTCTCTGGATCTGTCAATCAGGCACATTCTGTGAACTTTAAATTTATTATGACAAGTTAAAGAAATAAATGGTGTCCAAGCTGTCTCTGAGATTAATATTACAAGAAATGGGGAAGGTGAGCATGAGACACCAAGGGCAAACATGTGCCAAGCTCAGCTGAATCACAGCTTTTATACCTCTGATGCACTCAGACCCAGGTCAGGATTCTGCAGACAGCAATTGTAAAAACAAGGGCAGACAGGGGGAACTGGGAAAGCTTTTCCAGGCATTCCAGATGGGCCATGACCCACCCAGCAGTGGCACACACCTGTCTCACAGCTCTGCCTACCTACTGCAGACCTCTGCTTATTTTACCATCCTTACATTCAGCTTGAATTTCCAAAGCTACTTGTAAGCATTTAATCCATTCTTAACATCACCTTTAAAATATTTCAGTAGCATTATGCCAGGATTTGATTTTTCTTCTGCCTTTTTTTTTTTTTCCAAGTGTGTGGGAGCAAGCTGAAGTCAAACACAAAGAACATGTTCCTTCCATAACATTCAAAATATTTCTAAACAGTTGGGGAAAGTTTAGCATTTTAACTGTGGCAAGATGCCATAATAAACTAGTTGCTTTTATATAAATTAAATACTCCTAAAAATGCAAAAAAGAATTTTGATTCTTTGAAACTTTATGGGAAACAATTTACTGAAAACTACCCAAGCATAGTATGAAACAGCACATTGTTTAAAAGTAGGTAAATCTTTAGCTCATGCCAAACCCTGATGGCTTCTGCTCATTCACAAAAATAACAGTTCTGCACCTGCAGCAGGACATGGACTCCCTACATTCCCATTCCATCTGATTTTTTTTTTTTTTTTTTTTTTTTTTTTACATTAAACAGGCACTGTCAGGTGCTCCAAAGGAATTATACAATTATTTTTTCTGGGGTTTTTTTGTTTGTTTTTTTTTTTTTGGAACTGGAATCAATATTATGTGTGAGAGTGAATTTGATAAAAATATTTAGACATATCAACAAAGCTCTTAAATCTTATTGGATTAAGAGTTCTGGATCAGAGTGAACTGAATCACTTCCCCAGAGCTTATTCCTTCAGGAACAGCCCTTCTAAGTAGAAAGTAAAACCTGGCAACTCTCACCAAAAACAGTAAAAAAACAAAGAGATCATAAAGGGAAGTAAATAAAAGAAAAATAAAACTGTGGGGGGTAGAGTATCCCTATCCACTTAGCAGTTAGTGGAAATTTTTGCAGCTTGCCTCCTGTCTTTGACATAAGGAAACCTCATTCTCGGGTTTTAACAGCCCAAAATTTTTTTCATCTGTTCATTTTGAAACTGAAATAGCTGAGGCTGATCACAACTCCTCTGTTTCAAGCCCCTGCTGAAGAGCAATTTGGTGTAAATGTTCAGATAATAACAGAGTGTGCCAGTGAAAAATCCCTTCCTGCAGCTTCAGTTCTGCCACTTCTCCACAATGGGCACTTTTTAGAACATTCTAAGCAATACTTTGACTACTATTACTGACTACTAACAACAACTTTATCTCAGGCTCAATTCTTGCAGCGATGTGCTGAAAAGGAACTTCCCAGTACACAAATATAAACACAGAAATAGGAATGGAATTAACCATGTAATATTTTCTATAAGGACATGAAATGGTCTAGGCAGAGGAAACCTTCCACTCCTGCTGTATTTGCCAAACAAGATTAATTATGTGAGCCCACAAGCTGTAAAAAGCAGAAGACAGAAGTTCTGTTACAATTAAATGCTTCTGCCAGCTCAGGTAGCAACAGTGTGATTTTCACTTCTGGACTCCTCAGGGTGGGTACTTGGGCCCATTTTTCTAATGAACAGGAATCTTTCATGTGTGGGCAAGACAAATAAATATTGAAAAAACACAACTTTAAAAATCAATATGCACTGTGGATACAAGGAGTGGTGATTTTCTCCTAATTGCTTCACAAACACACATCTAAAACTTTCTTAAATGTCTGGTGCCCTCTGCTATCATATTTATCTCAACACCTGTCTGAGGCTCATAAGTCTTGCCTGAAAATCCATTGCTCTTTGGCCCATATAATAAAATACTGTATCACCAAGGAATCAACACTATTTACTCTTGTGCATTTGTGAAACCTGATCTGTTGCAAAATTCCATGTGCAAGAGCTCAAGGCTGCAGTTGTGACAATGGCTCCATACAAAAGGTCTGCACAACAGAATATTTGCATGGCATGGCTTCATCTGAGCACTGACATCAGTGCAAGCTCAGCTCAGGGTCTGACACTTGTACTTGAATGGCAGAGATTGTAGAACATCATGGCTAAGGGGAGGAGAACCACCATCATCACAGAGCTGGTGATTTTCCATAGGGATGCACGAGCAGTAGGAGTTTAATTAAAATGCAGTGCCCTCGTTGCCCCAAGAATGTTCAGCTGCACACCTGGACTGGGCTTTTAGCTTGCTGAGCTAAAATTCTGCTCAAGAGTTTCTGCTATGAAGATGGTTTATCATTATTTCACTTGGTTGCCCTCCAAGCTCCTGTTTCTCCATCTACAGTGGGAAGTGGACACAGACTAATGCAAAGGATGGGGATCACAGGAAACTAATTACTATAACCAAAGACATGATGAAAGAATATGGTCAAACATGATTACTTGCTATACTGACACCCTAATTCAAGATCACTTGCAATGAACCATTTCCAAAATCAACAAAATAAGATCTTTGGAAAAGGGAATCCTTCTGAAGAGTGCTTATTCAGTTGTGTGTTTTGAGTGCTTGAACAGAGGAAAAATAACACATTGTCAGGCTGTGCAGGGGTTTTACCATCCACAGAGGAACTCTCACTGAAAATCTGGCCCAATATGTTGTGCTTTCTCATTTCCATTTGTGTTTTATGGAATGCTTATGTTTGTCTAACACCATAGTGTTAATTGTTTAATGTTACAGTGTTAATTAGAGGTTCTCTACCAAGAACCACTTCACCCTTCTCATATGCAGAGCTGATTAATTCCTAGGTATGCATTATACTAAAAGGTATATTGACATTATAACATTTTATAATTATATTATGCATTAGCAATATTACATTTAATTGCAATAATCACTGTGACATCGCATGTGGGTGGCACTACAATTTAATACATTTTCATTTTTCAGTCATTAGAATCATGATCTAAATTTCAGTAACTCCTCTTCAATACCTGATCTAATTTTTAATCTTTTCTTTAAAGAGCACTGCTAGTTATTCTGAAGTTCTTTGATTCACAAATGAAAACTGCAAGCTTAAACTAAATTTCTTTTTCAGATGAGATTCCTACCACACACAGAGATGAGAGAAGGTCACTGAGTACAAACTGTGCAAACTAAAGGGAAAAAAACACTCCAAAACTAAAAACATTTTTGCTTTTTACTGTTAGTCTGCTGTATTTCTTTGATAGATCTTTCACACAGTAAATGCTATTGATGTCTAGACATCTTATCTTGTTTCTGGCCTATTGTTGAAATGTCTAGCTTTCCTCTAACTTCACTACCACAACATCCTTCTGAAGACCTAACATCAATACTTCTTGCTTCTACCCCTCCTCCTTCCTCCATAAGTTCTTCCTCTGATACACATACTCACTGATTTTATGCCAGATCCTAATCCACCCTGTTCCACCTCTGAATGTAAAACACACAGGTGGTACCTCAGCAGGCATGAGGATGGGAAAGTTTGATCCTTGGGAACATGAAGGATGCTATCAGTACCCAAGTGCAGCCCATAATTTTTTTCACAGTTAATAAAAAAGATACTTAAAGTTACAAGAGTCACCATTTTCCTCTAAAAGGTAACATTTGCACTAAAGGTTCTCCTACATGCAACAGAGACATGTTCTAGTGGTCTCATTTTCCACCACTCTGGTACACAGGTGGCCCCTAAAGGAGATGTTCTGAACATACCATACAAGATTGAGACAGACTGCACATGTGTGGAGCCAGAACCCCAAATCCTGCAAAATCTTTTTAATTGAGAAAGGAGACAACTGGTGGTCCTTCCCAAGGACTTTTAGAGACTCCGCTTTACCACATGCCTAGTAGTCCTGTCACTGCTTCATGTCACTTTTTGCTTTTTTTTTCCTTTTTTTTCTTTTTCTTCTCGTGAAATTTATGTGCTTCATCATATACAGATCATATACTAGAATGGAATCAATTATTTCATTATTTTTTGTGAGGAGGCAAAGAATTTCAGGCTGAGGGAAGCAGCTGACACATTATGTAACATAACTAAAATAGTTTCCTAAAAAAGTTCTCAAAACAAAGTTAATTTTCCCTCAGAATAGCTATAGTGCCTAGGGCTATGTTTGCATGCACAAATGTTTGTTCTTTATTCCACTGTCAGTAGTGTTCTCTGCCTAAAGGTCACATGCCAGCAAAACATGAAGATAATGGTGTTATTACTCCTTTCCACTTTCACACTGAAGCAGAGAAAGAAATAAGTAACTAGAATATTTTTGCATGGCTATATAAATCCTGACTGCCTTAAGAAGTTCTTGTGTGGGGTTATTCCAGGGAATTCTCGAGGCAAACACAGTTTAAAGGATGCAGAAACCCACACACCCTGAAGTGTGAGGATAAAACTTCTCAATCCTGAGTGACTCAGTGAAACTGCTCAGGAGTGGGAGAAACATCAATGGTGATGATCTACAGGGTCATACACAGCAGTTTTACCATGGTCAGTAGCAGCTAAAAGCACCATGGCTGGGTCTATGGCAGTGCAGATACTTCATGAGCAGCCAGACTGAAAATCAGGTCAGGATACAATCCTTACCTGCACACCACAACTCTGGACCAGGGAGAAGACAGAGTCTCCTCTCCCAGCAGTCTGAAGGATTTATGATGTCGTGATACCAGGATCTTAATGATGTGTCTAGCCTTTTCAGATTCATCATATTCTTATTTAAATTAACAATTCAACCTAGCTTAAGGAAAAAAAAAAAAAGTAGAAGCTATTTTTCTTTATGCTTGTTCTTTAAAAATTTAAATTTTGTGACTAGCAATGAATATAAGATTTAGTATCTTACATAAGGTTTAGTATCTAATCTGAGAATTTTTTTCCTGATACTTTCCTATTTAATATAAAAATGAATGTGTAGATGGTTTTTTGAAATGAAAAATTACTCAGGTGCCTTAGAAACCTTCTTTGGAAACATGTGAAATGTCTGAATTAGTTTTGGAAATTCAATTTAGCTCTTCAAGTCACTTGGGCATATGTGAAAATACTACCCTTGATCTAACTCTTGATAGGAAAAGATTGGTGTCTTCATTAAGTAATCCTGTTGAAATCACACTTCTGTAAACTTCTCCATTTTGATGAAAAGAGGTGTTTTTAAAGAAAAACAAGTCAACAATGTTTTCAATTGCTTGCTTAAATACACATTATAGACTATTGCCAAGACAGACAGCTTTAGCTAAGAATCAGATTTTTCCATTTTAGAGTGTTACTACACATAGCCTTTCCTATATATAATACTTTCATTTAGTCAAAGTAATCTCCTTCATTTGAGGAGTTGAGTTTGAAGTTGACAGAATTTAAGCTGTTTAAATCTGTGAGCACAAACAGAACCCTAGAAAAATAATCTCTCTTCATATGAAGAGGTTATTACATAATTGGCCATCTCTGGTCAAGTAATTGAAGTGATTGTTCTTTACTGCTATTACTCTGTGTTTTCAGTTTACATAGTTTTTCCATTTAACACAAGTAGAACCTCACCAAGTTGGCAAAGAGTGTTCTGATTAGCAAAAACATTTTGAGCTAAGACAAACTCAACGCCATTATTAGTATAATCTTATTACCAAGATAAATCTTTAGACAAAGCTCAGACAGGAGCCAGTAGCTTCTATATATAATACAAAATTTAATTATACCTAGTTAAACTATTACATGAGAAAGCCTGGGCTAGGCTGGGAGTTTGTGGATGTTTAAGAAATGGCCCAAGAGAGCTGACAGGTATTAATCCTGTCCTGTTCTTCCTGTACAGGTTTGGCAAGTGATTAAAAGGGGGTTTTGCAGCAGACAGAAGAATGAAAGAGATCTGCTCCTGCACTATAATTACAACTCCCAGCATAAATAATTCCACATATTTAGTGTGCCTGTGATATGGGACCAAAACCCTCCCCAGGAGGGTGTCACAGGCTGCTGTGCATCACTGAGACATTGATGTTTGTTCACTCCTAAATACAGCTCTGTTCCCAAAGCTGCTCCTGAGCAGCCCTGCACTGTGGGACATGTCACTCAGGACACTGAGCAGAGACTCAAATCCGATCCAAGATAACCCAAAATCAACCTGAAACCTCCTCATTTTACACATTTTTACAACACTATATTTCTGAAGTTATCAGTGCTGTGAGAACCTCTGGCAGCCCTTCCTTTTGGCATTTTGCATTCCTAGGGATGCAAATCCAGAAGGACACAACTCCAAGGTCTGCTCTGCTGAAGCCAATGCAATGTGATCACACAGCCCCAGCACCTGGGCTACAGATCCTGCTTTTCCCACATATGCTGCTGCCTACAAGAACATCCACCTTAAAAAAAAAAAAAAAGATGATTGTCTTAGATGCTTATATGATTATCTTAAAAGGTCTTGTGACAATCAGATTCCATGGTGACCTGCTCTTGGTTTGCAGTCATCTGGCATGGACAGCAACAGCCCTGGCTCACCACAGTGGAGAATTAGACAGGATCTCTTTTTGCTGCTAATTTAAACCCTGTAGAGGAAAAATGAACCAAATCCTGCCAGGCACTAGAGCTGACTGGGATTTACCACAATCACAAAAATAATGCAGAAAGGATATTGCACATGGCACTTGAGTCACACCTCAAGTGGTTCTGTAGTACAGCAGATATGGATACCTAGAGACCCCACATGCTAAATAACTGATGGAAGTCAAGGAAATATTTGAAAGAACACTTAAGATTCATAAGAATACAAAAGCAAATCTAAACAACTTTTGAGTCTGCATCTGTGCAGATCCAAGCCATATCTATGACACGATAGCTATTCTGGGAAACTCCAGGATATGCTGTACAGACCAAGAAGTTATTTTTGAGCTCCTAATGACTTCAGTACAATCATTCCATTTCACTCTGACATTATTAATTATCATAATGCATAGGTTTTATTCATTAATACCCATTGATGGTTTCAAGATAAGTTTTATACCAAATATTTCAGTGTAACATTCTGGATTTGTGCATAGCAGTTGCCTTCCATTAGGGGAAAGAACCATGGAATGCAGGCTGCATTTGCAGAGTTGTTGCCATTCTAACTGCTGCAGAGCATATAAATTACAATACCATGCTTTGTGGAAAATCAGTCATTACTGTAATTAACCACCTTCCTTATCACCTTGCACTTTTGCCTTATCACATCATTGACTATCTGCTCGTTATGAGTAACACTCGAGGATTATTGTTACATATACAATTTACAGTAATTACTAGGTTACTGACAATGAAATGACTTATAAAACTAATAGTGCATCTTTGTTTCTCCACGTTCAATTTAAGGAACTTTGCCATTCTCACTTCATTTCAAAACATCAATAAAGCTGTTTCCAAGTTGAAAATTCATTTTCCTTTGCACACAGACTATACATTTCATAGGACAGAAACCCATTTCCATATTAGTCACAGTAGCAAAGCGATTTCCCATTCACCCTCAAGTTTATTAAAAACAAAGTGCCTTTAATACTGGGTGAAGCTGGATGAAAAGCATATATTAGCTTCTGACATTAAAATGGAGTAATTTTATTTCTTTGTTCCACCATCTGAGACACCATTAGAAGTAGACTTTCAACCAATATTTTGGAATTGCAATTACTGCATTAAGAGGCAAATCTGGACTCCAAGCAATTAATGCATTAAGAGATGCATGTCGACTATAAAGGTGGATGCACATAAAGGTTTAATTATAATTTCTTTTTAAAAATATTACTACAAAATACTCAGTCAGAAGCAGCTTTCCAGACATTATAGATATATTTTTCTGTTTTTCTAGCCTGCAAAAGAAGAACACTAAAATCCCTGAAGTTAATATGTGACAAGAAGAATCAAAGCATCTCATTTACTGCTTAGCAGAGCTGCAAACTGATAAAAGTGTTATTTCACACACAAAATTCTCAACAGAAGAACTTTGTTGCCTTTAGCTGCTGGCTCTCCTATAAACATTCCTTCATGGCTTTTCTGACAGCTCCCTCTGCAGAGAAGGAGGAGCTCTCCTCTTCCCTCGTTGTTACCACCTTGGAGAAGTTAATAGAAGACACTTCAATGCCTCTGTCTCACCCTGGGCCACCAAGTCACCTCTGGAGAGTCCAGCAAAGTGACCCACCCTGCTAATGTTCTCTTTTCCCCTTGGTTGCCTTCATCTGTAGCGTCTTGCACTACACAGAAACTTCTCCTTGTCCAAACCCAAATGGCCCTCCCACGCCCAGCAGGGGAGCCCTGCTGACTCCAGGACAGTCCCACCACTCATCCTCCACCAGAGATCTCTCCAGCCTCACAGGACAGCAGGTAACTGCCCCCTGCCAGCAGTTTGAGTTCCCAAGAAATCCAAGCCAGCCTGCTTCCCCTGGGAAACCACTCACATCAGCAGGGGTTGCCTTTCCTCCTCCTGTCTATCCCTTCTGCTACCAGCTCCTTCCAAGCTGGGCTGACATGTCCAACAGGAGATAGAGCTGGTTTATTTTTAAATCAATTATTAATTTGACCCTGACTCTCCTCACCAAAGATAATTTTCATGCCTATGTTATTCCTATTTTTGCACGCAAAGAAGAATTTATGAGACCAGGATCATTATTTCATGGCTATTAATTGTTTATGCCCATTAAAATGCAAGACCTTTTAAATTATTATTGTTAGCCAATTGCATGCACAAATTAAAGCAGAAGGAGCAATGTTTGGTTTTAAACATGCCAAACAGTTTGCACATTTCAACATTGCATTGGAATGAGCCAAGATTTTTTTTCCTGCTTCTACCATGGCCAAATCACTTCTGAAGTGTTGATAAATCAAGTCAGCTGTTTATCTGCAAGATCAGACTGAGTGGTTTTATTTTTGATGCATCAAGGACAATGGAAAAACAGGTAATGTAGTACAACTACCTAAAGTGCAAAGATGAGAAGTGGGTTGGAAAAATACTAAAGTCAGGGTGACCAGGGACACTGGAGCCAGAATGCCACAGTAGACCAGGGGCATGTAGAGAGGGGATTTTGTACTCGTTTTCTGGGAGCCAAACCAGACTGCACTGCTTTTGCAGAGTAGTACAATGTACAGCAGCACAGGCACATGTTCTTCAGGTGTTTGGCCTCGAGAAATTAGGCTAAAAAAATGCCAAGCCAGTGAAGGCTGATGCAAGTTAGACTCCTTAGTAGGAGGCTGGGCAAACCCAGAGAGGGTTGGTGCTCTTGGGCTGTGGGATTCTAAGGGCTGCTGTCCTGGATACAATCAAAGTGAACAGAACCCAGAATCCTGCTTTTGACAAGGAACAAACACAAACTGCTTAAGGAAAGAGTCCAAGGCCAGGCTGGATGGGCTCTGAGGAACTGCTCTAGTGAAGGTGCCCTCAACCCATGGAAGGGGCCTTGGAACAAAATGATCTGTAAAGTTCCCTTCTAACCCAAATCACACCATGAGTCTATAATAAGCAAGAGAGCACAAATAATATCAGCAACCCCTCATCTCCTCTGCCAAGAACTAGTTAATTGATTTGTTGAATTAGAAATGTAAATAAGACTCATTATTTGAAATAACCATTAATGGACTTATCCCTCATGCATTTATGCAGACCTCTTCTTAAGCATAACTAATTATGACTTTCAGAAGACTTTGTAGCAAAGTGAGCTTAACAACTTAATTGCTAGTTTTCCTAGGAAAAAAAATTACTTCCTATTGTTGGTCTTCATCTGTAACTTAATAATTTCCTTTTGGGTCCTTCTAGTTGCAAATCCATTTCTCAAAATTGTTTTCAGATCTGTGTATCTGCCACATTCAGTTCTGGATCTCTTGTCTGTTAAGAAGTAGAAGCAGATACCCCACAGCAATGTGACAGTGCCTCAGGACAGTGATACTCCTCCAGTGCTCCAAGATTACATCAGTTACATTGGTGTAAAATCTGAATACCATTTCTAAAGAGGTCAATTTGAAAGCTACCCTTAGGAATGAATTCGAGTCAAGTCCAAAGGGAACAGAAATCTAGATGGATACATTGTCTCTTATAAGGCAGAACTTCTGTGAATGGAAAATTTAGTTTTTTTCTCATAAAACCAACTGATGTCCATAGAAAGGCAGTGTAAAGCTTCAGTCACAAATGTAGCAGGAGAAAAAATAGTAATGAGTCTCATGCCAGTAAAGTGAGCAAGAAACACATGAATAGCAGCATAAGGTAAAGCTTACAATTATTATAACCCCACAATGATACCAGGCTGCTCAAAATACTCACTTTTCAGTAGAACAAAAAATCAATTCTGCTTTTATGGAGGAATATTCATCCTCATCACTGTTCATTTTTAAGCACTCAGAATGAAAACAAACAAAACCCAATTATTTTTTCTGTTATGGTACCACATAAGATCCCCTACCAGGGCTCTAATGAGCAAGGCGTCCTTCAAACACAAGATGGGATCTCTTGCTTGAAATTCTTACAAAATGAGTTGCCAGAAAAGCTGACATGAAGAAAAAAAGCAAGTGAGACTGTAGTCATCACTTCTTTAGTTCCTTTCAGTATTGGAAGCTGCTTAATAACTCACAACTAGTTCCATATAGTCAGGAAAGTGACTTCTGCTACTATTGCAATAGGTAACCATCAGCTCCAAGTAGGTTGTTTTTTTTTTTTTTTTTAATTTTACATACCTATATATATACATACATACATATATATATATATATATATATATATATATATATATATATATATATATATATATATATATATATATGTGAGTCAGTTCACGCTTTTTCTCTGCTCTACAAGTAATTAGTGGAGCAGTTCCATGAAAGTTATTTAATTGAGTCACATTACACTGTGCTTTTTGACTGTGAGGACCAAGAGGGACTTTGAATCACACAAGGGGGTAAAAATGTAGAGCAGTTCCCTGCCCAGGCAGGCCAAATGTGTGGCTATATCCATTCTTAAGATTATCATAGGCTTAGAAACAGCATTCCTGACATCACAGTGCTTTTTTTTAAAAATATTATTTTAACTTCTACTTTTTGTGTCCAGAGTAAAATAGAAATAAAACACAAACCAATGAAAAGTGAAGTATAAAACTCAGCCAAGATACATTACAGTGAATGCATTTGGCCATCATAAAGAAGGGCAAAATCAGTTCCAACAAGGTGTCATACAATTTCTGATGAAACTGTCCTTTATGAAAGACATTACTAATTTTTCTTCTGAGACAGGTCTTGCAAAGTTAAGTAAAATCACTCAACTAAACTGCAAAAGTACTTTAAAGAGTCAGGCTGATTGATAAAATCAAGGGCTGCCAAGTGACCTGAACAGACATACAGAAAATACCATTGTAAGTTTTTATTCTGAATTTGGCCATGAAGGCATGTTCAAGGGTGTGATTCTCCCATAAATTGACTATGCTATTAATAGCTACAAAAGCATTACTGGCAAAATAGAACAGGAACCACAATTTCAGCAACACATCATTTGAAGCAAGTACTTGTCAGAAGTTGCTTTCAAAACCTCTTTCAGTCTTTCTGTTACTGACTTAGTGAAACAAATGATGCCATTTGGTAGCCAGAGCACTGTGATGTGCTTATTTTTCACTGTTTATGCTGATTCCACACCATTTACCACCTCCCTGGACAGAGCCTAAACAGAACAACATGTTTATATAGAAACAGGAAGGCTCATGGACAAATCCAAGTGTCTTTTGAGCTGTGCAGATTCACTGTAGTCAACAGAACTGAGCCAAGCTAATTCCTTATTGTAGGGCTCTTCAGTCAAGGAATTTGCACCAAGAGTAAATTTGTGCCAATACCTTTAGGTATGTGAAGCAATTCTGCTTCTGTTAGGTGGGATTGACAAAAAGCACTGAACCAAAGGCCATGGGAGCCAACCAATGTTTTGAAATTCTAATTGCTGATATTCAGGAGGCTGAGGGAATGAGAAAACAGAACCTGCTTGATACGTACAATGGCCTTGCACTGCTTCCAGCAGAAGGGATAGAACTGCTTGTTTCCCATTTTACTACAAAAATGAATTGCAGAATGTTTCACAAAAAATAACAAAACACAAAAAAAACCCCAATCCCACAGCACAGCCACTATTTTAGTTTCCTTTCTCATATTTTCAGTACAATCAATGCAAGGCTGACTCATTTGTATGTTCATCAATAATTAAATAAATTGAAAGCTATATTGATTCTCAGTTGCATTTGCATTTTGCATCCTCCTAACTTACTTTAGGAATCATAAAATAATATTTTTTTCCTAAATGCTTAAGACATGCACACACTATAATATTAGTTGATTTTGATGCAATCTGTGCTTACATTCAAGGTCTTGTAAAGTTGAGCCACTCTAAGAAACCACAATGAAGGTTTCTATAAACAAAGATTTATGTGTACAACAAACAAGTGTGCTTGAACAAATTCATGGTCTGTACACTGACCTCAGACTCTCAGGTTAATATCAGCATCTTCTTAATAGACTACAGTAGAAAATAAGATTTCATGGACATTACCCCTGAGACACCCAATCTTTACTGGCATCATCAAACAATTACAGCATTATGGAAACTCAACCGAGGGTGAGAAATGGAGACACAAAAAACACAATTTACTGTAATTAATATTATGTTAATAGCATGCATTTCACAAACTCACTGAAGCAGGACTCATTGCTTTATTCCTAGAACACAATGCAAAAACTGGGTCATTGTGCACTCAGTGCACACAGTAGCAGTGCTGCAGTAGGCAGGGAATAAAGGGCAGATTTCCATGGCCAGGTGAGCAACTCCCTCCTACTCCTGTTACAACCATCCCACTACTCTTCCTGGTACCAGTGTAAAGCAAGAATTCTGTTCATGTTTCCATGGACAGATATTTCTCTTTCACTCCTAGACAGCTTCAGCTTTATTTGAGAGAAACAATTGTGAAAGGTAACACTAAATTCTGAAATAACAGGTCAAGTTGTGAATAAATCATGTTTTTCTACACATTATCCAGGTTTTGGGGAGAAAGTTCTCTAACACAATTTTCTAGTTGGGACTAAAGACAAATAGATAATTTCTACATGCTTCATTTACATCCATATAATCCTGTAATTTATAAATCAATATTGATAAGTTAATTAAAAAGCTTGATAGCTAGTGGAAAAGATATCATTTTGTATTTAGAATTAACTCCCCTTCTCTGCTGTTTCAATAGTATCCTGTCTAGCTCCTTCATTCCTTTCGCCTCTTCCATCCTTTAAAGACACTTTTGGGACATTTCAACTCTTATGTCCTCCTGGCCCATTTCTCCTGAAAACAAGTTCTAAATTTTTTTCCTCAGCATATTCCAGTCTAAATAATAAACTCAGGTAAAATACTTTTTTTCTTCCCCCCCCTGGATCCTCCAGAAAAAACATCTGGATCCTACAGATATAACATCAGCAAGAAACGTACTAACCTAGAACTTCTAGACAGAAAAGTCTGCACCAAGAACTTTTGTGTGAAAGTCTCTAGGAAAAACTAAAATGGAAGATGAATTAATGAGTTAAACAAGTGAGTTAAGGCAATATATTACATCTAATACAGAATAGGCTGTTTCCTGAGCAGCAGATCAACATCAGCAAAAAAAGCTACAGCCCCCCCATCTGCAATTCTTGAGTCCAAGAGCTGAACTCAACATTACGGGTATACACAAGTACACACACAGAAAATAATGCTATTTATTTTTAAAGACACACTAGAGATCTTCCTTGTTCTTGATCAACTGCTATGAGCAAGTTTTCTCTTTAGATAATTAATAAGGCTCACAGCTATAAATTGCTAAAGTTCATTTGCTAGTTTGATTCATGGCCAATACTTATCAGACATTTAAATTTCTAAGGTGAATCGAATCATCTGCTCATCTCTTTGCTGATAAGTGGGAACTAAACGAGTTTTGATGTAAATGAGAAGGAGGCTGATCAGAAATGAAAATTATATTAAATGTTAATTACTGTAAAAAATTGATGCAGCAGTTTAATTCATGCCTCAGAGTGAATATTTGATTCCTTTTGTGTTCAAGGCTAGGAGACACCCATTAGGTAGCTTGGGACCACAGACTTCCAAATCATTATTATAACCAGCCAATGTACTGTCTAATGCAAAAACATTATGCCTGATATAATTCTAATTACAGAATTATTGTATGCTCATCTTTATGCCTTTTTACAGTACACTAACAAAATCCAGTGTGCTACAGACTCAGAGTTTGCCCTGCAAACAATTACACACTCGAGTAGCCTTCCTCTTAGGAGAGGTTCCACTTCAATGGCTTTAATGAGGCAGGTCATGTGACCAAAATTCTTGTTACATATATTAGAAATTTCTCTCCTTAGTATTTAACCTTTGGGATCTTTTTACATTAGCAGTGTTGATTTAAATTTTTAGTCTTCCCCAGAAATACTTTTCCCCCATTTGCTTACCTTTGCCTGTTTTCAGCAAATTGGAAGAGCAGATCTATTTCAAACAGACTTACCAAGACTAAAAAAATATTTAATTGCCACTGGATTTTAAAACAATATCCTAGTTCATAATAAACAAAAATATACCAAATATTACTTTGGAGGGAGGAAAATTAAAAATGGAACTCTGAAATAGAAAAAATAATAATACTTCATTTTTATAACAGTAATAATAAAGTTACTATCATTACTAAAAGATTCTTCTCTAAAATTTGAGTTTCTTTCTATATTGTGTTATCTTTATGGCATCCACAAATCTGAACAGCACAGTGATTTAAATATTCAGGACAAGCTGATGTGATTTCCTTGCTGGCTTGACGTGTAGCAGGGAACCAAGACCTGGAACACAACAGCTACTTTTCCCTCTTTTGGCCCCTTCAGTCTCTTCCTTTCAGCACACCAAGCATCCAGCAAACCATGAAAAATCCAGCTGCCAATCTCAGCATAGAGCAGTATAAATCTTGAGGTTGCCCTGGAAGTGAGTAGACATCATCCTTGAGAGAGTGAAGGTTTATACCAGGGCATGGCTGGGTGTTTCAGCCCTGCTATGTCCTCCCAATGCTTGGTTTAAGAGACATGGCACAGACACAAGGGGCAGCTGTGAGCAGTGGCCACAGAGTTCAGCCAGAGACTTGCCAAGTCTGCCCTGGTATTTGAGCAAGGCTCATTCTGTATGAGAACTGCTGACTCAAATATCTTTAAAAAATAAAATAAATAAAAACTGAGGACATGGCTCATTAAGTGCATTTTCAATTTGCACTGGAATATACATCTCTTTAATCAAGTCACTCAAAATTTACATGAAGCCACAGCCCATAAATTCCTCACCATAACTTTTCCAAAATCCTTCCAGAAGGTCCATTCCTGCATCTGAAATATTTCTGTACCACTCCTATTACATTCAGTAGGATTTGAACACTTACATCTGCAGTATGACATTTATACTCTAATGAAATTCAATATTTATAATGCCAGGCTATTTATTTACTGCCACCCATAACTTATAATGGTGCTGGTTCTTATCTTGTATTTCTGATACACTCTCCATTATTGCTTATTTATGAAAATAACCTGTGCCATCAAGAGTTCTATTCCTTTTTAATAAAAGAGCCAGCAACTAAAATTACAACTATAGAGACAGACCAGACTTGCTGACCTGTGACAGAGTGCAATCGTAGGGAAAATAAATACTAGTTTTGAATTATCATGAACATGTGCAATGCAGACTAATATTTTTTATCATTACTTTTTACACAGTATTTATATTAATTTGCTTAAATGCACTTGAGAAGCACTTAGGGACAGTTCTTATTAATATCTAAGATAAAACACCTTCATTATCAATGTCACAGAACCTCAATACTGTACGAGATGTACAACAGGGTCCACACAGGACATTTTGAAAAAGCATTATTTTGCTTTTTCTCTGTCTCCACTGTATTCATATGAAGCTTTCTGAAACTTGTGAGACTAAAAGCCAGAAGTTTTGACTGTGGGATATCAGTCCATTTTTCAGACAAAGAAAAGGACTGATGGGCCCCTAACAACCAGAAGAGGGATTAATTTCTGCTGGGGAGTAACTGAAGAACCAAGGGGGATTTTAAACTATCAGTATAAAGGCAAACTAATAAAGGAAAAAATGAAGAACAGAAAAGGCCAAGATTTCATGAGAGTTTAGCCAAATTAGGAAAGAAAGACAATGCTTCAGTTATCCCTGTATTAATGACAGGAATCTGCAAAACAAAGGAAAAGGAATTGGAAACCAAACAGAAGAAGAAATTTCATATAATTAGCATTAGAGAAGCCATATGGGATGGTTTGCAGTATCATTGAAATGCTAAAAATCCTGTTTTATAATGTGCTTTAGGGCAGAATGGGTGATAGAGGTGGAAGTGTATATTAAAAGACATCATTATTTGTTTTATGGTTAGTGATTACTGTGGAGTGCCTGGGTTGAATATGCAGCAGGGTTTCCAGCAGCAGCTTCCCAAAAGAGGCACAGATGTAGCAAATGCAGCTGGGAAACAGGATGGGCATCTCCTCCAGCACCCACCTCAATTATGCAGGAGAAAGCTTCTAACACAGGGCTTTGGTTTGAGAACAACAAAAGTTACTCGTGCCTCGTAGTGTAAAATTTGTATGAGTTACTTCAAGTTACTCTTGAGAACAAATATTGAAATGAACCAACAGGATTATTTAGCTTTATATACAGCCACCTCCTAAGCTAAAGCATAGGTTTAATCTTGGTACCAAAGTCTGAACTCATTTTGAGACAAGTGACCACAAAATAAAATGCTTGATGCAAGCAAAGGTAGAATGTGGCAAAATATTAATTCAGAGGTCTGACATAGTCCACATGAAAGGTCTGAAAACTAGTGGATCCTTACATTATCCTGTCAAGATGGGAACAGTCTCAGGAAACAAGCCTACTCCCACAAGGTGTGCAGTCTTTAATATTGAAGCACTTGAAGCAAAATGGAATCAGTCATGGAATCATAGAATATCCTGAGTTGGAAGGGAGCCACAAGGATCAAAACTCCAAATGTTCAGAGAGTTGTATAAAACAGTCATAAGGTCTGAGACCCAGTGGACAAAACACTTTCCAGGTAACCCCTACAGAAAACAAGTATGGTCTTCCTAGATTAATACTTTCACCACAGTCGCCCAGCTGAGCCCAGAGACCACCTCATGGACTGGTTTTAAAGGCAGAATCCAGATCCAAGAGCAGAGTCTAGAAAATACTCCATTTGTTACCATGATATTGCATAGTTTAGCCTGATGTGTTCATGTCAGGAAGTTTCTGTTCTCATAAGTCAAAATTACACAGAAAGCATCAACAGACAGCTGCAAGGTGTTCAGCCTTTCCAGTGTGTTTAATGACACATGTATTTGTAATTAGAACTGGAAAACTTCATTTACCTAGTAGCTTGTTTTAATAAGGGTGTCTTCCTATGATTAAGCAGCCTACATAGAATTTATAAGCAGAAAGAGGAGCTGATGAGAAAAGCTATAAGCTCTTACATACTGTCCTGAATTGTAAAACACCCCAAGAGAACTCACCAAGGAAAAAATATGCACTGTGAATAAGCACCCAACCCAGCACTAGCTCTTTGCATTTCAGATTTGATAATCATCACTGGAAGTCTCAGCTTCACCAGAAAAATGCATTCAGTACTATAGTTCAAATGTCTATGAGACCTGCTTGCTAAAACAAATACATTTTCAGTCTAGTTTTCCAATACAATCCCCACAGAGAAAACTCAAATGTACCATTGCATAGAAATGTATTCTGTGCCTTTATCACATAAGTCCTAAAGCATGTTATTATTGATTTCTCCTGTTCAATAGAAGGAACTGAGTTACAGACTGAGTCTTAATGGGAAACCCTGATGTTAAGGTCATTACTTTCAAAACACCAGATATTATACAGCCAAACCCACACAATACTTGAGCACATAACAAAAGTCTATCTCCAAGGTTATTTTGGAATTCATTTAAAAGCAGCTGAAAGCAGCATTTCAATGTCAGAAAACATGATTGGGTACTCAGAAGGCAAAAACTGCTCACAGCCATAAAAATCTAGGATTTTTGCTCCTTTCAATCCAGCTGTTTGTTATCTCTGTAGTGCTAACAAGAATTCTGGATTTTTCTTTGGGATGTTGTTTGACAAGACAGGCTGCTCAATGAATCTTTCCTGCATACCTATAACCTTTTTTGAGTATGATTTAAGTGACCATAAAAAATTGTAACACAAAAAATTGAAAACATCTGAATTGAAAAAAACACTTAATCTGCTTGACAGACTTTGTTTTACCCACATTTTCAAATGCCTTGGAAATTAAAGTCCTTGTTGTTGGAACAGAAGAGAACAAATATAAAAAGAAGAACACATGTTCTTAACTCAAAACTAAAAGAGATAATTTAGATAATGAGGAAATTAAATGACACAAGATGAGAGAAAATTCAGTGTTTTAGTAAGAAACTGTCATTTAAGGTTTTCCAGGTCCTGAGCTGGTGCTATAACTATATTCCATCTGTAGGAGCTTCCTGATAAATACAGAGTCTGAAAGTGGATTAAAGCACTGGAGGTTATATTTAATGAACCAATGTGCTAAAGCTTTATACTACTACCATCCTAGATAAGGGAAATTAAGTGGAAATATAAGCATATTCAGATTTCCAAAGGATACTTGATGAGATTCTATGATTTAAGATTGCTTAGCAAATTGGGAACCACCAGGTTAATTAGGACAATTTTCTTGACAGGCAATGTCTCAAGAGCAGGAACTCATACATTAGCAATTCAGAAGAACAGTGGTAGGTACAGGCATCACTTGAAAAGTCTAAGAAGTAATAATAGTAAAAAAACCCCTAACAGACTACATAATCTAAAGTGTCAAAGAATTAGCATGAACTCACATGGATCATAAGGATGAAAGGCTGAAGAGGAGAAAAACCAAAAAATTGACATTCTAGAAGAGTGATCAAAAATAAACTTCACAGTTCACCAAAAACTTCAAACAGATGACTTCAGAGAAATGTGCACCTATAAAAAGCTGATGGGGAAGAGCTGTTTGGTCTCAGTGTTTTGGAAAAGGACTTATTATGGATGATAAACAGCACTGATACCATGCCATTGTAAGATAAAGCTTTGTGGGAGTGTGCTCTACATCTTCATTACAGATTACATGGAAGCAACAGCTCGAGCCACAGAAGGAAAACACTCAGGCTGGCTATCAGGAAAATGGACAGTGTAACTGGGACATGAGAATCAATAGTCTGAAACACACTCTCATCACCTGTGCAATGGATGGTTCTTCATCCAAGATTTAAGAGGAAAAACTAAATTACAGAAAATATCTTCCCTACAAACCCACTTTCCCCAAGTCAGGCAGAGTGGCTCACACAACCTGCACAAAAAGCTGCTCTTCCTGTTCCCTACATACATCCAGTGGAGAAAAACAGGCTTCTACACAGGGGATGGATAAGCTTTTTTTTAAGCTTTAACTCTGAAATGCATTCCAAAAAGACTTTGTCTCCTTTCTGACTAACAGGACTTGGGAAGACAAACTATCTAATCTAGAAAACCCTTGAATTTAAGCATTATGAGTACTTCACAGTTCCACCTGGATCAACAGAATTTGTGTTAGTTTCACAGTAATTAGTGCTAAGACCTTCACTATTCTATAAATACAAAACTAAGTTTGACTGAAGTCAACAAAGAAAAATTAAAGCTGTCACAACAAGCAAGGTAAAAAGGCAGAAACCCCACTGCTGGAGAGCTCATCCCAAATCTGCATGGACCACTGAACAGCACAGACAAAATGCTAAGAGCCAAAGAGACTGCAAGTGCCTCAGTAAAGTGTTCAACAGAAGGAGAGCACAGTTCAGTGCAAACTAATGTAGAAGCCAACAACCAATCTGCCCATACCCTACCCAAAAAGGGTTTGAAAGAGTTGGTTTATGAGAATGGTTTATCCCATGGTTTGTGAGACCATGTTACAACTGGCAGAGAAAGATCCTGCTGCAGTTTTGTAGGAGTTACTGTGTTTGTGACAGTGGGAGAGCAGCACATCTCTGATACTTGGCATCCTGGACACACAGGACTCTGTCACTGGCTTGGCACCATCTGACATCAAAACCTCACAGCCTCCGAAGGACCTAAATGTGAAAGCTTTTAAAAGGATCTAGAAGATCCTTTAAAAGATGATTTCTTGATGAGGGAAAATGAAAAGGCTGAGCTAGCCTAACATGAAAGATTTATTTAAACAGTTAAAAAAAAAAAAAAAAAAAAAAAAACAAAAAAAAGGTTAAAATAAACAGTCAGGTCATCAGATGGTGTCAGCTGGCAGAACTCCATTGGCTTTAAAAGTAACTGCTGCACCAATTTATGCTAGTTCAGGATTTTTCTGGCCCTTATCATGCTCCATTAAGAGTATCTATTCTTAAAAATAAAAAAACCCAACCTTTTAGGATTGGTCAATATACCAGATAAAGAATAAAAATTTGGAATACCATGAAAGCAAGAAAAATTTCAGATGTCATTGTCCAACTGTTGACCAATACTGTTAACTGCATTTTGATAACAAGATAATCAGAGGGAAGATGAAAAATGCAGCCAAGAATATCAAGAATATTGATGATAATGATGCAGCAGAGCTACAAACATCTCCAAATCTGATATTTAATATATTTAGTTTCAGGTCAGCTTATCTAAAACTTCTCATCACCTATTTACTGGTATTTTCAAATATTCACAGTATCATATTTCACATTATCTTCCTTTTGCTAAATTTTACTGTAAAATTTCTAGACCCTCTAGTAGGAAGAGCTTATGCTAAACATATCTGGTAGGTACACTCCTGGCCTCAGCTTGGTATAGATAATTTCTCATTTAGTGTTTGTCATCCCCTTCTGGGAGCTCTGCTTTCTTTTGGGAAATGGGAACTGCAGGCCAAGATCTTCCCAGGGATCCATTACAAACACAAACTCCATCACCTGAGCCTGCCTTGATGGATGGGATGACCCACTCTGCAAAATAATGTAATTTTCTTCATTGTGTCTTTTCAAGTAGAACAGACTTTTAAAGACTTGAAATATTCCACCCCAGCTATATGTAAGTCACTTTGCATTTGACCTCCTCAGGGCTTCCCCCCCCCCCCACCTTTTTAAATGAATCCTGATAAAAAGCTCTCACTTCTAAGGTGGTCTTTTTACATAAAGAGATGCACTTTGTCCTGCCCACCAACAGGAAAGTACAACTATATTATATTTCAAGCCACAGGACTTCACAAGCTATACAAGACACTTGCTACCCTTTTTATCTAAGCCAAAGATGTTATTTGTCTTTTACAGTCAATTCCAGTGAGAAACATCTATTTCTACACAAAACAGAGCTCCTGTGTATCTGGAAGAAATAGGAAATAGGAATATTATTGTGCTTATGCAACCCCAGTATCAATTCAGCATAAGAACGACATCTCTCCATGATAGGAAAGATTCCCATGTCTGATTTTATTTTTGTGCTCAAGAATATCCAAGACAGTAATCATAGCTATCTCTGTATGAGCTGACAGGCTGCAACAATATTTGCCTCAGTTGATTATTTAGCTGTGCCTTGGATCCTATTACCAGAGTCCCTGGCTCTGTTTGCCTCCCTCTCTTTTGAGAGTTTGAGACATTTCTTTCATTTCCTCTAAGATTCATACTCACCTTTAGGGTTTTGGTTCTGGTTTTGGGCTATGTTGGTGGGGTATTTTTCAATAAGTCTGTCAGAACCCCAGAGCAGACATGTCCAAAGCAGGCAGTGACAATTTGTTGTAACACTCTGCTCCACAGACACAAACTGCCAAGGTGTGACTGTGATATTCTGGATACAACCACGGTTTAAGACCAAAAGGAGAATTGACAACAATCAAAACCACCTGTCTGATGTGGAGACAAACCACAGTTTACACAAACCAAATTATCACATGGCCTTGTGCTCTACTTTTGGTGTTCTGCACAGAAGGAGAAATAGATGATGATGTTTTTGCTAACATCTGTTTCATACAGTTCATGGCCTGATCTTTAAAGGGATAGGGAAAGGGTATTCTGAATTTAAAGGCCACTCCAAGTATTTTCTGGTTGTATCAATAAAAACTTGTCCCAGGTGAGACACTGATGTTGGCTGGAGGTCAGGTGGGGGGTTCTGTGTGGCCTCATTTCAGCTACTGATCATCCCATCCAGAAACCTGGCACCAGTTCCTCATTGCTGAACCTTTGCATTGCTTCTTGCATGAATTTCAAAACATTTTTTTGTATCCTGTGTTACTTATTTGTCTACATCAGGATTAAATGAATCATTTATAATGAAAATTGCACCAATGGGATTTCAGCTTCTTTTCTGTTTGCAAATTGCCTGTGAACAAATTGCAGAAGTCTCCAATGGATAACTCAAAAATATTGACAATTTTTCATAGAGTAATTAATTGGACTTACAAGCTGCCAGCAAATATTTCACTGAAGTAGTTACACACTCCCTGCTCTGATGGCTACTGTTAAAAGTTATGTTGTACCAACTCTACTCTTTTATTGGGTGTCTTCTGTGTGGTACATTCAACATCATGTTGTTTTGAAGAGCCAGAAATCCTATGGAAGGCAAAACAAAGTTCATGGTGGAAAAACTGAACTTTGAGATTCTGCTCTAATAAAAAGTCACAGTAACAGAATTGCAGAAGCATGAACAACTTGCCTGGAAACAGCTGAACTTGTTGAAGATGAGCAGAGGCACAACAGAAAACACACACAAGGAATTCACATTCTGAAGCTTTTGAGTTTTTCCATATACAGACCATGAAAGCCAAGTGGAAACTTCATTGTAGAGTAATTTCTGCTAAAGCCTTTAAAAAAAAGTTTTTTTTAAATAGAAACCAACAAGTATTTGACTAAAGTCCAGAAAGAGCCTTCCTGTTATCTTTCATTTTGATGTTGTGGTCCACATAGTCACCTTTCCTGTTACTTGAAGTTATTCAAAACACAAGATGGAGAAGGGGGGAAATTCAGCTTTTATAGGTGTTTTTCCAAAAGAAAGCAATTCAAGAGAGTATTAAATGCTG
This sequence comes from Muscicapa striata striata, assembly GCA_030060385.1. Classification (NCBI taxonomy): domain Eukaryota; kingdom Metazoa; phylum Chordata; class Aves; order Passeriformes; family Muscicapidae; genus Muscicapa; species Muscicapa striata. Next base: position 708,225 of record JAREIS010000028.1, on the reverse strand, counting down.
AAGGCATTGCATTGTCCCAGAGAGCAGCAAGAGGGGCAAGGAGTTGAGAGGACAGCCAACCCTCCTGCTCTGCAATCCAAAGGCAGCAGCTCCCTGCAGAGCCCAAGGTCACCAGGAGGAGAGTGCAGGGAGCACCCAGGCTGCCACCAGACAGGGGCCGCCTGTTCCCCATCAAAGCACAGTGTGGAAACACACTAAGAATGTAGAAGATTACTCTGGGCACTGATGAACATGAGCAGTTCAATTTTAAGGAGAACCTGACCCCTTTTCTTTCCTTCCCAAGCAAATGCACTGGAGCAAATTGAAGTAGGGTTCTATGAAAACAGAGGTGTGAATTTGAGTTTCCCCTCTGGATTTGGATTAATGCCTGCACTTTCAAGAGGACACGTGGAATTAATATTTGGCTATTCAGGCTAAAGAATCAAAGCCACCACCACATTGCTCTTTGCTGACTTCTGAGAGTGGTAAAGTTTTGACACTACCCTCCTAAGCCAGGGTAATTCACTTCCAGGGTAGCTCTTACCTAAGTACATCCTGACTTTGTATCAGTCAGAATTAAAAGCCTTGCAAGTAAAAGATGATAAAAAACACACACTGTACAAAAATTCAGTATTAGAAGACAGCATACAAACACTGGGAGAAAAAAAATATTCCTATTAATTCCTATTTCTAGCACTCAGCCAGTATTTTCCTCATATGAAGGAAAATAACATTTGTCCATTTTATTTATGTGGTAACTATATAGAAAAAAATCTTTACTAAACGACATTTTTAAATCACTTAAGCCACTATTTTATTACTACCTGACAATTCAATATTAAGTTGCTTAGGGGATATTATTCCAATTAATTTCTCTATTGGTATTCATATTCTTTTGTGTTGATTTTCTTAGTGTTGATTTTTCCATAATAAAAAATTAATAAAGGATTATTTCTTTTCAATTATAGACATATATAGTAATGTGAAAATTGTAGACTTGAAACAAGGAAAAAAACCCTTCAGTAAGAGAAAGCTAAGTATTACCCTAGTGGGAGTAGATAATACACAATCTTTAGATGAAAAGGAAGCATCTTCATCAATTTGGACTGGTTAATAATTACATATCTAATGCATTCTCAAGACAAAAACTCCCACTGAAGATCTGCATCCATATTAGGTTAGACAGCAACATAATAAACATTAGAAAAAAATGAGTCTCTTACAAGCCTGGATAACAATTTTGTAGATAATTACTGATTGTGTGTATAACTGCATGTTACTCCTGTTTTGCCAGGAGGTGGTTACCTTTTTTAGCTGGAAGTAAAATGAAATGAGAGTAGAGTTATATCATTGTAAGGATCAAGTTTTGTGAGATACACAAAGATTATGTCAAGTAATAATACACCGAAGAGCAGCAATCTCAACAACCAAACTAAGGCTTATTATATCAGTTGTAAAAGCTTTTCACATTTCTTTCCATGTGAGATAAAAGCACTCTTTAAAATATCCTTAAAAATAAATTTTTCACGAGGGGAGTGAAGGTACATCTGAAACTCATGGAACCAAAAAGCAGGTACAGAAACTGAGCAGGTCAGTGGGGTTTCATAGCTCTGCCCTGAAGCTGCTGACAGAATTTGGACATCAGGATAACAGTTTCTCCCCTGCCCACACCAGGAAGGGGGTGAATTTCTATAGCATAGAAGACAGAAATGACTACTTGGACTGGAGTTCCACTGAGATGAGAAGTCATCAGAAAAATCAGCAACCAATTAAAATACACATTTATATGAGTGCTCAGTTAGAAACTAATGCAGTGCCATTAGAAGGCACTGACCACTCATTTTTTCAGAAACACTGGCTATTTAAGATCTATCTAGACCAAGACAATAACAAACAAACCTGTATTAAAACTTTATAGTATACATTTGCTAATTCTCATTTCCACAGTCAGATGCTGTCATGTGTGCACATTATTCCCCTAGACAATAGAAGAAATCTCTATCCTACTGATTTCAAGTTTGATGCAAATCCCACTGAAATAAAGACAGCAGCTAAATTACATAGATTATTTATTTGCATTAACTGAATTAAATTAATGGTCAAATTATATTTTCTTTAAAATATTTGATTATTACATCAAAATTTGTTTTTAACGTCACTTCATATATATGGGTCAGTATTTATCTTCAAGATTTCCATCTTAATAACTAGCTATTACTGCATACTACATAGATTTATGTTTTCTACTACAGCAGAATTACAGTAATTAACTTTGTACCAATTACCAGGGTGCATATTAATATTCATACATTTTTACAGAAAGAATGATCTTGAAATCTCACAGCAGGGATAGTTAAAATGATTCATTAATGTTCTGCACAGGTTTCTTTTCTATTCATTAAGAAAATATTAGCATAATCATGTGAAATTAATTTCCTTAAAAAGGTTGATATAAGTAAGGGATTAAGGGCACTGGTTCTAATATAAAAAACATGGCTTGCACCATGCTCTTGGTCTCCAGAGGCCGACTATCATATTTGAGGTATTACTTGCCACTGTACTTTAATAAGGAAGAAGAATCAGAGATAGATGAAGGTAGTTGAGCTGAGGATTTCATTTTCACATAAATGAAGTCTCCTGCACTGTCTTTGTACAGAAAAAACACATTACTCAACATGAACAGGAGGCTGAAAGGAAATAAAATGAAGGATAGGCTACAAATGAGAAGACCGTCAAGAGAATGGAATGCATGATAACAAAGGGTGAAGAGAAAGTTCAGCAAAGACAAGAAAAAGTAATCCAAATAGAAAAAAACTTGATTGAAAATAAGTGTCTGTTCAAAAAAAAAAATTTTTTAGGAAAAAAAAAACAAACTCAATAACAATTAGCAGTGAAGGTGTAACAGACCTTATTCACAGACTGGTGTAGAAATGCATAGGGAAAAGAAATTAAGATCTCTTGTGCTATAACCCAAAGTGACTCTTGATAAATTAAACTCTGACATATGCAGTTAAAAAAAAAAAAAAAAAAAGGGAATTGTAGAGGCTACACTGAGTGCGAATAACTTCACTGAAACAAACCCAGGAAAGTGTGTGCTGTGAGCCAAGCCCAGGCTTTTTGTCAATACCACATTATATCTGGCACTGCTGTTCCATTTTCCTCCTGATGACTACACTTTCCAGTCAGCTTTTAGCTCCGTGACAAAACTCAGTTCAGTAACACTTTAATGTCCTCCAGAGACAGAGGAAAATTGGTCTTCTACTAAGAAAGTAAACACAAAGGTTTTAATTTTCTTTGCAAGGACTATATCAGAGGTGGTATTCGAGGAGCTCATTATAAAGATATATTTGGGAGCCCATTTTTTATATTTGTTTGTGTTCTTTATTTTCCTTATTAGGTCCAACAGGCTTACATAACCCAAATGCTTGAGCTCCCTGTCCATGAACCTGCTGTTCCAACTTCCTTACTCCTTTTCACAAAAGCATTTTATTTAATATTCCAATTATAGAAATTGATTAGGAAAACTTATATTTTTGTATCTAAGTCACAAAGCATCTAGATCTCTGTACCAAAAAAGTGCACACAGACTTAACCCTTTAGCTTCAACATCCTGAAGATTAGTATTTTCTAGTGTTTTGCATCAGTGATGCAATAGTTAAAGCTTGGTACAATTTCCCAGTGCATTCCATTATTTATAATCTCTGCAATTATTCCATGGCACAGAGAGACAAACCTTTCACAAGTAAATTATACACACATAAGTCCCAGTGATTTATGATGGACATCCATTAATTCTTATATGCGCTCATATTATTCCATCTATTGATGTGAAAGGGCCATATCTCACTTTAAGCAGCAAATCCATACATATGGACAGGGAATGCAGTAGAGTGAGGACCTTAGAATGTGGCAGGGGCAGAGGGAAGGGCATTCTTAGATGAATGTGCACTTGAGAGAGAGACAGGGAATGGCCTGTGCAACTTAGCTCTTCGTTTTTTTTTTTCCTTCTAATTGCTTTAAATCTATATTCTTCCACTTTAAGAAAAAATCCTGCATTCTTAAATTTAAAATGTTTTTATTTCTTGGAATTGCAACAAAATTGCCACCCTCCCCCTTTAATTTACACTTTTAATAATTTTCTGCTTAAAATTCATTAAACCAGTATTTGTACCAATTCAGGCCTCCAGGTACCTCTCAAAAGTTTTAAATGTTCTTCAATTTTTTATTTACCTTTCTCCTCTAATGTTCTGGTTATATCTGCTATATAGGCAATATCAGTGAACTCAGTATTTTGGTTTTCTGCTTTCCAAAATGTTCTGCCATTTTAAGTAAAGAAAATGCCCTTTAACATAAAAAATTGTTTTCGCAATTAATTTTTCCCAATTTGTCCTAATTGCAAAGGTTTCTTTAAGACCTCAAAATATTATTCGTTTTCTAAAGACTTTTTTTTCATCCAAATAAAAGCTACAATTCTGAAGGTTTTAGATCTATGTGGATAATGTTCAGCTGAAACATACAACACAAGTCCTCATTCTTCTGTTGCCATCTCTGTCAATTGTTCCTGAATCATCAATTGTTCCTGAATGAGGAATGGAAATACACTCAAAAATATACTCAAGGGCACACTTCCATCTTTTTACCTACATGGTCTTTTCTTTTGTAATTTTTTTTCTTGCAACCACTACCTGTTCAGTGATATGACAGTATTTTCTACTGACATGAAAAACTTCTTTGATAAAGGAATGTAAAACCACTTTCTGAAAGCTTTCAAGCTGCTACTGAAAGAGCATCAACAGAAAAAGCAAGACAGACTAACCTTCCTTATTAATAATTTTTTTTAAAAAAACTAGTTCGGAAGTCATGGACACACCTCTCAAAGAGCTCAATGAAAACTCTTTTTTTAAAGAACATTAGCTTCTCCCAATTTTATTAGCATCCTGTCTTTTTTTTTTCTCTGTTATAAAACTCAAGCTTTTAGCTTTACCTAATAACTCTGTTAACAGGACTTCCAGCCCAATTTATGATCCAATTACTGTTATTATATAGAGATTTATTTCAAATTGCTTTTGGACAATGAGACAGTTTAAAAAGGGGGGAAAAAAGCCAAACCCAGTTACACATAACAAAGAGGAGACATTTTCAAGCAGTCTTAGAGAATGAAGTTTAGACTCCACTACTGTCCTGAGAAATAGGTCAGGCAGCCACATAGTTAATTTATTGTTGAGCCCTAAGCACATCTAAATTTTTGTATTGTCTCTTTAAAGCCTCGTGGACACCCTAATTATAGCCATTCTATGGATAAAACAGATTAAGTCAACAGAAAGCCATAGAATCAAGGGAGGTTACACAGAAATAACCACACATTGCAAGACACCACCACAACAACAAGCACTTAAAAAAAAAAATTAAAAGTAATCAAGGTTTGCACAAATGTAGGCAAACATCTGTGTACAAGGAACAACCTGAGTGTCACACATTAGGTGTTCCCTGGTGCTCCTGGATGCCATAGGTGGTTTATGCTCCACCCAACATCTCAGAGTTACTGCATCCTCACCTTGCCCGTTTTGAGAACTAAGATTTGTTCAGTGATTCTGGGATTTGATTTTTTTGTTTGGCTTTGTAAAGGCAGAAAAAGGTGAAGAAGTTTGAATTTCTCTTAAGAAAAAAAAAATTGCATTTGTCAGCGTTCTCCACCATCTCTGCTGTATATCCGAGTTTTGCACAAGTCCTAGCTGCCTAGGCATTCACTGTGCTGCTGTTGCCCTAATATTCTGGGTTTATCTCAGATCTAAAGTTTTAAAATTACTGTACTAAAGTGCTGGCATGAAAACAAGGGTATTGAAACAATTCAATTAAATAATCCAGTCAGAGTTTCCTACAGCTCTTCTATCTGCTCTGCTCATTTTCCTCATTTATCAGCACCCACGCTTGAAAAATTGGGTTCTCTACCATTCATCAGCACTTCTTTGACAACCTTTTAATCAATTCTCTGTTTGATCATCCTATTAAAACTGGCAAATCTGATTTCCATTTTTTATGTCAGCTAGATCTATTCTCTTAAGAGCCTGGGCCATCTGTCTTCTCTAACTTGCTATCTAGGGTCAATGCTTTTTGTTCTTTAAGTCTTCTATGAGATCACAGTGCAGCATGCCCTCACTCCCTCTGGAGTTTCTCTCTTTTGCTGCACTATTTTCTCCTCACTTCTGTTTGCCATGGAGCTTTTGGTTTTGGCTTTTTTGGCTTTGTTAGGTTTTGTTTTAATAGCACTCTTCATCCTACATCTCTTGTCTGAACCAAGCTGGTATCAGCTGCAGACACAGCCTTCTAGAGACAGCTGAAACATACTTTACAAAGAAAAGATAAACATTAAAATTATTCTGGGATAAGCTGCACTAACCTATATAACATTTAATTAACCAGACTTTCACAGGCATGCAAAAACCACCCTATTTCAGAATGAATCCAATCATTCCTTTTTAACATCAAATATGCCATGCATCAACCACCACACTTCATTTGTGAGGTGATCTTCAGCCATTACAAAATGAAATAAACACCAAAGCATAGATATTTTAAAGTTAACCTCACCAAGGCACATGGAAGTAGGGATAGGCTGACAACAAATTAAATCCAAAACACAAAAAGTAAAATTCTACCAATTAACCAATATAGATTTTGATTGAATTGACTCAAGGGTATACAAGAAATACAAATTATTGCCTGACTTAAAATCTGTGGGGGAATCTTTCTTTAATAGCTGGAGATGTGAATTAAGCTTGCAGAAATAATAAAAGACAAGTAAATTCAACTTTATAAAACGAAGGATGCACACAGTAAGTTGACAAGCTTTCCTAAGAGCAGATCCAGGAGACTGGTAAAGGCTCAGAGACATGATGCACTTGAAGTAGATTACATCAAACTCATCAAATCCCTAATAGAATTATGATCCAGGAAATTACTTTCATGATTAGGTATTCCTTGAAATGATGCTAATGACAGAGGTGTCTTAACACACAGAAGTGCAGTAAAAGGAACAATTTGACCATATGTCATTGCAGACAACCCAATTAAAATGTCTATTTGATGTTCAGCAACAGAGGAAAAGTAGAGTTGTGAAATTCTACTGAAAATGAATAAAAATAGCCTAAAAATATAGAACTTTTAGTTAGATTTCAGGTACACTGACACTGAACTAGTGTCAAACTTTGACTGTCCTATTGGTAGAAACGTAGGACTTAAGAAGTTTCACCAAGTTAAAAATAAAACAAAAAAAATAAAGGAATTGGGTAAAAAAAAAAAAAATACAAGAACATTATTTGAACCTATTGGTGCAGGAGTTGCAAAGCACAAATCCAGAAGTAGATACATCTCATCTTATGGGCATAATTGATGTTTCCTTTAACACAGCCACCCCCTGAAGGCACTGATTTCTGCCTCTCCTTCCAATATTCATTCCCTCCCAGTTCAGGGCAACAACACATCTTCCCATTTCTAATGTACATCACTCCTACATAAAAGTTAACTATTATAAAGTACCTATGTCACTCAGCTTCCTGCCTGGAGACTGTAAGAAATATTCAGTATGAGGTCCTGGGGACCCCCACATGCATCCCAAAGCTGCCTGGAAGGCACATAGCTGCTGCCTATTGCAGCATCAATGGGCACCCACTTCACCCTTCAAAAGTGGCCACTTCATGGGCACTCACAACTACTTCTTTTTAAATGCAATAAAATATCCTGCAGCTGAATTCCTTCCCTCTTCGGAATATCTCAATAGGTTTTCATCCTTAACCACTTTGCATCTCAAAAGCAGTAAGTACCCAAGCTTAATGGTAGACTCAGGAACTCCTGCCTGCTAATTTACCCAACTGCAGTACTTCTGTTACCTCCTTCTCACTCCGGATTGTAAATGTTTCTATAACATCGTTATGTGTTTGGTTGGGGTTATCATCTTTGTATAACTCATGTGGCAATCCAATCCACTAGAGACATAAGTAAAGGAGAAGCTAACATGATCCCATCCTATAAATGGGACTGAAACTAACAAGAGAAAAATTGTGATTCTAGAAACCTGCAGTTCCTCATCAATGGCTACATGAGATGTCTATGCCCAAAGTTACAATTCATTTATTTGCAACCATCACTTTGAACAAATAAATGAAAACATGCAGAGGGGCAGGTGGCTGTGCAGCTGCAGATGTCACTGTGAAATAGATTTGATCAGGCTAAACTTAGTGATGACCCAGTAGGAAACAAATTAGAGATTATAAAAGGGGCTTTGGGCATTTTAAACAACCTGAATTGCATTTAAATTAGGCAAAAACCCTTATGCAAATCTGTGCCACTTTGCAGCTTCAATGGAATCTATCTAAAATAATCTGAGAATGTGATATTACCACACTCTTTGTTCCCTTGAAGTGTAGGATGGTGTTATAGTTTATAGAAAACCATTACAGATGACAGGACACAATTTTACTGCACGTTGTCATTATGGAGACTCTGAGTTTCACAGTGCAGTTACTCAGAATAATGTCACCAGCTCACCAGAGACAGCAGGACAGCAGCCATTCCTTTCTGCTGTTTTTCCTCCCTGTTTTCTCCCCTCACCATTTGTTATTGAGACACTTTTCAGCTGTTTACTTCTGAGCAGCTCATTCCTACAATATATGACACAGCAAATAACTCAAGTTCCTGTCACATTATTACATCAGTGTGCAATAGGGGAGCGACACATGGCTCACTGTAGGGTTATTAAATCACAGGGCTATCTGCACAGCTGCCACAGACATGCAAACAAACCTAACTTATTATTCCCCTCCTGTTTTTTCATTTACCCTCACACCTTCCCTCCTTTTGCTACCTAACTATGCTCCGTGCTGTCTTTCCAACATAAATATACAAATAAATAACTCCAGAAGAATGTGAGTTATTCCTTATGGGTTACATTCATCTAAAAGGAAATTAATGGCAAAACCCTCATTGGCTTCAGAGGTGCCAAGGCAATTCCATTTGTCGTGCTAATGGTCTGAGTGAATACAACATCACAAGAATTTCCAGCCTTCTCCAACCTCTCAAAATGAATTTGCATCCTTGTGATTGCATCTAACCATTAGTCCTTCTCCTTGGAGTGGCACTTAGTGTAAATCTGTGCAAATTGTTAAATGCACTTCCAGGCTGCAGCCCCTGGCTGAGTAAAAATATGTTTCTCCAGTAAAAAGGACAGAGACTATCAACTCATCTCAAACACCAGCATTCTTTCAGGATATGTTACAAAAATAAAGATGCCCAAGATAGTTCCAATAATGAGGTTTTGGAACCAAAAGCAATATACTAAACATTAGCCCTCTGACCCACTAATTAGCCTCCCTGAAAGTGAGGTAGATGAATTTGAGCAGGGCACTAGGAGCTGGATCAGTTGCAAAATTTCTGTGTGGTAGTTGATAAGTTTTTTACTTTGTTTTCACCTGACATCTCCTCCTTTGTAAAAGCATTTTAGTTTACATTGAATTGCTATGGACAAGTAGTCCCTGAAGCCCATTTTTGCCTTAACCAGTTGAGAAAAAACAAGAGAAAAATGTTGTTAATAATCACACAGTTAAGATAATCACACAGCTCAAATTCAGGCAGACCAATATGGGGACAGACTGTGGAAGGAAGTTTGTTGTGGTTTTACGGTTTGGGTTTGTTGGCTTTTTTCTTTGTTTCCAGTCCTTTAAAAGGTTTTGCTTCTTACACAAAACAGTGACCGACAATTTTCAGGTATCAGTCTAAAACATATCACAAAATGAAACCCTCTGAAGAAAAGAGACTGAACAAATGCACTACAAGTGCTAGGTCACAGAAACTTGACCAATTCTGACACACAGAAATTTTCATTCCTCTCTCTTACTAATCCTTTTCACCAGCAGGATCTTTTAGGCTAAAGGGATTAAATTCAGTACTTTTGTAAAGGTCAGAAAGGACTATTTCTAAAATCTATTCAACTTTCTTTTTTGGTTCTTTTGAATGGTGCACCAGAGAGAGCAACTGTATGGGCTCAAGTTTCCATTTAACATATTTTTGACATTTTGCTCCTCTGGTGAAGGAATGAAGGGCAGTCAGTTAACTTTACCAGAGCTCACAAAGGAAGAGATGTCAACAGAGCTTATCCCATTTCTTTAGAGCTGACACAAGTCCTTAGAATGCCTAGGAGGAAGCCACATGAAGTATTTTGTCATAAATTTTTTCTTATTATTTTATATTTCAAGTCCTTCAGTGTTCCCTGGGATGGACCTAGGGTTCATAATGCTGTATTTCAATTTATTTGATAAAGCTAACTCTCAGTGCTACTACAGATTATTTTAAAAGCTCCCTTAAAATATTAAGTAGCATCTTGGGTCTGCACAAGGAAAAAAATTATCACCTAATCACATCACTATTGAGTAGCAGAAATTAGGGATGGAAGAGAACATCCACTCTATCCCCATGCCAGTGAAGGATTGCCCTCTAGAGTACTCTTTCTACTGCTTTTTCATGTCTAAATTTAAACTGGTCTTAAGTGATGGGTCTTTCACCACTTTTTCCTCTCCTGCATTCTCAATGTAGTGTCATGAAGCTTTATCATGGAATTGAGCCCACATTTTATTTTTCTTAATTTCAACCCATTATTCTCTGTTATAACCCTCTGTTCCTCTCCATAGTAATTTTTCACCTTCATTAGTCTTCACTGAGCAAGTATTTCAAGATAGTTATCATGTCCCCTTCTCTATTTGCATATCCAGTCTAAATATATTGCACTCTTAATTTTACCTGATAAATCAGATCCCTCTAGTCACTTAATCTTTCTGGTTGCTCTTCTATAATTTGGCCTCAAATTTTGCATATCCCCAGGGTGGCAACAGGCAAAGGCATCAATTTCTCTTTCAAGGCTTCACTCAGGCTGAATCACCAAAGCAAACTCTGGTATCATCCTGCCAGTCTCCAAGAAAAATGCAACTTTTGGTGGCCTTGCTACTCTCCAGGTCCTGTGTTTTAGCTGTGAGAGGAGAGGATAGGATGGACAACCTGGAAAAGCTTCACAGGATAGAAAGGAGCAATGCATAAGAGAAGATGACCAAAAGAGAGGAATATAATCCTTTACTACTACATTGGGGGATTTTTTTTTTCATAGACAAGTTACAGGAGGAACAACAAAACAATAAAATATTGCTTTTAACAGTTATTACCATAACAAGTAGTACCAGATTTTCCAAGGCATAACAGAAAAATTGCTGAAAAAAGAAACAGCAGTCAAGGGTGGAAGAGCAGATGGGCCATGGAGGCTCTTTGAGGGCCCCTGTAGGTGAGTAGTGTAGTGAAAATCCCCTCTGAATCATGGTTTTCTGCACCTTCAGGTTCTGATCTAATAAAACAAGGTCTGAGAGGTTTTTTCACTTCTTCAAATATGAACTCTTGTACTGCTGTGCCCCTCCTAAAAGAACTTACATTTGTTTTGTAGACAAATATCCTGCTGGCTTTGCATAAGACATAAATTAAAATGTATTGCTCCTGAAGGACTGATTTTCTTTTTTGGAAGCCCAGCTGTCAATCTGGTCATAAGTAAATATGCTTTTGAGTGAATTCATTATTAGCATTTTTAGCTAGAAAGAAGTTCACATCTGATGATACCTACACACTAGTTCAAGTATGGGTTTCCTTTTCTCTTCTAAATAATTTTTATTATCATCATCTGGAGTCATGGTTCAGGGTGAAAAAAGGCTGCTTTAATTGTCTTAGTACACATTCATATATATAGATTTTAATCTGAAAAGAAAATCTTGGATAAAAATGATCACACAAGCTGCTTTTGGAAAGAAGAGGATTGTACAGTCAGCAAGGCTACTAGGGCAAGAAAATACAACAACTATAATCAAAACAAAGGCGAGAAACCAACTCCATGTACCAAAGCAGAAAACTCCTGTCTCAGGAAATGTTTTGTTTGGGTTTTGCTTTGAACTGGCTAAATACAGTATTTCCACATAGCTGTGAATCTCGGAATCTGTCCCCACTGAGTTTAATAGTATTAAAGGGATTTTGTTTTTAAAAAAAATTACTAATCCTGAAAGCGCTTGGCCAGTTTCACCAGTCAGCTTGGAAATTTCTACCTGTGCCTCACCATACCTCAGCCCTCAGTAATATGGGTAGCACACAGTTTTCCATCCTCCCTTTTCAAAATAAAAGTTACTACTTTCTTTTTTTTTTTCTTCTAGTAGAATCAATTGTCTCAATATTAGCTGTCATACTCAATCCTTGTTCCTAAGGACACACATGAGAGATTCTCAATTTTCCCAACTTCTGCTTCTTTCTCCCAACCTCACCACACATGCCATAGCAAATCAGTGAAATTTGTTGATCTCCATTTCAATCCAGCCCCCACTTCATTGAAAGGAAGCAGAGTGGGGACTTCTTTTCTACTGCACATGTATTTCCATTAAACATTATTCACATTTCATATATGCAAGCATGAAGACTTCTCATCTGACAAGATTATGCAGTAAAACTAGAGTGAATTTCAATATTGTCAGTTTGACTTCATATTTTTTAGCAAACCCAGCACAGATGACTTCCTCTATAAATATTGTTCAAATTAGTGTGCAAATTTAAAAACTACAAGCACCACCTCAGGGTGTTCAACAGCCTTCTCCCTTACCTGTCCTGATAAAAACACTTTGTAGAAGTCCAGAAACATCTCTCAGCTATTTCATGCATCTTGTCCCTAAACAATAATGATTGATTTTGTTTGGTCTGGAAAATACAATTTATCCTATAATCACTTTATCTTGCCAGTCATGCCTCCCTTGACATGCTTGCATTTGAAGAAGAAAATGCAATGATTGTAATGAAAAATGGAAAAGGCTAGAGGCACACAAAAGATTTCTCTGCTTCTGGAAACACATCACTATAATTGTCTACACAGGCTAGACCTCGTTTTTCTGTGAAAACAAAAAAAATTTGAAAATAAACAGGCACATTCCCTTTAATGCCTTGCAACTATCCAGGGCTTCATTTCCACATTTCTCCTGCTTTTTCTCCTGCTTTATAACAAAACAGCATATACACAGTGATGTTTCTTTCCTCTTTTCAAATACTTTTTGTACCTTAAAAAGACAAACAGAACAGAATTCAAACCTTCAGATGTGTAAAAGAAGCCTTGAAGTTTTTGTGGTTTTTTTGAGACAGCACAGTCAAGAGAAAGAGGGATTGGGCTGGAACAAGGTAGGCTGATGGCTAGAGAGTAAAAGAAAAAACTAAAATTCAATACATTTTTGCTAAAGAGAAAAAAAAGTAAGTGCGGCAAACAGAAGGCAAGAAAATGCTATGTTTTAGCTGTATGAATTAATGTGCCTAAATGTCAGCATTTAAAACTTAGTTTTCTATGCAGAATAACTGATAAGGGATACTGAGATCTCTGGGGAAGGAAGGCAGCCTGTCCTGAAACCATGGGTGTGGTGTTCTCAAAGTTCTGAGCTGAAAACATTGATATGGAACCAAAGTAGATTCCTCCTTTTTTTCCTTCCAAAATTATTCTCCAAGTTTCACACAGCCTCACAGATAAACTATTTCTTGAGAAATATTTATCAATAATAATTTTCCACAAAAAATTCCCCAGCTTTATTACATTAATAGCAGCCTAAAAAAGGTGTTAAAATAATATTGCTTCTGATCTACATCTTCAGTCCCAACAGAATGATTGCCTGTTAAGGAAAGGGGAATTTCCAACACTTAACATTAAGTCCAGCTATAGTCTTACTAGATTTTGATACCTTTATGGTTCTCCAATTTCCTGTCAGCAAGATAACCCACAGAGCACTTCTCTGAAACAACAGAAGGGATGTGCCTGCACTTACTGCTAGTAATATATCATATTTAAGAAGTTCAATCAAAAGCTGAGGTAGCCATTTACAAGGAATTATTGGATCTCAGCTCTCAAAGACCCCATAAGCTGGAAGGAAGAACAAATTTAAGAGCAATAAATCTATCTTTAATGTCAATACAAAATTCACTGCAGTGGTCAACAGCATTTCAGAGGAGTTTTAGGATGTTCAGAAACAAAGCACTCCCTGGAAGTTCCACCAAATATAGCTGCTGTGTCAAGTCAGCAGTTTTGAAATGCTCTATTTGGTAAAATAGCAAACAGCTCTCACCCATTAAATTCTTCTGTTGATTGAACCCAGCAGCGATCCAGCTGTGGCTTCAGCCAGCACATCTCATCCAGAGTCCCTGCACTGTCCTTGTCCCCCACAGCCAAGCACTCAGCTCCAGTCTCAGTGGAAACAAAGTCCCCACACACCCCCTTCAGCTGTTAGAAATTTCAGCTTCTTAGAATATGCTGTCAGGTATTAAGGAAGAACAAGTAACTGTTGAGGAAGGATAATCATATAGCTGCCACAAGCCTCAATATAACAAGTCACCTAAAAAAAAAAAAAAAAAAATCACCAAAATCAAACCAGGCAATAGTCTTTTTTATTAAGGTTGTTTGGCTTTTCACTCCAATTTACTTCACACTTTACACAGATCCATCTTACCACCCAACTTTTTAAATAGCAGACCTTAAAAATCAAGAAGTAATTAGTTTCACTAATAAATATTCCTATGTATTCTCAACTACAGATCTCCTTAGGTATGCACACAGGCCTTTGAGGTAGCAGGCAGGTTTCAATAAGGAACAGAAATAGCTCCAGTGATGCTGCTTTAATCAGTCCTCTGCCTCCAGACTCAAGCCACGTGTCAAATTCAAACTGGAGTTCATTGGGTGGGAGGAACCCCAGTGCACTCAGACTCTCAATACGGTACTGTTAGATTTCTTTTAAGGTTGGAATAAAGTTGACAACAAAATTAATATTTCACTACAATAGAAGCCCCAGAAGGAATGCATCCAAACAAAAACATTTTGGGTTTTTTTTCCTTAAAGCCAAGGATCTTCCTGCTCCTTCAAATTAATTATTTGTGTTAGTCTATTGAAATGAAGCAACCTGATCTGCATTTTCATAAAATATTTGCTAAGTGGTTTCCCCCTGACAGGGTGGGATGATGAAACAAGAACACCTGTTTCATTTCACCCATTTTGGCCTGTAAGTGGTCCAAATTAAAGAAATAAGAAGGGGAAAGTATTTTCATAAGTAGTTTTCATTCAAAAGTAATGTGCCTCTCCTGAAAACAGTGTCTCTTTGACAGCCAGCCTACAACACACCTTTCAGATGTTCACCCAGAATCAGGACCAAACCCTGCCAGTAGAGCATGAAGCATCTGAGCTGCATCTCACAAACCCAGTGACCTTCTGCCCTCCAAGCTCTTATGCCAATCTACAACCAGCACTCTGCATTTGACAAGACCAGCCCATGGAAGACTCCAAGTCTCTTACCAAATGCAATGGAATTCCACCCCCTGATCCAAAACAAAATGAACAAACTGAGTTTAGGACTTGCCATCTCTCTGAAGTAGTTTATTTATCTGCCCAAGAGCTCAGCAGTATTCATTTTAAGTCCCTCCCCTCCTCAGTGACATCCAGCATAACAGATCACAGGTAGCTCCTCCCTCTCACTGTCCTAGAGGACTGAGCCCAATCTGAAATTACCCTTTTCTTTCATTTCCTTGGGGTCACAGCCCTTTCTCACTAAGGAAAGGCTGCAAACGGCAAGGTTGACTAGAAACCATCTTGATTTTGTGTCAGTGTAAATTCTGTCACTGCAGGGGACTTGCCCACAACTTAAACCAATAAACATCATCTGAGAGCCTGGCTTTAAATTGACAGCAGTCAGCTAAACTCTGGCAGGAGCAAACAGAAAGCAAGAGCTGCTGCTTAATAAGAAGCTGTTAGCAGCTGGACAGCATAGAAGTTTTAGATTTTCTGAATGGATTATTAGAGCTGCAATTTCTCCCCTCTAAGTAGCCAGAGTCCTTCCCCTTGCCCTGCACTTCTGTTATGTTGCTCTGTTGAGGGGCCCCACTGGCACCGTCTGTGGGTATTGAGCACTTCATTTAGGTTTATTAGGAACAAAATGGAAACAGACTGAAGCCCATTGCAATCCTACAGCCACCTCCATTCCCTGAGCTTCTCAATCACCCCCAAGCACTCAGAGTCCAGCAAGGCAGAGCCCCCAGGCCCAACAGCTGAATTCTCCACAATTTGCCCTGCAAGACTACAAATATTATCCTTCTCAGCAACACCCTGCCTAAAGATGACAAGGGGTATTTATATTTAGTCTTGCATGCTGCAAAATTATCAGTGCCCAGCAGAGGCATTGATGGGAAACCAAGGGAATGCCCTGCACTCCTGGAATGGGAATTGCATTTGCACAATGGCATCACAGCTCAGAAAGACCATATGGTTTCATGTACCCACTATCTTATATTTGTCCTTTGATGAAAAATTGTGCATCTGTGATGTTTCATGTTTCAAGAATGTTCCTCAGGGCACTGTTACCACAGATACAGAGGAAAATCAAAATAATCTGTGATTTCATAGCTACACAGTTGTAAAAATCTGCAGGAAAATAAAATAACTGTGAGGATATTAAGAACAATAATGTACTTCTTGAAGAGACAGGTAGATATATCTTTAAACCCAAATTATTTCCTTGTCTACTGCTGTCTGCTGTGTATGAACTACTGCTTGTCTTGGGACCTCAACTGAATAAACACTCCCCACTTTCAAGCCAAAGAGCATAAAACCAGGGTGAAGGAGCTGACAGAGCCAAGGGCTGTGTCCCCAGCTGGGGGAGCTGCTGCTCTCACCTTTCCACCAGTGAGACATTGTCCTGTCACCTGGTGACAGGTAACCTGCTTCGATGCACAGCAAGATAAAGGAAGGGAGCAAAATAAATCAACTAACCACTGGTCCACAAGTATGGGGCACAATGGATCTTCAATTCATCAAGCTAAAACACCATGTTAAAAACAGGCAAGAAACTTTCTACTAAGTAGTGTTTATTTATTTTTAATTCTGAAATAGTGTAGGGCTTTCATTCTTATTTTCTAGCAAAATATCACATCTTGTTTAGATATCAACTCAAGGACAGAGAAGACACCCATACTTCCCCACACTTATGCATCAAATGCAGACATTGTAGTTCCTTTTAATTTATGAAAAGGGTCAGGTTTGCAAGTAGAAGAAAATTAACAAATGCAACATTTGAAAATATACTGTCTCAAAACTAAAGAGGACAAGAGGACAGAGAAGCAATCTGCTGCAATTCACAACAGTTTTCACCACTCTCTGCTGCCAAGGGTTTTGTAGAAAAGAAAAAAAGTGGCAGAAGTAACAAGCAGAAGCCATTTCTGAGTATTGGCAATAATACAGAGAAACATACACCACCAAATCACAGATTTTGCAAAGTTATTCTAACGAACTGACAATAAAATGCAGTGAAATGTAGTGCTAGGATTGAATCCCATCTGCAAATGTAAATGCATTTTAGACATGTCAGCTGTTCACAGTGTTCATATCACCACTGGCTTCCTCCAAACCAGCAGTAGGAAGCCCTGCCATGGAAGAAAAGGCCATCAAGGGCTATTAAATGCAAAGATAGAATATAATCTGCAGCTCTGAAAGTCCCCAAACTGCAGATTGCCAGACGCTGGAAGAGCACAATCAGAGCTGCAGGACTGATTTATCCCCACACTCTTCCCCTGAAGCATCTGCTGCTGGCAGCTGCTGAGGGGACAAGGCAGGGCTTCCCTCACTCCCACTCTGGCTGCTGTCACCTTCCAGTGAAAAAGGAAAGTTGAAGGTTCAGGTTTTCAGTGGCATCCCCCAGGCCCCCAGAACATCAATAGGGTGAGGAAAAGGATACTTTTACAAATGAAGCAAAGGGGCAGATTTCCTGTGATCATGAAATATGGCATAGACAAAAAATGTTAGGGAGGAAAATGAGACACAGGACTTTTAGTAAAATCCATGGGAGGAGATCTCAGCAAATTGCAATCCCTTCAAAGTAAGGGATATTGACAGGAAAATACCAGCTGGGAGATACCAGAGGCATCTCTGATATAGTTAATAGCCACATTAATATCACCTTTGGTTCCTCACAGGGCCAGCAAAAAACAAACTTGTTTGATAAGATCATTAAAGTAGAAAAAAATTCTAATGAAATGCTTATTTAGAGATTTATAGTGACCTTGAACAGTTGCTGTGGTCTTGCAGGAGCACACAGTTTTCAGAAGGATTTATGACATTCCATAAATAAAGAGTAACTTAGCCTGTACAGAGAAAACAGGTAGAAGAAACAACCTGCACATAAAAGTTTGTCATAGCAAGGGTGACAGACAGGAGTAGTCAACTCTCAGCTTCCACACTTCCATCAAGTGCTCTCAGCAGAGCTCAAGAAAAATCCTTCAATCTCTCA
This sequence comes from Muscicapa striata striata, assembly GCA_030060385.1. Taxonomy (NCBI): domain Eukaryota; kingdom Metazoa; phylum Chordata; class Aves; order Passeriformes; family Muscicapidae; genus Muscicapa; species Muscicapa striata. Next base: position 689,884 of record JAREIS010000028.1, on the reverse strand, counting down.
CTAGTCATTGGATAAAGTCTTAAGAAGGATAAGGAAAAAGAAAACTCTTCAATTCCCATCCCCAAGCATCTCTTCACAAGCGTGGAGATCACAGTGCTTCAGGGCTATAAGTGAGCAAGAGCTTCTCCAAACCTGCCCTGTCCATAAGAAACAGAAATCTAAAGGCTCCCATTAAATAGTCTCTTATTCTCCACTCAAATGCACATTTTCCACTTTAAACTGCAGATGCTGCTGGAGACACACATGCACTAGGGATGAAACATGTTTTTCCCCTTCCAATAATGCATGAACCTGGATTCATTATAATGGCATCTCCCATGGGTACCAGGAAAAAAAAGTCTCCTGAACAAGATATTCTGCTTAGTAATATTCCATAAAACTGCATACACAAAACACCTGAATTATTAGGATTACTATTACTCAAGGCCAGTAAGTATCCATAACTAACTGCTGCCTTGAGCAATTACTCACAAGAATCTCTGCTGCTGTGAGCAAAGTAGAACCCACCCTAAAGAAATAATACCACTGTTAACTTTAAGGTAAATAAAATTAGAAGTGTTAAAAAAAAAAAAACAAAAAAAAAAAAAAAAAAAAAAACACCAAAAAAAAAACCCCAAGCAACAGAACAGGATCAAATACTTAACATCAGTTCTTTTTTTCTCACAATAAAAAAAATACTACTACATCCAATGTGAAAGCACATTATTTCTTTCAGAAAATGCAGTAAAATAGATGATCATCCACAGGAAAGTCCCACTAGACAAATCCCTAGGTATTTCTAGGATAGACCCAGTGTTAATAGACTTATTCCTTCACAAAATAGCTGGTACTGGAGATTGGGTTTTCTGCAGTCATGGGCTGCAAGTTCAGATCAAACCTGCTTCTTGCAAGGTGTAGGAGATATTTTGTGTTTGAAAAAAGTCCTTTCTGACTGTGGAATACCAAAGCAGCTCAGTACGGCTCTGTACCCCTCCAGAGTAACTCAGCATGGTTTGAGTTATAGCCCTAGACAACTATTCTAACTCAGGGACTCTTAATTACTGCTTACATTATGTGACTTCATTAATTCCCTGGAGATGGTAAGAACAGCAGCAAAAAAAAAACCCCACTTGAGTCATCAAGCACCCTGAAGGGCTAATGGTGCCACAAATATGGAATTTAAAAAAAAAAGGAAAATCCTGTCCAATATAACTGAAGTAACATGAATCACAATCGCTGAATGGGAGAGGAGGGAGAAACTACAGCAGATAGAAAGCAGCTGATAATGGTCCTGTGCCCAGCCCATCCTCAGACAGTCAGCAGCACAAGGCCAATGCTGTTTCAGAAGACAGATAAAAGACCATCATACCACTGAGTGCTCAGAGGAGAAAACTATCTTTTCTCCAAATCCAGTCAATTGATGCTGAACCTCTATTGATTAGAGCAGCTGTGAAATGCTTCAAGTGCAGGTGCAATAGTGAGACATCCTGGCGACTCACATTTCTAAAGACATCCTCTCAAACCTGTAGCAAAATCCAGCCTTGTCCTGCAGAGGCACTGCAAGCAGGTCCTGGAGCAGCAGGTAACAGAGCAGGGACAACCCAGCAGAGCAGAGCAGGATCCTTTGAGTCTCTCTGGATCCAGGGGGACACAGCATCACAGAAACTGGAGAACCAGACTGGAAAAGCTGTACCAAAGCTCACAGCCACCCATTCAGCTACAGAAAGGGAATTTCTCTTTAACACAGCTTCTGTCTCCAAGAATAAAAGCATTTCCAGAAGGGCTGTTGGCACAGCTCTGCTCTCCAGGTGAGGCACAGCACAGTTACTTCATGCTGCCCAAACCACACCTACTTTCCCATCTACTTGTATTTCCTTCACATGAAAAGAGCAGAACAATCCATACCCCAGGTCTTAACTTAAACCTGGGACATTTCCAAGGCACAGACTGGCAACAGGAATTGAGAAGCATTTCTGGATCTCACACACTTCAGGTCATATTTGTCCCTGGCCACCGATTTACACACACACGTGCAAAAATCTAACCCAACACCATCCAAACTCAAGTCCAACTTCTTGAGCAAGCACAGATGGTAACAGGGTACTCACAATCAAAAATGGCAGGTTTCCATCCCAGGAGAGACTCAGGGCTTGTGGAAACACTAGAGCAAAGCAAACAATATGACTAAATCAACCAAAGAAATACCACTGAATATAAACACTCCTCTGAGTGTTTTTATAGCCAAGTGTAAAATTCTAGGCCAGAAACTGATTTGACAAGAGCACCTTTTCAATAAGTATTTCCATTATTCAGTCAAATTTCCAAATAATGAAGACTCTTACATGCTTTCTGAACAAGTCCAAGCACTCCTGAGACAAAATAAACCAAGAGAATAATAGTATGGGTCACTGTCCATGACAAATCTCCATTTCATACATTCTATGCAAATGTTGCTGTTTACATCTTTGAGAATTTCATGCATCCTGAAAACCTAAAAAGGGTTTTACTGAGCAATTATCTCAAAAAGCACAGCTTGATCACTATAATCAAAACCTGAAAAATTCAATTATTGCTCAGTAAAGGCAATTGGTTCAACAAAACAGGATGAAGTTTGTACCTTTGTTGTGTTTCTTTAAAGTCAAAATTTCCTTTGACTTAAATAGAAAAGCTGGAAAATAGAAACAATTCATAAACTGACTCAGATTTCAGTAGTTCCTCATCTCCAGATGGCTGAATGATCTTCTCTGAAGTCACAGTAACTCAGACTGAGACATTGAACTGATTTCCCATTTTCCAATATTTCAAAGGGTATAAAAAAAGTTCCTCAAACAGAGCCAGCAGCTAAAGAGACCTACTGTACAACAGCTAATGGGCCACTGGGGCTTCAAAGAGGCAACTGGGGAAAAAGAAAGCAGGTGGGAAAAAAATGCTTGTTTTTTCTAAACTGTAAATGTGAGAGAAATACAAATAAATAGATGGAGAGAGTACAAGGAAAGCTATGAAGATTCTTCGTTAGAGTTCTCTGAGCCAAAAGGAAGGTATTGAATATTAATCAAATTTTAGTTTTCCCTTATGTGGTTCAATTCCCTGAAAGTTGCTACTTGTCCTCTTTTTTTTTTTGGTGCAAATAGATACTAAATAATATTCTTTTATCCGCAATGAATTTTGGGGTTTAGCAGCACGTCTCCACTGACACTTGAGTCTTATTGTCCCTTAGAAAACCCAGTTTCTAATCGGCAAAAACTCACCATATTTTTTTTTTTTTTTAAATAAAATTACTTTGGCCATTTTTGTTTAAAATGAGAGAACATAACACCTCATGCTCTAAGCAGATTTGCATTTCCACAGCTATATCACAGCAATTTCTAATTTGTACCTAAGGAGTTTAACAGACACAGGGGCACAAATTGGTTTAAGGGCAGTCCCATGATCTGTGGGGCAACACAAAGAGGACAAACACAGGGACACAATGAAGTACACTGATGGTGTAGGAACTAGGTTGAAACAGATATGGAAAAGGTTTGACATCATGAGACATAAATGTCTCCAGGGAATTAGAAATTACAGACAGAGCATTAAAAATATTTATGAAGAACATTTGCCTGCATTCACCATAGAATGAGGACAGGCACACATGACCAGAAAGAACCACAAGAGTTAAGTTGAAGATAGCTGAAGATTTGCTGATGCACTATCTAAAGATATGAAACCCATATGTTATCCCTCTGCTGCCTTTACCTTTCAATTTGAATGGGAAAGAAGAACCTGTTGGTTTTCAGCAGTTTATCTCATGTAATTTTCATTTTCCATTGATTTCCTGTTGTAACCATACTTTGTGTGAAATAGCATACAATGGAAAATAATATCTATGCCCATTTTACTGTCCCAAATTGGATTTCTGTGCCATTTCTTCTGATAGATCAGTTTTATTTCATCCCATCATTATTTTGCCTTATGTGCTCTCAGTCTTCATTTCATTTCAAGGAGAAATTCATCCCTATGCAGGAAAGCCAGCATATGAAATACCCAGCATTAGAAACCTGCTGAAGCTTTCTTTGTAGCACATAGTTCACAGCACACAGATGAATTTCACCCTCAATAAACACTGAGGATTTCTGGCCAAATGAGGGAGAATACAGGATGCCAGCATCCAACATATTTTCCTCAAAACAGAGTCAGTGCTTCATTTCTGAAGTGATTTGTGGCCAGCTCCTACTCCTGACTTTCAATATCCCCTTAGCATTTTCTCAAATGAGAAAACAGCTCAGGTTATGATATTGTCTGTCAGCCAGCTCCTGCCACAGAGTCAAAGGTATGGCCATGTAAATTTGACTCTTGATGACTATTGGACCCTTTTTTTCAGGAAAATAAATAGATAGCTCTATTTATTTATTATAGAGCTCTATACCTCTAAACTTTTATGTCACGTGAATCAGGATGGAATTGCATACCCAATTGTTTATTCTCACAAAAACAAAGCACTTGCCTTTCCCCTTGTGCCACCTTTCCACACTTAAACCCAGCCCAATAAAACTGGCTCTAAAGTTAAATTCTTTAGAGGAATCCAAGTTTTTCTTCTTTGTAATTTTCAATAAGATTTCTCTGTATAGGGGAATATCTAAAATACCTACCTCCCTAAAAAAGAATACAATCAGGAAAGCAACGTGAATAATATATGTTCCTTCAGCCTAAAACAATAGGATCAGAACAGTAAACAAGGACATCCCAGAACATCTTCCATGTGGTCACAGGTGAAAGGAAAGGACTCCCAAAAGAAATTCAATTTTTCAAATTATTTTTTGTGTTGATTACTAACTCAGGAATGAAGACAGCCACATAGATTATCTTGAGGGGAAAAAAATGGCATTGACTTTTAGCATTACCAAAGCTGAGTGCTCTTATCTCCCCTGGTCCTGCCTACCTCCTTGCTCAGAACTCCTGCATCTGTGGCTGTGCCACCTAAAGCCAGGAAGCTGCAAAGCTCTCAGCCCAAGAATTCTCAACCCCATGGAATACTTGAGGATCCCCATAGCTCTGCACCATGTCCCCAAGCTCTCCTGGAAAACCCACATGTGAAGCTCCACTTCCCCTTTGCTCCCAAGAGTTTCTTCAAAACACCCAGGCTTGCATTGCTTGAGGATTCTCCTCATGTTAAAAGTTGGTTTTTCCATGTGGAATGCTCAGTAGTATTTCCCAGCCTTGCCAAGCTGTTTCCTATCTCTCCTCAACAAGAGGCAGCACCTCTCAGTGTAATATATGAACTGCAATCACAATCTACCATGACGAGCCTCTACTAAACTTCAGGCTCATTAAATAACTCCCTCCTCTAAAGTAACTTACATTCAACTGCAGATACATCTTTTTCAAGGCTTTTTGGTTTCATTTACAGGTTACATTCTTTCCTTTTTTCACTTTCTATTGTTGTTTGACATCTTTTGTTATTCCCTTACACCAGCAGGGGCATCCACAGACTTGCACAAACTGAATTTTATTAGACTCACCAGGGAAATGGTGCCATGGGATTCATCACAAGTTTGTATCAGAGACTAATTGACAGCAGACTAAAGGCATTACATGGCTCTGATTTCATGATTCCCACCACAGCTCTGCAACTATTTTTTTCTTTTTCTCTTGAAAAGCAGAAAGCAGTCATCAAAAGCAACACCAAGTAGTCAAAACCAAAAATAACTATGCATTTATATCAACAAATCTATTGCAAACATCTTTGGTAAAGCACAGCACTTTCATGAAATGAAGTAATTGCTAAAATAGAAATTAGAAAAGAAGGTGTTATGTAGTATTTACAAATGAATTACATAGTTTAGATTTAAAAGGGTGTAAATGTACCCAGGCCAAACTTATCAGCCATTTTCAAGCACTAATTTCAGTGGCAGAAAGATACTGAGATTTAATCTCAGACATTTGAGTCCAGTTTAGTTGGAAGTAGGAGATTAGGCAGAGTCACAGGAGTTTATTTTTCAACAATGGCCCATTTTCTTATCTCTGATCTGTCTGGTTTGGAAATAATACAATTTTCCATGAGTAAGTGCATTAGTTCCTCTTGAAATCCTCCCTGTTTCACATTCCACACACAGGCAGAATCATCTAATGTGCAGTGACAGCTGCCAAACTGCTCTTTCCTCCCCAAAAGATGGGCCCTGTCTTCTGTTTCAACCTGTTAACATCACAGTCACAGCACTCCTAATTAGCCACAACTTCTGGATTGTCTCTTCCATCCCCCAGATGGGGCAGTCCCTTGGAACCTCAGCCCTCCCTGTGCCTCTGAGCCATCTTCAGCTCCCAGGGGATGGGCCAGGTCTGTCCCTTCAGCTTCTGCTGGGGACACCAAGTACCTGAAACATCAAAACCTGCTAACTACTGTCCAGCCAACAGTAAAAAAAAAATATTTTCTGGTGTTTTGGGGGCAATTCCTGGGATGGGAAGGAAACAACAGGGTTTCTGCATGGTGCTTTTTAACCTTTCCCTCAAAAGAAAAAAAAACAAAACAAAACACCCTATTTCCTCATAGCAACAAAAATACTAACATGCCAATTTCCTGCAGAGTTCAGGACATTCTTAGAACCTCGAATTTTAAGGCAATTTAAACTCAGAAGAGGGTAGAAAATATAGACTAGAAGCCATAGTGAATACAAGTATGTTGTGCTATAATTAAGGTTTTATTTTAAGCCAACTAAACTGATAATTTGCCAACTTCCTATTCTTGTCACTGAATTACATATAGTGACTGGTGTCTCAGAGTCCCTTGCTTTTCAAAAACATGAGATCTTTAGAAGTGCTAGTTGTTCCAAGAATGTATTACATCCACAAATTATTTAAACTTACCAAAATAAAGTCCCATGCCAATGAACTTTACTTTTTTCCCTGGTTTTCCTGTTCATTAGCAATGCAAATGATTTGTAATCATTTTATTTCACATTAGCACTACAAATCCAGCAAAGCTGATAAAGTACGAAAATGCAAGTTAGATAAAAATTTTCATAGAAAAATGTAGGAAATGCACAATACTACTTCCTTTACTGTCCACAAAAGGAATGTGTTACATAGAGGAAGGAGACCTTGTCCACAAAAGTGCACAGAATAGCCACACAGCAAGATGAACCTAGCAAGAATTAGGTTTTACAGAGCCCAGACCAATACAACCATCATTAGGCTTCCAGAAGGTCCTTGACTTTCAGTGCTGACACCTTCCCAAAAGGTCTGGAGAATATTTCCTCAGCCTGCAGCTGTGCTCTTTGTTCTTACTCTCACTAACACCTTAGCAGACCCCAAACCTTTTGACAGTTTTTCTCTTAAAATGGTTCCCTAAATCACACCACTAGGGCTGTCATTGATAAGGGTATGCCAGGCACTTTCTCACACATCAACTGAGAAGTTGGTTGGTGGCACCTTCGTGGAGGAACTTGGTCACAGAGACAGACAACATAGTGTTAAAACACCTCACAACAAATCACAGTCCTTCAGGGATAACATTTAAAATGAGGAGCATTTGCTGTTAAGACAGCAAAGAGCAATGACTGTAACCACACATTGCACTGGTACTGTGTCACTGACTGTCAAGGCAGAAAGCAGAGAAAAAAAATACACATGCAAAAACTGTATATAATATTTAAAAGGCTAGGTGTCTTTAATCCAAAGCAACAAGTAGATTGTGAAGCACTGGAGAAACTTCAGTGTGAAATCTCCTTAAGGGAATGAAAGTGGAGCATAACAATCATGCTGATTATTCTTATCCAGTCTTAAGAAATAAAATGTGCATAGAACTGCAAAAAATTAGGTAGGACTCTCTTTCTCTAACAATTTTTCTTTCCCTGCATCCATCATGAAGATGAATCTCATGCTGGGGAGGACAACACAGAAATATGTACTTTCAAGTTTTAATGTTTCTCACTACCATGAAATATCAGCACCATTTATGAGCCTAACCTGGATTGAAGGGATGCAATGACTGAACAGTTAACTTTTCATTAAAAAAAAAAACCCCAAAATTACAGAAATTCCTTTCAAGGACTAAAAGGCTCCACATGAAATTGGAATTTTAGGCTGTTTCCTCTGTTGCATCCAGGGAGCACTTCAGCAGTTGCACAGCCATGATGGATAAAACCAATCCTATTCTGCAGAGCAGCTTCAGCCTTTCCCAGAGAGAGTAAATCCAAAAAGGGCAACAGCCAGTGAGCACAGGAACACATGAGAAGATGAAATGTCCACCTGTTTGTCCCTCAGGTCGAAGGGAACACATCCTTTTAAAGCAAGGTCTCCCCTCCACTCAGATGAAGGCAACTGATAAAGCCTTCATGCCACTACCAAGTACAGTAGCACATCCAAGCACCCAATAACTAATTTGCACAATTATTCAAAAATGAAATTTACTCTCTAGTGCCATTTTAACAATTCTTTAACAAAACAACAATATAATCAGGAACACCTGTGGCTGGCTACACAACGTTTGATGGTTCTTGAAAGAGAAAAGCCAATAAATTGATTAAACAGTAGATGTAGGAAGTTGTCCAATTTTTCCCCACTATAGAGATGCTTCTAAGCCTAACAAACTTTAGTGTATATTTGATTTGCCATATTCTTGTCTAGTAAAGCAGGAATGCCAACCAGCAAACAGGTCAGATAGGACAAGAATGCATTAGTAGCATGTAATCTCAGCATTATCTTGACCTGGCAAAGTTAATTTCAAGTGTCAGGTATCTCATAGTATTAATATATCACAGCAACCTTTTTTTTAATACTCCACCTTTCAAACATTGTTGGCATAAAAAGCGAAATGAAAATTAATGTTTGTCCTCCTCTGTTGCATTATGCATTTGAGATATAGCTCTCAATCAGTATGGCTCTTCTTGTTTTGATCAAATTGAGCAAAACATTCCTTTTTGCAATTGGTTTAATCCAAAATTTGACCTAAATACATCTTTTTGTCAAACAAGCAGTGACTGTGTGGGGAGATGCAACTGCAAATGTAGATGATGTGTATATATTGTAGGTTGATTAGATGAGGCTTTTTGTGTGCTCTCAACTTGAATAGCCTCTCTTCAGAGATCTCTGCTCAAGCTATCTATTAGTCATGGTTAAATGAGCAACAATTTCAAATATACAGGAAACAGTCACAATTGAGTCATAGAAATTCAGTGTGTGCCATGCTCAACATTAAGCACAGCAACAGAGGTTATCCAGAGCCAACAAAGTGTGTCTGCAGCTGTGGAAGGAGAGAGGGACACTCTCCTGCTCCAGACACAGAGCAGCAATCCCACCTTCGTGGCTGAGGGGCTGGGGCATTACAGAAGTGAGCACCAGACTCTGCAAACCATGCTTTGGAGGCAGATTTTGCACCACTGTGGTTTAATTGTAAGATTTAGCACACAGCATATAGCTGCTGCAGGGATTTCTGGTCACAGAGCTTTATATTTACTCTTTGCTTCAGTGCTTTCAGAATATAATCAAACTCCTGGTTGATAAAATTCAAGAACTGAGGTCCCAGAACATCTGTGCAACCTTTCTACTCTGGGTCCCCTTTATCAAGCTGATCTTCCAAGCATGGTACTGATGCCCCTCACCACGAAATACCACAGAGCATTGCTTGACAGCTACCAACCCCTCACTGTGGTCCTCAGAGTTTTCATGGTTCATAAAATAGAAAGGATGAGCAAGGGGTAATAAATGTGATGTACCAGGATAAGAAAAAAAAAAATCACATGTGGAAATGCAGCATTGAAAATCATAAAAAAACTACAGCTCTCCTTTTAAAACAGGATTTCAATCTCTTTTTTCATACTTGTACAGTTTTGGAAAAAAAAAAACAAACATAAACAACAGAGTGACTTATATTCCATGTGAGTAAAAACAGTCCTCCACAGAAGCCTAAATGTCAAAGATAACCCAACTAGACATTTTAGGGAATGAGAGGGGCATTTTTCCATGTATTTTTTCACATGAAAGAGCACAAAACACAGGAAAGATCAGTGAACATTCATAATGGGAATACATATCATTAATCCTAATAAGTGACATAGCATTACCATATTTTTTCCCCATCTTAGGGTGCTGGGAAAAGAAGAAACTGGGTGATATCTACCAACCCCACCTCTAAGAGAAAACAGGAGCTTAAACTTCACAGCACAGAGACTGAGCTCAAATTGAAGCCTCACTGGGGGTTCATCCTAAGAAGCATCATCAAATTAGAAACAATACCTGGTGAGCCAGACATCTCTCCTCCCTTAAGTGAGCTTTGTTAGCAGATTTTTGATCATGAACATGTTATTCCATCTACCCACTTTTCTCCAAGCCCTGGGCTTCCTTACTCACAAAATTTTCAGCATTTTGATCAAGACACTTCAGAACAAGATCAGTCTCTGAGACAGAGTGTAGAGACAGAAGAGGCCACAAGCAACCTGAGCCCTCCCTTGCCCAGGCATCAGCCTTCACCCTGCTCAGTCAGCTGTGTCATTCAGCAAGAGCTCTCACACACTTGCAATTTAAACAGTAGGTATTTCCCCAATACTGAAGAGAGATAGACACAAGTACAAGAATATTCTGATAGACAGATTCTCTTAATTGGCACTACCTTTACTGATTTAAAAATACTGGTTATGATTTCACAGTTAAAGCAAAACTAACCATTGGTGTGTTCTAGTATGCTACATAAAAGATTTTAAAAAAAAAGACACAGTCAGAGAGGATTGTGGCATCATGTGAAATGGCTAAGAGAAAGCAACTGATGTTTTCCTGATCCTGCTTCCCAGAGATAAATCACATTCCCAATGAAAATGGCTTTGTCATTTGTCAGTATAAGCCAGAGCCAGCAAGGTGTGCTGAGAGCAAGTGGATATAAAAGCAGTGCTGGTGTGTGGAGAACTGTGTGGTGGAAAATGCTCAGCCTTGATACTATGTGAGCACTCAGCACAGCCATGGCTTGGGAAGAAGACAAGGGCAGTGGAGCACACACTCTGTGCAGCACCACAAGGCCCCAAAGCAGAGATTTAAAGAGTTACTTGAAAGAAGAGCAGAAGGTACAGTAATGAAACTGGAGACTGGGAAACTCATGGGGTCCAGGATTTTCAGAAGCACAGTGTGATGTATGTTTACAGAGGCCTCAAGTGCCCTTTTCCATAACTCTGTTTATAGCTCATCCGTGTGCAGTAAGTCTTGACCAGAATTGGTCTTTGACACAGACTGTAAAGTACAAACCTTAAAAGGGCCCAATGGAAAATAAAAGTATCATGACAAAATGGATGATTTCTGATGTAATCACCTTCCACTTGTGCCTTCCATGTAAAGGAGACCTGGAAAATATGCTTCCTGCTAGAGAAATTAGGAATTCTGCTTCAGTAAAAACACACCTGGCTGCTATGACATTGAAGTAAGAGCTTATTAGTATTATTGCTACAATTATTACAGCTGCTCCCAAACAAGCAGCCCTCCTTCTTTGAAGGAGGTCTTCCTCAGATGCCTGCTATTTGTCAAAGAGAGGGGCTGTTGTAAGAAGAGATGGCAGCGCCCTCCCAGTAATATACCAAATTATTACCAGGAAAACAAGCTGGATGAAGCAAAGTTGCTGCTGAACTATGTAGAGATAAAATACCTATTTATCTGTTCCAGATATTTTGACATTGACAGAGCTTGGTGACAAAGACATAAAAAAACTTTCTTCTACAGCTAACAACTTCTGTGACAAAGCTTGAACAGGGGAGGAAATACAAGTAATTTGTTTCCTGGGCTGTCAAGCCCTTTGTCTTGACCCAAAAACAAACCCATTGATCTACTTCAAAACACAAAGGAAGTGGTAACCATCATGACAGTATGACACAAACCAGATTTAAAAACAAAAAGAGAAAAGTAAAAGCAGCTTGTTTATACTCAGAGTTGTGTGCTCTGACATTGCTCCCCCACCACATTCTGTGCAATCACATCTGTCCCACGTGGCTGTGCTCTTTGAGTGCCACTCAGGACCCCCTCTGCCCTGCCCCATCAGCCCTCTGGCCCCAGCTTCTCCAAGGAAGAAAACATGAGAAAATAGATCAGTGCAGCCTGCCATCTACCCAGACAGGGGAATTCTCAGCCTGCTTTGCAGGAGGATACCTGGCCTGGGGTGGCAACTGCACAAGCAGTGAGCTCAGCCCCCGCCTCCAGGAACAAGAGCTCACGCACACAAGTCACTCCTTTCCTGCTGGGCATCTCCCAGGAACTGTGGGGTTTCCATGATTTCCCTGCACTGCCAGGGAGCAGCACATCCTCCTAACTCCCATCCCTCATGAAGGAATATCCACAACTTTCATTTGAATCCAGATGTGTCTACCTGGCTCCCCTGTGATACAGAACAGTATGGCCAATGTCTCCATATCACCTGTCAGGATTGCAGTTGAAGCTTTCTTAAACCATCTCCAAGCCCATCTTCCTGAAAAGCACTCAAAAAAACTAAATATTCAATGTGTTTTGGTACTTAAAAGATCACCTTGCTTGAAGAAATACCAAAAGGTTAAACTAGGATTTCATGTAGCCCATCTGGTATTTTTCCTTTAAGAATGTTACTGGAAAAAGAGTTAAATAAAAGAGAACATTTTCTGTGCAGTTGTTTTGATCAGTTCAAGTTCAATGTATAAGACACTCTGAAAAGTTTCTCACTGCAGTCTGACTTGATGCCCCTCATTTATTGTTTTGATTGTAGAGCAAAAATATATTTCCCAGCTGTATTAATCAGATATTGAGGACATTCCATTATTACAGACAGCTATACAGAGCTCTCAGGTCTTCTTTTAACAGAAATGAAGTTAAATCAATACTAAACAAATTTCCCAGAAGTCAAATTACAATGAAGAGGGATGAAGAAGAATTATGCCAGCTAACACTGCAAAACATGAGGGCATCTGGGGCCAAAGGCCTGTCAGTTAGAGCTCCTCCTTTGAGGATATGGACAACTGTACAATTCCTGAAACCTCACTGGTAAGCAGATCACAAAAAGATGATAAAAGAGCCTATTTCCCCACCATCACCAGTTAGACCTTTTCTCTGACACCAGTGGAAACACCTGGACTGATGGACTGTGTGGCTTGTGATGCTCACCATTAAGTACCAGAATGAGTCTGTTATACTGACTGTATTTTAAAAAGACACCAAAGGGTACACAGACACAGCCCCAGTGAGAAGGTTGTATGTAGTGCTCATAAATGTTGGACTTGCATTTACAGGAATACTTCCACTGAATATAATTTTTCACTAATCTTCAATTCACACAGCACATAAAATACTCCTCCCTCCAGAAAGGCATGCAAGTACATGCTAAAATTTAGCACTGGGGCACACATTGAAGCAAAAAATGAACACATTTTAAAATGCTGTTATTAAATTCCAATTTAGCTTAACTATGCTAAGACCTGACTAATTTTTTCTTTGAAATTTAAAAACTGAAGAGGATTCAAACGTAATCAGATGAGTAAGAGTCCCTGCACACACACACAAAGATGGTTGCACTAAACAGATACAAACTGCATAGTAACATATGCAAATTACATAAAAAATTAGATAAGGGCTTCAGTATTTACTGTCGTGCAAAAGGCAAACTTTGTAATGCTAAATATAGACAATGACAGGAACAATAAACAAAACAGATGACTATTTTCTAGGGAAAAAGCAACCAATTTTCTTCCTGCAAGCAATTCATGTTATGATGTTTATGTACTTCTCGCTTTTAAAAAAATATCCACAACTACAGCAGATACTGTTTAGTAAATAGTGGTAAAATAGTGGCAAACCAATCTTTGTTGTAAATCCCATTTCTAGATGTATACGATTTTCAGATGTGGCTGCTTGTGTGGTCTGTGTCAGCAGCCTATGAGTAAAATGAATTTATTCCTTCCTTTTGGACAGCAGTTACACCTCCCAGGTTACTTTGCAGCTCGGAAAACATTTTTCCTTCATGGTTAAACCCTAATCTGTCAGCCACTACCTCTTCATGGATACTGAGGTCTAAAAAAATTATCCTAGAATGGAATGCTAGATGCCCTCTAGTATTATTTTTCAGGGAGCTATGCTGGCCATAGTTGACCAAGTCCTAAATGCAAGGCACAGAGAATCAACAGTGCGACCCCATGACAAAAATATACATCACAGACCAGAATCAATACTGCAGATATTGAATAAATTACCATACACATCTATGTGTGTTAGGCAAATACAGATGTACATGGGGGGTTTACTTCTGTGTTCAAGTACTTCTCAAGAACAGACAGACAGTGAGCACAAAAGGAGCTATAACTAACCTTTCCCTTTTATGCTTGGACGTGTCATGTAAGATGGGAAATATCCGAAACAGGGAAAATTGGAAGATGATTGTACTTAAAAGGATTAAATGATTCATTCAATGGCATTTCTGCAGCCCTCTGTGTAATTGAACAGCCTTTCTTCCACTTTTCTTCTGAAAAAAATGTCTTAATTGTAACCACTGAAAGGAAACAAGTTTCTGGCTATTTTTACAAAATATGTGTTATGTCTCAGCAAGCCGCTCCCATTTAACTCTGCAATACAGCTATAAAATGGTTTATTTGATTTAGTACCTTACTTCTCAAGTACCTCACACACCACACGAGGCAGTGAACCACTGAAGACGTTCAGACTGCAGATGGAAATGCAAAATCTTGAATAAATCCTCTGTAATGAGAAACTTCTGAGGGACTTTGCTGCTCTTATTTCAGGAAGAGGAGAGAAAGTCACTTAAGCCTGCAGAGAACTTGAGATCACATCAGTCCAAAGTGCCATCAGCCACATTTCAGTAAACCATTCATGTATTACCTGGAAAACAGGATAAGTTTTTTTCTACCTCTCAATCTGTCCCAAGGGATGTCCTATCTTTCCAATTTCATCCCCTGGCATTATGTCATAGATATTATTCCCATCAGATTTCAGTCACCTGCCTGCTGGTTTGCAGTCTTCAGGAAGGCTCATCCCTGCCTCCCCCTCACCTGCACAGTGCTCTGCTATCTTCCTGCATCCTTGCAAAGGGTCCCCTTCGGCCACAGAGCAAATAAAACCTGTTGGGCAACTCATTCTCACACAAGACCTCATCATTGATTCAGTCCAAACAACCTCATGGCCCTGGTGCTCATTTACACTAAAGTAAATTAGCTTGAAATTTAATTTACTGTAAACCCACAGTATCACCCTGGGAGCACAGGGGCTTTAAAATGAGTCACCATGTCACTCATTCCTCCTCTAGAATGACAGAAGAGCATAAAATGGCCTGAGAGCAGACAAGATCACAGTCAAATTACATCTGCCACTGATTTCATCAAAGCAGAATTTGACCCAATTTACCATTTATTGAATTGAGTGTAAAACCCAGCCCAGTGGTGCTGGAGTTAGGGAAACCACCTGTTTGGCCAGCTCAGATGCTGGATATGGAACAGGCTGCAATTCAAATCCTTCTATTAACTCAATAGGTGGACACTAAAAAAGCAGAGGGATTCAGGAAGTCCAGTTGCTCCTGGCCATAATTTCTAGGCCAGTTTTCAGCTACCATTATTTCATATGCAGCTTCATGTGACATAAAACTGTGATCTGCTCTGTCTCTCTTTTCACTCCCCTCTCTTCCTTCCCTGATAGAAGAGATCTTTGGCAAAGACAGTCACAGGTCTTTTCTCAATGTACAGCTAAACCAGATCTGTCATGTTCTAAGACAGAAAGGGGTGTCACACAGGAAGAAGTGAAGAGATCAGAAGATACCATCAGTCCTATTCTTTTCCAAAAGCCTGTTGAAAAGCAGATTTCCCCAATTTTAGCTTGTGTCCACCTGTGGCCCTCAAAATCATCATTTAACTTTTTTTTTTCCCCCTGTAATTTTTTAACCTTACTTAGCAGCTCCATGGGTGAAATAAGCATGGACTAGTCCAACATTCTCTTAGTTTTAACTCCCAAGGAGCAAGGTTGGTAATTTGTGGGGTGGAGCTTTTTAACAACTAAAGGCCATGAGCTCTGCCCAGTTCAAAACACACAATTCTTCTTTGTTGAGCTTGTAGACAATAATGTCCTGGTTGCTGCTCTGTTCCTATAAATCCAAATGTGGATTTATTTAGCCAAAACAATACTTGTATGGGCTAGGCATGGGCACTTCTTGAGTCAAGACTAGATCCAGAAAACTAAAACTGGATCTGAAGTTTCCAGTTCATTTCTGCTTCCTCTATAAGACCCAAACCACTGATTTTCTTCAGTCTTGGTCAGAATCCTGCCTGTGATGCTGATCTAATGTTGTAAAGGGAATTCAGCTCTAAAACTCTGGATAGAGAATGGCTTAGAAATGCAAAGTACATATCAGTGAAGTAAAAATATAATGTCACATATCATAGCACTTGTCTCTCCCAGCTATTGTAGGGGGACAACAACTCTGAGTGCTGAAGAACAAATGTTTTCATGCATCAGTCCTGCAAACAGTTTAATGGGAAAAGCAGTGCTATCTTCATTTTCAGTGTGTATTTAAATCATTCCTCTTTCCTGTCCAACTGCTGCAGCTGACATAACATGACTAATCACCACTCCCTTTTCTGCACAGAATAAGCGTGTGGCTTCTGACACTTCAACTAATTCACTTCAGCTTGATATTAGGCTTGAACCAATATCAAGCTCAATTTCATTACAGGATGTGACATGTATATCCTCTAAAAATAGTAAGTGTCAGTCAAATGTGTAATACTTGCAAACCAAAATCAGTGTCTGAACTGAAGTTTTCAGAACACAGTAAGTAATGAAAAATAGGTAAGATTTTGTTTAATACACAGAGTCATATTACTTATTTAAGAACAAAACCTTCCCCCCTAAAAAATCCCCGGACTAAATTCAACACAGATTTCCCTCCTTTTCAAAAGTTTTGGAAATAATTTGTTTTTATCCCTTTTCCAAAGAACAAAGAACTGTTCGTTCATTAGGAAACATCCATTAGAAAATAAGCTTTCTACAATGAATCTAGCTAGCGACCTTGCCTTTTTTTTTTTTTTTTTTTTTTAATATATAATTACACCTTCCAACTGGTAAAATTAGCTTAAATGATTAGCAGTAGAAGTGCAGAAATGAGACCTGTCATATCTGTTCAATCCCTGAAGTAATCAACCCCAACCATATAAGACATGTCAACTATGCTATTTTTTTCTTCAGTCTCTTTTAAGCAGTTTCCTCATTACATACTTTTGGAAACAACATATTCTTTAGCCTCTTTTCACTTCTTGTGTGGATACCCTTTCTTGGTATTCAATCATTCCTTTTAGATTTGATCTGCCAGGAAGTTTCATTAACCTAAATTGTGGGGAGTTTTGGTGGTTGACAGGTTTATTTCATTACCGAAGGAAAAGGAATACCAAAAAAGATCATAGAATGGTTTGGGTTGGAAGGTGTGTTGAAGATCATTAAATTCCAATCCCCCTTCCATGGGAAGGGACACCTTTCACTTGGTCAGATTGTTCAAAGTCCCATCCAACCTGGCCCTGAACACTTCCAGGGATGGAGCATCCACAACTTCTCTGTACAACCCGTGCCAGTACTGGAAATACTCAGTGAAAATTCTCAGTGTAAGAATTTCTAACATCTAATCTAAACCTCTCCTCTTACAGTTTAAAGCCATTCCCCATTGTCCCCCAAATAAAAATTTGATTTTGGTGTCTATCACAGTTTTGTGTAGGAATCTGCTGAGCCCTGGTATGCTGAGATCACTTAGGCATTTATACAGACTGTTAAGGTAATTCCTGTTAGTACAGATGCAGCCCTTAAAAAGTTCAAAATACATCTCTTATACATACATTTAACTTAAGACTAAATCCACTACCTAAGAAACAAAATAATTAGTTGCCTCTCATTTTCAGAGACCCTTCTATACCGTATTAATAAAGGACAAATGACAAGGCATATTTTACATATTGCCATTGCATTTACATTTGTGCCATTAAACTGGTAAGATTAAGTTTGCACAAAACATAATTGCCTTTTGATGTGAATAAAGCACAAAAAGCCCAATCAGACACAGTACAATCTAATTTATGACACAACCTGAGAATTTTTTGGTGATTGGTGCCACAGCTTCACAAGTCTGATATATTACAGTGTTAGGAGGTACATAGCCTTGTCATAAATTATTTCACTTTTCACTCCTGTGCATCTGAGATGACAGAATGAAGGTAAAAAGTCTTTCTGACCCTTTAGACAGCTCATTATTTCCCCAGAACCCTCCTGTGCCATCACTAATCTCTGCAATGTATCATTCATTTAAAATATCAATTTTCTGCAACCCATGTTTAAAAGCACTTTTTATTTTTCTAACTTTTTAATATTTTTGAGAATAACTTCCCAACTGAATTCTGCAAAGACTGACAAGTGCCAACTCCCAAAACCCTGATGGCAAGACACGTTTATGAACTGGTTTCTCAGGTGACACAAGTTGGATTTTCTCCATTGCAGGTGTTACATCAGGGCTTTGATTGGTTCGAGCAGTAACCAAGGGACACAAGAGACAACTTTTATTTGGTACAAGTTTAACAAACCATTAGTTTCTTCTTAGAAAGAGTGAAAGGACTGCACCCAATTTTGAAGTTACATCATGGAAACAGGCATGGAAAAAACTTCTCCACGCCCACTATTGGAAACAACTCAGGAGAATTGCAATGATGTTTAACTAAATTTAACTAGTAGATAAATTATAAATATTCAGAAGTGTGCATTATTTAACATTTGCCTTTATCACTTGAAGAGCTGTGACTGCTGGGGGAAGGAGCAGCAGGATTACACAGTACCTGGAGGGAGACTGCAGAGCTGTATAAAGTTTGTGTATCCAGCTGAACTCCTACAGTTCCAGAGCCCAGACTGGATGTTTTAAACATAATCTTAATTTCACATCAAGTTTATCTGAACTCCTACTATCTCTCCTTTTCCCAAGAATTGCTACTGTTCTTTGCAGTCCAAATTTGCTTGTCAGTTTGTCCAGTTTGCTCTGTTTAGGAGCATCTTCTCTCTCAAGATCTCCAATCCAAGAAATTTGTCTTTCACTTTCCTTTTTTGACAGAACAAAAAAAAAAAAAAAAAAAAAAAAAAAAAAGCTGCCAGCTCACAAACACCTAAACACCTGCTTCAGAACAGAGCTGTTGCTTATCCATCAGCCTCTGGGCAGCAGAACTGTGCCTTCTGAATGCTTTCAAATTGGATTCATAACTTCCCTGCAAGAAACACTGCACATTTCTCCATAATGGATGTGGCACGTAGAGAAAAGCCATTTTGTAAAATTTACTTTTTTTTTTTTAATTGGAACACAGTCTAATCAGCCTATTCACACATCAGGGAGAACACTCAGTAGGCAGAGCTTTGCATGTTTTGAAACAACTTCAGAGAAGAAAGGTGTCTATCAAGAGCAGTGATAAGATATGGCTGCTTCAAGCTATGAGGTGCCTGAAAGGCTCAGGAGGTACAAAGAGCACCTGTTAAATTGCCATAAAACTCCTGCTGCCAGCCCAGACACAACAGAGCTCTTTGTGTTGCACCCAGGCTGAGTGAAGCACAGAAGAGGAAAGGAACAATTACAATTTTCAGGTTTTAAATATATTCCTAGTCTTTTTGTAAAGATTTCAGCCTAGAAGATATACAACAGAAGAGACTACTGGTGCCAGGTTATACAAAGAGGTGAATCCATTTCAGCACTCACATCACACTGATGAGCTGTTCAAGACCCAGTTTCACCAGTGCTACTGGGTTAGCTTCAAGGTTGGCATTCACCATGACTTAAATTATCCTAAAGGTTTATTTGATTTCACTGACAGGACAAAGAATTAATTATTAACATAACCCAAACAACTTGAAGTACCATTAATTAAAAGTGAAGAGATAAAAACTGTTTTACCTACACTGTGCTGGTCTAAATGAAAATTCCTCCCAGACAGAAAACCTTAACTCTTCAACAACATTGTTCTGTTGGAGCTGAGATTTTTGTCCTGAGCAATTGCCTTAGTGGTCTACAAGGTTCTCCTTTCTAGAGAGAAGTGCCATCATAATACACACACTCTTAGCCAATTCCAAATTAACAAGTGAAGCTCAGTTTTAAAACTTATTCCAAATACCAGAAATTTTTCCCATAGTGCCTTGATTCCATTGATATTCCTTACTCAGATCAGACTGCTCTAGGAGTTTTCCTGCAGTTACTTATGATTCAGATTTATTAAGTCTGAATAAACTGTCAAGTGTATTGACTTAACCTGCACAACTGAGGGCAAAAAAAGGCATACCAAATTTTCTTATTCAAATTTATTCCATAACTGGTTTTTTTTACAAATGCCAATCTTAACCGTTTAGGAAATATCAGAATATCAAACTGATGTTAAAAGCTTTAAATGGGCAGATTTCTCACATTGATTATGAAGTGAAATATTCAATAATCAGCTGCACAGTGTAATACATGCTACATCTTCCAGGCCAGAAAGTGCTGATGGACATTATCATAGCAAACTTGCTTTTAAGGAGAGTGCACTAGAATAAAGGGAAATAAACTGAAAGAAATCACATCTGCTCTGCTTCTTTGCACTGAGGCAACAGGCTGCAACCAAGAAGTTAGAGCTGACTTTCCATAAAGAGTGTGTTTAAGTTCAAAAAAGCCTGGAAGAAAGCACTTAGCTTACTGAGCAACAGACACAATTTGCCAGCAGATATCAGCAAGCTCAGAGGAAGCAGCAGCAGCTCCAGGCTCAGGGGGTTTCTACAAAGAGCAGCAGGAATACCCACCAGCAGAGCTGGGGAATAAGTCACTTTAGCCATATCCCTAGCACTTCATCAGTGAGGAAAGACTATTTAGTTTACAAAATCCTCTGTTTTCTTTCCTTCAGCTGCTATATGTCCCCAAAGAATAAAAATATGAAGTGCAGTAATCAGAAGCTGAAATTCTACCAAGAGCGTGGCTGAGCAACAGGCGAGACCTGGAGATCAATACTGCCCTGCAGGTGCCTTCTCCCAGGGAGAGCAGGTATCAATCTGTGCCCAGCAAACCTGCCCATGCAGATGTGGGCAGAGATTGCAATTAGACCCATGACAGCTCAAAGGAGAAAAACAGCTCCAAAATTTAACTTCCAGTGCAGTTATTTGCAATCAGGTGCTCAGCCAGGACTGAGCAGACAGGTTTTAAATAAGCTCCCTGGAAAACTAAAACACTTGAACAATATTTTCTGAGATATTAAAATAGATTTTTTTTTCTTTAATATGAGACTCAAATCTGCAGGATTGAGTCTTTAAATCCAAAGTTGGTACCTAATGGAGAGCAGCTCCCCTGCCATGTCAGAGACCAGCCCAGCAGCAGACACCCTCCAGGAGCCACCCCTCTGTGCCAGAGCAAATGTCTACAGGCCACACAGCAGGGAGGACCAAAGGGAAAACACAGCACAGGGATGCAATTCTGAAAATGGAGCCCCACAATTTAAAAATACATTTATGGCACTTCAGTGCATCTGAAAGATAGCTGCAAAACAGACCCTCAGGAAAAACAGCAATAAGAGGAGCTGACAGAGGATCCCCTAAGAAAAAAAAAATATATTACCTAAAGGCAGTTTTTAATCTACTAATAGAGACTGCATCTCCTGAGTACATTACTATATATGTCATATGCACAGCCTTTAACCAAACACACTGAGAAGAAACAGCAGTAGAAGAAATTAGAAAATAATACTTCCACCAAAAGGAGATAAAAATTCAACAGAGATCAGAATGTAGTAAGAGCATTCTTAGATGGAAGTATTAGGGAAGAAATAGTGTTCAAGTCAGTGCTGAAGCTGCCAGAAAGTCACAGAAATCCAAGTTACTTGTTGTTTCTTCACTAGCACCTTAGCATTTGATAGAATACAGCTCCTGTGCTTACAACTACTGGTAATAGCAGCTTTCAGCATTAGCAATTTCTATTGCAATAAATCTTGGAAGATCCAGTTAAAACAAAAGTCTTTAGTTAGAGCAAAGGTGAGATAGCTGTAGGGGGAAAAAAAAGCAGAAGTATGGCCTCAATTATTTTATAGTTTGTACAAACAGAAGCAAGAACTCCTGTGGGAGAACACAAAGTAATTTAAAAGGTGTAATATTTTTATTTTGTCCAAAATAGTTTTATTAGTTTTGCTATTGAGGTGAAAGGAACAAATGAATCAATGTAATAATTCTGAAAGAAAAATCGAGTATGAGAATAAGAAGCTGTAATGTATGACCTGCTACAAGAGAGGCTTTAAAGATGACAGTTTTATGCCAGCTTTTGAAAAGATGTGGCTAGAAGATTATACAGTGCATTTTACACTGGTTTCTGCTAAATGGTTACAGTAAAATTGTGTTGTTCCCCCTTGTCTCTCTAGCACGCCACTACATGAAAATGGATTTTTTAATTCTTTTTAAAGTTACCTAACTGTGCTAAAAAAAAACCATTGTCCCTGCAGAAACCAGCTCCTCCAATATTACAAAAATAATAACAAAAAAAAATTCAAATTAAGGCAAGGCAAAACCAACAACTCTTCACACAAGGAAGATACTGGACTGAATACAACAAAATAAAATGAAAGACTGCTACTGCTACACACAAGTCAGCAGAAGAGGCTAAGTGGTACTTCTATAGTCCAAATGATAAAAACCAGCCCCACTTACTTCACTTATTTCCTTGCTCTACCTTGTTACTTGATACATAAACCAACACTTGGACTTCTGGTCAAGGCAACAGGGTACAGGTCACAGGAAAAGAGAAGGGGACATGCTAAAGCTCTGTCTAAAGACCATCAACTCCAAAGGCACAACAATTCACAAAGGAATTCCCACACTTGTTTAGATGAAGTCCGAAGATAACTTTTCTTACAGAATCCAGACCCCCATGGTACAGCACAGCCCTTCAGCCCCTGGGTCTCTTGGTTCAGCAGGTTCCTCCACAGCTCATGGATGCATTTTGCAGTACTCAGCTGTTCTAGCACCCTGCTACATCCTTTAGTCCCAGTAAGTTAAGCTTTGTGTCTCATTTGCCCCTGCTTGAGGGTGTTTGGCTCTCCGTAGATAGGCTCTGCATACTCTTACAGTTCAATCACTAACACAAAACCTACTTTATTCCACTCCTGAGTTCCAGAAACAGGAATAAACACCAAGACAGACATTTTACAAATGGACAAGGTACCTCCACAGCAGCTTGTGGCATCCAGCAGAAGATGCATCCCTCACCTTGCAGCAGGCAGCTCAACCAGCAGCATCCTCTAACATTCCTTATTAACACATATTATTGGAAAATCATCCACACTTCTTGAGAGCGCTGTAGGTCTACTCACACCTCAAATACTATTGATCTAAACCCAGCCCTTTATTCTGCACCCCTCCTCCCAAATCTCCCTTCCTGTAATGAGCCTTGGCCACCTGCTCCATCCCACCCTCCATGTGATGCAGGTGATACCAAATTTTCCAAGGCATTTGCCTTGAGAGGTTCCAGCTGTCCCTGGGGCTGGATACAAGAGACTCCTCACATGCATTTAATCCATAGGATTATAATCTCTGCCTCATGGTTGTGCTCTCAGCAGCATTGTGTCATAAACAACATGAATCCTCATAGCAACCACACCTGAGGATACCGAGATTTGCCAGTGTGCTTAAGAGAAGTTTAAATTGAATTTCTACAGCAGGTAAAGGGCAGAAGTCCTTTGCTCTATTCTCTGTGTGCTTGGAATTGATATCACTTAATTTCATGCATTTGGGGGGAAAAGTATGCAATTAGTAGTCTGTACACAGTTTGATTTTTGAGGTTTTAATATCCTAGAGGAGCAGCTTTGGCTATTCTTGTTGAACAAGCACTACTCACTCAGCTACCCTGAGCAATGTGCCAGGGTTGCCAGCCCAAAGAATTTAGCAATCCTGAGTTGGAAGCTTCAGAACCATGAGACTTCAATTAAAAATTGCAATCTTTTACTCTTTGCCTTCTGATTCTTTTTTTTTTTTTTTCATCTTCAAGGTTCAGTCAATACCTACTTTCAAGTTTCTTCACAAACCCAAGAGTTTAACAGAAGTTGAAATTCTCATATAATTGCCAAGAACTGGAAACTGATCCCTTGAGCAGGACAGTAAACACTGTAACAAAGGCAGAAGTTGTGAAGTCTGAGCAATTCATATTTCCAAAACAGGTTTATGACTAAACTTGTGGAAGTTCTTAATTATTTAAATTCACCTTTAACACAGGAGACTCAAAGCTACTCCCAGGGTTATCAGACTTGCTGCAGGTTTTGAGATCCTTACTGAATATAACTGACAATTCATATGATGACTTTGGTGGAGCTGTGTTGATGGACACTAGAAGGTGGTCTCAAACTTCACCAAAAAGGTTATGTTCAGTAAAACTTCTGTTCAGAGTTTAAAAGAATCTTGGAAATGCCATCTTTACCCATAAAGCAATCTAAATACATCTGCACTTTGACCATGCTTGTCTTGAAATATTTGAACTTTCTTTGATAATATCAAGTTCCAGTACTGCAGAAATACATTTACCAGTCCTAGTTTTCTGCTCTGGTGACCAGCTTTTTCCTCTGATCTCCATGTAAGAGTTTTCTCCTGCATGTTCCTTGCTCCCCTCTTTTCTGGACTACTTCCAAGAACTGAACATTTTTAATTCTCCCATTAGCTTTTAACTTTTGTGTCTTTTGCTTTATTGGAACTGGCAACATGGTGCTGTTTAAACACAGCTCCATCTGTCAGAGTCAAGTCCTGCAGATAGGGTGTCATGTTTGATTTCATGTTATCATTTGTTGTGCAGTCAGAGCTAAAGAAAAGAAATGTTTACTATAAAACAGTTACTTTCATAAACTCCTTTTAGAGCTCTTTTACTGTTGTTGTGGGACCTACTTGTGTCCTTATGAACACAGCCCCTTCTACACTGGCAAGGAGAAAACAGAAGGGATGTGCTCAGCTTTACTTTGCTCCTTGTGTTTCCTTCCCTCTTCTGCTCTCCATGTGTCCTGAGCATGTATGTGAATGGGAATGGCAGCATTACAGCTGATGGAAAACATTGTAGGCTTAAAAGAAAGCTGACATTTTGGAGATTGTGTTTTCAGATTTGAGAAGTCTACTTTGATTGCCCAGCTTCAGAGCTGCTGCCTGGTATGAGGTTACATCTGACACTGAAAGAAGAGATATGGTTGACTTTTATCCCAGCAGGACAACAGTTGTACTTCACAGTCAGGGCTTCCCAGCCAGAAGGGCTGGATGGGAAACAATGCTTAACAAAAACTTTATTTCCTGAAGCCTTCCTGACACGTATATCAAATAGGTCTCGTGAACACAATTATTTCCTTTGCATTCTCCTAGACTGGTTCCACTGTTCCTTTTCATCTCAAAAAGACATAACCTAATAAACAGCAAAAATATGATGTTGACTATAGTCCAGGGACACCACAGCATATCTAGGAGCCCATGAAGCCCACTAGAGTGCTTGTCTTTTTACAAACCACATGCACATCTTGCCTTGCAGGTCTCCTTGATCATGCATTTTCTAGGGAAAAGGATTAAACAAAAGCTTTAATTTTGCTTCATCTTGGACACCACATCAATGTTGGCATTTTTAAAGCCAGATAGAGGGGGTTATTCAGCTGTAAGAGCTTTCCTGAATTTCTTTCCTTTCCCTTAAAATTTTCACAGTTGCTTTTTTTTTTTTTTATTCCAAAGAGCAGCATGAGTGTTTTTAGCTTGACATTTCTTAAGTAGACTTGCAGCACACACCATGTACAGCCTCACCAAAGCAGTGGGGTCCCAAAAGCATGGCCAGGACCAAGAGTGTTCTCCTGCTTGGAGAGACACCATGGTCAAGTGCTGACAGTCAATCCATGTTTCAACAGTGGGAGATCCAGCTCTTCCCAAAGGACTGATGTGTGAATCCTCCTTTAAGGAGCTTGAGGCTGTTCCCTTATGGAGGATCTGGCAGTAACTGGCACTAAGAGGGGTAAGCTGTGCAGAAGCAGAGCAGCTTTCCTGCCATGAGAGCAGACTTGAGGGGTCAGAGGGGCTGAAAGTGTAAACACAGGGAAGTGGGATGCAGGTGCAGTGCTGGGTGCAGCCCTCACAGATGGCCCTGCTGGCACAGGCACCTGCCTCAGCCACAGGAGCCTGGCCTGACTCTACACTTGGAAAAACAAACAGCTGGGGAAAGGCCATGTCTTAAACAATCAAAGCTCCTCTGCTCAGTAAATGTGAGGTATAAATCTTAGGGCTTACATTGACATCAGCACAGCTGACCCAGTGCTAGGCTGCTATCACAGGATCTGTGCTTTTAGTGCAAATAAAATACCATGTCAGGGGCAGGAATCAGCTAAGCCCTCTGCTATTAGCTCTGTTGTCATTGTAAGCACTTTTCCAGTAAGTGCTGCTGGAAGCAGCTATTTCAATTCACCCACAATTTGTTCCAAAGCCAATATGACCAGATTGCCCAGACTGATGGAATGCAAACCATCTCAGAGTGTCCAGAACTCAGGATACACACACAGACACTCTCATCAATGGTTGTAGTGAGCTGGAGGTTTGGAGAGCCCTGGTGTGCTGAACATTGTGCATTGCACACAGCACAAAGAAATCATGTGCACCATATAAAACTAGAAATAAAATTGCAAATGGATAGCTCTTATTTTCACAAGTGACTTGTGCTGCAATCTAAACCAGAACAGGACAATCCAAGCCCTGAACTAATTCATTAGAGTTACATTAACACTGCCTTTGCTGAGGAAGGCTGCTGGGATTTCGGGACTCTGCTTCCTGGTGCAATGTAAATGTAACCCTCTTAGTTATTTAGTGGCTGTCCTGCACACATGGAGGGAACTGGAGACAGCTGAAAAGCCCTTACCCTGCAGCAAGCCAGAACCTCACTGCTCACAGCCTGCAAGGGCCCCAGAGCCTGAGCCTGGTCTGCAGTGGTTCCTGTTTCTAAACAAAAGGAGACAAGAGCAAACTCTGGATCATGTACAGCTCATGCAGCTCAGGCCCTGAAGCTGATAGTACAACACTGGAATTAAAGAGCTCTTTCATTTTGTTTGCCTTCCTTGTATTTCTGAAAACATCAAAGGCTGGCTCACTGCACTGACCAACAAGCACATTAAGTACCAGGCTTTGCAGAACAGCTGCTGCCTGACCAGGAGAGCCACCCTTCAGGACCACTGTCATTAACAATTCTGTAATTTATACTGATGGCTGTGCAGGGAAACAAAACCAACTCTTGTTCAGGCACTAGAAATCCTCTTCTGGACAGCCTATCTCTCTCCAAGAGTTGTATACAGCCTGCTCCAGTTTAGGGAAGGATGGAAAATGGAAGCTGCTGCTGGTCATATGTTCCAAATATCTGTCCCATCCTTGGGGACAGCAGAGTAAAGACGATCAGCAAGGCTGCACCAGCACCAACCAGACTCTTTTTTAGCAGAATTAGAAGTTTGAGCTCATATTTTCTTGCTTTTAAATAACATGGGTGACAAGCTGATTCAGGATTTGTGTGCAGTCATGTGTGAGCTTCTTGTCCCCACATCAAGCTGACATGACTGATGTCAATCAAGAAGGCTGTGACACATTTGGGATTTGACACCAAATAGCCTAAGCATCTTCACCACCATGATTCTGACAGCTACAGACCATGACTTCTCATCAGGGCACTAATTCCCCACAGGGATTGTACCAAAGCAAGCAGAGGATTTCCCTTTAAAGATTGCTTTGATTGTAATCTGCACCTTTCTTGCTTTTGTTTCTGTGTACGTCACCTTTTCCCATATTGGTATTTATACTCTCTAATTCTCTAGACACTTCTGTTTCCAGGCAGTGATGAGCTCCTCCTCACAAGTATATTTTGTTATCACTGTACTGCTTAACCAACATGGGATTAAAATAACCAGAAAAGCATTAGCATTTTTAATCATACAGACAACTCTGGGAGAGCTGCAAATGCCCTATGATTAATGTACAGATTCTGAACAATTTAAGGCTCCTTCCCAGGCTTTTGAGACAAAAGAAGCTGCAGCTCATCCACTTCTCAGTTTGGAGAGGACAGAGGTGATGTGCCCTGTCTATAGGTAACACAGATGTAAGTAGGTCTGTGGGACTAAAACTGAGTAAATGGATATAAGTCTCATTTTAGATAAAAGCAGCTAACAGATGAGATACAACTCCTTCCTACTCTACAGATATTTTCCTTCCAGATCCCCCTCTGTATCTAACCTATCTGAAAATTTTCTCTGCACCAAGGCAGAGGAGATTGCTTTGGTAATGATGTACATTCTTTCAGTCCTATATTTTCTTCCTTTCTCACACAGAAAGCTTTTTCCTTTTTCTTTTTTTTTTTTTTTTTTTTTTTTTCTTTTCTTTTTAATATATATGTGCCTAAATCCAACCATACCAGACTACATAGTTGTTGGGTATAGTTACAGTGAATTTTCATTTCTGCTCAGGGCTTACTGTTCACAAATTCTTTGATTTTCAGTTAAACTCCCTGCCTCAAATTCCCCCAGACCCTCAAGGTAGAGCACCTCCAAACAATTAGTCATTGAAAATAAAACCATGATTAGGGGTGGAAAAGCTAATTAAAATGGAGGGATGAGTTGGCTGCTTCCATGTGGAATCTATTCAATAGCCAATATCTGTGCATGTCATGCCCTGCTGTCTGTGCTTCAAACACAGGAGCACTGGATAAGAGTTAGACATAAAGTCAGAAGTTATCCTCAGAAAGGGAATGGGGAGGAAAAAGAAAAATCTTCACTGAATATGGGGAGGTGCTTCTGAGGTTTCCTCCTGAGATCTGTATAGTTAGACCTCTGATCTAATTGTGCAGGAAAATCCTGTTTCCCTGAAATACCCACTTTTTTAATGTTAACAAAAGTCAGGAGGATATCTCAGACCTGAAGCTGATTTCCAGCTGGACAGTAGTGTGTTGTTCATCATTTTTCTAACCCTGAAAGAAAAACTTAAGGATGAGGCAGAAAATGTAGAAGCTTTTCACAAATTGTAGCAAGCTACACAAACCCAGTTGTGTGTTCTGTACAGGAAAAAGCACACAATTATATGACTGACATCACATCCACAAAATTAATTAGCTGGGCATTAAATCCTTCAGTCAGTTCCATGGGAACCCTCTCCTCCCACTCCTCCTGTTACAGGAATGACTTTCTAGCTACTGATGAAAGGTGTAGTGGATGCAGAGAATTGTTCCAGCACATTTAATCAGGTACCCATGGTGAGAGTGGGCTGTGCTCTGACAGGAGCAGCTTGCAATACACAAATGGGTAAGAGCTTCTGGAGGAAGGGTGGAAAATTGAACCTGAGTGATGCCTTTCTTCTCTGAGTCTTTCTGGAGAACTGTAAATTACAAAACTTCAGGTGCAGCAGGACTGTAGTCTAGCATGAATATCTTACTCACTCTCTCTGAAGCAGAGGAACAGCTCTGCTTTTATTTTTCTGTCTGCCTTGTGGGTCTATTCTCTACTGGTTAAATAATAGCAAGTGGGATGTGTCATTAATCGTGCATTGAAATCTTAGAATTTTTTATTAAGAGAGGAAATCTACTATCTGGTATAGGAATTATTATTATTATTATTATTATTATTATTATTATTTCCTTTCTGATGACTGCTGATTTGCCAATCAGCCAGAAATATGGAGAGATTTTTGGTTTGCTTTCAAATAAGTGTTTTGCAAATCTCAGGAGAAAGAATCTCACAGAATACACTAAAATTTTCCCCCAAAAAATGGAAAGGGAGAGGACTAAGACAATATCTGATGAAGCAGAAACCATAAAAACCATTGCTTATATAAAAAGCCTAGTTTCTTTCATTACTAGGAAAATGTTAGCAGTATTTTAAATGCTGTAGATTTCATAATTACTGGTGTTCATAAAGGAACAATAACAATTTCCTACAAAAACCTGAACTGAGGCAATGATGAAATGCTGGAAATATTTTTGAAAATAATGACATCAATAAAGGTAAAGCCAAATGCATTTGGAGCAATGGCATGACTGTGATGTGAAGCCTGAATGCGAGTGGAGAATTCCCATTATTGCAACTGTTCACTCACGTGTTCATTTCATTAACTGTGCTGAACACCCAGAAATCATACTGCCACAGCAGAAGTGCCTGACTCAAATATTACACCCATCAATTTTACAAGTTAAAAATGAAACATCTCTTTCTGCACCAGAGTTTGTGCTCGGAGCAGCAAAGGTTGGCTGGGACCAGAAGGGAAGGTGAGTGGGACCTGGGGACAGCAGGGCAGGGGGATGGAGGGAGCTGGCTGAGCAGAAGGAGGGATACTGAGATGGAAGTGTGGGATCTGAACCAGAGGCACCAAGCAGAGTCTGTCTCAGTCCCACAACCACTGGGGAAGTCCAGGGGACAAGGCAGGTCCAAGGTCAAGCCAGGAAGACAAGCCAAGACTGAAAGCTCTCAGGCTGTGCTACCACATTTACACTACACACTGCTCAACACTAAACCACTTAAAAATGCTATCCATTATTTTAGGATTATATTCGTTTATATTCTGCTTGTTATTTCAGAAGAGAATAAATGCTTAACTGAATTTACAGTGATGTTGCAAAAAAAACCAGAGGAGTCAGCACTGTACTTTGAGAGCTGATTGTGCTTTCTGAGTGCATTAGACAAGAACCAGAGAGCTCTTGAATATTCATATGCATCACAGATATACTAAAATAGAAAAGAGAAATCCCAGACTCCTTGAGAATCCAGTGTGAGGACAATTGCCTGGGCTGTAAGAAGTCCAGGATTAACTCCCTGCTGAGCCATTCTCCCACTTCCCACAGGTAAATGCCTAAGCTCAGAATGTCATAACTGCTCTAGGTGACATCAGTCAACTTCAAAAACCTTCTGCCCTGAGAATACTGTCCCAAAACAAGATTACCTAAACTTTTAGCTTCAGGAAAGGCTTGCATTCCAGGTATTTTCACTTTTCATAAATCAGGGATGTTATGAGGGGCAGTAGAAGTCTTCTTTTTTTTAAGAAATCAAACACTTCAAAAGAAAAAGATTCTGTTGCAGCTCTAATTCTCCCACAACATAACTCTCAGCCTAAATGGGCAAGACCAATTAAAATAGTAGAAAGAATAATTATTTCTTCAGAGGAGGGGAACAGAGAGGCAAAGTGGCTTGCCCAGAATAAATCTTCTGGGTTACCAATCAGTTAGCATCTTATTCACAAGGCCATTTCAGGTATTTAAAATGCACTCCTCTTACTTTCTGTCCCATACAACAAAAACCAAACAGATGTTTGTATTCTTGTAAGTGTGAATCTTTAATTCTTCTCCTATCATCTGTTTTAAACAGCAGAGTCTGATCTTCCTGTAATAAAGTTGTGGAATCACAATATATAAATCTGTTTGTGATTTGTAAATGTCAGTACATTCGGTACTTGGGCATTTGATTACTGGCTGCCTCAAGCATATAAACTAGCATATTAAAGCCTTGGCATTCTCATCAGAATTAACTCGTCTTAAAGCTTCTGAAAACATCTCTCCCACGCAGAAGTAATTCCTTTCAAGGTTTTTCAAATATTCTTTCATTTCAGTTATTCTACTTGTCCTTGTAAATGGCAGAATTTGTTTCAAAAAGACCCAGTTGACAACAAACTCACAGGGTCACATGTGCGAAGTATTTAACTCCTTTAATTCTAAGGGACAAATATGAAACAAGCAGAAGCCTAAAAGTCTTCAAAGTAATCCCAGTCAAAGTCATACACTAGCACTGTATGCAACTCCCACAGCTGTGACTATAAATAGGTATTCAGGCCAAAGCTGTGAAGCAAAAACAAGTAAAAAAAAAAGGTCCCTCCTTTCACCTGATAAAATTTCAAATATTCAC
Organism: Muscicapa striata striata; assembly: GCA_030060385.1. Lineage (NCBI taxonomy): Eukaryota > Metazoa > Chordata > Aves > Passeriformes > Muscicapidae > Muscicapa > Muscicapa striata. The sequence goes on along the minus strand of JAREIS010000028.1, from coordinate 658,058 downwards.
AAAAATGTAACAAATGCCACCATTCCTCTGCTGACAAAAGAACTGATCTCTCCTCTGTTATCCACCTCTTGCTCCTCTTGTCATTTGATGGAGCACTCTCATCTTTCTTACTCAGATTCTTCTCAGTGGAATTCACTTTTGCCTTCTTGTTGCTGTCACTGAATGGCTTCTCTAGCAAATCTGTTTTTGGTCCAGTACAGATGAAAAATAAACATCATCTTCAGCTCCACAAGCCTGTAAATTAAAGCAACCTCCATGTACCTCGTTTTACTTTCTCTGTACTCAAAGAAAGTCACTTCAGGAGCCACACTGCCACAAAGAGATGCAGGGCAGCTCGAGTTTCATTGCCCCCACTGCACAAAGGTCCAAAGGCAGAGGGACAGATAAAGCATCTTCCCTATAAAGCACCTGCTTTGCTCCATCTGTTCCAGCCTGTTCTGTCCTTGCACGCTCAAAGACACATTTATAACATTACACAGTGCAATATAATCCACAGGTATGCAGCATATTGTTAAACAGAAGACTTGATCTCTCTTGTCTAATCAAGACTACTTTTATATGTTAGAGTTTAATCCTGTTTTTCTTGAAGTTAATTCAGTAGTATGAAGATTAAGCACTAACTGATGAAGTTGAAAACATACTTAGAACCTAAATGATGCACTATGGTCCATTATAATGGGTGATTACAAAAGTATCATTCAAAAATTTGTATTCAAAAGCTGAAAAAAAAAAAAAAAAAAAAAAAAAGCCCTAAAGCTTTCAGGAAGTTACTCATTGTTTTTTTTGGTGGGATGGGTTTTCCTGAGCTTTAAGTTTGAGCACAGCAAAGCAACCCCATTTTCCATTTAATTTACAAGTGGCAGCATGACACATCTCCAGAAAATCCTGCCCACTGAAAATTCTTGGATTTTATGTTAAGGATTCATTTTTTTCCAAATGAAAGTGCAGGACAGTTAACAGTAAAACAAAGTGTTAACCATTTGTCTAAAATTCTGCAATTTATGTGAGCCTCACTGTGTCTCAGAAGACAATGGTAACTGTACCTTCTATTCACTTTCAATTAAATGGAAAAGCCATAGGAATCCTACTGTTCTGCCATGGGACAGTGAAAGGTTTCCATGGTCAGTGCAGTATGCAATTAGTGAAAACCATTCCTTTGGAGTACATTGCCAGCACCCTGCAGTGAGAATTAGATGTTCACAGCTGCCATTATACCTAATTTTTCACAAACTGCATGGAAAGTTTCCTGCACTGAGGATTGAGACTGAACAATGAATAAGAGTGACTTTACTTGTGCATATTTTATTCTGTTTTTCTGGTTAAATTAGAAATAGGAATTGCAGTGTGATGCAATAATAATGGGCATAGCCATGTAGATGTTTAACTGGCTTACAGAAGTGTGGTACTTCTTTGAAAACAAACCACAGGAACATTAAAGCAATACCTAAGGATTCAAATTGTACAGACATATCTATCCAGCCACATACTGGATTTTCCACAGGAGGCTAAGAAATTAAATGTCTATTGTAGAGGGGTTTGGTTCTTGCCACTTTGTGTGTCTCAGGTCTGCTTCCATAAATTGTGACATCCTTCGTCTGCAAGGATGAACACTGAACATTCCTGAACATTGCAGTATCCTCCTAGGGAGAGACAAAACCTTCATGCCCATCAGAGACCTCCAGCCACTGAGAACTCTGAACACTCCCACACCAAACTCTTGTAGCATCTCCCTTCCTTGGTCGTCACAGCAAAGGGCACAAGCTCAATTTGGACAAACTAATTAGAAGGAGAGAATGGGAAGCTGAAGTGTGAGGTCAGAGGTGGCTGCTCTGAAATCCTGGAGTATTGCAAAGCCAGCCAGTAAAAACAGAGATACTGCAGTACCCTCATACCCAGAGTCAATGCATGCTAAGGCCAAGCTTTGCTTGCCCCTTGAAATATGGATCTGCTACAAGTACCCAAGCAAGAGATTTAAATCACAAAAAGTTTCAGAAATAAAGCAAAGCATCTCCAAATCCCTGCACTAGCTCCCAAGGGATGCAGCACAGGGAACCACACTAGAAGTAGCTGGCTGTGTGCTAAATCCCTCCATGGCAGAGAGCACAATACTTGTAAGGACAAGTATTAAATATCCATAGAGATTTGGATTCAGTTTTAGTGCATGGACAGGTTTTTTTGCACCCAAAAGGAATATTGAATCCCTGCACAAGAAAAGAACAAGGGCTGAGTTTCTGTAACTTAGACTGACTGACTGGGTCCAGCAGACAGTCTTGTTCTATTTTCAAGTAAGTGCTGATTATTTTACTTCCCTTTTTTGTTGCTAGAGCTGGGACAGCCCTAGAGAAAACCATACTGGGATGAAATAACCACAGAAATTTTCTAAAATTCATAAGGATTATTTAAAAACAAAGAAGTTCTCAGGTAGCATGTGAACTGTGAGAAATGTGCTTGTCTGGAAAGTAAATAAATATGATTGAAAGCAAAGAAACACATTTCCACTTAATTACTATTTGTTCAATACCTACTTATGACATATTTGTCTTTAGGAAATTAAATTAATTGTTCAACCTCACCAGTGAAATTCTACACTTGTGCATCCATGATTATAGCAATCTCAAATTAATAACCCACTGATTTTTGATTATTAAAGTTTAATAGTTCTGTGATTAGCATTGTCAATTAAGCAGTACAATTCATGGAGTTGGTTGAGGCAGCAGCACTCTGTTGTGCACATGCTTGATCCACAAGTTATCACTTGTAACTCTTCAGGAGGAGTGACACAATCAGGAATTAGCCACACTCTGATTAATTAAACCATAACTTTTCAGTGGGGACTTTTTAAATTGTCACAGACTTATAATATATGGATCCCTAGTTATTACAGGTTGATGCACATTAAGCACAAAAAAAGCTATAGACATAGCAACTCAAAGAAAGGACTCATAACATGAACATCACTACCTAGCCAAAATTTTAAATCCCTTAAAATCCAAACAGCCTCAGGAGGCTGGATCTAGTCTGCTTGTTGTATTATTTCATGTTACGTATTCTTTTCATTAAGGGATAACTTATGCTGTGCTTCCAACAATAAATCTGGGGAATTAATCCTTACTTCCTGTGAGCTTGAATGATTGCAACTTCTCTTTAAACATCACAGACAGTAAAATTCCCAAGAGAGAAAATAGCTCTTATTTCAATACTGAGGACTCAATTTCTAGGAATTTACAAATCTGTGATTCCTAATGTATGTGCTATCAATTTACATATTTTTACTACTCTTGTACTGTATCTAAGTAAAGTTTTTGGTGACATGTATGCCATGAACTTTCATTTGGCTATGGAAAGACATGATGATATCAATCAGCCATTTTTATGGACAGCCAAGACTAGGCAAACAAACACCAGCTGTGTTTCCTACATCAGACAGAGACTGGTCAATACAGCACATGGCTTATTATAAAAACCTGTAGGACTTTCAGGGAGCAACTCTAATCAAATAGAGCTCATTATTAGAATCCAGATATTTTAGATGTCATCAGTGATCCTTCTGTGCTTACATAAGACTTTACTGACCCCTTATTTGCACCATGAGTCAGTAGCAGTGAGGTCCATTCACATGAAATGACCATTTTAACTAAATAGTAGGAATATTCACAGAGATATTGATCTTTGATTTAGCCCTGCCCCCATGTGGTCTCTTATGTAGTTTTCTTCTATTAAAACCACTACTGCCAAATACTTAGTAAAATCAAGATATTTATTGCCAACTTCTATTCTTGTCTTTAGCTTTCTCCATCCATTTGTTCTACAATTTCATCTTGATCTACCTACTGTCTTCACTCCTTCCCATTTCTTATTCTCTTTCAAGCCTTTCTATGACTGGCCATTTCTAAGTAGGTCCACACAAATCTTCCCCTGATCCACACCCAGTTGTAGTTTACAACTGAGCCAGTTTGATATGATTCATGTTGGTTGAGCAGAGATATCTGAGCAGTAAAATTCAGAGGAAATTACAATTCACAATTGTTACACTGCACAGGAACAAGAAGGGGGACAAATTCTCAGGTGTGTTTCTGTGGCTAAGTTCTGCTCTCAGGAGCCTCTTTCCTTCCCCAAAACAATATAAAGCAGTGCAACAATAATCCCATCAATCTGGGAAATTCTGAGTAATACTGGTCAGCAGTTCATTTGCATTTAAAACTCAAGGCAAGACTATGCAAAGCTTGCTCTTGCAGTGGAATTTATAGACTTTCAAGTTACAGGTGGGCATTTTCAGAAGACATGAAAGGAAATTGGGACAAGGAAGCATTATCAATAGTTAGCAACATCTTCTTTTGCTCCCAAATTTTCCACTTCAGGAGTGCCTTGGCACTGTGAACTTCATTTTATCAGAGAATTTTTTTATCTTTGCAGACTGGATGACAGGTTAGACTGAAGTTTAACAAAGAGGGATTCTGCTGGTATACCCTAGTTGTGTTCTTTTCTTCATCTGACAAAATACTGTATGATCTTACTCAACTCCAGTTCAGTGAAACTCTTGAAGTTCAGTACAGGTTCCCTACACTCAAAGACTGCATTCAGACTTCTCTAACTCATTTTAAAGGGTTTTGATGTCATCATTTCTGGAGACACCATCCTTGCTATATCCCAGCCATATACCAACTGTAGCTGTAATGGTAAAACATGCTCATCCAAGCAACTTTTCTTTCTCAGAACAGCCTTTTTCCAGACACCAGCCTGGAAACGCATTCCTGCCTTCTGTCTTGTCCTCTTGACATCAGCTCTAAAAGCACAAACCTAGAAATGAAAATGCTGCCTGCAAAGTTTGTTGCCCTCCTACCCTGATCAGCAGAGGACAAGCTTTCCATTTTGCTAGTGACACACCCCATTTCATCAGGAACATGAAAACTTCATGTTGATTGGAAACAAGCAAAGCAGAAAACCTTCCCATATGAAACAGAGACTATTCCATTTGCCCAAGCTATGTAATGCCCTGTGTAACCTTAGTACCAGTCAGAAATAGTTATAAATAAATACTTATGACTACATAAGCTGACTTCTGGTGATAAACTACTTAATCATGAGCTAATGGCTCTTACAGTCAGTTATTCCAATGCCAGGGTTTGCTGGCTCAAGTTGCCCTCTATGCCCTTGTGTTAATTACTTTGACTAACTACAGGAGCAACTTATTAAATTTACTGATTGCCCTGTCTATAAACCAATATTTTCCAATTCTTCTGCATCCATAACCAGGGTAATGCTCTGTTTAGCACTGATAATTTTTCATTGGCCTATGTTGCTTTTGTAGAAATTCAGTGAAATTTCCCTCTGTTTACAGGGCCAGCACAGCACACGTAGATTCAATGATTAAGTTGTGTTTTGTTATAGCCCTCTCCAAGGGGTAATTTTTCTTCTGACAAGGTTTTAACATTTAGCAATCAGTAAAATAGACAAATATCGTATGCCTTTGATATTAAGATATATGGGACCTCATTCAATTTACATCTTCTTCCAATGCTGCTGAACTATTCTTGCAATTTGCAGAGATGCTGTAGCAGTTCAGGCATTATTAGCAGTGCCATTTTCAATTTCTTTCAAGAAGAAGTTGATGTCGTTATCATCACTATGTATCAGCGCCCCACCTGAGCTGACAATTATGAAAGGAAGAACACTGGAAAAAGTCAGAGACTTCCTCAGAATTACTAATTGTAATGCCAGGGTGCCTGGTAGTCTGCATATATGTATCAGGGAATAAATTATTTCAGACTACTATTATATTTTCCATCGTCTCCTATCACTAACTAGTTTCTGAAATTACTGCTTATTTTGATCTTCCAAGACCACAAATTTAAATATCTTTGCTTAGTATGTCTTGAAGCAGATTGAAAAGGTCACCCTTCTGCCAGGTGCATTAAACTGGGGACTCTCAGGTGCAGCGTTGGACAGTACCTCTCTCCCCTCTCAATTAGTATAATTACTTATCTCTGCACTTCAGCAGTGACTGCTGGCAGAATCCAGAGCAAGCAGTGATACAGTATTGCTTCTGTTACTACGGGGTAACAATGGCAAGGTCTCACATTTCTTTAAGAGGAACAGAACTGTAATTTCTGGTGTCTCTAATGCATTGCCTTCCATATGTGTAATTCCCTTTAGCTTCTCAGACAGTCATCTGCAGGTAGAGGTCGTGTGGCAGCACAGCAGAGGCTGCTCAGCACAGGACAATTAAGGGGTCATTAAACACCTTGGTACCACCTTCTGGGGGGAATGCAGCTTAATTAGGATAAGGACCCAAGGCTTTCCAAGGTACACTGACTTTCCCAAACTGTTTGATGGCATTTCAGTATTGCCCAGAATTTCAACAGAACAGTGCTTTTTTGCAATTCAGTTCCCCTCATGCAGCATTCCACATACTTTGCAAAGGAATTTTCAGAAGGCAGCACCTGATTATACCTAAGACAACAGAATATTTCCATTGTCAAGTGACAGACTCCTAGGAGTCATTTGCCTTTATTTGGAGTAAGGAATTAAAGAAGAGACAGACAACAAGGATTTCAGACCTTTCTTTGTATAATAAAAATCGCAATAGACTTTAAAAAGTATTATTTATATTAATACATTATTTATATTAAAAATATTTATATTGTACTCCAACCATGGGAGCCATTACAGAAGAATAAAACCAAAGAAAAATTTAATACATTGCAGCTTTGTCACTGAGCTGCTATTTTACCAGGCACTAGAATTTAATAGTTACCTTGTATCATCATGAAGTGCAAAGTTTTGTGAATCCATGCTGTTCTGGAAGAAAGCCAGGCAATGAAATAATGAGGGATTTGGACATGAGTCAGAGATAAATGAGTCTGAATATTAAAGAAGGAAAGAAAAAAAAAAAAAGAAATAATAATAAATATAATTGACCACAACAGAATAAAAATCACAGTGTTTTAGAAATCATTGGTCATTTTTCCAGTGCCACAGCCAGGAAAATAATGAAGAAGCTAAACCCAAATGGCTTTCTTTTCAGAGATTCTGAGCACTCTTTCACACAGCTGGAACAGTTTCTGCTCAGTTTAAATGCTATTTCTTTCTAAAAGAAGTAATTTCCCACACTACTGTCTGCCACCTTTCACAGTGTTATGACTACAAGCAGTCAAAACCCTATGGTAACGGAGACTTCTGTTGAAAAAGGACAATTAGTTCTAAAAAAAAATTTGTTTCATGGTGAAGGCTCAGATTTGCAAATTTTATAAAGCTTTTCTACTGGAAACCTGGGTCAGGCTTTGAAACTCTGGAGTACATTCAACTTGGAAATGTTTAAAATATTGCTCCCAAGGAACTAGAAGCATTATGAATGTCACTGTGAATCAAAGAATTCAGAGTCAAGGCAGGGCTTGGCATTTCACACATCTAGTTTCTCTGTCACAAAATTTTGATCTTAAAAATTACAAGCTTTCTGTTCCAAGATGATGGTATTAAATAAAATACCAAAATCCGTATTTGCAAGTGTGTGGTCATAAGATCAATTATTCAGCAGCCCAGGTGCTTTTTGGAAAGTGAGGTTTCACCTAAAATGAGATTAATTACATGGCTTTTGGTTCTAATCTCTTGGAGATCCCAGAAAACACATTTCATTTCACTTCACAAAATGAAATTTGTTATAAGTCACTTCTAAGCCTTTTTTCTCATTTTTTTCTGGATTGTATCTCTGGACCAGAAATAAACAAAATATTTTTAAAAGTGTGGAAGGTTAAAACTCACAGCCAGCCTTAGACAGTGAGATCCCCAAGGACCACCATTTCTTTATATTTCTATAGAGTTCCTTGGGACCTCTTACTAGAATGCATAGAAATAACCATTAATATGGCAGAGCAGAGTTAGAGTGGTTCCAAGACACCTGTGTGAGCTGATTTTAAAGAGCAGAAGATAAGTATTTGTGCCTTTTTTTTTTTTAACCACAAAGAGAAATCAACTTTTTATCAATCTTCACTCCAAGCAGTAAACTATGTGTTATGGAAATTATTGATAAATATACATTCATATTCCTCAAGTAAGAATGGGGAGAAAAAACTTCTCTTGATACAAGGAAAAAAGGATTGAGGGACTTTAGAATCACCTATGAGGAAAAAACCCAGAAAAACTGATTCCTCTTCCCCAAATCTGCCTTGCCCAAAAAGAATGAAAGGCCCATACTCTAAGTTCTTTTCCAGACATTTTCTGAAGCTTGTTCTACTTCATCTCCTCAATTGTTTGATCAGACCTATTTGCTCAAAAAAAAAAAAAAAAAAAAAAAAAAAAAAGTTATTGACTTCTAGAACCTCCTCTCTACAGATGGATCAATAAAGCCTGCAATGGAAAAACAGCTCATATCTCATTGCCATTGCTGCATTTGCACTTACATCCACTGAAAGTGACCAGAGACACGGGCCCTGCTGATCTCCTGAACTTCCCAGGATGTGTGCTAGAGGGAATTTTGTGTGTATGGATGGATGCCTGTACATCAGAGACTACCAAAAACACAACATAAAAAATTTAGCTAATACATAGCCTACATAGGAGAAAACAATGCCTTTTACACAAATTTTGTTAAGAAGTCCTGAGGATTCTTTGCTGGAGTGGTTTCAGATGTTATCTGTGGATTTCTCTTTTCCTGCTTCTCAGTAATCAGCATTGATTGGCTGGGCTGTGTACAGTGTTGTGCATGCAAACTAGGTACAAAATTGTTCACACTGTAAAATCACCTGCCTTTAAGCTGCACTCTGTGGATGCAAATTTAGCCTGCTCATAAATGGAAAGCTTGAGAGGGGTACAGAATGCCCCTACAGTTACAGCTCAGAATATTAATCAGTTTGAAATATATTTAGACTGCATGAGCTGGGATTAATAACATCTCAGAGATAATAGATCTTTCTTCTTTAGATAATCGATCCAGGTTTTACTTTATTACTGTTTTATGGCAGCATGATGGCCCCTGTGAAACAAATGGGAGGTTCTGAAGTTTCCTAGTGAACAGTTTTGTCACACGTCAAGGTCTTTCATCTCAAGCAGTACTTGTGGTCTCAGATGAAAGGTGAAAGCCTGAGTGGGCAAAAGTAGCCCAGGGTGGGATTTTCAAAGGCTGGATCAGAGCACTGTCTCAGACTTTCTTCCTTTTCTTCCCCCTACCCACCTCAGGGTCAGAGAGCTCATCACTGATGGAGAGGGTTGCTCTCCATCACCACCTCAGCCCTGCCAAATTCTCCACTGAACATCAACATGGCTTCAACAGGGAAGGCTGAGAAAGGAAGGATACCTCTGAAATCCAGTGGTTACAGTGTTCTCCTGGGAAGAGAACACATTAAACATTCCTTTACATGCAGAGGGAGATCTGCTAAGCCACATTTCCTGGTGTGTACAGCTTGTGCATGAGGTCATAGGGCTCCTGTCCTCTCTTCTTCCTTGACTGGAAAGTGAGGTCACATAGTAAGAGAAGGTTTAAGGCACTGGGTGGTACAAAACACAGTGCAGCACTGCAGCTGTGCTGGCTCCCATGAATCAATCTGGACTGCAGCATTCCTGTCTCCATGTTGAAATCCAGCTCCATCCCCTCCTATATTTTAGCTATGTGCTTCTCACACACCCTGCTCTGACACTGGCCTTATCCCCCAGAAAGCCAATGCACCTCCTAAGCATGGATGCTGCTCAGAAGACACATTTTGAACTAAGACATTGTCTTAGCAGCCTTATGAAACTCTTCCCCAAATCCTTTTATAGGTCTAAGTCCAAGACTAAAAGACACCCAAATTCTGTGTCCCTCTAGGTCAGGCAGCACTTGAAACAGCTTGCCTTATGGTCCCATTTTACTGTGTTTAAGTCAGCATTGCTGAACCTCCAGCAGGCACTGGGATATCCATAATCCATATTAGCACAAGCTTTGCCATACTTGCCACTCAATACTCTACAGGTATCTACATGGGTGCCTCCCATTGTTTTCAGCTGAGACAGAAGCTTAAATACCTCTGAAAATGGGATCCTTCAAGTCCTCTTTTTCTAGCCTCAGCCCATCATTTGTTCCCTATGCTAGCAGCTATCATTTTTGATTACAAAAGGCTTACAATCAGACCTTACTGATGACCTAAATACAGGACTTCAATTTCTGAGAAGGGATTTTGAAATATGAGATAAATATGCCACAGCTCTTATGCAGCATGGTTTCCAACTTATTTTACTGCTGACTATCAGCCTAAAATGAGATTTTATACAACCCAACCTAAAAATGGAAGTTTATCATAGAACTGCTGATGGACTCTCTGTAATATGATATATGCCAATGCTTTTAAAATTCCTTACCTAAAATTTAATTTTAAGAAAAGGAGGAAAGAATGAAACCTCATCACTAATACAGCCTTTTCACTGTGAAAAGATCTTAGGGTATTTCCATGCTTTACCCAAGGGTAATTCACCTTTCAGTTGCTAGCAAAAAAAATTGCTATCTCCATAAAAAGAATTGCCTCAAGGAATTTGACAAATCTTGAACTATCCCATTAATGAGATTTTAATGAGCTACCCAGTAAAGATAAGGGAATTTCACAAGGATTTTTTTCTTCTGTTCCACAACTGCAGTTTCATCACAGTAGACTAAACACATCTCCACAAAAACATCTGTCGTTCTTCCAAGTTTTACAGAGGGCTAAATTAGACCTAATACTTCTTGTGGCAATTCTGTAGCGCTAGTTACAAAAACACCTTTATGCTTTCCTCTCAGCAGCAGAAACCTTGTTATTCCAAACACTGAAAGTTGACCAACTGGTTGCAACTTCCAGGCCATGTTTTACTAGTCTTGGCAAAATAACCTCAGTGAAGAATTTCCTTCTCCTAACATTGCATTTAGTTACAACACTTCAGCCTTTAGTCCCAGAAACAAAAAGGGATCAAATCTTATCTCAGAAAGTTCAGATAATACTCGTGATCTAGATTTTTCTGATGTTACCTTCAGGTCATTATCAGTATATGTTGGGTATTTCCTTACGTATGAATTCCTCTGGATGTTTATTCTGCACCATGCAGATCCCTTTTCCATAGGATCCTACTTTCCAGTTGTATGTCAATTGCTGCCACCAGCATCCCTCTTCTCCACTTATTCTCTGCACCTCCTGTACCCAGGAAGGAAGATGGGATTCTGTGGGATTGGACAGCTGTGGGCATTTCCCAACACAGTAACACCCAGTTCTTACATGTCAGCTATTACACCCCCCCTTAAAAATACAATGGGAACCTGAACAGTCACCTCATTTGTGGCAGGGAAAGAAATAATGTTTATAATATTTTTTAAATAATGGAAAAGGAGAAAGAAACTTTTCTTGAATCTAAGCTATTTTGGACAGTTACAGCTTTGACAGCTAGAGCTTTTACAATCCTAGATCCTCTTATCTCCAGCCATAACAAAGTTTTTAAGCAAATAAATAAACATTACCACAGAAGTAGAAGAATGTCACATACTAATTACAGTCATAATTTGTGAGGAAATTAAATTGTTGTGATCACTGACAGGGAAAATAATACACACTACGGTATTTGTTCAGAACAAATATAAAAGTAAAAGCCAAAATCAAGCAAGAGTAACATTTCTCTTTGAACTTCTAAATTGTTTGTTTCAATTAGAAACTAACAGGCAGACACAACAGAAGCTGACCACCTCAGAGAGATCAGAAAGGCTTTCTTCACATCTCCTCAGAGAGAACATTTGAAATTGCAAATCAGATCATGGAACAAGCACAGATCAGTAACAGAAACCTCCTCCAGTCTGAATTTAATCCAGCTCTGTGACTCTAGTGAAGCTACTTTAGGTATCCTGGTTTAATAACCTCCTTTACAATAAAAAAAAAAAAAAAAAAAAAAAAAAAAAAAAAAAAAATTTAGCTACTAGTTTTTATGAAGTATCTTAATATTTAGTTTCCAGGCAAGTTTAGAAATTGGGCACATGTCATTTCCTTCATTTTACCACAGGCTACAGCACAAGAGCAGCAGTGCTGCCCCAGGTCAGGAGCAGAGCTGGAACAGCAGTGCTCAGCTCAGTGATATTCTGTGGTCCTCTGGTCCAGAAGGCAATCAGAAAACAGAGGCACCACTGCCCCCGATCACCAGTTTGTCCAGGTTTCTATTTGTACCTCTGAAAGCAGTCCTGACCAGCTAATCTGGAGGGCACACAGTGAGGAACCAGAACCAAGTAGCAGGTTCAAAGTTCTGATCCTGAGCACCTAAGGAAACGAGAAACCTCTTTCACTGTATATCCATTTTCCCCTTATATTAATCTAGAGATGCACCCTCTTCACCCTTCTCCACCTCAGTGTATATGCACTACTCAAAAAGTCCCAATAAAATCCAAATATGGTTATAATTTTCCATAAACTGTACAAAATCAGCTCCTTTTTGAGATGACACTTTGTTTCAGTGTTTGGTTTCTCCACTTCCACACACGCTTCAGATATCCTAAAATGGCACAGGGACGCTTGAGCTTGATTTATTGCCTTGATTTGTTGAACTGAGCAATGACAGAGCTCCCACTTGACAAGTTTTCATTTCTTCATGGCAAGTAATTAGCCTTCATATTGCCAAAGGGCCCTTCAGCTGCCCTGTCAATGCTGCTCCAACCTAATGAAAATACATCATCTAATCATAGTAAGACATTTACATTATTCACATGCTGCTTTCCAGTAGCCTCTCATTAGCTCCAGCCTGCTTAACTTTGCTGGTTTATTTGTTGCAGCAAAACAAAAAATATGATGCTCAAGGAGGAAGGGAATCACCCACCTGCAACTGTGCCTCTCTGCTGGGTTAAAATGAAGTCTTCTGACACCCCCATGCCAATGATTTTGAAGAGAGAATGTGAGGATAGACACCCCAGCACACATTCCTGGCTATAAATTGTCTTTTTAGCCTTCACAGAGCTGCATCCAGTCATTAGGCACAGTCACAAATAACAGGTAGTGTTATAATCCACACTTCATCACAGTCATAATCCCTCTCCTGCCTCTTCCTCCTGACAGGTGCTTTACAGCTCTCTGATCCTCATACCGACCTCATCTCCTACCAAGCTGCCAGTGCTCTAGCAGCAAACAAAATCTATAACCACATCCCTGCCTCCTCCCTAAATGCCTGGGGGCAGGATAAATGTCAGTTCAACAACCCTGCTAACTCTTTCAGGCTAGGACCAAGCCCTGCAGGCAGACAGTCCAGCTGGGGAGGAAGAGGAGCAGTGAGGGCATGTGCCCGAGCCACAGTGCTGCCAGGTTTATACTGAGGAACATGGTCTGCTGAGCAACCCCATAAAACCACACAAACAGTGTTCCCCCCCAGAGATTTGCAAAGTACCTCAGCACCTTAGCACACATCATGCACAGACCTACCCAAATAACTTTAATACAGCCAATGCAGCTGACAAGAGCAATTCTGTCCAGCAACAAGATCTTCAAACTGTACCAGACCACCTTGGACCCCTGGTTAGGAAGACAGATTGTGCAAGAAAAATCACCTGGTGAGAGTGAACAGACAAGCTGCCACAAAATACAAATTCAGCCAGGCTTTCTTATAAACAAATCATGGTAGATCTTTTCAGAACTCTTCTAGCATTCCAATCCACAGATTAAGATTTTAAGGTGCTTTCTCCATCTTGCAATTATTTTGTTTGTTTCTGGGACAGGCAACTCTTCCACATCCACATAGAACTGGTCTGTCTCTTGATTGGGAGTCTGGACTGTCAGAGAGAGAAATTAGAAAGCAAGGCATCATTATGAAGAAAATCTAATTTCTTCATCTAGAATGGATGATGAAGAAAGATGAATTTTACCTTGTAGACTTCAAAGCTATCAGTGAACTGCTTAACCTATAGCAAGCAGTTTCAGTCTGCCACCAGCAAGTATTAAAAAGAGGGATGAATCCTACTAAGAGACAAGCACCTGGCAAAGATATTTCTACAGAAAGCTGATTTCTTCAGAAGCTACCTAATGGCCAGTGAAGTATTTGGAGAGTTTACATTCAAGAAGAAGCCAATTTCCATCTGGACTGCCAGAGCCTTGCTCTGGTTATGCTGGATAACAATCTAACTCTAGGTGGATGCAAAAGGGTAAAATAGGGAATGAGCCCCCTCCAGCTCTACTAATCTGTGGCTGGTGGCTTTCCTCAGACCTTGCCTTCTCCAGGAGACATAAAAGAGGGAAAAGCAAATCTCACCATCCTCTGCTTAATCCTAACAGACAAGGATAGTGAGGAAAAGGTGAAGCACATTCTCAGTCTCTGCACTCCCACTGGATTCCACACCTGAGAAATACAATTGGAAATATTCATGAACTGGGCATATTGCTCCCAGCAAGTGAGAGATAACGGATAAAACCAGCGTCCTCTAAATCCCACATTCTTCCCTACAGATCCTTTGGGGAATGATAAAGACACATCTAACTCCAAGTTCCAGTTTCCTGCTTCTGCCTTTTACTGTCCATAGAAGGAATGCCTCATCATCAGTCTGCTACTTACTCTTTTGTTTTATTTCAGCTTTCAGGACAAAAAATTCCCTGATGTAAAAAAACTGTCCATTAGAGCAAATGGATGTGGTCTTCTGTTTGCTTGTGTTTATTTTTGCTGGTATTGCCTTTGATACTAATACTGTATCTTTCTTTCAATCTTCAAAGCACTGGAACACTTTCTACTGCCTACTTAAGAAATATGAGATATTCATAAAGCATTACTTGGGAGTAACAGAAATTGAGTTGTCCTACAGCCATGTATTCTGACAAAAAAAAAAAAAAAAACAGTTTAATGAAATTCATGCTATACAGTTTATACAGTTTAAGTGTTGCTATTCCAACTGTGAGCAACTAGATACTTCATCCTGAGCTTGCTTTTCAAGGCAATGCCTTAGGAGGGTCTTTAGTTATAGTTCCTTACTCATTTCAGAAGTTTCCCCATGCCAGTGCTATTATGCATAAGCATCCTTGGAAGATGTGGCAGAAAGAAGATATTGGGCTTCTGCTATTAAGGCCAAAGGCTGCAGATAAATAAGGTTGTGGGAACCCAAGGGAACACGCTGTATTTCTTCTAATTGCTTTTTTTCATTTTCAATCTGAATGTACAGTGACAAAAGCCTACTGAAATTTCAAAGTAGGGGAAGAAAGAAGGGTGAGAACAGAAAAGTAATCACTTTTTCAAGTTTCCTTAAGCCCTAAGGGACATTCAGTGTGAAATCTTGAAAGTCAAAAAGTAGGTTCTGCTTTTCTATCTGAGTGATCAGAAAAAAAGAAATATGCTACATTTGCCTGATAATTAAATCCTAAATGTAAAAATGAAAAAAGTAAGAGCTGAGATTTCAATGACAAAAGAAAATCCTCCTTCTTTTCTTTCCTTTGACCTACTTATTATCAATTTCATTGAAATCTTGCTGTGGGTCATGTAAGCTCCAATGCCTCTCCTTTAAGCAGTAGGGAGCTTTCTTGTAGGCTGAAGGTTGTATGGCAGATAAAAAGGATCCCCAAGATGTGGGGGCTTTTCAATCTTATTGAAATTTTGTCTCCCTGTTCTGCATTTCTTTATGAGGCTTCAGTATATTTATGCCAGCTCTGGAATTCTCATTCCTCCACTTTTTTTTGGTGGTTTTTTTTTGGTTTTTTTTGGGTTTTTTTTTTTTTTTTTTAATGGCATTCTTATTTCCTTTCTCTTTTCTTTTATGAGAAATCTCCCTAATATTTGGTCACATCTTCCTTCCTTGATTCCCTGTGTTGAGGGGATGCTGTCATTCCCTCTTGCATGTAACCCATCCAGGAAATGCTGGAATTTCTTTTCTCAAAGTACATTGCACAGCTCAAAACCAGAGCTGTTTGCAACAGCACTGGAGGGGCTGGATCTGGTTTGCTCACAGAGCTCCCAAGTCCTGCTTAACTGCAAAGAGGTGTCCTCACAGATGACAATTCTCATGCAGACAGCTCATCTCTGAAAAGTTTCTTGTACTCACCTTGAAGAACTGGTGGAAGCAGGGGGAAAAGCTGTGTATCAGGGACTTCTTTCCTGGTTTGAATATTCTCAGTGGCTCTGAAACTACAGTTTGCAAAGGTGGGGTGCAGCCAAGATGGGAAGCACAGATACAGATGCCAGCTGGAAGGCAGTGGCAGGGCAGAAGATGATCTATTGTTAGATCTTGACAAGCTGGCACTAAGTCCTACAAGCTGCTGAGTTAATGAGTCAGGAGAACTGGACTGGAACAAAGACATCTCTCAGGATAAAACTGATGTCCTTCAGGGACTGAACCAGAGGCCTTGGAGAGAGGCTGGGTCAAGAGGAATTGCAGTTAATCAGTATCACCACTTCTTGCTGCAAAGCAGCCACAAATCACTTTCATTGTGAGATTGTCTCACCTCAGAGACCTTTACAATACACCTTTCTGAAGCATCTTCAAGCAAAACAGATTCCTCCATGGAGCCCTTAAATACAATTTTCAGCTCATCAGTGTGTTACAGTCCTTTGTGTAACTCATGTGAGTCTAAGTAATAGAGAGATTCTGCTTGCAGCAACAAAGCAAACACTAAATCTCCTTTTTAATTCATGTAAGGCTTATGCAGAGCCAGTGTGTTTTTATAGCATTGCCAAGTAACCAAATATTCTGCTTTTCCCTGCTTCTCTTGGTCTTGCTGAGTTCCTCCTCCTTGTGTGAATTGTGAAGACTAAACTAGACACAACTGAGAGTAAAAAAAAAAATCACCACTGTTTTAAACTTTTTAGCAGCGTTTTTCAATATTTTCCTTATTTTTTCCTGTTGAAAACCTCCAAAAGAAGAGTTAAAAAAAAAAAAAAGAAGGAGAGGTGGAGGGCAGTGATGTCACAGGCATGATCCAAAACCTAGTGGCTTAGATATTCTTGACATGCCCACTTCTCTAGTCTAAGCACCCCAGTGAAGGAGTCAGCCAAAATGCAATAGAAAGGATTTCTACTTTCTATTCCTGCATTCTCACACAGAGGAACAACCCAAGAACTCTGACAAACAGAACAAAACCAGAACAGAACATTATAAGGGCTTCAAGATATTACTTCTGATATCATTTTCTCATCACATTGTCACATCTAGATTAGATGTCCAGCATGTAAGAGGCTGCAGAAGCTAGATACAACAAACATTTTTTATCATATGGTAAGAGATAGCAGTAAAGCTGCCAAATACCATACATCCAAAACACCAACCAGAAGAGTTAATAGAAAACTCACTTCAGTAGACATAACTCCCTTATTTTCTTCACAGACCTGCCACAGAAAGTATATTAGCAGAGTAAAAACGTGATTCTTGCTGAATGACATTACTTGTGGTAATTATGAGATCAAGAAATTCGGGGTATAACCTACCTTCTTTGTTTTTTTGTTCAATCACAGAAATTCCATTAGAAAACAAGAAAACTGGTGTGAGGATGCTTCTCAGCAGTGTTTGGGTCACAAAGTAGGAAAATTATGATAACATGACAGGCCTTTTTTAAAAAACAAGATATTAGAGATATCATCACAGAGTTTACATAAAGTGTACAAGACATAGTGCAGCCAATTAATGCATCTAATCTGCATGGATAAAGTCCATTTAATGTATATGCTTAGAGTCCCTATTTGAAATGGCTGATGTGAAATCCTTAAAAGAGTTAACCCAGAAGTTCCTGTGCCTGAGTATCCATGCAGAGTGGAAATTAATCACAGTTAAAACAAAGCTGGGTGGAAGTGAAATTACTGGCTCACACACCAGACAGGATGACAGAAAGGGGGCTTAAGTACCACTCTTAAAAGTCTAAAGGTTCTGCTATAGAAGGGAAAGACATAACCCCAGTGTCCCTCTAAGCCCTGAGGTCAGTATTCCTCCCAGAAGCACAAAAGCAGATAAATGCTCCCTGCATTCTGACCACTCTGATCTGTTTTATGTAAACCCTGGCTGAGCTGTTTTTACAGCTACTGAAAATCCTCATATTCAGCTTAGAATTTTGGCATTACAGATGCCAGCCCAACATTTAAGACCAGGAAAAGGTATACTAATAATACAGCACTGGATAATAGTATTTTAAACGTTTTTTCTCATTAAGATCAGCTAAAGTTGTTCACACCTTCTAATAAGTGTCCCCTATGTATTCAAGGAATACAAATTGAACTAGAGGAGATACATAGTTTTTATATAATTTATTAAAATAAATCATAATTAGTATAATATCAACTGTTGATTCTTGTTTTAAAATGAGATGAAAGAACAAATAAAAAAGGTATTTTAATTAGATATTTCTTCATGATAATATTCTTATCAGTACTCATTTCTTAACAAATGCAAGGCAACCATGTCATTTTAGGAAACAAGGCTGGGAAATAATTACATCCTTAAATAAAACTCAAAAAACTCCTTATCCTTTTCTTGTTGCTGGAAGGTGAGAAAACATAAAAAATGCACAAAGGTACAGTTGCTCCAGTGCAGCCCCAAAGACTCTTGCTTCTTGCAGGTCATTTTAACAACACATTTATGCGTCAAATCTAAAATGTCAATGCTTTGAAGTGCCAAGAAGGAAAAGAGAAGTAATACTGGAAGTAAAAAATCACAGCTCATAGGGACATGTCAATTTATTATTTACTAAGCAAATTTGATTAGGACTTATAAGGACTTCAGCTATGAACTTTGGTGAGTAATTTTAAGGCACATCTGAAGAAAGACTTCAGTTCCACAGTCCTGCCTAATTTTCATCTGAGCAATGCAGATTCAAGTTACAGGCCTCAGAATCACCATGCAAGTGACACTCCACAGATTCTTCACCTTTCTTTCTCTGTCCTGTGTGCTCTCTTCTCCACTTGCTGAGCTCTGCAAGAAAGTGTCTGGCTTCCCCCACACCTTTAATGGGGACAGTAGATGTCTGGTTTAGCTTATGTCACAATGTCCTGGATGAAGTGATGAGCAGTAATTTTAAAGCCAGTACAACTCAAAAAGTTTGCTCAAAAAGCAAAGCTAAGCTAAACTGTTGGGCCAGCACTGTTGAGACTCAGGCTTTAGGAACAAAATTCCAGGTTGATGCAAACACAGCCCCATCATTAGAGAAGGAAGAGCTGGAAACTGAAGGACTACAGGAATGTGACCTCTAGAAATTGATGGGCCCCGACAGCATCCACTGAGGATGTTAAGAGAGTGATTGCTGTTGTAAGGCCATTCTCCATTATCCAACAGCCATTCTCCATTCTCCATTATCCAACAGCCATTCTCCATTATCCAACAGTCATTCTCCATTCTCTTATTTCCCCAAACTTTGAGAAGCAATGAATATATAAAGAAAGAAACTTATTGTTTTATTGCCACACTCCATGCAGAGACAAACATTGCCTTATTGACCTCAGAAGCCACAGGACAGCTTAAGACACTGAAGAAAACAGTTTTAGAAAGGCAAAAGCAATGGGTCCAGAGGGAAAAGGGGCTGAAATACAATCCTCAGGTTTTGCTCAGATACTCCTTGAAGATTGTTGACGATCTTCAAGGGATTGAACACAAAAATTCCCACCAACATAATATGAGCAGTTAATTGAGAGCACAAAAAATGGAAGTAGTGTAGGGAAAGAAGAAAATAATCAGAAGAAAGAATACAGGCATATTAATCCATGCCCAGCCTGTAACAAACAGAAGAAACCCCATCAAAAAAGTTTAACTTCAGTGGAGAAAACAGCCCAAAACCAACCAAGTTTAAATAAAAGTTTAAAAAGGAAGAAGCAAAAAAGAAATGGCAATTTCACCTTCAGATAAAAGCTACTAAGAGAAAAAGAAAGTACAGAATGTAAAAGAATATTTTCTTTAAAAAATTATTTTACATATTTCAATTCTCATGTTCCCCTTGGGGTTTGCATATTTGAGTCACACATTTATCCAATTAAAATGAAAACTCTGCATTATCCTTTAGGCGAGGACAGCTGCCAACTGCTAAGTTTTATAAAGTCTTTAATCTTGTCCATAAATATTTAACAAGAACTGGTTAGTACACAAGCCAAAGTGAAGTAAGAAATCAAAGGCATGAGCTCTGCAATAACCTCTGTATTGTCTGAATGGAGAGGAACTACTTGAACAAAATTATTACTTTTCTGTCTTTATGTTAAAATTATTTTTAGAATGTATTCAGGCAACTTTTCTGATCATTTTCCCATTTTCTCCTCCTCGTGTAATATAAAAAAGAGAAAGGAAGAACTAAACATTTCAAAACTGAGATAAATCTCTCTTTTCCAAAGAGAGTTTACAGCACAGCAAAGTGCCAATCTCTGCCATTTTATCCTATATGCTTTAGGGGTTAATTAACTGTTTCTCAACACAGCTTTCAATAAAGGGTAACATCTTCTCATGATGCAGGTGCAATGAGTCTGCAGGTGTAGCCTACTCCAGGTCTTTGCATCATCAGCACAGGCTGGCATGTGAGATGCTGTGTAAAGCCCACAGCAGCAGCAGCAATGCTCATACTGAAATATCATTTCCAATGATATTTACCAGTTTGACTGCCAAGCTGGCAGCATAAGTCACACCCAGGAGTGAGGAGGAGCCCTGTGATTTCTGTTTCCATGAATTATGTGCACAGGAACGTAGCTGGGAGGAGGGAGCCTCCAAAGGCACATGTTTGAGGAAAACAGTGATGCAGCAGCCACATGCCAAGCCAGGGAAAATTGGCAGCTCTGGCCTGGACATAGAATATTCCAAAAAGTGCTGAGCTGAGGGACTTGTACATTTACATTTTTAAGACTGCATGCCTTACGTAGCATCATTTTCCCAAGAAGCAGAGGAATATTCCTGATGGCTACAAGGAAATGGTATCCAGTGCTCCCTGGCAGGCCCAGGACACCAAACCTCATTGCCATGGCCTGGACTATCAGTTCCCCAGGGTTTTACACCTATAGCACTAGGGAGAACAGACAACATAAGGAACAAGGATGAAACAGCACCTTCTAATCCTCTCTACCAGTGATGGACAATCCATGCCCAAGACAGATAGTAACAGCTGCTGACTCACACTTGCAGATCTCTTTTTTTTCCAAATATTTTCAAACAGAGTAACATATTTTTGTGTCTAAGTGGATTTAGCCTGATTTCACCTTCACCTCAAAGAATTATTGCAGTTGAATTTTTCCTTGGATTAAATATATACTGCTAAGTATAATCAAACTGAGGAAAAGTCCTTTATCATGGCCTTAAAAAAATAACCATTACAGTGAGTGCATAATTTCTTGCCCATTCAATTGTTGGGCCTGTAGAAACTCAGAATTGAGATACAGGACAGTGAGCAGTCTCAGACTAATACAAAATATACAACAGCAAGCACTGTTGGTTTGAGAGTAGCTCTTCAGATATCACACTATTTCAATGGGCAGAATATTGAAAACTGTAAGCACAAGCTCTCCAAGCACAGGCTACTGAAGAAGAGGATCCCCAGATGATCTTATGACTCCCTGTGCTAAAAGCAGGTGTCTGTTAGATGTACCCAGCTCAGGTGAGTCAGAGAGATGCTCTTAAAATGATTGTTTTTTACTAGGACTGCTGCAGTAGATATTAAAAAAAAATATTAATTTTAATTTCCATAAAGATTGTATCACTCATAACAAAATAAAAAAAACCACTGTGTCAGAAAGTCAGCCTTGATGTAAACAGTTAGATATTGGAACTGCACTCAAAAACCACAGCTGCATATGCTATAAACTGATTATAAGGCACTCCCTGGCACAATGGAGCAAAGCATGCCCTAGAGCTTAATCCTCTTGCTTTCAGAATCAATAGAAATATTCTTCTCAATTTAGCAAGATGGGATGAAACCACTAGAATCAGCTTCACAGAACTGGCAGAGTGAATTGTGAGGAATGCTGGAGATGAAATTAAATGCAAAGGGTCATTTCCAGGAGCTTTGTGAGTGACAGGTGCTTTTCAGAACTTTGCATTTTCAATTTTAATCTGAAACCTGAAAATAAAGAGGCATGGTTTTTCAAAACAAGATCTTTGACCATGTTGTTTGGGTGGGAGGCTGGGAGGAAGACAGGCAAAAGAAAAGAGTTCTTATGAGATTTCTGGGGAAAAAAAGCCTTGATAAATTCAAAATCACCAGCCATTAATGAAAAAATATGACTCATTCTCCCATCTCTGTCACTGATGAGTCAAGAAAGCTTGAAAAATTATGGTTGGAAGTACAGGTGACTGCAAGTCTCTCTGAAGTTAATGAAAGCTGCAGAGACTAAGCACAGTGGGAAAAGTCAGGTTATTAATATCCCTGCACCAAAATTTCACATATTTAGAAGAAATTCTGAGGCAGTACTGACTTGCCTTCTTCAAGTAATTAAAATAAGGCCTTCAAAACACATCCATGAAAAAAACACTTTAATCCTTCTGAAGACAGAGTCAAAGTACAAAGCCTATGGCTTATCCCACCCAATCTGTGATTAAAATGCTTTTGAAACTTTGAGCCCTTCACAGGACTGTGAATAATTGAACAAAGGAATTCACTGCTATGGTCAAGGTGAGCAGAACTTGATAAATATTTTCATGGAAGAACTTATCCTCATAAGAAAATTTCATAGCAGAGATTCATTTCTGACATGTATTAATTATAGATGAGTGAGCTCAATGCAAAGATAAGCTAGGCTGGGTAGGTACCAGGAACGACTCAAAATTTGCACTTATCCTAGGGAGCAAACCCACTTTGGTCAATGCAGAGCCCCTCAGGCTCACAAGCCCTTAGGGCAGAGCTAATTATAAAGTTCAGACAAAGCAGCAAGAAGTGATGAGCTTGACAATTCCTCTGATAGAGAAAACAATCCAGGGGATACCCGTGGAAGGCTGAATATAATCAAAATGAGGTGAAATGTATCAAAACTGAAGAAGGCCATATGAAATCATTGATATCTGGGTGAATAGAGCTGGGTAAGCAGGAGGCAGTCCCATACTTTGCAGTGAGGGGCAGACAAAATCAGGAAGTTACTTCTTTTTTCTATTCAATGAAAATTTTTCTTCAGCAAAAGTACAGTTAGTGTGCCGAAGGGCAGCGTGACTAACTGAGCCTGAATTAGCTGTGCAGAGCAATAAATACTGCTGGGTGAAGCCTTGGCTCTGACAGCAAAGCTGTGAGTGGATGTAAACATGTGCAGTTCAGCTGTAGAGGCTGCCAGTGACACAGGGTGGCTGCGAGTGAAACGTGTCCCACAGGGAGGAGAGGGAGCATTTCCCCCCAAGGGCTGAACTGCTCAGCAGAGCAAGATTTGTCTGCCAGAAGAGAGGCACAGACACCCCTCTGCCATTTTGGGTGTCCCCTACAGATAGTACACATAAGACTTTGTACAAGAATAAACAATTTGAAGTGCAGCACATACTGGAATTCTGTTTTTACCTGATGCTACATTGGAAAAGATTGCAATTAAGCAAATAGGAACTTCCAAAGCAGCACCAACTGCCTTTAACTGACACTATAACTGATTCCTTCAGCAAATAGCCAGCAATTGCCTTTATTTTCTAGCTTCCTTCTCCACTACAGTAATTGAATCCTTGTTAACAATTTTCAGGAGGAAATCTGAACAAACTAATCTCTGCTAAAGCGCTTCTGCTCACAGCTGTGCAAACTGCAGTGCTTGAGAGAGAGAGGGAGACATATTAAGCCTTGAAATTCTTCCATTTACTAGCCTCATGCCAATGAGAAAATGGAACATTTTAATTGACTTTTGAAAGAGTGTTTGCAAACTGCTGATCTAGAAGGAAAGCCCTGCAAATCATTTGCCATAGATTTCTTACACGACTAGTGAGAAATCTGTCAGAAAGCAAAACAGCCACAGCAACTGAGTAGTGCATAAAGATCAAGGTAAACACTGTTTTTCATAAGCTTCAGCCAGAGCTAAATGTAGCTTTGATTCAGCAGCAACTGAAGCATTTTGCACCAGTGTCATGCACACCATTTAAGCTTCCATTGAAAAGGGAAAACCCAGGAAAACTCAGGGAAATAGGAAAATATAAACAGATACAGATGATCTGATTTATAGTGTTTGCCTCTCAGGTAGAAATTCAGGTTGCTTAAGCAACTATCTGCTTGTTCTCTAATTTGGAGGAACTCTACACAAATTATCATAAAACTTAGGAATAGAGTGGATACTCTCATCTCATTCTGATAAGAATTGATTCAGCATAATTCAAGCTCCTCGAACAGACCACTGCCACACACCACCATGAGGCAGCACACATAGATCTACTCTAATGTGAACTTTCTGTAATAAATTATTTGGATTTCATTCTAAAACTACATTTCTGATAATGAAATGTGTTACTAAGCTCAGAGATGCTTACAGCTGCAGAGGAACATGCACCAGAGTGACCAGTAATGAAAAGCATAGAACGATACAAGCCACACCTTTGCACCCCCAGACCAGGGAATTATATTTTGGGTCATCTTGACAGGCTGGATTGCAATACTTCATATTTTAGCCAGAATATACTTGTGACTTATAGTGATGGTTCCCTTCTACTCAGCCCCAACAAGACACATCTGGAGTCTTGTGTCCAGCTCTGGATTGTCCAGACACAGGCATGTGATGCACTGAATCTGTGATATGGTGAGCCTGCAAATCATCACAAAGACTACTAAGGGCTTTTAGATACAGGTAGAAACTTAGAGAGCTGAGGCTGTTCAGGCTGGAGAAAGGAATGCTCAGGGTGGTCTCAGCAATGCAAAATAATTTCTGAAGGGAGAGTAAAAAAAACAGACTCAGACTCTTCTCAGCAGTGCCTGTGATCAGACAAAAGGCAATGGCCACAAACTGAAATACAAACATATGTATTTGTAAATAAATTTATAAATAAGAGAAAGCTTTTTCACTCAGAGGGTTCTCATACTCTGGAACAGGTTTCCCAGAGTGGCTGTAAAGTGTCCATCTTTGGAGCTATTCCAAACCTGACTGGACAGGAACCTCAGCAATCTGCTTTAGCTGCCTCTGCTTTCAGAAAGGCAGCTAGATTGGATTATTTGCCTTCCCCCATCAACCATTCTAGGATTATGGAATTTTGGTTAATTATCTGCATATCTTTCAGTGAGGTAGTTCAAAATTATGAGATGTCTATTATTTAATTTAAGAAATGCATGTATGCCACTGGGCAGGACACATTTGATGCTGTGTTTGACAGCTGAAGTCAGGGAAATGGATTTGAAGTACACTTTATATTGCAGTGCATTAGTGTGACTGTTCCTACTGTCTAGGGACTGTTATTAGACAGAAGTACCTGAAAAAATGGATGCCATTGCTCTTTCCAAAGTAATATGTCTATGAAAGAGTTCAGCTTCTTTGGTAATGCACAAAGAAACTGTAACTCATATTTTATATTTTTCAAAGCTTCCATAATTCAAAGATACCAGCACTTACATGTTATTGATCACCCTTACAGCTCCTAAGTTCTGGGACTTGTTTCTCAGAGCCAAGGATCACCTTTTTTTTCCCTCTAATACATCCATATTTTTCATTGAAGAGCTGGTTCATCCACAGACAAACACTTGTACTCAGCTGCTGCTTAACAGCAACCACTGCCTCTCTGTTTTTCCTCTTAGCTTTACTGTGATCTCAACAGCAATTCTGTAATGATTGATCTTACTTAAATATAGTGCATACCTGTCTCAAATAGCACAAATATTGAATTACAAAATGCCACCTTCCATTCTGGTATTTCTCTGCCTTGGTTTTCTTTCTGAATCTGCTAGTCTCATCTATAAACTTTTTTGGATCAAGAAGCATTTCAACTAAAGCACGCAGGTGGACAGAAATAGTAGGAAATATGAACAATAAATCTCTCTCACTGCACGCTGAAAGAAGGCCTTGGCTTCTCTCTGCATGTGCATCTTCAGCAAACAGATTGAGATGATTGAACACAGGAAGATTTTCCCATGGAGAGGAGGGAATATAATCAGGTAGGACTTGAATAAATATATTAAAAAACAAACTAAAATGAAACAAAGTCCCATTTTCTCTAGAAAATTCAATATAATGACTAGACTTCTCCATCAATCTCCTCCCTGTCAGAAGTATTAAATGCTGATATGGTGCCAACTTACCTGGTCAATAGTGAGTGGCTGGGCTTGGGCTTGGAGGGGTCTCATTAGCATTCAGTAGAACTACAGCATTCTGCAGCAGGGACAAGACAGGAACGGGGAGGGAGAGAAGATAGAAGGAAAAAAAGTATTAGGACAAATATTATTCCTTAAATTACACAGTAGGTTTTCATGTTAATGGATATCCCCTTGCAGACTTCATGCTAAGCAAAAAATTGGCTTAGAAAATACCAAAGACTCAGCATGATTATTTTTGGTGATTATGTTTTGGCAGGAATTTTGGCAGCCTTATTCCACACAGACATGTAAACATATCCTTCACTCTGTAAACAAGCCTCCATTACAGCCAGAATGACTTCTACTATTGTTCTCTTCTCTCTCTGCTCCTCAGACAACACCAGCTTTTCTTGAGCGAAGAACACAATCCAAGATCTTAACAGCACCCCAGAGCCAGACTCTGTTTTTTGGTGCTATCAGATTTTATATATATTTGTATTACATATTTTCTTAAGGATTATATGTATTTATTTTCACCCTTGAAGCTTTTTCAACTGGGCCCAAAATTTGGTAGTTTATGCCTTTAATGAAATACTAACCTTTTCAAGCAAAAATCCACCTTGCTTAGCACGGCACCTGGACTGTCGCCATGATCAATCCCATACAGAACAGTCAACCTATTTCCTTCTGCTCCTCTGGCATTCCTGTTATCTGGAGCTTTCCCAGTCCCACCCTAACCAGCTGTGCTGCCTGCTGGGGTAGAATGCAGTCACAATCCTAGTTTCACCTCTACAGACTCACACAAAATTTGGTAGGTGGAATTAGCAGTACAATTTCTTAAGAATTTATGGGAAGTGCATTCACTGCAGAAGAAAGCAGAGAGATGGAAGTGTGATGAAGATATGAGTTTAGATAAAGTTCCAATTTGTAGTTTTACATGGTGTCAGTATAAAAAACAATAACTTCCATGTAAGTCTCCTCTCTCACGAACATTGCTGGATATGGCAAGAGATTTCACTTTCAGATTTTGTCACTTAGCAATTTATAGACACATCTACAGCTGGTTCTGATTGATTACTTCTACCTGTTTCCAACACCCTACCTGAAATTTTATAAAATATAATGTCAGGAGTTTACTGCAGATCTATTAAAAGGGACCATAAGATTTCTGATCCCCATTTGTATTGAAAATCAATAACTAGGCATAAAACAAGAGATTTGTTATTAAAATGGAAAGTCAGGAGCCCACAAATCTAGGTTATATTTCTGGGTTGAGTCTAGGTGCCTGTGTGTCCAAGTATATAATTTCATTTTTTTTGTTTCTAACTGCCTTTATAAAATGAAGAATTTAATTTGTAGAAGGCTTGCAAAGGTAATGTATCATTTATAAAGTCCTGAATTCTTCAGGTGGAAGGGCAGTCTGGTGTCACCAGACTAACAACAGGTGGCTGATAAACTGAATAAAAAACAAGTGAAATGGGAAATATTAGGAATAAAGTTAGGCACAAGGCAACTAGTCAAGGCCAGTTCAGTTGCCCTGATTCCTTTCCTTTTTGAACACTGAATAAGGCAGGTACTGTAGAGAGATAAAATAGGATGTTATAATTGAAGACAGTGGACATATAGTTAATGTTGCATGGACAACCATAAATCTGGCAATTTTCAGCCTCAAAATACTTGATTTTGCAGCCTAAGCAACTGTCTTAAAGAACTTCATTGCTCCAAATAAAAGTAGAATAACACAGAAAAGCATAGTTTTGAAATGGGAATAAATTTAAATAACGTAATTTCTATTTAATTTTTACCTGTCCCAAGCTCACATCCCCAAAGTCATTTGTTAGCCATTCTGTGGACAGGGTTACTAATCCCACAGCCCCATGGGGGTCTGCCTGTGTTTGCCTGAATGAAGAAGGTATCACTGACCCCTGAAAGGCTCCCAACTCATGGATCACACAAGCATTTGCCAAAGAGATAAAATGGATATAACACCTCTCACCTCCCCCACATTCTGCCTTTGTGTCTTCCATGACTTTGCCTCTCCCTGAGAAACACCAATCCTGGCATCCACGTCCTATGCTGCACCCCAGCCATTAGCACCTGGAAAAGTCCCAGAGACTTCATTTAATTCTTTTTTGAACTGAACCACGCATTTCTGTGAAAGAACAGTCCTGCAATGTAAAAAAGGCAGAGAGATCTAAAGCTTACACTGGGTTGCTCTTTCTTGCACCACACTCTCATCAAGGGGGAGGCTGTGGAGGTCGCAGGAGGTGCTGGTTTCCCCGGTGTAACACCCTGGCTGTCAGTGTATTTGCACAGCTGTGACTTAGCAAATGGGTCTGATGCTAAAGAGAGACTAGGAAAGAAGTGTTTTTCTTTGTGGTATTGGCTGAGCAAACCTCACAGGCACTGTGCTAACAGTGAAAAATCATTCTGAGGTGTCTCTTGTCATGCTAGCCAGTGAGTATTACTCTCTGAGTGCAGCCTTGTTGAGAAGGAAGAGGCAATCATTACATAGATACTTTTTGATCTACAGTGGATTTTAAGGTAGAAGGATGTATTTGAAAGTGAGAACACAAGAAATGCTGCTTCGTCTGGAATGAAACAAGCGATGGCAAAAAAGACAAGACTATCATGAAATACTTTCTTCTGCAGCATGAACAAACAGCTTCAGCATGTCCTTCACAAAGCCTTGATGGCTGACCCAGACCCTATAGAAATGAACAGCAGATTTCCATACAGAATGTTGCTAGTTTTCATCCTGCTGTGACTGCAGGATATATTTATACATTTCTTGCAACAGACACAGTATTTTGTACCTACTGACAATCAGCCACTGTCATTACCCAGTCCGTGGGAGGCTCACTGCCTTCCATTATACATGCAAAATATGTAGAACTAACTAGGCTGTGATATGGCTGCTTTCACCTACTTGTTTATCCTTGTGGAAGTGCTGTATGATTGACAGCAGACAAGCAACAGTGTAGGATCCTTACTAAATGTGCTTTTTCCAGGTCTCCTCATTATAATGGTGCATCTGGACTACATATGGCCCATAAAAAAAACTGTATATATGAATGTCCCTGTAGCTCTCCAGAATGGGCCATATCCAGCCTTGTCTCTCAGATTCACTCTTACATGTTAAAAAAAGCATTTCAGCTTATTCAGGAGAGTTGCAGCAATCAGACAGGTGTCCCTCCTGAAGCAGCAGGAGTGAGTGGCATAATATTTTTAACCTCTGCTGGCATTATATATATTCACTCTGGAATAAAAAATAGAAACCAAATAAATGGCTTGAAAAGTACAGCTGCAGTGAGCAGAACAGATGGACCTTCATTTCCCACAGTTGTGTCCCCAGTCCAGCCCAATCTCATCTCCCCAGACAAACAGAGCACTGGAGTTTCTATCTGTAACATGCAATTTTGCAGTGCACTAAAAGCAGACACAGAAAACATACACAACATGTGGAAAGATACCACCAGCTGCTAGTTCAGTTCATAGCTGCATTAGTAGTTTGCAGTAGTTTGCCTCCAAAAACCTGGCATATTTTGATGTTGCTTCTAGAAATACAGAGGTAGAACAGAATCACAATGAGGGAAAAAAAGATAATTTCAGCCATTTAAAAAAAATCAAAAGTCTGGGATTTTAAAGAGTAGATTCAACACTAAAATGAACTGAAAATTTTTGCAATTTTTTTTTATGATTTTTACAAAAATGTACTATTTTGTTTTGTTGTTTTGTTTTGTTTTGTTTTGTTTTGTTTTGTTTTGTTTTGTTTTGTTTTTTTACAAGAAGCAATTGATATGTGCCAAAATTTCCATGCCAATAAATGGAGCATTTCATTTGTCATTTCAGTGCCTTCATAATGGGGATTTTAGCTCGTGGCACTTCAATGAAACTTACTCCTTTACAATGCAAATACTGCTGTCAGATGGACAGTCATCAGTCAAAGCACCAACTAGCTCCTTTCTATGGAAAGCCTGAGTCACTCCTTTTTATATCAGAATTGAGCTACAGGAAAATGGCTGTGCCAGCTGTCCTACTCTAAGAAAATGTTTGATTTATTACAAAAAATACTTGAAATGATGAGAACCCACTGTCCATGACAGGTAGATGAAGGATGAAGGCACAGCAAGGGGAGAGACGCACTCTGCTGTGCCCCGTGCTGAGATGCAGTGGGAGCTTTCTGACAGTACAGTAAAAATCTGTAGGGGTGCTCAGGCTGCCTCTGCAGACTCTTTAGGGTCTAAGTAAAAAATCACTGCTTAAGCTTGTTTCTGCAAGTACAGACAAATCTAAGGGGGGGATCAACAGACCACCTGCTTGAGAAATGGTCTTTTTTTCTATTAAAAAGCAATGCATATTCAACATAAATATGAAGCCAGAGGGGGCTCTTTTTATTTACAACATTCTAGTTGAGGTTGGTTTCTATGGCAGCAGAAAGGAAGGGGTTTTATTTTTCCCATACACACCCTCCCAGAAGAACTATTCAACTGTTGAATTTAGAAAGAATTATTTAGCCTATTAAAAATCTTTTTTATTCCTTGATAGTATGCAAAAAGTGATAAAACATCAGCAGCTTGTTATCATATCCCACTTTTAACATTTCCCTCAATATGTCTGCAACTGTACTTTCTTATTGCTGTTCCGTGTTCCAAAAGAGGTGTTTGGAAATACAGCAAGGACATTTGATTATCCAGCACCAGCTTACATCAGAAAATCACACCGAATAATGATACTAAGCTGAGGAGAGTCACAAAATTAATTATAATTTACATCAGACCTTCAGAAGCAGACAGCTCTAGGTTGATAAGAATTACATTAAGGTTTGGATAAACAGCTATACAGCTGAAGATAATTTCTCCAATTAAAGGTATATACATTTACAATTTCTACTTTTGTGTAGATTATAGCAACAGCTATAATCACCAAATTATGTTGCAGATAAGGAAAGTTACATTCTAACTTCAAATTTGGTAAAAAGTCGCAGACAAAAGAGTCCACTTTAATTTTCCAGCACATTAGTGGGCAAATTCAAAGGCTCAAAGACTGTGATCTCTCTGCATTAGAAGACCAATATATTCTAATCTGGTACAATATGTAGATCCATGGTAAAAACAGAAATACGGCCTGGCAACCAGCAGTGGTGAAATACTACAAGGGCATATTTAGGATAGCAGCCCTGGACTATTCACTGTTAGGCACTTGGAGATTGATCTTATTTCCACTGAAGTGAACAATTATGTTTCTCTTCACGTTCATGGTAGAGATTTGACACTTTGACTAAATAGTTTCCTTGTTGTTTGACAGTCTTTTACAATAAAATGTGTCAAGCTGCACAGCTTCCCAGCACCAGAGGTGTGTCTATTTATAACCAACATCTGCTCAAACTTGTGCTCAGTCCAAACCACTACTGTGTCCATGTTGTGTGGACACAATTTGGGTTTAAATCTGCATAATCCCTTGATGTGTACTGAAAGAAGACAGTGGGAAAAGCTGGACCCCTGGTGTCCCTTTGCACAAGTCCAAATGCATCAATATCCAGTGCTGATAGCACAGATATGCTACATTTAAGCTGTCTGCTGGTACATATCCTGCTTGCTCTTGGAGCAGTGGCTGAGCTCAAGAAAACTTCTCATCTACAAGGTCTTTTCTGAGACCCTTTTGTGTGCACAAATAATGCAAGGACTCCTGCAAGTGCAGGCTATAGCCAACAATCAACACAAACACCATATGCACAGCTCAACATTTACCTTCCTCTCATGGCAGAATCCCTTAAATTCACAGGAGAAGCAGCTTTGATGCTGTGAAGATTATCTATGCATATTCATCCCATGCTTTGGAGGACCTCTTCCACCTTCTCAGCAGCACCAGACTAACATCTGGAACAGAACAAGTAAATAAAGGCCTCATAATATCTTTGGTGTTTTCAGGGGAATTGAGTCATGTGGAAATATTAGCATTAGCATAGTCTTGAGTGAACATGGTTATATGGACTTTATACCCTGTACTCATAATTCTTTGCAAACCTGGCCTTATAACCTTCAATACTGATGCCACAAATATTTACACAGATAAGGAGGTTTTGGGATAACCGAGTTTTGCTTAAAATGCAAAATCCCACATTTGAAACAGTGTTCAGCTATGTATACGTCTGTGTGAAAAGTGCTGCTCAATTTGGAGCTCTGCCTTATCACACCAATGTACTAAAACCATAACATCTCCTTTTATTCCAGGATGCCACATTGTTGAGATGTGCTCTGAGAAACTGTACTGGACAAACATCCCGTGAAGCCTTTCAGTTCTGCAACTGCTTTACTGCAAGGCTCTCCAGGCACAAAGAAGAGTGGCACCTCATCCCATTGACTGCACTGTGAATTACACTTCATTCCTTAACAAACCTCTCTCCTCCCCCTCTGAGATGGAAACTGTTCCATTTCTTTTTGAAAAAGAAGAAAAAACCTGAATTAAAAAGGTAGCAAAATGTATGGTGATTTGCCTTTTTCCCTGTCTACTGAGAACTGTCCTGGAGATATTCTCCTAAAGTCAGATGAAATGGAATAATATATTTTAATATCACTGAAAGCTAAGTTTGACCTTTAAATATTAATATTTAAATATTAATGAAATAGCAGGAGAAAGCAGACTGACAGGTGTAATACCAGTCAGACAAAATAGCACAGTAAAGTTATATCATGCATTGAAATTCTCATTAGTGATAATGAGAAATGCACCTATAATCCATGTTCTGAAAATGTACTCCAGAAAATTCTAGTAGAATAAATGATCAGAAAAATTTGCTTGAAGTAATTATTCCTATTTTATAACTTGGGAGAAATTCTGAAAGAGAGGAAAAGTCAGAAACCTGTACTTATCCATGTAAGTGGACTTTCTTTTAAATTGGACCCTATTGGATTTGTTTTCTGAAGTATTTTACTCAAGGGTCTATTTCCATTCCAATAGCATAGGAAAATCTTAATCTTTCTACAGTTCTTCACATTAGTTCACTAGACTTCTCTTTACTGATGAAAGTGTATCTCTCAAACACACTGAGTACTGCTTATCACTTTATCACTAAAGCTGACTCCAGAATAGCAGCAAATTACATGCTGAAATTATAAACATTTTCCCATTAAGTGCAATATAACAAGAGGAGGCAGAATTCTGAAGCAGGATCAGTTCTTCATTCTGCACTTTGACTGCTACATAGAAAGGCAAAATCAGAAAAGCCAGATGGAGACACTGGGAGCTTTCAAATCACACTTAAAATCCTGTGTGTTAATCTACTAGATGATTTGAGTATGAAAGTCAAAGAATCTGTATTAAAATCAATGAAAACACACAATAATAATGAAGGAAAGATTAACAGATCCACAGTTGCTGTCTCACAGGTCTGTGTCTGTGCTAAAGCTGTGCTGTTCGAAAGAAAGACAATATGACATTGGAAATCATGTAGTTAAAAATTATTTACAATTAGTTTCTTTATACTTCTTAAAGATAGTTAACTATCTAGAAGGTGTAAAGTTGAAGAAGGTGTATATGTATAGAAGTGCATGGTAGAGGCGAGTTTAACTTCCTTGGAGGAAGTAAATATTCCACACTAAACTCAGGCTGGCCATGGAATTCAATTTGATACATCTCCCAGTGTCTCCCAGCATCACCTCCCATGCCAGACTTATTCAATGCTTTACCTTCTGTCAGAACAAAAAAGTAGCACTATTCTGTGGCACAAACACAAATATCTTTACTTTTGCAGATAAATTCTTATCCCAAGTAATCAGACTCTGGAGAAAGCCTCATAGTGACCAACAAATAGCTGTACAACATCAGCCAGAGGCAGAGTACTGCAAAATCATGTACCTAGAATACAAATGAAAATGGAGTTTTCAAAGGGGATGTCTATTCTGAGGAGGCCAAGATCTGTGTGTGCTCTAAGTCCAAACTGCCAAAACTGCCCTGAGAGGCCAAGGGCTTAGCAGAAGGACATGGGAAAGCCCTCCAGAGCATGTCTCTAACAGCGTCCAAGGCTCCCTACATGCCCTGGAACCCGGTCAAGGATTGAGAGTTTCATGGATAAGCAAGCACAATGGTCACTGGACTCTATCCAAATGGCATGAGTGACACTCCAGGGCAGTACAGCATTTCAACTCAGCCAGGTAAAAGCCACAACCTATAAACCCAGATAAATACCCAGCATGATTTTCCAAACCGCTCAGATCCTGTTCTCTCTGTACTTCCAACAGCCAATGAAGAGAGACAGGCATCGCTGTGGGCTCATGTGACATTGGAACTGCTTGAAGTGAGGGCTTTGATGCAGGGTCTTTGATACTGTCCACAGTTAGATGGCACATATAAGACCATGAATGATTTCTTCCAATCATGTGGGATGTCTGTGGCAAAGGTAGAAGCTCCACATGTATTTTCTGAGTTCCAGTCTTACAGCCAACATAGAAATAATTTGGTTATATTATTAATGCTGTTTCTTTACACCTATCAATGTACATGAGAATGTTTGGAGATGTCAGAGAATGGGGGAGTGTAGAATGTAGGCTTTATACCATTACTTTCTTCTTTGATTCATGCATATCCTCCAATAAGGCTCTGTAATTGTAATACCTGTTGTGCTCTTGCATACCCAGTAAATGACCTGTGTTTTACCACTATGAAAGTGAAGATAGAACATCTCTCTTTGAATGATTCAACGATTTAATAATTATTAATGAGACATTATGCTTTTAAACATTTCTGGCAAATGATTAAACTAAATGTTTGACATGGCTTTTAGAGGCTTGTAGCATGATGCTGCCTAGCAACTGAAATGTCATATACTCTTTCTGATATTTTGTGATGCAGATAAAATTACAAACTTTGGCAAATATACTCTGTGGCATTCATACATCAAGAAGTCTTGCCATATCAAAGCGTTTTACACTTTTAGTGTATCTAAATTTTCAGTATTCCAAACCTGTACCCAGATACTCTTTACCACGTACACAGTTCTCAGCTGCAGAATACTGGCAACTCCAGACATTTGCATTCTAGATGTGAACAGATCATCTTCCTGCATTCCAAGTTAAAAATAGGGCTCTGCTGGGAGAACCAGTCATCTGGAGGATGTCTACAGGCATGGATGCTCAGGAAAACAGTGCCAAGACATCGAGTAACGTGCACCAAACTGAAGGTGAGCTGCAGAAGAAAGGTTAAGGACCTTTACACAAAAACATGACCTGAAGATCTGTTATCAATAACTTGAAAAAACAAAGCCTGTCCTTTACACTACTGACAAATACTACTGAGTAAGAATATAGCTGAACATTTGGACCAATGTATTTTTTTCCCTCTGCTTGGTTCTGCAACAAGTTCAGGTAGCAATTAGAATACTTAATAAACATTAGCTAACTTCTATATCTGCTTCCCTTATTTAACACTGTCCAAAAGAATGCATACGTTTTACTTTTGCTGATATATCTATTAGTCACTTATGTGTTGTCTAAGAGGAATTGAACTATTTTTAAAGTGCAAAGCAAGAATTTGCCCCAATGAAAGACAAAGTGTTGGCCAAACAATGTATGGGCCTGATGTGGTTATGAGTAATAACAGCTCTTAGTCTTTGCACATTTGCCATTCCCATGCATCTTACTGCAGTTTAAGGGAAGCAGTGGTAATGCTGAGAGGCAGCTTTGGGAGTCCAAAGGCCACGATGACTGGGGAGATACAAGATTATTAGTTTGTTAGAATTAAATCTATCACAGGTCCTAGTAAATAATTGAAGGCAGATCATGGTTTTCCTAAGCTCTGTTTGAGTTGCACTGTGTCAATAAAGACAAAGACACAATTTAAGCCACGTTTGTGCTCTCCTGTGCCACTTTCTGGTGCTTACTCTACAGAATAATATATAGAAAGGTAAGAAAGATTCATGTTTGCAGCCAACAGCTCAAAATAACCTGGTACCTAATACTGCCATGATGTAATTATTTCTCCAGTAAGAACAGACAATTACACTGGGTTATAAACAGATGTGACACTGTCTTTTGTCACGTTACATAACAGAGATCAAAAGCACCACAGCCACTTAAAACCATCTTGATCCCCTGAGGAAACACTGAGTCGTGCAAGAATGGTGACACATAAATCGAGGGAACAGTTAAGAGCGAGACAGAGTAGGCCACACAGTCTCTGAGTTACTATGTTTTTGCTGATTAAACATACATGAATGAATTGAGTTTTGTTTCTAAGCTGGTTTTCTGTGAAATGGCCTGCCTTCAGATCACGGGCACAGTCTCAGGAAGGCTGGCTACTCACTGGCTTCTCCTCTGTGTTACTAGAGAACTGTAATTCAGGTATGTTGAAACAGCCAGGTAAGAAAACTTCACTAAGGCCAATGTGAACCACAGTCCTGCCTGGATTTATATGACAGTTCAGGATCTGACAACTGAAAGAAAAGCCTCTGGAAGATATCAGAGC
This sequence comes from Muscicapa striata striata, assembly GCA_030060385.1. Classification (NCBI taxonomy): domain Eukaryota; kingdom Metazoa; phylum Chordata; class Aves; order Passeriformes; family Muscicapidae; genus Muscicapa; species Muscicapa striata. The sequence continues at coordinate 621,546 of JAREIS010000028.1, read as the reverse complement.
ACCCAATGGCTTCCTGTGCCAGCAAGACAAGAAATGCCCTTCCTTCACCTCATATTAAATTTTTTGCCTATCCTGGGGTGCAAGAACAGAAATTGTAGTCACCAAGACTAAACAGTGATCCATTAAGAAAGACTGCCATCTCCTGGTTTCTTCCTCAACAGTCTTCATAGGGAAAAAAAAGAATCAGTTTAGTTAAAGCTTACGGTTGATCATAAAGTCATGCTTGCTCTGAACCTTTAAGGGAAAATGTCACAGTTAATAAAGGACAGGCAAGTGAAAGCTGGAAAGGCTAATGCATTATGACTGCACGATATAGGTTAAGCCAACGTGTGCAATAATTATAACTATCACAGCTTGACACAGTTTATAAAGGCCTGAACCGTAAAAGCTCGGAGCCCAGTAATACAAGCTACTTAAACATTCCCTTCTGGAGTGCTGACTCTCCAATCTTCTGCTGACTTTCAATCAGAAAAAGCAATATTACGTAATGGTTGATAAGAACCAACCATTCTCATCCTCAGGGATATTAAATCTCCTTTAAATGCCAATCTGAAAGGGTCTTACGAATAGAAGTGATGTACACTGGGTTTAAGGACACGCAGAACTATGTAGAGCAGAAGACTACTGTAAAACTATGGATGTACAAGCATAATAATGATATTAGGCAGGGAGGGGTGAGGAAAATGTGATATTTTCTTCTGATATTCTCTTGAAGGTGTTCAAGAATGGGCTAAAATGACAGCCAGCTGAAGGTACCACAGATTATTTGATATGGTCTGTGTTCCCCATTTAGTTTTCTCCTATGTCCAGGTTGATGAGAATTTGTTCCCACTAGATGTATACTTTGCAATAAAATAGTATTTTATTGTCACTTGTATATTTAAATTTTGGTAGTTAAGAATAACACACTTTTGTTTGATCAATATTGCAATAGTGCCCAGAGCTCCCTGATACACATGGGCCTTCTCTGTCCAATACAGACTCTGTATCAATGCAATTACCTTTTATAAAATAGCTATTTCTTCAAGGCCTTGCAATCTAAACAGGCTGTGGGAGTGGAGAAGTATGGCTATCCTCACCTTACTGATGAAGATATTCCCACTGTGGGATGGCATAAATTAAATGAGAATAACCACTTAAAGTAACAGGAGCATCTACAACTCATCAAGACATTGAGGTCTGTCCTCACAAGTCCCACACTGGGGATGTCTTCAAGGAAACAAACATTTAAAGCATAAATGTCACTTTGAACACAAGCACGCTGTCTGCATTACTGAATTCAGAGGCCTGAGCTCAAGGAGTTAAATTACAATTAGAAGAATGCTAATACCATTATTTAATCAACGCTTTGTTTAATTCAAGATTTCAAGCCCCTTCTTCCTCAAAGGAAGAATTTTGTATTGTTTAGAACAAAGGTAAAGGGAATTTCAAACTGTTACATACAGAAAATATTACTCTTCAGTATAAATAGTTTTATGCATTTTAGGAAGAAATGTGGCTCATTATGTTATCTGAAAGTTTTTCACAATAGTTACCATTCCATCCTTCTATAAGCTTTAAGACTGCCGGGTAAATGTATGAAAATTAATGTTACTGAAGAAAACTCAGAAATATATGGCACTCTGTTCTCCATCATCTTTTTCACCAACAGTATAAGAAACATAGGTTTACTACTCAAGGAAGTAAAATCTGATTCCAAATTTCAGAACCTACTTTAAAAAAAGTAATTTAAAAACTGATAAATGGTACGAGAGAATTTTCTCATAAATACTCAGCAAAGTGGAGAAAATTTTGCAGTGAAACAGTGTTACAGGATAGGTAAATGAAGAAACACACCTGACGGACAACTTAAAAAAAAAAAATTAAAAATTCCTTAATTCTCTTTCCTCTTCAGGTAAAGGCATTTGTGTGTTGGAGCTCTCTCACAGTGAGGGTGACATCTTGTGTTCATTCCAGCCACAAACTGCCACTAATCGGCCTCCATCCTGCTGCTATGCACCCAGAATATCCCTCCCCTTCAAATTTTACCTCCAAAAGAGCTGCAAAGAATTTTAGGTGACTCCATATATTTCCCTTACTATATCAGATTTCATTCTTTGAGTTTAATCATGACTTTATATTGTTTGAACAGAGCTATTTTAAATGAAGGTCTGTAAATGATAAAGCAATATAAAAGGCACACTCCTTCTGAATAGGAGACAGTAATACATTTACTAGGATTCTTTAAATTAGTGAGGGCACTGTAAAAGGAATATCTTTTATGCCTGAGAAAATTATTATTTCAAGGGTTATGAACCTGTCAGTCTGTAAGTTATAAACTAGTTGCTACACTCACAGTTTGATTAATCTGCTAATAAATCACTTGATCCTAATCATAGCCTTTGCAGTATTTTGAGAAACCTTCACTAAGTTTTTTCAAAAAAGGAAAATTAAAAATTGGATATTTGTAGGTAAAAAAAAGAATATTGTGAATTTACATGCTGTCTTAATTAAAGTGGCTGCAATTTACTGTCATGTGCAAAACAGGCTATTTATCAACACCTGCTAGGGTTTAGGGAACACGGGAAGCAAACAACTGTAAACAGCCTCCTAAAATAGAACAGAAAATATTTGATTATTATTTCATCTGATTCAGAAAAGCAACTTCTGAGGACCCCAAAATATTTGGTAAGTTTAAATTGCAAATATCAGAAACAAACTATAAATAAAAATAAAATTTAATAAAATAAAATAGAATCTAAACTCTCCAGTTGTGTACCATGCATAATTTTGCACTCCAGTTATCCTCATGGTACCCTCCTGCCTGCCAGTGATACATTACAAACTGTGCACTTCTCTTGCATTATGTATTTTTTATTCTCTCATTGCCTCTGTGAGGATAAAAATGTGTATGGCACCTTGTTTTCCTGAAGATTTTTTGTTTGCAGTGTGTAGGTGATAAACATAAAATAATCTCTAACTGCAAGGAAGAACTCCAGCATTTCAAACAAGGTGGCATTTCCTGGACTTTGGTCCTCTGTGTGTCAGAGGAGATCATGCGTTAGAACACTTGCAATGGTTTCAATTCAAGCTGTAAGATATGGGCTGAATGAGAAGTTCCCTAAAAAGTCACAGATGTGATTTGAATCCAGCTCTATTGCCATGTCCACAGAGTGCTGCTGATGTCAGTTATAACTGAGACAGGCATTATCTCAAAGCAGTATGAAAGAAAATAATTAAAAAGATGTGATTGTGATAGTTTTGACAGATACCTTGCTTTTTCCAAACATGGGTACCTTAGTCTTCTTGTAAGCCATACTTTGAATTCCCTCACAGGTACAGTGATACCTTACAAAGAAATTATTTGTACCAGCAACTTCTAACTCATATTAACATTGACAGGTTCCATAAATCAAGTAATCTATTCTCTATGTGATGTATCTGAATATACCTGTATCTATGCTAGTTCTACCAGTTCAGGTTTGGGTAAGTTTTCTCTGTCAAAGTCCACATTTCAGAATTATATATCTCCACTAAATCAGAAAATTGATTATTTCTGCAGATACCTTTGTATCCATCATTTGCATATGTACACAGATTGGTAAGGTAGACACATTTTTTAAAAAAATCTGATTTTAATATAAGTCCCTTTGTATTACTGTCTGACAGATAAATTTGCTCTAACATTGAAAATAATAATCTGCTAAAAATTAAAAGACAGCTCTGAACAGCTTTCCAGTTTGTAGCTGCAAGCAATAAAAGCTTTCGTTTTCTAGTTCAGAACTTTTAGCTGAATGGTACAAATGTTCATAAATTAATCAATCAGTGTTGATTTTCTTCATGTCCAACTTAAAGATGTCAAAAAAGCATTTTTTCAGAAATGTTGATTTCTAAAAATAAAAGTTGTCTTCAATAATTCAGCTCTGTCATATTAAAAAATGACTACACACTTTTGTTTCACTATCTTTTCTAGATGGGATTTAGGCATCTTTTGTATAAATTATCACCTTCTACTTGAAATTATACAACCAAAATCAATGACTACTTCTGTGTTACATTTTAATCAACGCAAATTAGTTTATGGTAAGTAGGCACAAATATTCTGAATTTGGCTTTAAGTATGAATTAGCTCTGGGAGATAAAATACTAGATAAAATTGGAAGCCCATTAAAAATATTAATCTTCAGAAATAAATTCAGAGTATCTCATATGGACTTATTCAGCTCCATAAAGGTTTTACTCACACAAAACATATTTCCCTACAAACCTTCCTGCAAGATCATGTGCAGAAAATTTGAGACATTTTGACAACAATTCAATAACCATTTGAGAAAATCCTATTGTTAGTAATGACTGCCTGATAACTCAGGCAATTAGGAATGAATGTATTGGACAAAAATGACACTTGTACTAGAGGGGATTCATCGCTATCTAAGAAGTGCCAAAATTCAGAGAAAAGCTATTAGCAGGAGTTAGTGGTTTAAATTACTGTCTAGACCTGTCACAATAATATTATTATCTTCCAAGTCTTTCTTTTTTTTTTTTTTTTTTTTTTTTTTTTGGTGACTTTCCACAATAACAGCTTGATGAAATACAAGTAAATACTAAAAGAAGGAAGCTCAAAAACATGTTTTGAAATTTCCAGAGAAGCACATTTCTTTGTTAACTCTAAGTAACATGTTTTACAAGATATTGAGAGAAATTAATTTTGAAGCTTATGGTAATTTGCCACCTAAAAAAAAAAATAAATCTGTAATTTCTGAATTCTTATACAGAATGCCCTGACGCCTATGTACACAGATGTAAGACCACCTTTTGTCTATAAAGCTTTCCTTGTGTGCCATGCTGATCTTAGCCAACAGACACAGCGGGTCAATGGGATCTGACATAACTTTGCAGGACAGTTTATCAATGTGGGCCTTGTGCCACACTAATGTGATTTCACAAAGACTTGCCAAGTCAGCCAGAACCCGGTATGGACACTGAGGTGAGTTCTTTTATAAAGGTTTTTTACCTGACCAGAGTTTCCAGGTCCTAATTCTTGACAGAGCTGGGGGTGTGATGACATGAGTGAAATCTAAAATAGTGATGATCCTGGCATTGCTGGTTAAGATGGAACATGAAGACCATGCCATGCCATGCCCAAAGGACATAACTGTCCCCCTCAGTGTTTAGTGCCAGCTCCCTGCTGTCCAGATCTTTATACACTTTACTGTACAATGACCATATTCCAGAAAGATGCACTACTCAGGTTAAACCTGGATCCAAATAGTAAACCTCATCATATCATATAAATCATTACAGACTAGGAAGAGCAAACCAGTATCTACTTAAAAATACATTTTGTAAATGCATATAAGGTAGCCGGGGAGGAAATACACACAGAACCTAAATTACACTGAACTGCAGTAAGGAACTTTTACCTGCTTAAAATTAAGCAGATAAAACTTAGTTCCTTTGGAGTCTGTACTAAAAGCCTTCCTTGCTGAGGATGGATCAGTTCAGTTTCAAATGCAGCTGATGGAAATAGCAATAATCCATTCAGTTTATTAAAGCAGTGACCAGACGTTATCTGGTCTGTGAAAGTCCGGACAGGATGGCATGGATCACAGTCTGAAGCTCTGGCAAGTCAAATTTAATTCTCATCCTGGTGATCCAAAGGACCCGTGTAAGACAATAATTGCAGATGGTGAAAAATTACTTTCGTTACTTAATATAGAATTAGTTCCGCAGTTTATTCTGTATTCCAGCAGGGTATCAAGGGCTGATTACTCGGTTTGTAGTCTCGGGTCTCTCAGAAGGCTGGTTTCTGGTTCCTTGAGCTGCCTGTGCCCTCTGCTGTCGGGAAGCAGCCGGCGGGCGCCGCGTGCCCCCGGGAATCACTCTGTGCAAGGGCTGGGGAGTGACTCTTGCCCTGTGTTCGGCACTGGTGATGCCACACCTCGAGTGCTGTGTGCAGCTCTGGGGCTGGAGGGGGCGCAGAGCAAGGCAGTGAGGCTGGGGAAGGGGCTGGGCACGAGTGTGATGAGCAGCGCTGAGGAAGCTGCAGGTGTTGGGCCTGAAAAAAATGAACTCCAGGGCCCTTCTGCCCTCCCTGACGAGGCGGGGGGTCAGGCTCTGCTCCCAGAATGCAGTGACAGGACAAGAGCACGTGGCCTTAAACTGCGCCCGGGGCGGGGGTAGGTTGGATATTAGGAGGAATTTATTCACAAATTGTAATTAAACATTGGAATGAACTGCCCGTTGAGGTGGTAGAGTCACCATCCCTGGAGGTGTCTAAGGAAAGCCTGGACATGGCAGTCAGTGCCACGGTGTAGTCGACACGGTGATTTTGGTCATAGGTTGGACTCGATGATCTCAGAGACATTTTTCAACCTCATTCTTTAATTCTGTCTCTTTCTCCCGTTGAACACTTGCAACGTGGAGGCAACACCATGAGGCAGACGGGTGTTGTGAGGCTGGGGGGGTCTGTGTGGGACACGGCGAGCCCGCTCCTCAGGGAAACCCGCAGCGTGCTCCGCTGAAGCACGCCGGGGAGCGGAGCAAAGACTGAGCTCAGGAACACGGTAAGGGATCGGGGTGGGGATCGAGGCCGGGATCGGGGCAGGGATCGAGGCCGAGATCGGGGCAGAGGACGGAGGGCGGGCCCAGCGCGGTGCTGCCTCCGCCGCGCCCCCAGAGGGCGCTGCCCGGGGCCCGTGAGGCCCCGCGGGGCGGGCGGCGGTTCCGGCGGGTCCGGCCGCGGCCTCCCCACGTGTGTCGGAGCGCCGCGTTCCCGCTGCCGCGATGTCGGTGCCGGCTGCTGCCAGCAACCTGCCCATGCGGCTGCTCCGCAGGAAGATCCACAAGCGCAACCTGAAGCTGCGGCAGCGCAACCTGAAGCTGCAGGCGGCCCAGGGGGCAGGTACGGGCCGGCGGCGCCGCGGAGCCTCTCCCGGCTGAGCGCCGGCGGAGCCGTGGCTAACTTTGTGCTCTGTCCCCTCTCTCTCCTCCTTCTGTCTCTGTCTCCGCCGTGCAGTGCCCGAGCCGAGCGAGGCGGCTTCTCAGGGACCCCCGGAGGAGGAGGAGGTGGAGGAGGCGGCGGTGCCTGAGGTGGGTGCAGCGGCCGAGGAGGGCGCGGAGCCTGCGGACGGAGCCGGACCCCGCAGCGGGGAAAAGAAGAAAAAGAAGAAGAAAAAGAGAAAAGCGGTGGCCAATGGAGGAGATGGTGCGTATTCTTAGCAAAGACAGCATGTTTTCCTGGGCTGAGTTAGTCTGGGAGGCCCCAAAAGCGCTTTCTTAGGGTTCCGCGTCGGGGAAAGTTTGAAATGCCATGTGCGGGTCAGATGTGCGTTTTAAAGTATCTGAGGTTCTAAAGCTTTACCCGTTTCAGTCCAGCTGCGATATTTGAATTTGTAATTCATACTAGTAGTCAATTTATTTGTTCCGTAGAATTCTGCTTTGTAACTTTGATTGGATGTTTTATTATTTAAATGCATGCCCTGTGTTTCAGGGCTCTGGTAGATGGATGCTCTCTGTACTTGGCTGTGCAGCCAATACCGCTTTTTAGCAATATGCCCAGCCTTTATATATTATGAAACTGAAGTATACAGAAGAAAACTACCAAAAAAGGGGTTGCTAGGTTTGCATATGTTTTTATATATATAGATTTATAGATACATATATAGACATACATGAGGAATAGAAGCTTCCAAAGTGTGTTTTATTTTTGGGATATGCATCATGGTTATGCATGGTTATTCATCATGCCAAAGAAGAGATGCTTTTAACTCTGAAGATTCGGGTACCTAAAGTGTAATTTTTCACATATCCTGAGCACAAACGGTGTGGGAAATTTCATGTCTGCGTTGCAGATGGGAACGAATTTTGTAACTGGTTTAAGGACAGTTTGTCTTGCTTCCACACAAGATGTCAGATGATATACATGAAGCTACATTGTTTCTCTATGTAAAGTGGGCTGTGTGGAAGGAACTTGAGAATTTTTTGCTCTGTGCCTCAGAAGATTCCAGAGAAACCCCTTCCACCCCATGGGAAATAGTGATCTTTGTACATGGTTTATAGACTAAAGGAAATCCAGTCTGTGGAACAACTTTTCATTGTAACCATAGCCTTTGAATTTCTAACTGATTTGTGTTCTGTAAAATAACTCTCCAGATACAGAAACCAAAAAAGCGAAAACTGAAGAAGATGAATCTGCAGAGGTAGAAGATGGAGATAAGCAGGACTCAGGAGAGAAAGAAGTGGAAGAGGAGGAGGAGGAGGATGAAGTGCCCAGTTTGCCACTAGGTTTAACAGGTATCTTGTCTTGTCTTTTTCATGCATGGGCAAAATCCCAAAGTCTTAACACTTTTCTTCCAGAGCAAGTTGCAGTTTTCAAGTGATCTTTGCAAGTCAGGTGTTCGAATACATGATGTGACACTGGCAGCTGTGCAGCTCTCACCCGCCCCCTGTTGTTGGAAATTTGCATTATATCCACATATTGGTCCTACAATTACTAGTGATATTTTAAACTTTTTAAACCTATGTACACACATCTGTAAAGAAAAGTCCATGAAGAGCAAGCTGGAGGTGTAGAACTAGTAAATCTGACAGAAGAAGCAGTGCATCTTATTAACTCTGTGTAGTTTTCTTATGAACTCATTAATGCAGAGTATTTTGCCAGTGTCTTTGGATTTTGTGGAAGAATGCATTAAAAACAAGTACTTTGATTTTTTTTTAATAGGTCAGTTTGAACTGAAAATCTCAGATGGCAGAGGAAATAGAAGAAATGTTTAAATATTTTTCATTTTGCCCCTCATTTCAGGTGCTTTTGAAGACAATTCCTTTGCTTCCCTGGCTGGTTCTGTCAGTGAGAATACATTGAAAGGCATAAACGACATGGGCTTTACACACATGACAGAAATTCAACATAAAAGTATTAAGCCTCTTCTGGAAGGCAGGTAAGAAGTAGGGCTTTTTAGTCACTCTAATGACCCCACATGTTTTGTAAATTTTGCTGGCAAGCTACGTACATGAATCATAAAATCAAATAATGAAATCGTTAAGGTTGGAAAAGACTTCCAGCCTTTTAATGACCAACTGCTGTGATCTGCCTCTGCCAGCAGCTCCTAGTACCAACTCCACTGGTCTTCCTTAAGCCATGTTAGGTTTTTACATTGTCAGCATGGATCAGTGTGAGATCTTCTCTTGGTATGGTCAGCTAAATACTTCTTTTTCTAACATTGCTACTTACAGGGATATTTTAGCAGCTGCAAAAACAGGCAGTGGAAAAACACTTGCATTTCTCATTCCTGCAGTAGAGCTCATCTACAAGCTGAAATTCATGCCTAGGAATGGTAAGGCTCTTCATTTCACAGCTGAATTTTACTGTAAAGTAGCTATTCAGGGGTTGGATGAGTTGTAACTGACTCCTGTCTGGTTGATGTATTTTTTAGGAACGGGTGTTATTATTCTTTCTCCTACTCGAGAGCTGGCCATGCAAACCTATGGAGTTCTTAAAGAGCTTATGAATCATCATGTTCACACTTATGGTCTGATAATGGGGGGCAGTAACAGATCAGCAGAAGCACAGAAACTTGGAAATGGAATCAACATCATTGTAGCAACACCAGGAAGACTGCTGGATCATATGCAGGTAGGTACAATATTGATGTCTAATCTGGTTATTAAAACATAATCAACTGCTTTCTCTGTCTGACTGTGAGTTTGTTAATCTTCTAGAACACTCCAGGTTTCATGTACAAGAACTTGCAGTGTTTGGTAATTGATGAGGCAGATCGAATCTTGGAGGTTGGATTTGAAGAAGAAATGAAACAGATCATAAAACTTTTACCAAGTAAGAAAAAAAAAAATCTCTCTTTCCTTGAAATCACTTGACTAGCATTATGTCTTCTTTCTGACTCAATTATTATGAGAGAAGTCATTAATTTTTAGTTATGTAAATGAATTTCATAGTGTTTTTTTACTCTGTCCTTTTTTTTCTCCTAGCCAGTATATATTACTTCTTCAGCATCTTTTATCTGAAGAAGAGAGTTTTCAAATGCTCTTCAGAGATATAATTCTGTTCATATAAAATCCTTTTAGTTTAACATCTCAATTTTCTCATTCATCTTCCCTTACCTGTTTATTTCCTGCAACTCATTATTTCTTAATAAGGTTTAAATGCAAGGATAAAGGTCTTCTGACTAATTTAGAATTAAAAGATTGATCTCTTTTTAATTTGTTGGTTTGTGTCTAAATTTGATTGCAAATGATGATTAACATTTTTACAGAGAAGGAACACTGTGTTTTGATAGCAGTTGGATTTTGGGGATGGGGATAGCTGAAATAAACAAGGTGTACACCCCATAATACAGCTACACCTCTTTGTCAGTAGCAATATGTTTGAATTAGAATTTAATTGGAATATTTGCCCAGGGAAGTTTGCAGTTAGAGATTTTACGGACTTGCTATTTGAATTCTTCTTTAAAAAGTGAGGCTATCTTTCAAATACTTTCCAGAGCGCAGACAGACGATGCTTTTCTCTGCCACACAAACCAGAAAGGTCGAAGATCTGGCAAAGATCTCTCTGAAGAAAGAGCCACTGTATGTTGGGGTTGATGATAACAAGGAGACAGCAACAGTAGATGGTCTGGAACAGGTAAGACAAACATTAGTGGGAGGGTTGAGATCTCTGAGCGCACCAAGCCCTGTGTTTTTTTTCCTTGGAATGCTTCAGATGTATTTCACTGTTTAACTGTTTAATGGGTTTTTTTCACAAAGTAACACTTCCCTGATGTAATTCTGTTACTAAAACACAAGTTTGCTCCTTATTACTTTATTTAACAATGTTTAAATTTTTTGCAGGGTTATGTGGTGTGTCCATCTGAAAAAAGATTCCTTTTGCTCTTCACATTCCTCAAGAAGAACCGGAAGAAGAAACTGATGGTATTTTTTTCTTCATGTATGTCAGTGAAGTACCACTATGAATTACTCAACTACATTGATCTGCCTGTTTTGGCCATTCATGTAAGTATCTTATTCATTGATCTATTTTAAATTATTCTGATAACACCTGTTAAAAGCTGTTACTGGCTTTACATTTGCCTGGTTTGTTTCAGTCCAGTTTCTAATGAATCTGAAACCCTGCTCACAAAATTGATGATGGTCTTGATGAGTCTATAGAGGAAGGAGATAAAGCAAAATTGTGTAATAACACTTCAGTAATAATCAGACTTGCTGTTTTTTGAACCAGTCAATATGTGGAGCAAATTTCTTGTCAGAGAAATCCAGAGTCTGATGCCTGAAGTGTTTGATGCTTTTCCTAAGGCCAGGGTGATGTTTGGATTTACTATGCAAATCCTTACCATTTGGATAAGTATTGCAACTTTTTTGTTGAAATGACAGAATGCAGTTTAGGACAAAGAATTGACTGAAAGTCTATGAAACACTACTAACCAGAAATGCCCTTTTTTTATTTATTTTGTTTTGGGGGAAATTTCTTGCTATTCTTCAATAGAACTGACAAATATCAGTTTTGTTTGGCTGTTTGCTTTTTAAACTGTAACCTGTCTAATATATTGCTAGACTTGCAAATGTCCTTTTTCTGAAAGTTGTGCTCATGAGAATAATGTTTATGTAATTTTTAATGTTTTAAGTGATACATACTTTGTAACCTCTGAGGGATGCCACTTCTTGTAAACTTGTGCCATTTATTTTTTTCTTTGTTTCTTCACTGCGGAATGGTCCTGTTTGGTCTGTACAAGACCACAATTTGGAAAGATGTTTCAAATAATTTTTTTAGTTGATATTTCATCCCCAGTGTGTTTGTTTCCTTTCAGGGCAAGCAGAAACAGACCAAACGTACTACAACGTTTTTCCAGTTCTGTAATGCAGAGTCTGGAATACTCCTGTGCACTGATGTGGCTGCCAGAGGATTGGACATTCCTGAGGTTGACTGGATTGTCCAGTATGACCCTCCAGATGATCCAAAGGTAAGTTAAGGAAATAAGTGTCACAGCAAGAAATCATATCCTACAAACTTAGTTGCAGAGAAGAGCTGAAACTGCTGCTTGACAGAGGGCAGGATTCAGCCATGGTCATATCCAGCTGCTGGTTTCTTTCACTGCCCTTCACCAGCTCCTATGAAATTCTGCTCCAAGCCAAGATGTTTGTTGCCTTCTTATGAATTGCATTTTAAAATATTTTTTGTGCTGTGAAATTAAAATCTAATTAGCTAAACAACTAATCACATCTCAAAGAGGAGTGTGAGTTAATGTATGCATCCCTGAGCTTTTCCAGTTGAAATTTGCTTTGCTTTTTGTTTAAAGATAATCTTACTTGAATAAAAGTCTACTGTAAACAAGGGAAATTCAGTAACTTCCAAAATCAAGATTTAGTTTTCAGTTACTGCAGACTAGGATTTTTTTTCTTCAGTAAAAGATAAAGTGCTTTAGTTGGGCTCTGACTGCCTGATACTGCTTTGCCTCTTCAGCACTTGTTTTCCCTTATCCATGTGTCAGTGCCAAGAAAAAGTCTTACCAAATAGTGAATGATGCATAACATTATATTGAGGTTAACTTTGGTGTATGTTTTGTTGGTTATTAAGACTGCCTGACCTTGTTGCTTGTTATTCTTTCCAAAAGGAATATATCCATCGTGTTGGTAGGACTGCCAGAGGAATAAATGGTAGAGGACACGCTCTGCTCATTTTACGACCAGAAGAACTGGGCTTCCTTCGTTATCTGAAACAAGCCAGGGTAAACTTCTGTCTCCATTTATTTTTTTACTGTGCATCCAGTTTTTAAAGGCAAAACCTGTTGGTTTGGTTCATTTTTTCAAAGACCAGTTTCATTTTGTTTAATTCCACAAGAAGCACAGTCTTCTTCTAAAGATAATCATTTTAATAGAACTGCACAGAGTTTCCTGGTTGCTCTCCTTATGGACTTGGTTTGTGACTTTTAGCTAAAGTGATTTAACTTCTTAAGCAAAAGTGGTAAAAAACGGTGTCATACTAAGTGTCTCTATTACTCTGCCTTAAAGGAAGTGATAATACTGTCATATTGATGTAAAGGCACTTTACAGATACAGCTGTGGTATTAAAGAAAATCTGTTATCTGCCAGGTTGTTTTCTATTTGTCCTTGGTCTTAAACATATTCTGTATATTTACACAGTGTAAATAATTTTGATACTTCATTTCTTCTTTTGTTTTTAAGGTACCACTAAGTGAATTTGAGTTTTCTTGGTCAAAAATCTCAGACATCCAGTCTCAGGTATGACATCTTTTTATACTTCAACTACTTTAAATATCTTTATTGTAATTTGCATGGAGAATGTTGCAGTCTATAATGACTGCAACTCAAAAATATGTGTGCTTGTTTAGGAATGTTAGTATATAAGCCCATGTGTATTTTTAACTAGCTGGTGTTAATAAGGCCTAGCATGAGCTACATTTCTTTTGTGCTCTTGTGCTACCGAAAAAGCCAAGGAACACAAAGTTGAGTGGAATATCATAGATAATTTTGAAGATATGAATTTCTGTTGTTGATTGCTTCTGTAATATTTTGATAGGAGTTCTGTAAAGTTCCTTTGCAGTAACTTGAATTTAAAATAGCAAGTACAGGAAGCAGTGAAGACAGGAAGCAGTCCTTACAGAAAGAGGTTCCTAATTAGCATAATCAGGAAGAAATGACGCCTAATGTAGCTTATTTTTAGAATGCTGAATTAATGAATATTAAACATCAAGTGAGGCACTGGGATCTCATGATCCAATGAGTATTGGGAACATGGCCCATATCAAATAAAATGTCTTAGTCTACCCTGGTGTAGCTGCATTTTTGGTTTAGAATTAATACTGCTAATTTCACAATGCATTGGCACAATAATAAATCAGACTGTGCATGGAATTTCATGGAATCACAGTTCAGATGTCAGGCTGGCAGTTCTCATACACACTTTTATGGTGTATTGTCCTTGATTAACTTGCTTGGGACAACCCTGTTTAGTATTTCTGTAAATTTTCATATTGCTGAGGCTTAGTTCATACTGTAACTCAGCTTCAGGCTGTTTTGTCCCTCTGCTTGTTTATAAAAGCATTTTTACACCTCTGTGTGCACTTTGATGTCACAGGGTTTTGCTGAAGTGAGGAGTGAATGTCATTGCCACTCACACAGTAAAAATGAATGAATATAATGTATAAACTTTTAACAGCTATAATTTTTTATGTCTCTTATGGTTTTCTTTTCCCCTCACCAGCTGGAAAAGCTGATAGAGAAGAACTACTTCCTTCACAAGTCAGCCCAGGAGGCTTACAAAGCTTACATCAGAGCTTACGACTCCCATTCTCTGAAGCAGATCTATGATGTCAATAATTTGGATCTTCCCAAAGTCAGCCTTTCATTTGGTTTTAAAGTTCCTCCATTTGTTGACCTCAGTATCCTTTTACTGCAGTGTTTCAAAGTTGAATTTCTGCATTATAAATGTTCAGTGCCATTTGCTGAATTCTTATGGTACCTCAAGTTCTGCTGTTTTGTTGTTGGGGTTGGAGTTTTTCTGCTAATACTCATAAAAATGCATCATGCTCCAACAGTACTTTATCAAAGAAAATGTAAATATTGCAAAAATGCCTACAAACATCTCTTTTAGCACATGTCCATGCTGTACAGGCTTCAGTTGCTGTTGAGCACATTCTGGAATACATCCATGTTCCAAAGTATTGTTCTCCATGCAAAATCATTTTCATTTGAAATGCACTTGCATAAGTTTCATAGTCATGAAATATTGGCATAGAGGGGCAAGAGCAGGAGCTAGAAGACTGTATCTAATTACTGTCAAACCTGACAGTGGATGGGATTTGAAGCAGTAGTACATTGGACAGTTTAATTGGACAGCTGGAGGAGTATTTAGAACCACAGGCACAAAGTTCTGGGTTTCTCTGTAATTAGGCAGCTCATCTTTTTGTGTAATTATTTTTTCTCACATCAGTAATCCTTAGTAAACCCAAAACACAGTATTTCAAATTACTCCTTTTTAAGTTCCTTAACCAATAAAATTTCAGATGTGAACAGCAACCATGGCAGAAGATTACAGAAAAGAGGTGGAGGTGGAGGATTTGGCTACCAGAAATCAAAGAATGTCCACAAAGCAAAAATCTTCAAACACATCAGCAAGAAATCTGACAATCGGCAGTTTTCTCGTTAATTACAGTCATTAAAATGCCTTGGGGCCTTGGAGTAGCCTACCTTGATCAAAACCATCTGGCAGTTACTTGCAGTTAAAACAGCTCCTTTCCCATTTTTAGGTGTCTTTAAGGATTTTTTCTTTTCTGGGAACATCTTTTATTTTTCACTTCAGGAAGATCTTCAGAGCAGAGGCTAAAGGAGAATATGGCCAGGGAATTTGGCATGCTGGTTGTAAGAAAGAAGATCATTTAAATTACCTTAAGTCAATTCTGCAGAGATTTTTATTAAAGAAAGGAAGAATACATTTAGGTTTTATAGAAGAATTTGCTTTACATTTACCCTTCTTTCTAAGCATACCTCTGAAAGTTGTTAGAGTGGACAACATAAGGACATTGTGAAATTAAAAGGTTTTGCTGACCTGAATCATTGCAAGGGATTTTAATGCTACAGAACTCTGTTTTGGCTATCAAACATGCTGAAGAATATAGGAAGATTGCTTTAGAACTGAACTATGGATGAACAACTGAGGCTATATGAGCTTGTGAATAATTTCAGACATGGTATCTGTATAGTAAGTACAGTGTCCAAAATAAATCTCTTGCATCAATTCTGGGACGTGATTAATGCTGGTTTCATGTGATGTAATGGTAACACTATAGTGAAATACTTGGTTTTCCTTCATGTTCAGTTTAAATCTGAATTTATTAATCTGGTGATGTCTACTATACTCTGTGAAGAATTAAGGAAAGCAGATTACATAAATTAAATCACTCAACCCAGGCAGTGATTTTTAAGATGATTCATAACTTTGATGCAGTGAGAAGTTCTGCAGTTGTATCTTGTAAATATCAAAAGTGAATAAAAACTGAAATGGAAGAGGATGGAATACACATTGCAGACAGAAAAAATGCAGAGGTTTCAGTGCAAGAAGAACAAGTTGGGTAAAAGAGTAATTGTATTATATAATTTTCATCTCTCTGCCATTGTAGCAGTAGATAACTTTTCTTACGAGGCTACAGTGGTGGTGGGAACTGTTTAAACTGTGTTCATGTGTTAAGGAAAGACGAAAATGTCATAAAATCTAGAAATGTGGGCCATGTGTGATTACAGTAAAACAGCTTTTAATTTACATTTAAAATGTAACTAATTAATTACAAACACAAAAGCATAAGTAGTTACTCCAATATAAATTGGACTGTTATTTCTTAGGTCTTCTGAGGTAGCATGTCAGATTTAAAACTGATACATGCATTGAAGTATTTTTTAAAAAATCAGTGGACTTTCTTTTCATCCTTGGGGAAAGCAGATGGGGTGAAATAATAGGACCATTCTGTTTCTTGTGTTTTCACCATTCAGAACTGAGCATTGTCTTGGTTTTCCCTCTTATGAAATGGCCAACTTCAGACCCTAATGAACTTTTAAGATTTTTAATATCAAAATAATTTTGTTACTAGAATTTGAATGTCTTGTGCTTCTAAGCTTGCATAACAAAATGTCCTCTGAAGCATAAGTAGTGCTAAGTATGATGCCTGTCTCATTGAGTTCTCATCTTTGATTTGGGGTTTTCTTATAAATTTATAAATAATGTCAAAGTAATTTTCATGTCTTTAGTAATAGCTTAGGAGTTCTCTCTGAGATTTACATCATCATACAGTTTAAGGCTTCTGTTTATACCTGCCAGCTGTGCAGTTTCTGTGTGGGAATTAACTGTCATTAAAGCAAAAGAAACGCTGAGGGACTCATTAGACTAACTGCAAAATTAATTACTGGGAAAGAGATGTAAGCAAAGCTGCAGTAAACCACTGTGAAGATCAGAGTGTGGTTATGTGGGCACAAGCAGTGGCTGCAGTAGTGTGGGAAAGAGTTGGGATATGGAGTCAGTGACCACCTGTCTGACCACATGCTCATGGCCAGAACTGGTTGGGCTTAAAAGTGCATCAAAATTCCTGCCACTTCTGAAGTCTGATACGTGGTGAACTGACAAAAGAGCCTGCACAATTCCTCCCAATGATACTTGGGTTGTATTTTCCTAATTTTCTAATACAAAGAAATCTTTGAAGCAAACTTCTGGAGGAGATGCAAAGACTGAATGATATTGCTCTCAACTGATAGTATCTTACACTGAGGAAAAAGTTAAAACTATTACTTTAACATAGATGTGTAATGACTCCACCCTGCCTGTAGTAGCTGCAGAGTCAGCTCTAATGCCCTGATTAAGCAGAAGAGAAATTAATGAGCTAAGTGGGAATTAAAACCTTCCTGTCTTGTGCAGATGCAATTACCTTTTGCTTTGTTTATGAAATCGTAAATGACAAATAGTTTCTGATTAAATACCTGTGTATTGGGCAGCATCTGTTCCACCATGGTATTGCAAGAAGTGCAAAAGATTGTCAAACTGGAAATCTAAGGTTTCCTTTGCAGCTTCCCCTGTCATCAATCCTGTGAGCAGTTAATAGACCTCAGCCATCAGGCTGCTCTCAAGGCTTGTCTCATAACAGTGACCAATTGCTTGGGGACTAATACTGTGTGCCTTGAGAAATTGCTTTCTTCCTCTGAGAACCTTGACAAAGAAACTGGACTCTTTAAACCACTTAGGGGGATGATCAAAACTGTCCTGCTTGAACTGGAAGATATTTTTGACAGTTCTTGGAACAGGCCTATAAAGGAGCACTCTGCCACTGAGTTACTGCTCATAATTGTGAAAAATCTCGTCATGGTCCAAGTTTCCTGTGCCATAAAGCTGCCAAGCCATAGACAAGCACAGCGCTGGTCAGAAAGTGTTACCATCAAATTTTTCAGGGTGAATGTCACAGGTAGAAGGCACCTTGATTGACACTGTAGAGCAAGAATAGTTGAGAGCTGGGTAAGATATTATTTACTGAGGTCTGCTGTAAATAAGAAGTGTGTTTATATTTTGGCAGTAATCAGCCTTTCTGTTTGATGTATGACTTGACGACTCTGTTTAAGTAAGCTACCAAAGCTCTGATGATTTGCTTTCAAGCCAGTGACTTGAGGCTCAGGGAAAGCAACTCACAGGAAGGGTGAAAAGGGCTATGTGATTTTAAAAAATAATATTTTAGTAGAGATCCCACTGTGAAGGAAGACATGGTGCTGAGAGGATACTGCAGAGGTCTGTGACACTTGGTTTTAGTTCTACCACTGCCCTGCTTAGGGCAGTGTCAGAAGACATTGTCAGTCACTTCAGGTGTCCAAAACTTAGAAGGGATTTTACAGAGCCCTGAAAACAGCCAGAAAAGAGCCAGTGAGTAGCTCTTGAAAGGTGGGTTGGTTGTTGGGTTTGGGGTGTTTTTCAAATGAAAGTAGTGCTGAAAGAAATCTATAATCAAGGGGTTAAGCATACAGAATAAAGTCTATCAGTGCTCCTGGCTTTTGCTCTCTTAGCTTGTTTTTCTCAGGATTTTAGCTGACAGGAGAATTCATGCAACACTTTCTGAGACTTTTGTTTGTTTGATGATTTTAGATTTATAGATGTTGAGCCCTGACAATAAGAATCCAGCCTCTTGAACTGGAATGCTCTTAGTGCTAAAAAATCTGCTGGCTTGCATCAAAGTCATAAATACTATGATGCTACTTCTGTCAAATCTCTTTATTGCACAGCCACGTGGGGAAGAGATTACTTTTTCTTTCTCCTCTTAGCTACCACAATAAACTTTTGATGTGGAGTTGTGAGGAAAGGTAGAGGAAAGATACCATTAGAAGAAGGGAAGACAAATGGAAGATTTGGGTCCAGTCTAGAAACACATTCACTTTGCTATACTGGTGTCATCCAGCTTAAGAACTGCATTCACTTTTCAAAAAAATAAAAACAAAAACCCAAACCTTAGCATACTCTTCAGTAGCAGTCCATCTTCCCAGACGCTTTTGTAAGCTGCAACACTGAAAAAAATAACCATCTACTATTTTCACCCAGTTGAGCAGAATTTAAAGAGAAGAAAAAAAAAAAAAAAAAAAAAGGAAAATTGTAGGCTCTGCAAAATCTTGTATAACAGTTACAAAACTTCCAAACTCTCTTCTCAATTCTGGCTGTCAGCTAAAGATATTGAGTCACCCAAGGCTTTCTGGACTCTTCTCTGAGGGGTTGCAATCACCTATGAATGTTTTTATTATTAATAAAATCAATACCAGTTGGCATCTAGATTCTCTATCACATTTTCATTGTAAAAGTATGGAACCATCTGTCAAAGGACTTTGGAAGATTTTTTTTTTATGTCTTGGGCTGAATATTTCTATATATTTCTTAAATTAATAGCAGGATTTATATAATTGACTTCTTAAAAATATGCTTTAGAAAGGAGGCTGATTTTCTGTTAGAGGATGGAATAAAACTATATCTGCTAGAAGCTTTTGTAGCACTTTTGAATCTAAAACAAAAAATGGAAAATAAGTCAAGTTCAGTGTAGTCACTTTATAATAGTCTAAAAATAATCTGCCTCTAATGGATAAAAACAAACTTCTGAAAAATGTAACATTAAATTTTATATATTTGCTATAAAAATACAGCATCATTTCACAAAATGGGTTCGAGTTCTGTTCTCTCTGGATGAATCATCACCCTCCAGAGCTGTTCCTGAGCTGTGTGCACCCCTTGGAAGTGCTTGGAAATGACGCTGTAACAAAGCTGGCCCAGGCAGCTGCTCCCTGGGGAGGACAGACAGCTGAGCAAAGGGGAGCTTTGACACCAATTACAAGGATTCAGGGAGGGTTCAGCCAAGTTAAGAACTCGCTGACTGACAGAAAGAAATATTATGACAAGACTGAGTCCGAAAAGATTCAGTTAAAGAGAGTCCTGAAGTAATGTTTGATAAAGTGATGAGGACTAGGAAATAATGTTTTGCAATTCCTCACCTCTGCCACAAGTCCATTTCTCATCAATTCTCAGGTCAACAGGGAAAAGTGAGAACAGATACAAAGGAAGATGTAAAGTATTTAGACTTACAAGAGATTGATCTTTTCCACCCTTTCTGTGTTTTGCATCCCTCAGACTCCTCAAAAATGCCACAAAGCACAAAACATCCAGGTGGAAAGATGGCATTCCCTTGTATTCACTTTTAATTCTATTGTCTGTCTCCAAGCCCTTGGTCATGTGTTTGCTTATTTTAAGAGCAATGAACTGGTTGGTGGCAGCAGTGGGGGAACATGGCAGGAAGGGGCTGTGAGAGGAGGGTGTCCCGTAGCCTCGTGGGGTCCGTGGGGAGAAGGGGGTGTCTCATCACCACCTGGGTCTGTGGGGACACAGATTATTGCTGTCTGCTCGGCCCTGGAGAGGCCACATCTGGGCACTGCATCCAAATCTGGGCTCTTCCACACAAGAAAGGCAAGGAGCTACTGGAGAGGGTCCAGCAGAGGCCACAAAGGCGATGAGGGGTCTGGAGCATCCTTCCTACGAGGAGAGACTGCGGGAGCTGGGCCTGTTCAGTCTGGGGAAGGCTGAGAGGGGATCTCCTTAACGCACATTAAAATCTCAAAGGGTGGTGCCAAGAGGATTGTGCCAGACTTTTTCCAGTGGTGCCCAGTGGCAGGACATAAAACACGACTTTAACCTCAACGCGAGGAAGAACAACTTTACCCTGAGGGTGGCAGCGCACTAAAAGCTGCCTGGGGAGGGCGTGGAGTGTCCCTCTCCGGAGCCATTCCAAACCCACCTGGACGCGTTCCTGCGACACCTGCCCGAGGTGACCGTGCTTGGGTAGGGCGGTGGCACGGGTGATCTCCAGAGGTGCCCTGCAGCCCCGGCGCTTCAGCGCTTCTCGCTCCCCTCACGGTGCCGCGGCCGCAGCCGGGGAGGCGGCGCCTCCCGCCGCCCCTCACGGACCGGCTGGGGCGGGGCGGCAGCGCCGGTGCCGCCCGCCCGCCCTCGCTGCCCGTGCCGGAGTCTCACCGTGGTCCCGCCGCGCCTCCTCCCTTCTCCAGTCTCCGTCCCTTCTCCAGCGCCCGGGATGGGCGTGCGGAGCGGCGGGCGCGGGCGGGAGCCGCGGCGGCACACGGCGGGCGGCCGCTGAGCGGAGCGCGTCCCGGTGTGGGGCTCCCGCTCGCCGGCAGCGGGGCTGGGGACGGTGCCGGCGGCCTGGGAGCGGGCAGCGGGCAGGGGTCCCGGGCATGGCGGAGAGCCTGAGCCCCTGCTCCCCACGGGGCCAGTGCCAGCCCAGCATGGGCGCCAACACCTCGTCCGCCAGCATGGACACCAACGCCTCCTCCTCGGTGGTGGGCGGCAGCGCCTGGAGGGGCCGGGAGCCCTTCTCCATCTTCACCGTCCTCATCCTGACCCTGCTGGTGCTCCTGACCGTGGCCACCTTCCTCTGGAACCTGCTGGTGCTGGCGACCATTCTGCGAGTGAAGGCCTTCCACCGGGTGCCCCACAACCTGGTGGCCTCCACGGCGGTGTCGGAC